>JBBGZY010000992.1:9997500-10597500 GCA_037952925.1 Lithobates clamitans
ATGCTAGTGGTGATTCTGCCACAGCTTTCTCCTCCACCCCCTCCTCTTCTTCTTTCTCTATGGCCTCTTCTGCAGATTTGTCCTCTGAACCAGCGGTGCTCTGTAAGCATTCAAGGTGCTACGCAAGCAGTCAGGCTAAAAGATGCCATGCGGTGCTTGAGTTGGTCTGCCTAGCGGACAGGAGCCACACTGAGGCAGAGATTCTGTCAGCTCTGCAGGGGCAGGCTCAGAGGTGGTTGACGCCACACCAGCTTCAGCCGGGAATGGTTGTTTGCGACAATTGCACCAACCTTCTCTCTGCCCTCAGACAGGGACACTTGATCCCTTGTTCTATGTTTGGCACACATCCTGAATTGGTTGGTGCAGTGGTTCTTGAACAGGTACCCAGGCTTACAGGATCTTCTGAGGCAGGCCAGAAAAGTCTGTGGTCATTCCTGCTGGTCATACAATGCCAGTGCTCGGCTGGCTGACATTCAAAGGGAATGCAACCTGCCCACCAACCGCCTCATTTGTGATATCCCAACCAGGTGGAACTCAACGTTGGCAATGCTGCAGCGGCTGCACACACAGCAGAAGGCCATAAATGAGTACCTGTGCAAGTATGGCACCAGGACAGGGTCAGGGAAGCTTGGCTTCTTTTCGCCACACCAGTGTCTACTGTTCAAGGATGCATGTACTGTCCTGTCATCATTTGAGGAGGCCACAAGGACGGTGAGCAGCGACAATGCATGCATCAGTGACACTGTCCCTCTAGTCTTCCTGCTGGAGCACACACTTCGTGGAATCATGGACAAGGCACTTGACTCGGGATAGCAGGCGCACAGGGGTGCCGAAGCTCGTGGCCGACGGACCGATGACCGCCGGCCATGAGCGATCGCGGGCACAAGAGGCAGAACAGGGACATGTGTGTGTAAACACAGAAATCCCTGCTTTGTTCTGTGAGGAGAGACAGATCGTGAGTTCCTAATAGCTAGGAACCACAAGCTGTCATCCCTTCTAGTCAGTCCCCTCCTGCTACAGTTAGAACACACAGTTTGGGAACACAGTTAGCCCCTTGATCGCCCCCTAGTGTTAACCCCTTCCCTGCCAGTGACATTTATACAGTAATCAGTGCATTTTTATAACACCGATCTCTGTATAATTGTCAATCGTCACAAAAATGTGTGAAAAGTGTCCAATGTGTCTGCTATAATGTCGCAGTCATAAATATCGCGATCTACAATAAAAATCGCAGATCACCGCCATTACTAGTAAAAAAAAAAAATAACAATAAGAAAAATGCCATAAATCTATCCCCTATTTTGTAGACACTATAACTTAGCGCAAACCAATCAATATACGCTTATTTTGATTTTTATTACCAAAAATATGTAGAAGAATACATATCGGCCAAAACTGAGAAAAAAATGTGCTTTTTTAAAAAAAAATCAGAATTTTTATTATAGTAAAAAGTACAAAATATTGTGTTTTTTTCAAAATTGTCGCTCTTTTTTTGTTTATAAAGCAAAAAATAAAAACCGTAGAGGTGATCAAATACCACCAAAAGAAAGCTCTATTTGTGGGAAAATAGAGTTAGGTACCTGGTAACTCTTTTTCTAAGAAGTCTTCCAGGGCAGAATCCGAGAGATAGGCTCCTCCTCCCTGAAACAGGAAACACAATAGTCCACCATTATAAATTTCACAGTCTTACCTGCGTGCCTCAGTTGTATTAAAGTACCGAAAGAAATCTCAGTAAGCTTAAAGCTCCCCCATCGTACCTGGTATTTGTCGTTTAAGGGTGGGAACTAGTGCTGCCCTGGAAGAAAAAGAAAGAAAAAGAGCTACCAGGTACCTAACTCTATTTTCTCTAATCGTCTTCCAGGGCAGCATCCGAGAGGATGTATTAAGCAATACTTACTAGCGTACTAGGTACTGAAGCTTGACCATGTCGATGCCCTGCAGATCTGCTCTGGAGTTGCCCCTGCTTTCTCTGCGACTGAGGTTGCCGAGGCTCTGGTTGTGTGTGCTCTGATCTCGTTTGGAGGAGTGAGGTTTTGTGCCTCATAGGTCGTCTGTATGACCATTCTTATCCATCTGCTGATGTTATTCTTGGATGCCTGCTTCCCTTTGTTAACTGCCGCATATAGAACAAAAAGAGAGGTCGTTCTTTGCCAATCCTTCGTTTTTTCGAGGTATGTTATGAGTATGTTTCTTACATCGAGTTTGTTCTAAGTGTCTCTTTTTTTGCTGTCCATAGTTTTTGGAAGCGAAGGGATGATGATATTTTGGGTTCTATGGAACGTTGAAGAGACCTTGGGTAGAAAGGCCGGGTCTGGCGAGAGAATTATTTTGTCTAAATGTATTAGGCAGTATGGTTCCATTATAGACAGGGCTTGGATTTCGCTCATTCTTCTGGCCGATACTAGGGCCACAAGAAGTGCAGTTTTTAGAGTAAGGTTTTTGTCTGAGCTATCTTCCATCGGTTCGAATGGAGGGAAGAGAAACCCTCTAAGCACCGTGGACATGTCCCAAGTTGAAGTTCTATTTATTTTAGCTAGTCTAGCTCTTTTAAGTGACATTAGGAATCACTTTATCAGCGGATCCTCTGCCAGCCTGGTGTCCATGAACGAGGAGAGTGCTGCCACTTGTACCTTCAGCGTAATCCAGAATTGTTGGGATTATTCTTCTGTTGGGAATCGGTTTGTTTTTGTTCCAGAAGATAAACTTTTTCCTTACTTTCTCGACTAGATTACCCTAGTCAAGGGCTTCCTGCTGTCTAGGATGGTATTGATCATCTTGTCTAAACAATGTTCCTTTTTAGACCCAGACCTATCCAAAGAATTGACTTTTGTATCTGAATTCTGTACAGAAAAATGGATAAAAATTATTATTGCACAAAGAAAAAGGAAATATGAAACCTTGGTAGCTGAAATTAGGGAAATCTGCAGTGGCATCACACAATATATTGCACAACTTCCCTACACCTGGCTCAGGACACTCAAAAGGAACACCATCAGACAAGAAAATGACCTTATCACAAACAAATTAGGAAAATTCAGGAGGGATATTGGTGATTATACCAACAATAAGGTTTTCTGCTGGAAGAAAAAAACGGTTGCTCCACCATCCTGGGGACCTGCACCTAGGTCACTCTTAACAGGCCTCTCACCGACAACAACCACCCAGCACTCCCACCACAACCCTTCACCCATCCCTGTTCCCCATCCCCTCCTCCCACTTATTCCCAAACCACAGCGAGTGGCCAAAATCAACAAAAACAAAAAACTCATAAGAACCCCCAGTCTAAGACAATGCTCACACCAGTCAACAGAACTCATACGGATCCAGATCCACTACCAGATTCACCTCCAAACCCAGTGGTTGAACCAAACCCTACAACACCTTGCCCAAGTACTCCTCTCCTTAACATAAGGGTTGAAAAAAATATACAGTCCAACCAGGTCATCCCCCTTTTCCTATTTCATCCCACAGCCCCACAGTGACAACAAACCCAGAAACAACCAAGGATGATTTTTTTAGGGTCAGCCCCCCCACTCGGCACCTTCAAAAGAAAGTACGCAAGAGAGGAGGAAGGGGGGGGGGGCAGAAGAAAACTCAAAAGGAAAAATGCGGAAAGTATAAAGATTTTCAACTTATCCACCCATACATTATCTATGGAAGAGACTTCACTTTTGAGCAAAGGTCTCACCTTTGCACCAACCTTCCGCCCAAACCCTTTAATGTCATTCAAAGACCTTAATAAATTTATCCGAGACTTGACAGTGAAAAGATTCTACAATATCCAATCCTCTTTGAAACCCCCACCCTCGGAAGAAACCACTGAAACCATTAACCATGATATCCTCTTGATAGACACAGACACAGATTCCTCCATCATCTTGGACCCAGATGAACTCCATACAGAAAATCCCTTTGCAGATATGGAATTGTACACTCAACACTATCAAATATCCCCCCTGATTCAACATACAAAATTCAAACCCAAGTCCATCTTCAACCCAGTACATAAAAAAGGCCCCTATTTACAAACATTCTATCAAGTCATGTATACCGACCTTGTCCAAATGTGTAAATCAGCTCCCAAGAAAAGAGCTAACCTCTCCAAAACAGAACAGAAGGCCCTGGGTGAATTAACCAACAATCACAACATCATCATAAAGGCAGCAGACAAGGGAGGCAGCATTGTAATACAGAATAGTTCAGACTACATGGCGGAATCACTCAGACTGTTATCCGACACCAACACTTATTCTAAACTTACCCATGATCCCTTACCAGAATTCACCCTGAAAGCTACAAAATTAGCCCACAGAGCCCTAGAAGATGATATCATTTCCAAAACTGAACTGTCATTCCTCATCAAAGGTTTTCGTAAAAATTCCTCTTTTTACCATTTACCAAAAATCAATAAGGATCAGTCTAACCCACCAGGCCGTTCCATAGTAGCTGCCATGGAAAGCATCACCAGCGGGTTTTCTATGTACATAGACCATTTTCTCCAACCCCTTGCGCAACACCTCCCATCTTATATTAGAGATAGTACCCACCTATTGGAAATGTTTTCCTTCTACACCTGGGAAACCACCTACCAGTGGGTGTCCTTGGACGTTGCATCTCCATCTCCCAATCCCCCACGCAGAAGGCCTCAGAGCAGTAGAATATTTTCTCTCTGAGGACCCCCTCATCAATCCCAGACAGGCACAGTACATCCTGGAGGCCACACAATTCTGTCTAGAACACAACTACTTTGAGTTTGACCACACCTTCTATCTACAAACTCAATGTACTGCCATGGGTGCCAATTTTGCCCCAAGCTACGCCAACTTGACTATGGGCTATTGGGAACTGCAGTACGTCTCACACAACAACCCTTTTGCCGCCCATATCATATACTATGGCTGTTACATTGATGACATTATTATGATCTGGGAGGGCACATCAGAGAGTGTAGAGTCCTTTGTCAAGCATTGCAACTGCAGCTCTCTAGGGTTATCCTTCACTCATGTCATAGACCCCAAAAAACTAATCTTCTTGGACTTAGAACTTTTTCATAGTGAATCTGAAATACATGCTACAAACTTTGTCAAACCTACCGCTGGGAATTCCTATATTCACTACCAGAGCTGTCACCATCCAACATGGATCAATAACATACCGAAGAGCCAATTTAATAGAATTCGGCAGAATTGCACCAAGGACGAAGATTACACACAGGGTAAACTCCTTTCCGACAAATTTCAGGACAAAGGATACCCACCACATCTGGTGCAAGAGGCCTTCCTCCAACAGGCAAAGAAACCTCCACCCAAACCCAAAACATCAGATGATCTACAACCAACACGTTTCACCACCCAATTTCATGACTGTCACAAGAAGATGGAGAACATCATAGCCAAACATTGGTGCATCTTGCTTGGAGACCCCTTTCTAGGTTCCTCCCTTACCCAGCTACCCAAGGTTTCATATCGCAAAGCAAAAAATATAAAAAGTAAGATAGCACCCAGTAAAATCCGTAATGTTCCACCCACTCCAGCCTCACACATTCCCCTAATTCCATTAGTGGGAATGTATCAATGCAAGAAAAAATTATGTCTCACTTGCAAATTTGTTGACTATGGACAAAAAAACTTCACTGTCAAAGGTAAAACATATACCATAAAGGAAGTTTACAATTGCTCTAGTGAGTATGTGGTGTTACTGTCTTGACCTGCCCATGTGGCCTCTTTTATGTGGGTAGGACCATACGCCCCCTACACCAATGTTTTGGCAAACACAGGCGTTTCATAGAAAAGGGCTGGGACAAGCATAGTGTCCCTCTTCATTTTTTGAAGGAACACCAAAAATCCACCATGGGCCTCAGAGTTTGGGTTATTGAGGCCATGCCCAGAGGTCTTCCTGCTGCAGAACGTTTCAAACGCTTGTGTCAGCAGGAGGCCTACTGGATATATTCATTGGGTACTCTCTCACCAGGGGGACTCAATGAAGAAATAGAAACACATTCTTTGTTGTAGCTTGCTTCCCTTCCCCCCTCCCCCCCTTTTTATTATTTTTTACTTTTTCATTATATATATATATTTTTGTGCTTTTTGGAAGATTTGGGTCCACTGGCTGTTGTGGTTCCACAGCCACGGACCTCCAGCCCATACACTTAAACCTAATTGCCTCCACCATATATTCAAGCTGCTCTCCTCCTGAGAGTAAAAAGGCCAGTAGAAGGAGCTGTGAGCCCCGAGCACGTAGCCTGTACTATCCCCAACACCAGTCTGGATGCTTGCCGTGCATCAGTGACGTCATTTCCGCTTCCGTGCTCCAGAGTGGTCAGCGTGGAGCTCCCCATACACTGGATGCAGCGGTTCAGCCTGTGACCAGATTCTACACCCAGACGGCTGAAGGGACGAGATCCGAGCCGGCAACAGGACACCAGCACATCCCAGGACACTGCAAAATTTAAAGGACACCTCTACCCTGCGAACCAGTAAGTGTAATTTTTTACACTAACTTTCATTTGCATAAATAGGCTACTACAGTTGGCGCCTCCACACCCCCCCTTTCTCTATATTTATTACTAACAGAGGTAATGGACACCCTCTGAGGATGGCTGCCTCCTTATTCCAGATTTCAATTGCCTGATGTTAATGTGCTATTACAGTTACCATTGCACCATTTACTTTTAGACATCACACTTACGGAGCGCCGGACCCCCCCCCCCTTTTTTTAATGATCATCTTGTCTGACAGCCCTTTGTTCTGAATTCTTACCCTTTCCGTAAGCAAGCTGAAAACTTCAGGATTCTGTGGTTCGGGTGGTTGACTGGGCCCTGTAATAAGAGATCTGGCCGGTCCATCAGTGCCAATTGAGGTTGGATGCTGAGGTTCTTCAAGTGGCTGAACCATGCCCTTTGGGGCCAGTGCGGTGCTATTAGTATCACCGTTGCTTTCTCTGCCTTTATTTTTTGAATGACTCTTGGTATTATGGCAGTTGGAGGGAATGCATAACACAGTTGCCATCCCCAGCTTTGGCTGAAGGCATCTACTCCGCTGTTGCCATCTGTGGGATCCAGTGAGAAGAATATTGGTGATTTTGCATACGCATTGGAGGCGAACAGATCTACCTCAGGTGCCCCTCACTTTTGAGTAATTTGTGCGAAGGTTGTTTGGTTCAGTGACCACTCTGTCTGTTTTATGGTCTTCCGTCTCAGAAAGGCTGCCAGCCTATTGTCTGTTCCTATTTAACTTATGTTTGATTCTGCCCATAGTAGGATTGTTTCTGTCAACCTCATCAAGCTTTGGGACTTTGTCCCTCCCTGCCTGTTTAGGTATGCTACAGTAGTGGCGTTGTCCGATTCTATTTTTACATCTCTCCCCTGTATTGCTGGTTTGAATGCTTTTAATGCTTCCCCCACAGCTTTTAGCTCTCTCATGTTTGAGGAGGCTTGGGACCATATGGAACTCCATTTTCCCTGTGCGCAGAGGCCCTGTATGTGTGCCCCCCAGCCTAGGGAGCTGGCATTGGTGGTGATCCTGAATGGGTCGGAGTGAGTCCATTTGCGCCCTTCAAAGTATCGAAGCGGATTGAGCCACCATTGGAGTGTTTGTTTGACTGTGGTCGTAACAGGAATGGACTTGTCTAGGGATGAGTGGCTGACATCCCACTGGGACAGAATGTAATTCTGTAGAGGTCTCATGTGAATCTGCGCCCAGGTAATGGCTGGGATTGAAGACGTCATCAGTCCTAGCATTGCCATTCCTTCTCTGACTGTAATGGCGTTGGTCCCTCTTAGAGAGGTTACTGCCTGCGTGATTTTATCGTTCTTTTCTTCCGTTAGGAAGGTTTTGGTTAGTCTGGAGTCCAGTACACACACAAAGTTTGAGAGCAGGATCTAAAATTTTCCGACAACAAAATCCGTTGTCGGAAATTTCGATCGTGTGTACACAAATCCGATGGACAAAGTGCCACGCATGCTCAGAATAAATAAAGAGATGAAAGCTATTGGCCACTGCCCCATTTATAGTCCTGATGTACGTGTTTTATGTCACCGCGTTTAGAACGATCGGATTTTCCCACAACTTTGTGTGACTGTGTGTATGCAAGACACGAATCCGATCGTTCTGAACGCGGTGGCGTAAAACACGTACATGGGGACTATAAATGGGGCAGTAGCCAATAGCTTTCGTCTCTTAATTTATATTGAGCATGCGTGGCACTTTGTGCGTCGGAATTGTCCACACACGGTCGGAATTTACGCAAACGGATTTTGTTGTCGGAAAATTTTATAGCCTGCTCTCAAACTTTGTGTGTCGGAAATTCCGATAGAAAAAGTCCGATGGAGCCCACACGCGGTCGGAATTTCCGACAACAAGCTCCGATCGCACATATTCGGTCGGAAAGTCCGACCGTGTGTACAGGGCATAAATATGGCCCCTTTTTTTTAAAATGTATTATAAATTGGAATAACATAAGACTGCAAACATACGAGAAGTACCGCAAGAGAACAAAACCCACTTTTCAGAGGTTCCCAGAGATCTTCTGGTTTTTAATTTAAACTGATATTGGATTACCCCTACTACTGTCTCAAGTACGTCTAGCAACACAAACACTTTAGAGTTTAGAAACGGTGCCGTTCTGAATATGTAATATTTACTGCATAATGTTTTCAAAAAGCTTTATTCAATTCTGCACATTATTTTTTAAAACCATAATGAACAAAATACATCAAATGCTCCAGGGTTTCACATATAAATAAATGATGGTCTATAATCAATGACTGCTTTGTACAATATTTCTCCACCCGTCACCTTGTTCAGTCGGGATTACATTTCATGTAATTACTTTTTGGAATGTAGGAAGTTTTTCTATAATGCGGCGCTGTTAATAAACCAGAGTTTTTCAACTGGTTTGAAAATGTTGATCGATTTGCTATTGTACAAGACGTTCACCAATTATGTCAAGGTTTTTGTTTTTTTGTTTTTTTTTTAATTTTGCTTAGATTGAAATGTTCCTGGGTGCTTTCCAGATTTTACGACTAACGAAAGTGACCTGTTTGTTGTACGTGCTTGTGTAATTAGTTGATGTAGAGCTGAGAGAAAGGTGATGATTTATGTTGCGGAAAGCAGTGTAATTACAAGGTGTAATGAAGTGGGTTGGTCTGGAAGTTAAAAATAAGTTAGATCACCTTACCCACCAGACACTTCTCTCTCTATATTCAAAAATAAGAGTTAAAAAGAGTTATACTAAGAAGGTTTAATACATGTGTATGCAACACAGTCATAGAATATGCAACACAGTCATAAAATAAATAAATAAACATTATATATATATATATATATATATATATATATATATATATATATATACACCGATCAGCCATAACATTATGACCTCCCACCTAATATTGAATATGGCCGTCTTTTGCTAAAACAGCCCTGACCCATTGGAGCATGGACACCAAAGTAACATCCACATGAATGACAGGACCCAAGGTTTCCCAGCAGAACATTGCCCGAAGCATCACACTGCCTCTGCCAACTTGCCTTCTTATATCGCATCCTGGTGCCATCTCTTCCCCAGGTAAGTAAAGCACACGCACCCGGCCATACAAATGATGTAAAAGAAAACGTGATTCATCAGACCAGGCCACCTTCTTCCATTGCTCTGTAGTCCATTTCTGATGTTCAGATGAACATTGTAGAAGCTTTTGGCTGTAGACATGGGTCAGCATGGGCTTCAGAGCCCTATACACAACAAACTGCGATGCCCATTTTTTTCTGCTTTCACCACATCAACTTCATGAACAACATGTTCACTTGTTGCCTAATTTATCCCACCAATCTTCAGATGCCATTGTAACAAGATATTCCCTTTACCTGTCAGTGGTCATAATGTTATGGCTGATCGGTGTACAGTATACACACACTCAAACATCGACTGGTCTCAAGGGAACAACTAAAAGCTTGGTTTGCAGCCCAATCTAGATTGCTTTCCTGGGATACAAGCAAAAACAGTGCTGCACATTTGGCCACCAGAAGCATGCATGTTTATGCCAGGATTAATCTAAAGAATAACTGAAATTGACCTTTCTTTTTTCATATCAAGCGCCAAAAGGCAAGGTCTGCTAACTATTTCAGCCCACATCTAAAATTGCCACATGGCCACAAGAGCTATAAAAAAAGCACAATGGTCGGAAAAAAGTTTGGAAATGCAAATTCACTTTATAGCTGTTTTTTTTTTTGCACCAGAAGCTGTGATGTTAAAAACCTCCCAGTGAAAAGCTAGGTATCTCAAATATTACAGTGCAACTTTGCAAGGATCATGCCAGAAGGATTGTGACATCACCATTGGCATTGGGAGAAAACGCCAGCTATAAGGTAAGTATATTTTTCATTCTACGTAATTTTTTTGCAGCTACCGTGTGGTGATTTGAGATGGGGGGGGGGGGGTGTAAGTATGATTTTTTTTTATTTACCTTTAGCCCCCATTCACACTGGTGCAATTTGTCATGCATGACAATCACTTGACAAGTCGCACCCGATTGTCGGCAGTGGAACCATTTAAATTTCCATGACACATGTCGCACCGACTTTGAAAAAGGTTCCTGCACTACTTTTGTGACTTGCATAGACTGTTAAATGAAGTCACAAGCCGCAATGATATTGGAGGTGCAGATTGCACAGATCTGCGGCTTTGAATTTGCGCTAACGTAGCACGATTTCAAAGCCGTACCAGTGTGAACCAGGGCTTACAATCTCTTTAATTTATTTGGGAAATGCAAAGTTTTGCTACCTGAACAACAGGTGAGAAGGAAATTTTACTTCAGTTTGAAGGAACCTGCATTCACTATATCTGGTCTTCCACAGTACACAGAACATGGAAATGCAATTATTTCAGTAAATATAAACTGCTAAATACCTTTTCTCACCAGCAGTTAGAGCAGTCTTGTGACTTCTATCAGTGTCCAGCCATGCACTTGTTAAAGCTTGTAGGAGGAGTTTTCTGACTGTCCTGTGAGGCTGTATGACTCCTGACCCTCTGTCTGCACACTGCTGATTGGCCCTGTGCTGAACACATGCATCCTCCCAAGAAAAAAAAAAACCCTCTAGCAATACACAAGAAAATGAGCATGTGCAGTCTGACTCCATAGACTCTGTGTTATCGGGAAATTATTAGGAGTCAGTGGGAGAAGAGGAAGATCAGAAAAGACAGGATCAAACAGCCTTTTTACAGAATGCAAAGAATTAACCCCTTCGGTTCCACAGTGAGTATAACAAGCATGCTTTCATGCATATACAGACTGATTTTACAGTTGTGGGTTTAGTAACACTTTAAGGGAAACACAGACAGAAAAAAAAAATCTGATGGCATTTTCAAACTAAAAACAATTGTTTTTGGCTTTACATACACTGAAACAGACCAGTTGTATACACAATAGCCATTGCAGTAACAGTGTATAATTTCTAGTTCTGTTATTGGGTGAATATTGGTGCCAAAACATGTATGTTTATTTATTACAGTATGGGTTTGATTTGGCACAAGACATATTTGAGGCAAAAGCAATATGTGTCAAGGTTATGGGGATTATGTTGAGGGTTACAATAAGGTAGGGTTAGAGGTTGGCTTTTAGGATGGTTAGGGATTACAGTAAATCACTTGGTTTTATGATTTCTGTATATTTATTGCTGCACATTGCAGTTTACTCATAGACGATTTACTGGTGCTAAAAACTCTTGCAGTGATGTTCCCAATCCATAAACAACTGTTCTTCTTTTCAGAAGCTGAAAGTCAACATACTACCCTTGTTGCTTTCACTTTTAAAGAAACAGTTTGTCATCTTATGTCTGTAAGTAGCATTGGGCAGAGGCATTTAATTAATTCTTATAATGTGTTCAGGAGAACCAGAAAAATAATATGTACAAGATTTATGGCCACCAACTACCCTGCTATCCCAACTTCTTCTTCTTCCCAACTTTTGTCCCCATCTTATTCTATACTCCTCCATCTCCTCCTACCCCTGCCCTACATATCTTCTCCTACCTCCCCTACCTCCCCCCTACATATCTCCTCCTACCTCCCCCTACATATCTCCTCCTACCTCCCCCCTAACTATCTCCTCCTACCTCCCCCCTACATATCTCCTCCTACCTCCCCCCTACATATCTCCTCCTACTTCCCCCTACATATCTCCTCCTACCTCCCCCCTACATATCTCCTTCTACCTCCCCCCTACATATCTCCTCCTACCTCCCCCCTACATATCTCCTCCTACCTCCCCCCTACATATCTCCTCCTACCTCCCCCCTACATATCTCCTCCTACCTCGACCCTACATATCTCCTCCTACCTCCCTCTACATATCTCCTCCTACCTCCCCCCTACATATCTCCTCCTACCTCCCCCCTACATATCTCCTCCTACCTCCCCCTACATATCTCCTCCTACCTCCCCCCTACATATCTCCTCCTACCTCCCTCTACATATCTCCTCCTACCTCCCCCCTACATATCTCCTCCTACCTCCCCCCTACATATCTCCTCCTACCTCCCCCCTACATATCTCCTCCTACCTCCCCCTACATATCTCCTCCTACCTCCCCCCTAACTATCTCCTCCTACCTCCCCCCTACATATCTCCTCCTACCTCCCCCCTACATATCTCCTCCTACTTCCCCCTACATATCTCCTCCTACCTCCCCCCTACATATCTCCTTCTACCTCCCCCCTACATATCTCCTCCTACCTCCCCCCTACATATCTCCTCCTACCTCCCCCCTACATATCTCCTCCTACCTCCCCCCTACATATCTCCTCCTACCTCGACCCTACATATCTCTTCCTACCTCCCTCTACATATCTCCTCCTACCTCCCCCCTACATATCTCCTCCTACCTCCCCCCTACATATCTCCTCCTACCTCCCCCTACATATCTCCTCCTACCTCCCCCCTACATATCTCCTCCTACCTCCCTCTACATATCTCCTCCTACCTCCCCCCTACATATCTCCTCCTACCTCCCCCCTACATATCTCCTCCTACCTCCCCCCTACATATCTCCTCCTACTTCCCCCTACATATCTCCTCCTACCTCCCCCCTACATATCTCCTTCTACCTCCCCCCTACATATCTCCTCCTACCTCCCCCCTACATATCTCCTCCTACCTCCCCCCTACATATCTCCTCCTACCTCCCCCCTACATATCTCCTCCTACCTCGACCCTACATATCTCCTCCTACCTCCCTCTACATATCTCCTCCTACCTCCCCCTACATATCTCCTCCTACCTCCCCCCTACATATCTCCTCCTACCTCCCCCTACATATCTCCTCCTACCTCCCCCCTACATATCTCCTCCTACCTCCCTCTACATATCTCCTCCTACCTCCCCCCTACATATCTCCTCCTACCTCCCCCCTACATATCTCCTCCTACCTCCCCCTACATATCTCCTCCTACCTCCCCCCTACATATCTCCTCCTACCTCCCTCTACATATCTCCTCCTACCTCCCCCCTACATATCTCCTCCTACCTCCCCCCTACATATCTCCTCCTACCTCCCCCTACATATCTCCTCCTACCTCCCCCCTACATATCTCCTCCTACCTCCCCCCTACATATCTCCTACCTCCCCCTACATATCTCCTCCTACCTCCCCCCTACATATCTCCTCCTACCTCCCCCCTACATATCTCCTCCTACCTCCCCCCTACATATCTCCTCCTACCTCCCCCCTACGTATCTCCTCCTACCTCCCCCTACGTATCTCCTCCTACCTCCCCCCTACGTATCTCCTCCTACCTCCCCCTACATATCTCATCCTACCTCCCCCTACATATCTCCTCCTACCTCCCCCTACATATCTCCTCCTACCTCCCCCCTACATATCTCCTCCTACCTACCCCTACATATCTCCTCCTACCTCCCCCTACATATCTCCTCCTACCTCCCCCCTACATATCTCCTCCTACCTCCCCTTACATATCTCCTCCTACCTCCCCCCTACATATCTCCTCCTACCTCCCCCTACATATCTCCTCCTACCTCCCCCCTACATATCTCCTGCTACCTCCCCAGCCACCCTAACCCCACCCCCACCCCCCCACCCATTTTTGTGTCTCAAACTTTGACTCTCTACGCCAAACCTCCATAGTAAAACTCTACTTAGAGGGGTTGTAAACCTTCATGTTTTTTCACCTCACCATAGCAAGCTGCTTGCTGTGGGGGCACTCGACAGGAGGGAGGGGCCAGGAGCACCGAAGAGGGACCCGAGAAGAGGAGGATCGGGGCAGCTATGTGCAAATCCACTGCACAGGGCAGGTAAGTATAACGTTTGTTGTTTTTATAGAAAAAAAAACCTAGACTTTACAATTACTTTAAGGCCTGCCAATACTGATTGTATTGCCTTTTTGTATATTTTATAATCCTTATTTTGCAATTTTTTTCTTATTTTTTTATGAAAAAAAATCCTACACAGATGCATTAACTGCTTAAGGACTGCCCCGCATACATATACTGCGGCAGGGCGGCTCTTAAGCGCAAAATCACGCACCTGTATGTGATTTCTCTTCTCGGTTCTGGGCCACGTGCCACCGGCCACCCGCGATCGCTCACAGGAGAGGCAAAACGGTGTTCTGCCTATGTAAACAAGGCAGACCACCAATCTGTGAGGGAGGAAAATGGAAATCTTGTGTTTCTGCTAAGCAGAAAAATGGATCTCTGTTTTCCTCCAATCACAACTTTCCCCCCCACAGTTAGAAAGCACTCCCTAGGAGCACACTTAACGATTTGATCGCTCCTGATGTTAACCCTTTCCCTGCCAGTGTCATCTATACAGTGACAGTGCATTTTTTTTAGCACTGATCACTGTATTGGTGTCAGTGGTCGACAAAAAGTGTCACTTAGTGTCAGATTTGCCTGTCGCAATGTCGCAGTCAAGCTAAAAATCGCTGATCACTGCCATTACTAGTGAAAACAATAAAAAAATAAAAATAAAAATGCCATAAATATATCCCATAGTTTGTAGACGCTATAACGTTTGCGCAAACCAATCAATATACGCTTATTGGGATTTTTACCAAAAACGTAGCAGACTACATATTGGCCTAAATTTATGAAGAAATTCGATTTTTAAAAAAAAAAAATTATTTGATGTGTTTTATAGCAGAAAGTAAAAATATTGTTTTGTTTTTTTAAATTTGTCAATCTTTTTTTGTTTATAGAGCAAAAAATAAAAACCGCAGAGGTGATCAAATACCACCAAAAGAAAGCTCTATTTGTGGGGGAAAAAAAGGACGTACATTTATTTAGGTACATTGTCAGTTACAGCAACGCAGTGCCCTATCGCAAAAAATGGCCTGGTCGGGAAAGGGGTAAATCCTTCCGGAGCTGAAGTGGTTAAACAACATTCGCCAACATCTATTCATTGTTGGGCAATGGTGCTTACTGTACTATTCCAAACTGTTTATAATCCTGTAAATGTTACAGAATATTCACCATTCCGAAGGAGACAAAAGGCATTTAAAGGTCATTAAGTGTAAGAACAGTGAAAGATTTGCCTTTTGGTACTCCGTGATGATACACTTCTGATATCTTATATTTTCTACAGAAAATTGAATGAATGAATTATTTATATACAGTCAAATGATAATTGCTATCATGTTAAATTAATAATGTAAAAATAAAAAGCAGATTTCATGCATAATAGAAAAAAAAATAGGAAAAGGATAGAAAACAAACTAAATGATATCATAGAGTAACTGAACCCAGATTATTAGATATATTTCTAGAGGTTAATGGGCATATTAAATTATAGACTATTTTCAAGGACAGGCAGTGGTAGGACTGTTTCGATCTCTAACTATTACCTAAAAAAGTCTGCTATGTATAGCTATAAATATTTCTATATACTATATTTCTGTCATCACTACAGACAATTAAACATCTTCATAGATTTCCTCCTAGTGGTATCTAAACATCATAAACAGGTCTGCATAGCATTATGGACCTTTCAGATAATTATAGACAGCTGTACAACTATCAGTTTTGTTTGGGGTCGGATATGCAATTAGCGGACCTCCAGCTGTTGCAAAACTACAAGTCCCATCATGCTTCTGCCTCTGGGTGTCATGCTTGTGGCTGTCAGAGTCTTGCTATGCCTCATGGGACTTGTAGTTCTGCAACAGCTGGAGGTTCGCTAATTGCATATCCCTGGGGTAGACCATAGAGCACGAACAAGTTTCGAACACAAGCACTAAAAGCATATCTAAACCCAAAAACAAAAATATAGTAGCCTACTAATTCATAGATGTGATGGATGTATTTTGTAATTTTAGGGTTTTTTTCTTTATTATCATTTAATTTTTTTATTTATTTTTTTTGGCCAGTAAATTTGCTTTTTTTCAACTTCCATTAACAGACTTATGCCGCGTACACACGAGCGGACTTTCTATCCTACTTGGTCCGGCACACTTTCCGACGGACTTTGTCCGCCAGGTGCGCCGGACTTTAAAACGAACGGACTTGCCCACACACGCCGGGATTTTCCGGCGGGCTAAGTCCGCCCGTCTTTCCGACGGACTTTCGCCGGAGTTCCGGCGGACTTTCAGAATGAACGGACTTGCCCACACACGGACAAGTCCGTTCATTTTGAACGTGACTCAGGTGCGACGGGACTAGAAAAGGATGTCAATCTTGCCGCTTTTATCGGCTAGATTGACACCTTGCGAGCCCCGTCGCGGGGCATACCAGGCCCTTAGGTCTGGTATGGATTATAAAGGGGAACCCCGCTACGCCGAAAAAACGGCGTGGGGCCCCCCCTAAAATCCATACCAGACCCCGATCCGAGCACGCAGCCTGGCCGGTCAGGAAAGGGGGTGGGGACGAGCGAGCGCCCCCCCCCTCCTGAACCGTACCAGGCCGCATGCCCTCAACATGGGGGGTGGGTGCTTTGGGGTAGGGGGGCGCCCTGCGCCCCCCCCCCCCCAAAGCACCTTGTCCCCATGTTGATGAGGACAAGGGCCTCTTCCCGACAACCCTGGCCGTTGGTTGTCGGGGTCTGCGGGCGGGGGCTTATCGGAATCTGGGAGCCCCCTTTAATAAGGGGGCCCCCAGATCCCGGCCCCCCACCCTATGTAAATGAGTATGGGGTACATGGTACCCCTACCCATTTACCTAGGAAAAAATTGTAAGTAATAAAACACACTACACAGGTTTTTAAAATATTTTATTAAACAGCTCCGGGGGGGGGGGATCTTCCTCCGGCTTCGGGGGTCTTCTTCCGGCTTCGGGGGTCCCTCCGCTTCATCTTCTCCCGGCGTCCGGTTGGTTCTTCTCCGCTCTCCGGCCTCTTCTCCCGGTGTCGCAGGTCTTCGGCCGGCCCCTCCGCTGTCTTCATGTAGCTCTATTGCAAGCGGAGGTCCGGACTTCTTGGCTTCTTGGCTTCTTGGCTTCTCTTCTCTTCTCTTCCCCCAGATGTTGACACGACGCTCTCTCCGGCTGGACTGGTCTCTGAGGGCTGCGTTGTGACTTATATAGGCGGAGACCCCGCCCCCATATGATGTCACAGTCCCTGGGCATGCTGGGACTGTGATGTTTTAGGGGGCGTGGTCGACCACGCCCCCTAAAACGTCACAGTCCCAGCATGCCCAGGGACTGTGACATCATATGGGGGCGGGGTCTCCGCCTATATAAGTCACAACGCAGCCCTCAGAGACCAGTCCAGCCGGAGAGAGCGTCGTGTCAACATCTGGGGGAAGAGAAGCCAAGAAGCCAAGAAGCCAAGAAGCCAAGAAGTCCGGACCTTTGCTTGCAATAGAGCTACATGAAGACAGCGGAGGGGCCGGCCGAAGACCTGCGACACCGGGAGAAGAGGCCGGAGAGCGGAGAAGAACCAACCGGACGCCGGGAGAAGATGAAGCGGAGGGACCCCCGAAGCCGGAAGAAGACCCCCGAAGCCGGAGGAAGATCCCCCCCCCCCGGAGCTGTTTAATAAAATATTTTAAAAACCTGTGTAGTGTGTTTTATTACTTACAATTTTTTCCTAGGTAAATGGGTAGGGGTACCATGTACCCCATACTCATTTACATAGGGTGGGGGGCCGGGATCTGGGGGCCCCCTTATTAAAGGGGGCTCCCAGATTCCGATAAGCCCCCGCCCGCAGACCCCGACAACCAACGGCCAGGGTTGTCGGGAAGAGGCCCTTGTCCTCATCAACATGGGGACAAGGTGCTTTGGGGGGGGGGGGGGGCGCAGGGCGCCCCCCTACCCCAAAGCACCCACCCCCCATGTTGAGGGCATGCGGCCTGGTACGGTTCAGGAGGGGGGGGGGGCGCTCGCTCGTCCCCACCCCCTTTCCTGACCGGCCAGGCTGCGTGCTCGGATCGGGGTCTGGTATGGATTTTAGGGGGGGCCCCACGCCGTTTTTTCGGCGTAGCGGGGTTCCCCTTTATAATCCATACCAGACCTAAGGGCCTGGTATGCCCCGCGCTCGCCGCAATAGGAAGATTTGTTTTTCCTATTGCAGCGAGCGCGAGATGCAATACTTTCCTCGTGTCGTATTTGGTCTGTCGGACCAGCCTACACACGAGCGGGCTTTCCGTCGGACCAGCACACACACGGGCGGACTTTCCGCCCGAAACTGAGTCCGACGGAAAGATTTGAAACTTTCTTTAAATCTAGGTCCGGCGGGCTTTTGGGAAGAAGTCCGCCGGAAAAGTCCGCCGCCGCCCACACACGGGCGGATTGTCCGGCACACTCTGGTCCGCCGGACCAAGTATGCCGGAAAGTCCGACCGTGTGTACGCGGCATAAGCTGTCCAGCAAAAGTGGCAGTTACAGGGATGGGACAAACCATTTACCACTGACGGGGGGGGGCTTCCAATGGTCAGCTTTTATTCATTTATGTAAAACTTTTATACCAAATGGAAAATAAAACTCTGCTTATAAGCGCTAGCTGGAGTTTTTATTTCATTTGTTATTTAAAGCGGTTGTAAACCCTTCCATATACCCAGTGAAGTGACTGGCCTCTGGGGATACGCAAAGATCAATACATAAGTTGAACCTAGCAGTCTTCTCTTCTATAGATCCATTCAAAGTGCTGAATTTATAAGCTTGTGTGAGAATTATGAAAAACATGGGTGGAGAGTTAAGGTTACACTCTGCAGAGGTCAGTGAGAAGATCTCTGAGAGCTGATTGGAGGGAAGAGACACACTCGTGTCACACAGCACACAGAAACAGAGCTGAGGCTGTCAATCAGCTGGAGATTCCTCCTCTGTCACCATTTTTCTCCTGGTGTCAGGAAAACTTGTCAGAAGTGACTCGTGCTGATAGCTGAAGAACAAAACAGCAGACATAAATGCCACTTAGTGCTCTTAATTGAGACAAGAACACACTATACAGCAGGGGTGTCAAACTGGCGGCCCTCTAGCTGTTGCGGAACTACAAATCCCATCATGCCTCTGCCTTTGTGGGAATCATGCTTGTAACTGTCAACCTTGCAATGCCTCATGGGACTTGTAGTTCTGCAACAGCTGGAAGGCTGCCAGTTTGACACCTGTGCTATAGAGGGATATGCTTTGTTCATATTTCATGTCTGAGGTTTACAACCACTTTAGGTCCATCTAAATGTAATAGTCCATCTAATGCCGCGTACACACGAGTGGACTTTACAGCAGACTTTGTACAGCGGACTTTCCGATGGACTTTCCCAATGAACGGACTTGCCTACACACGATCAACCAAAGTCCGACGGATTCGTACGTGATGACGTACGACCGGACTAAAACAAGGAAGTTCATAGCCAGTAGCCAATAGCTGCCCTAGCTTAGGTTTTAGTCCGTCAGACTAGCACACAGACGAGCTGACTTTTCGACCGGACTCAAGTCCGTCGGAAAGATTTGAAACATGTTTCATTTCTAGGTCTGTCAAACTTTTGTGGAAAAAAAGTCCGCTGGAGCCCACACACGATCGAATTGTCCACCGGACTCCGGGCCGCCGGACCAAGTATGTCGTAAAGTCCGGTCATGTGTACGCGGCATTACACCACCCTCTCCACAGGCTGACAGTCTTGCTGTCCAATGGTGGCTCTATTGCTCCTGTATAGATCGGAGCCACCCTAAACAGAGAGTTTGTTACTGGCTGGATCACCAGGTAAAAACAAAGTAAAAAAAGCCTAAAGAAAACGAATGCAGCCACTGAACTTGCACTGATGTGAACCAGGCCATAACCACTTGCTGACCACCAATTGACGGCGGAAGAATGGCGCTCCTGCACAAATCACCGTAGCTGTACGGCGGGCACTTTAAGGAGTATAGGGGGCGCGCGCACCGCGTCCCTAAGGAGCTGATGCTCGTGCCCGGCGGCTGCGATGTCCGCCGGGCACCCACGATTGCTCCTGACAGAGCGAGGACGGGGATTTGTGCGTTCCTAGTATATACAACGATCGGTCTCCTCCCCTAGTCAGTCTCATCCCCCCACAGTTAGAACACACACTGAGGGAACACATTTAACCCCTTCTTCGCCCCATAGTGTTAACCACTTCCCTGCCAGTGACATTTATACAGTGATCAGTGGCTATTTTTAGCTCTGATTGCTGTATAAATGTCAATGGTCCCAAAAAAGTGTCCGATCTGTCCACCGCAATGTCGCAGTCCAGATAAAAATCACAGATCGCCGCCATTACTAGTAAAAAAAAAAAAAATGCCATAAATCTATCCCATATTTTGTAGACGTTATAACTTTTGAGCAAATCAGTCAATATACGCTTAATGCAATTTTTTTTTTTTTTACCAAAAATATAAAAACAAAATACATATCAGCCTAAACTGATGATGTTTTTTTAACCACTTGACATCCGCGCTATAGCACTATAGCTATACTACTTGACATCCGCGCTATAGCACTATAGCTATACTACTTGACATCTATATAGAATGATGGCCACAGCGCAGACCTGAATTTCCGGGAGGCTGTCATATGACGGCCTCCCCTGTGCACGTGCCCTGCGCGCGCCCTGCAGGGCACGCGCTGAGCGCGCTGTAATTAGTGAGTCACTGAGACTCGGGTGATCACCGATCTGAGTAAGGGGCTGGTCCCGGCCCCTTACCATGTGATCAGCTGTCAGCCAATGACAGCTGATCACATGATGTAAACAAAAGATTGGTAATCGTTTTTTTTTTCTCCTCACGCTGACACCGTGAGGAGAAAAAAAAGCCGATCACCGGCTCAGCTGCAGGGGACATCAGTCCCAAAGTGGAAGATGCACATCTGCCTCATCTGTGCCACCTGCCATTGCCACCTAACAGTGCCCACAGTGCCAACTATCAATGCCCACAAGTGCCACCTACTAATGCCCACCAGTAGTACCAATCAGTGCCACCTAGCAGTGCTGCGTATCAGTGTAACTGATCAGTGCCCATTATTGCCACCCATCAGTGTCCATCACTGCCACCTGTCCGTGACCATCAGTGCCGCCTCATCAGCGTACATAAATGAAGGAGAAAAATTACCCGTATTAAAATTTTTTATAACAAAATATAAAAAAAAAATATTTTTTTTTAAAAATTCAGTCTTTTTCCATTTTTTTAACATAAAATAAAAACCGCAGAGGTGATCAAATACCACCAAAAGAAAGCTCTATTTGTGGGAAGAAAAAAAAAAAAAAAATTTCATTTGGGTACAGTCTTGTATGACCGCGTAATTGTCATTCAAAGTGCGTCAGCGCTGAAATCTGAAAATTGGTCTGGATAGGAGGGGGGTTTAAGTGCCCAGTAAGCAAGTGGTTACATTTGGGATATTTATTATAGCAAAAAATAAAAAATAATGTGCTTTTTTCAAAATTGTTGCTCTTCTTTTGTTTATAGCACAAAAAATAAAAATCTCAGAGGTGATCAAATACCACCAAAAGAAAGCTCTATTTGTGGGGAAAAAAGGACATACATTTTGTTTAGGTACAACATCGCACGACCGTGCAATTGTCAGTTAAAGCGACGCAGTGCCGTATCGCAAAAAATGGCCTGGTCAGGAAGGGGGTAAATGCTTCCTTTTTGTTTTGGGTAGAGTGGAGAGGAATTACAACACCTGTCACAATTTTATTGCTATCTGTGCCCCTCTTAAGGAGATTCACACTCTTTATTTGTCCTGTCTACCATTATTTCATTGAAACTGAAAGTAGCTAAAAATCCCTAAGCTTGGGTTGTCCTCAGAAAAGTAATAGAGGGGAAATCTTCCAATGGGGACACTGGTTCTGGTGACCTGGGATTCCCCTAAGGAATTCCCTTAATTTGCAGGAATTTCCTCTTACTTCCTGTTTGGCTATGGGACAGGAAGTGAAGGGAAATCTCCGCAATGGGACACAGATAGCGAAAAAAAAAAAAATCTGGCAGGGGTTATAACCCTCCCTTACTCTATCCAAAATGAAAAAAATACGTTTTGCCTATAGTTTTTTTTTAAGGATTGTAATCTGCATTATAATATTTTTTGTTTTGAGGTTTAGGTGCACTTTAAGCTTTTGATTAACAAAGTAAATATAAACCATGAAGTAAATACTAATTTCAATACATCACAGTATGTCTACACGTATGTGTGCTGTGCTACCACATAAATGCATAGCTCCCAACTGTCCCTGATTTCGAGGGACTGTCTCTGATTTGGAGCAATGTCCCCCTGTCCCTCTTTCCTCCTCATTTGTCCCTCATTTTGCTCTGATCTATATAGTTGTATAAAAAATGAACTTTTTATCTATCAAAAAGTGTTTCCCAGTGCTAAACATAACTCCAATTTCTAAATTGCTGCATCTGTAAATTTCAAAAGCCAATATAAAGGAATAGTAGAGGTAAAAAAGCACTTGTGGGTTTAACCAATCTTGTTTTTTTGTACAATTCTCCTTTAAGGGGGCGTGCCAGGGGGTGTGCCCTATGCCTGCATGCTTTTGCTGATAGGTGTCCCTCATTCCCATCTCAAAAGGTTGGGAGGTATGTAAATATTACAGTGGAGATTCATTCCACATCTTAGGAAGCAATATTCCGCATGAAGAATTATATTAAACACAGCGGTGTGCATGTGATCTCTCTGATTATATGCAGAGGGTACAATGTCCAATATGTGGAAAGGACAATTAGGAGACTGAACGATTGTATATGAGCCCATCTGTATGATATTGCAAAAATGAAGGATGCAAATAAAGCAAAGCATTTTGTTGTCTGTAATGATTATAATTTATGGAAAGTGCTGGGTATACAGAACACACACTGGCTTAACAGGACGGAGATATCTTCTTACTGCTGTGCAGAGAGGAAGTATATTGGATTTTTGTTTTACAGACCATTGTTTAAATTTTAAATGGGAAGTACCCTGAGCTGTGTAATTATTTGCTGCTTCTCTTATGCACAGCTGTTATCAATAACGGCATTCAGTACTATTGTAGGCACTATGGTTCTGCTGTATGTCCTTTATATGGCATGTCTTTCATTGAGAATACTGTGATTTGTAAGCTGTATTTAGCTCCTGAATAGGCAATGCTTACATACAGTCCAGTTCTAAAACTAAACCTCCATTTCTTTTTTTTTTGTTTTGTTTGCGTGTTACATGGTTTTATTTGTCACTGATAGGGTTAGAGTGGCCTCAAGTATATGTCAACCTGAACACCTAAATTGAAAATAAGTGTTATCATGTTAAGGAATAAGTTCACCTTTTGTAACATGTTACACCCATATTCAGGGTGTAGCATGTAACATGTTACAGATTAGAGTTGGTCTGAACACCCCCCCCCCCCTCGGTTTGTTTCACGCCAAAACTTTGCAAAAGTTATGGACCCGAACCGTGAACCCTATAAAAGTCTATGGGTCCAGAACTTGAAAAATCAAAAGTGCCCATTTTGAAGGCTTATATGCAAGTTATTGGCCATAAAAAGGGTATGGGAGCCCGAGTACTGCCCTGGGGGACATGTACCAATGCAACATTTTTTTTTTTAAATATTGTTTTTACAGGAGCAGTGATTTTAATGATGCTTAAAGTGAAACAATAAAAATGAAAAATTGCCTGGGGGGTCCCCTTAGTCCCTGTAAAGTGGCGCATCTGTACCATGTATAGAACCTGCTGCAGCAAAACTGACCTTTATAAAGAAATAAAATTACATTTAAATTTCCGGCAATACAATACCATGATTTATTGATGCTTAAAGTGAAACAATAAAAATGAAAAATTGCCTGGGGGGGTCCCCTTAGTCCCTGTAAAGTGTCGCATCTGTACCATGTATAGAACCTACTGCAGCAAAACTGATATTTATAAAGAAATAAAATTACATTTACATTGCCGGCAATACAATACCATTGCCAACAATAAAAAGTGTTAAAAAAGAATGGTGTGGGATTGGGCGCCCCAGACATTAAATATTACTACGCCTCACATTTGAGGGCTATTGTTTCGTGGTCCTCCTTACATGCACCAAATCAATGGACAGCCATTGAAAAGGGAGTGTTATATCCAGTTCAACCATGTTCCTTAGTTTGGGATACCCTCCCATCCCCAGATCCTTTTTTTAAACGTCAATGTACTGCTCCAATGACCTTCACTTTAACCATATGGCGTAAATGCCTTGAAGACTTTCCTCTCACCTCAACTTGCTCTCCTCTTGTTAATGTGCTGTTTAACCCAATCATACCAGACAGTCTGTCCTTGGGTAGGGCTTTCCCATGGCTTAATGCCCCCTCTTTCAGCTCTGAAATTTGGTTCATTCCACCACATGGAGATTATATCATTTTGACACCCTTCGTGAGAAATATGCTATACCTCCTCAACTTTTTCATTTTTATTTACAGGTCAGACATTTCTTTCGCCCCAAATCTCCAAACCTGTCTCTCGATAAACCAACTGCTTTCGAGTATTTATGCGCCCAGGGTCCTCATCAACTACATTTAATTTCCTCCATCCACCGTATCCTCCATGAGTCGACCCCTCTTACCGAGACCACACATCACTACATGAGGAGATGGTCTCATTTAATGGGTAGACCTATTACGGTCCAGGTATAGTACAAGATGTGGCCCTCTACTTTTAAGTCCTCCAAATGTGTAATCCAAAGGGAAACATCTATTAAGGTTCTTATGTTTTGGTACAAGACCCCTGATGTCATTCACAAATATGATTCCACAGTTTTGTCATGTTGGCGCTGCGGGACTGACACAGGTTCCTTATTTCATATTTTTTGGCAATGTTCTATGATACAGCCCTTTTGGCATGAAGTATAGTTACATAGTTACATCGTTAGCCAGGTTGAAAAAAGACACAAGTCCATCCAGTCCAACCATAAAAAAAAAAAAAAAAAAAAAACCAAAAAAAAACCAATATACCCAATACTATACCCACAGTTGATCCAGAGGAAGGCAAAAAACCCCAGCAGAGCATGCTCCAATTTGCTACAGCAGGGGAAAAAATTCCTTCCTGATCCCAGAGAGGCAATCGGATTATCCCTGGATCAACTTTACCTATAAATGTCAGTACCCAGTTATATTATGTACATTTAGGAAAGTATCCAGGCCTTTCTTAAAGCAATCTACTGAGCTGGCCAGAACCACCTCTGAAGGGAGTCTATTCCACATTTTCACAGCTCTTACTGTGAAGAAACCTTTCCGTATTTGGAGATGAAATCTCTTTTCCTCCAGTCGTAAAGAGTGCCCCCTTGTCCTCTGTGTTGACCGTAAAGTGAATAACTCAACACCAAGTTCACTATATGGACCCCTTATATATTTAAACATGTTGATCATATCCCCCCTTATTCTCCTCTTCTCAAGAGTGAACAAATTCAGTTCCTCTAATCTTTCCTCATAGCTGAGTTCCTCCATGCCTCTTATCAGTTTGGTTGCCCTTCTCTGCACTTTCTCCAGTTCCCCGATATCCTTTTTGAGAACTGGTGCCCAAAACTGAACGGCATATTCCAGATGAGGTCTTACTAATGATTTGAACAGGGGCAAAATGATATCTCTCTCTCTGGAGTCCATACCTCTCTTAATACAAGAAAGAACTTTGCTCGCTTTGGAAACCGCAGCTTGGCATTGCATGCTATTATTGAGCTTATGATCTACCAAGACCCCCAGATCCTTCTCCACTACAGATTCCCCCAGTTGTACTCCCCCTAGCATGTATGATGCATGCATATTCTTAGCCCCCAAGTGCATAACTTTAGAAGTAGGGCTTCTAATACAAAAGGTAGTGGACGTGTCCCTTCTGCTTGATCCCTTAAATGATCTATTGGGTCTTTCTTTTTCAGGCATAACTAAAAAAATCAATCGGCTAATTTCCTATATTTTGCTTGCTGCTAAAAGGCTTATTCCATTGTGCTAACACACCTCCTCCATGGTCCAGATTTCTCCACTTGGTGGCTGAGATTCGGAGGATGGAATATCTAACGGCCTCTGTACATGATACTATCTCCCAATTTAACAAAGTCTGGGAACCTTGGGATCAATCAGAATATGGGACTTCTATGTCATCTGTCACATCATAAATTGTATTGACATTGTACTATTCCTGATCATGTTACCTCCCTCCCCTTGTTTCTATGTGTACCATTTGGTACCTTCCTGGGTTGTCTGTTTCTAATCATATACCCTTTATAAAAATCCTTTGGCCTTTTTACTTTTATGAACATACTTTGTTATTTTTTATTTCTATTACTTACCTGTGAACTGTACAGATCACCCCTGTGGTCTGTATGTATGGACATTGTTTATTGGTACCTTTTATTGCTTTGTTTAATAGCATTGTTTTTTTTTTTATATTCTTGTACTCTACACTATGTAACAGTTTTATATTTGTTCTTTTAAGAATACTCAATAAAAAATACAAGTATTAAAAAAAAGAATGGTGTGGGGTCCTCTTCCCCAATTCATACCCGGCATGTTCGGTCTGGTATGGATTTTAAGGGGAACCCCGCGCCAACATTTAAAAAAAACGGCATGGGATCCCCCCCAAAATCCATACAGAGCCTTATTCGAGCATGAAGCCCCTGGACCACACCAGGCCACACACCCTTAACATGGGTCGGGGGGGCTCTGCACCCTTGTGACGTCACCAACTGGTGCAGTTTCCTGTGCATTCAGAAGCATGCAGAGGTGACTGGAGGCTCACTGTCATTGTGTGAGCAGACCAATTTCACATTCAGGCCCCATTCACATCTAGCTTAGTGGAAGCGCACATTAGAGATGTGCACAACAGAAGAAAAAATTTGTTTTGCATTTGTTCAATAAGTTCATAATTTCATTATGTCATATTCCTTATGTTAGAATGATTTGCTTTGTATATTCGGATTCGTTTCTTAAATTCGAATTTCGGAAGAAGGTTATATTCTTTCTATTTTATTTGATTCAAAATTTGAATTAATAAGCCCTTAGTTTACCCTAATCAACTCTAAATAACTCTTTATCCACCTTCTCCCTTAACTATTATTTTCCTACAAGTTTTTACTAATTGTCTATCCATTGGTTTTTTATTCTGTTTGTTTGTTAATAGTTTTTAAGTGTCGGTTTAAAAAAAAATGTGTAAAATTGAAAAAAGGTCTTTATTTCCTTTGTAAACAACTTTTCCAGGATTTTATGTAATTTTAGTTTCATTATAAACAAGACAAAGTATACAATTAAATTACTTCTTTTTATCTACGATAACACTTTTTTTCAAACACTGATCAAAGTAGAAAAATAGCGCATTTATTTATTTTGTTATAGTG
Source organism: Lithobates clamitans (assembly GCA_037952925.1). Taxonomy (NCBI): domain Eukaryota; kingdom Metazoa; phylum Chordata; class Amphibia; order Anura; family Ranidae; genus Lithobates; species Lithobates clamitans. Next base: position 10,025,207 of record JBBGZY010000992.1, read on the forward strand.
TTTGTTTATGGAGTACATAAAAAAAAATAAGATTACTAAACAAAAGCTTATTTGTCCTAAAAAATATACGTGTATTGCATTGTTATCTACAAATGATACTAAACACACACTGTATAATTTACAGTAGTCCTTCTGTAATTATTTTAATACAGTACAATATTATTATTATTATTATACAGGATTTATTTAGCGCCAACAGTTTGCGGGGCTCTTAACAAAATGAAGGCAGACATTACAGTTACGTTACAATTTGGTACAAGAGGAATCAGAGGGTCCTGCTTGTTAGCGCTTACAATCTAGGAGGGAGGGTCAATTGATACAAAAGATAATATCTGTGGGGGATGAGTGGATGGAGAAAGTAAAACAGTGTATTAGTTAGAAGCAGGATAAGCTTCTTTAAAGAGAAGGGTTTTCAGTTTTTTCAGTTTACAGTATCCCTTCTAGAGTGTATATACCTAAAAATATGCACTGTCACTGTACTAATCACACTGGCAGGGAAGAGTTACACATCAGGGGTGATCTAAGGATTAAATATGTTCCTAACGTGTTTTCTCACTGTGTGGGAGGTGCTTTTACTATAGGAAGGCAAAGATCATTTTTTTTCCGTTTACAGTATCCTCTCTAGAGTGTATATACCTAAAAATATGCACTGTCACTGTATTAATCCCACTGGCAGGGAAGGGGTTAACCATCAGGAGCGATCAAAGGATTAAATGTGTTCCTAACATGTGCTTTCTCACTGTGTGGAAGGTGCTTTTACTATAGGAAGGCAAAGATCTGTGTTTCTGCTTTGCAGGAACACAGGATCAAAGCCTTATCTACTGGCAGAACAGCAATCTGTCTTGTTTACATAGGAAGATTGATGTTCTGGCTCTCTGCCTAACGATCGGCGAGTAACAGAGTCCGCAGTACCCCGCAGATCAGCTCCCGCTGTGTCTAATCACAACGGACGTGGGTCACCGGTGGCGCCCATGCACGCCCCAGACCTGAAGGTGCAGGATCACGTACTAGGTACGTGATCCAGTGAAGGAGAGCTGCATTGCCAACGTAAATGTACAGTATACGGTCGGCAAACGGTTAAGAGGAATATTCTCTCACTTCCTGTTTTGGGTATGGTACAGGAAGTTAAGGAAAATCTCCCTGATGGGACACAGATGGCAAAAATAATGCCTTCAGGGGTTATTACCTTCCTTTACGCTATCCAATGTGAAAAAAAAACAGTTTTTGCCCATAGTTCTAATTTAACAAGGCTCTGTCCCCGTTTCCACTCCTGCACTGTCATCCTGTCAAACAGGCTTCTGATTAGGGTTGTCACTTTTTCTTCAAGACAAAGCAGAACACTTTAGCGGCACAGGGCACATTTTTTTTGTAGTATACATTATAGGATTATAAAAGACCTGAGGTGCCCCAAGAATAGTGGCAATGTGGCACGCTGCGGCAAACATTGGATGTGGCCAAACTGCTCTTGCTGACATCATCGCGCGCCCCCCCCCCCCCCAGTGCCCCAGTGATGCCAACCTGCCCCCAGACAGCAGCCCGCAGCTCCCGGATGGCAGCAGATTTTTGTGCGACTATCTCAGTTACTTGGGGAGCCACAGCCCAGTCTGAATAATGTGTCCAGGTTTCAGAGAGAGACTGAAACCCGGACACATTATTCCAAACCCGGACTGTCCGGGTGAATCCCGGACAGGTGACAACCTTACTTCTGATGGAGACTACAAGTGGCTGCTTCACCACACTCAGCACAGGCATGTTCCATTTATGTCACTATCTGAACAGAACGTGGCTCTAAAGAGGTGTTCGATGGCTCGGAAAAGGCGAGTATTTTATTAAAACATTAAACTGTTTATGATACACGGACCTTTGCAAAATAAATGTCATCCAGTTGGGGTTTACATCAACTTTAATAGACATGTTGTGATAGGTTGTGAAAAATAACACATTTGTGCTTCTTAATTTGAGGTAAGAGACTTGGTTATAACTAGTTACTCAAAGACGGAGTGCTTATGTCTGCAATGCATTTGAGTTCTTTTGGCTTCCAGGGACTCATAATACAAATACATATAACAGCAGTGGCCGGTGTGCAGCTTTCTATATTTATCTGGATCCCTGCTGGCGTACAACACTGCCCTTCATTGTAGAGAGATGTTTAATGTGCTTTGTTTCTTTGTGTGGACTCATCATGTGGCCTTTCTTGATCCAAACACCAAATTGCACATAGTTCTTATTTAACTTAAAGGGGCTCTTCAGTCTTGCTTTAACCACTTAATGACCAGGCTGTTTTTTTGTGATACGGCACTGTGTTCCTTTAACTGACAATTGCGCGGTCGTGTGACGCTGTACCCAAATAAAATGTATATCGTTTTTCCCATAAATAGAGCTTTCTTTTGGTGGTATTTGATCACCTCTGTGTTTTTTTATTTTTTGCGCTATAAGCAAAGAATGACCGACAATTAAAAAAAACTATATTTTTTAGCTTTTGCTCTAAACACATCCAATAGAAAAATGTAAAAAATCTAATTTCTTCATCAATTTAGGCCAATATATATTCTGCAACCCAATAAGCATATATTGATTAGCGTGCACAAAAGTTAATGCGCCTACAAACTATGGGATGTTTTTATTGATTTTTTACATTTTTTTTTTTTTACTAGCAATGGCGGCGATCAGCGACTTATAGCGGGACTGCGAGATTGCGGCAGACAAATCGGACACCTAACTGACACTTTTTTTGGGGACAAGTGACATTTTTACAGTGATCAGTGCTAAAAATATACGCTGTTATGCCGCGTACACGCGACCAGTTTTGCCGTCAGAATAAACTCCGAAGGTTTCTCCGACGGAATTCTATTCAAGCGGTCTTGCCTACACACGGTCAAACCAAAGTCCGACCAAAGTCCGACCAACCAGAACGCGGTGGCGTATAACACTTACGACGGGACTAGAAAAAGGAAGTTCAATAGCCAGTAGCCAATAGCTTTAGTCTCGTACTTGCTTCAGAGCATGCGTCGTTTTTGGTCCGTCGGAACAGCATACAGACGAGCGGTTTTCCTGAAAGGAATTGGTTCCGTCAGAAATATTTAGAACATGTTCTATTTCTAGGTCTAGATTTTTTTTCGAAAAAAAAAAAGGCATACACACGATCGGAATAGACGATGAAAAGCTTTTTTCTGTCGGACATTTCGCTCGTGTGTACGCGGCTTTACTGTACTAATGACACTAGCTGGGAAGGGGTTAACACCAGGGGTGATCAAAGGGTTAACAGTGTGCCTAACTAATGTTTCAGTGTAGTGGGGGATGTGCTTTTACTAGTGGAAGGCATGGATCAGTATTTCTGCTTTACAGAAACACAGGATGCATGCCTTCTGTACTGACAGAGCGATCTGCCTGGTTTACATAGGCAGACTGGCATTCTGTTAGTGTACTGAACGATCAGCAGATGCTGGCGGACCTCGTGTCCGCGGGACCCACTGATCAGCTCCCACTGTGTAAAATCACAGTTGGAGCGAGCCGCTGGCGGCGCTAACTCAAGCCCAATACCTGGAAGTGCGGGATCCTGTATATATATGTGATCATGCGCAGCATGGCCGCCCTGTAGCAGTAAATCTACTATGGGGCGGCCAGCAAGTGGTAAAAAAACTTCTGGAAAATGTTTTTTTGCTTTTGGTTACATTTACATATATACGCCTTTTATAAAGCTGTACCTTATCTGACTACATAATGCAGTTAAACAGGTTTATATAATGTTATTAACCAACAAATCAAATGCAGAACATCCATTGAATCCACGTAAATCATATGTACAATTTGGAATAAAAACCCTAAAATAAAAAAAAAACTGCTAAACTAAAGCCAACCATAGATGGTTTTAATCTCATCCGGTTCAGCAGGGACTGGCCTGGAATCGAACCATCTTCCGGCAGGTCGATTGTACCCACATCAATCCATCGATCGACTTGGGTACAACCAGTAGGTTGGACTTCTAGCATGCGATTATTGCCATTGGCTATGGCCACTAGCAATAATAATTGTATTCTTCCAGCAGGGATTGCTCTCAGTTCAATGACTGCGGGAGGGATTCAGCCATCAACACTGACTGAACTGATGGGAGAATCGATCAATTGCAGGAAAAATAATCACATAATCTATGGGCTGCCTGACTTGCTTAACTTCCTCTACCAGCTTACTCATATCTTATAGAGCAAGGGGGTCTCCAAACTACAGCCTGCCGCATGCTCTTATCTGGCCCTCTGATGTAAGATGAGTATTTGATGCACAGGGGGATTCTGATGTAAGTGAGGGCTCTAATGGGGACTCAGATATAAGTGGAAACTCTGATGACATCACTCATGTAATGGGGACTCTGATGTAAGGGGCCTCCATTGTAAGGGGGACTTTGATAAGGACCCTTATGTAAGGGCACTCTAATGCGGACTCTGACATAAGCAGGGACTTTAATGGAGACTCTGATGTAAGGGACCTCTTATGCAAGGGAGGAATCTGATGGGGATCCTGATGTAAGGGGAATTCTGATAGGGACTCCAATGTAAGGGAGGACTCTGATGGGGACCCTGATGTAAGAGGGTACTTTGATTAAAACTCTGATGTAAGGGGCCTCTGATGCAAGGGAAGAATATGATGGGGACCCTGATGTAAAGGGGACTCTGATATAAGGGTGTACTCTGTTGTAAGGGGGCTCTGAGGGGGATCCTGATGGAAGGAAAATCCTGATAGGGACTCCAAGGGAGGAGTCTGATTGGGACCCTAATGTAAGGTGGACTCTGATATAAGGGGGTATTTTGATTAAGACTCTGAAGTAAGGGGCCTGTGGTGCAAAGGAGGAATCTAATGGGGACCCTGATGTAAAGGAGACTCTGATGTAAGAGGTCTCCGATAGGAATCCTAATGTACGATGAATCTTGATAGGGACTCTAATGTAATAGAAGACTCTGATGGGGATCCTGATGTCAGTTGGACTCTGATGTACAGTAAGGGGATAGTCTGATTAAGACTCTGATGTAAGGGGACTTTGATATAAAGGGGCACTGATGGAGATCCTGATGTAAAGGGAATTCTGATGGGTGCCCTGATGTAAGGGGGACACTTTGATTGGGGCCCTGGTGTAAAGGTAGACTTTAATGGGCTCAAGTTTATTTGATTTTATTTTATTCTTCGAATTCTTTCTCTGTTCTACTTTATCATATCATACTGATGAAAATACATTCATTTCTTCATGTACATTTGATTTGTTCATTTATAAACTGACTTTTTTTCAGGCTGCAAATGAATGCAAATTATACAAAGTGGTCCTCCTACTGAAATGCATGGAGACCCCTGCTATATAAGAACAAGGAAATACTTAGGTCACACCTAATAACAACCATGAAAAAATGAAGGTCCCCACCAGTTTTATTATAATATATTGAAATGGTAACATTACATTATCTGTAGACATTCTTGATCATTGCATGTCATAAAATATCGCACCTGTCCTAAATAAATACATAAACCAAAGAACGTGAAAATTAAATGTACTTATGGTTTACATATTTGTTTCTCTTTTGGGTTCCTGCTAGTAAGAACACTTGTAATATTTGTTTTTATATTGGAATACATTTACTTATTTTTGTTTTTTTGTGTCAAGCAGATCTAGAAAAAGTATAATTCATTCATAATATTATAAATCCCAGATTGGTGAGGACTCAATCCAACTCAGTCTGTGATTGTTGACTACAACAGATCTTCATCATTTACTAACCCCTCTATGGTATCTGTGCTGGTTAATAATAGAGTGAAATATGACTGAAATTTCCCAGTATGAATGGGTATTATCCTCTTACTACAATGTTGCAGCTGCTCCCTTATATGATGTGGCATTCATTTGTTAGATACAGTATTTCTTGATCCTTCTTGGTTTCATTGCTTTCAGTGAGGAATGTCTACCGCAAAGCATGTTTTTCCCTCAGATAAATGTAGTGCTGTTCTGTTCAGTAGTGAAATCATGGAGCAGCATAGCATCATTTGATAGATCCCTCTACTGATCATCAAGTCCCCTTCCCACCTTGGTCTTGTATCCTCCCCCAAATGCTTTGTAAACAAATGTCCCTGCCAATCCACATAGGGACACCCTATAAAGCAGGCGATGGGGCATATGGCTTTATAGAAAAATGTTCTTTGCATTCAGAAAAAAAAAAGGGTTAGTTCACCTTTACAACCTAGTTTAGCATCCTCAAAACATTACAATAAAATACTGCTCAGGTGTCAGGACCTGGATCTGAAGCTGGGACCTCTTCTGTGTCTGGTAGTAACTTGTTTTGATGATCTGGTGGACAGCTTTCTGTCTGATCTCTTGCTTTACCTTGTGTCGAACCTTGAACCCTTTGCTCCTCCCATGATCTTCGTATTAAAACCATACCTTTGCACTTCCTGTTTGCCAGAATTTTGTGCTCTCTCCAGCCAATATTTCACTGTTATCCCTCCTGCGTAGGGTTGCCACCTCATCCCTTTAAACCCAAACACATAAGAATTACACAGGTTCTGAGGCTAATTTAATGCAGATAAGGCACCAAATGAGTTTAATTATCACCTCAATTACCCACAGAACCTGTGTAATTAATATGTGTTCGGTTTTAAAGGGATGAGGTGGCAACCCTACTTCTGCTTCTGTCCCAATCTTTGCTGCTTAGGGTTGCCACCTCATCCCTTTAACACATATTAATTACACAGGTTCTGTGGCTGATTAAGGTGTCAATTAAACTCATTCAGTTCCTGATCTGCATTAAATTAGCCTCAGAACCTGTATAATTCATATGTGTTTGGGTTTAAAGTGATGAGGTGACAACTCTATTGCTACCACTGGTTATCCAACGTGGGCTTGTTCCTTGACTATGCTTCTGCTTGAGCCCAACCTGCAACCACTTGTTACCAACCTTTAGCTTGTTTAACAACTACGTTCTGCTTGATCCCTGCTAAATCTGCTTCTGGACCACGGCTTGCTTGCCACCTGGTGGGGTGAACCTGAGGATCACGACCTGATGTTAACATGCAGCAAAACCCATCGTCACCTCGAATGAGCCAGTGACATTCTCCAGACCGGCTTGTATACCTATCCTGTTGGTCGATGGGAGTTTCTCCACTGCTATAGCTACTGGTCTCTGGGGCCTGACCCCGGACCATGACATTTAGGTTACCTGAGCAGTGAGGTCATATAGGGCCTCTTCCAAGCCTGTTTGAAAAACTCCTAGGTAGGGGACTCTTCCCCATCCTGCCCAGATGGCAGAATGTGCTGGACATTGGGTGCATGCCCCCAACTTTGCAGGAGCGAGCACTCTGGCTCATGCAAAATCTGTGCATATGTCGTGTGTGCTCTCTTTCTCTTTCAGCAGGTGAGCACATCATGGTGGGATGGGGGAAAAAAGGGAACTGCACATGCATAGGTTTTGAATGAACCAAAGCACTCATTCCTGCTAAGCTGGGGGTATGTGCCCAACATCCAGTGTATCCTGCCATATAGGCAGCAGGAGGGGTTGTCACCTACCTAGGAGCTTTTTGGACAGGCTTGACAAGAAGCTCCTTTGTAAAACTAGAGTAGTATTTTTTTAAAGTAATAGGGACACTGGAATGCATGGGTATTTTTAGTGTAAAGGTGAACTAACCTTTAAATACAAGCAGCTTCTGTTGCCCTATAATCCCCTGTATGGCAAAGACCAGAACCTTTGAACGTGGTCACAGGCCAAAGAAATGCTGGGGGTTGACTAAGTGCCCCTGCCTTCATACCCCTAGGCAGTTGAGTGGGGTTTTATGGCTTATACCATAAAGAGCAGCGATAAATTCCAGAATAAAGTGAGTCTCAACTTGACATAGGTATATAAATGTGGGTAACCAATACAATAGCACATACCAATGTGAAATAAAGCCAATATACTAGTAGTAAAGGCTTATTATTATTCCAGTGTAAAAAAATAAATAAAAAGAAGCCCAGTGAAAAAGTCCATATAAACAAATCATACAACAAATATAAAAGTTTGTGAAAGTGAAAATGTTTATGAAGCAACTGTTGTGTCACTATGAGTGTCCTTGCACTTCCCCTTCATGCTGGAAAGACGTGTATCCACCACCATGTTAATTAAAGAAGCTACTTGCCAGATGAAGTGGACCAATAAATTATAAATGGTCAAACAGCGCTCTATATCATACAAGTCACAGGGGACTCCTTTAATTAGTGACTGATAGTGACACAATAGTTGCTTCATATACATTTTCACTTTCATCTTTTATGCTTGTTGTATGATTTGTTTATATGGACTTTGTCACTGAACTTTTTCTTTTAATTTTCATTTTTTTTCACTGGAATAATAATAAGCCTTTACTACTAGTATATTCACTTTATTGCACATTGGTATATGATATTGTAATGGTTACCCACATTTATATTTACCACTGCTCTTTATGGTATTGTGGTTGGTATCACGATTGTAAGGTGGCAGCTTTATTCCAATTTTGTCAGCGCAATTTTTTTCTGCTTTTGGTTGCTATGGCTATTCAGGATGTATTTTTATGGAAGTGGGTGGGCATGCCTCCTGTGCTCTCCTTGATAGCCTATCACAGTGTAATACTTTTATGTTAAATTCTCAGTCAAGTCAATGTTTAGGGATGTTAAGATTCTAAAGCCCCGTACACACGATTGAATTTTCCGACGGGAAATGTGTGATGACAGGCTGTTGGTGGAAAATCCGACCGTGTGTATGCTCCATCGGACAATTGCTGTCGGACTTTCCGTCAACATATGTTGGCTAGCATGTCTTCAAATTTTCCGCCAACAAATGTGTGTTGTTGGAATTTCCGAGCGTGTGTACACAAGTCCGTCGGACAAAAGTCCAAAGTACAAACACGCATGCTCAGAAGCAAGGACGAGCCAGAAGCGGTCGGTCTTGTAAACTAGCGTTCGTAATGGAGAATTAACATTTGTGACGTGGCAAATTATGAAATCTCCAAATGCAGCGCACAATTCTCTTCTTCTTTAATGGGATAATAATGAAGCTGCTTTGCTGGTGATACTGATGGAGTTATTGCAAACTAATTTTCAAAGGCTTTTTTTTCTAGTGATTTCAAGAATAATATTATTATGCTTTTTTTTTTTTTATTTGGGCAAGTTACCACAACACCATTATCCCGTAGTTTTTAAGATCAAAGATACAACAATGTTGGTGTCCCTTGTCAATTTTACTTATTTGTATTGTATTTTTTAAAATTAGACTTGTATTTTTTAAAATGTAACTGCCTACTCCCAAACTGTCATTTGAAATAAAACACATAGCGAAGTATTATTCTCCACAATTATTTTATTGTGCATTAAAAAAAGAAAACAAATAAAATTAGACATGCTATCTGCCAATATAACTTAAAGGGCCACCCTGAAAAAAAAAAATGCACCAAAAATCCTAAAAAAATAAAAAAAAAAAAACATTTGAAAAAAAAAATTTTTTTTTTAAACGTACCTGAACCCTTGTTGCTAGGCAGTCTTCCTAATCTGCCTGTTCCTATTCTGCGGCGTGTTCTGCTCCTAGCTGAGCGGCCCCGTTACCTTCTGGGAACTGTGTGTGTTCCCATAAAAACACGGGGCCATTCACAGATCGCCGCACCGCTCGCTCGTGCGCAGTAGAAAACTGGCAGTGAAGCCGCAAGGCTCCACTGCCTGTTTCCCTTACCTAGGATGGCGATGCCGGGACCCGAGAGCCGAGGGACGAGTCGGCCTCAGGCGGCCGACATTGCGGGCACCCAGGACAGGTAAGTCTACTTATTTAAAGTCAGCAGCTACAGTGTTTGTAGCTGCTGTCTTTAAATTTTTTTTTTAGCTGGCCGGAATCCCGCTTTACCCGAAAAGTGCATTCTGTGCATCCAAAAATATAGAAAATATACCAAATCAAATCATTATTCAACCAAAAAAATATTGCCAAAGCAATAACTCCAAGGCCAATAATAAATAACACGTTATCTCCTCCGATTCCGCAACATGTCTGGTTGATGAACGGCCGTTCAGAAACGAACTGAAAAGCACGAAATGAAAAACGCGAACTGAAAATCTCTAAATGAAAAGCGCGAAAAGAAAAGCGCGAATCAACACTCACCAAACTCCTACTAATACGAAATTAGCAGAAGGAGCCCAAAGGGTGGCGCTAAAGAGCTGTAAAACCACTTAGTACGTCTAGTACATCACTACGTTCGTGATTGTTTGCCAACAATTGTGTGACTGTGTGTATACAAGACAAGTTTGAGACAGCGCCCTTCGGACAAAATTCCACGGTTTTGTTGTCGGAAAGTCCGATCGTGTGTACAAGGCATTAGAATCTTGACTGGTTTGTTAATTGAGTAATACCAAAATTACATAGCTCCGAAAAAAAAAACAAAAAAAAAAAAAACACATAAAATTCAACCAAGAGAAAACAACCTTACATCCCTAAACAGCTATTGATCACATAACAACGTATAAATTTGCTGCGTTTATTTGCTCAGATGTTAGTTCTCCGAAATGATTCTCCACCTTAGCCATTAAAATGTTTGTAAATTGAACACTGTGAAAAGAAAATTTTCACGAGATAAAATACTGAATGCAGTTTACTCCTACATCATTGTAAATTGACCCCAATGTTTGCTTCATGCCGATTAGCAATGCTTCCATTTCCTTTTACAATTAAAAGCAGCATACAAATTATCTCTGTCGCTCTACAATCCTTCCTGCAGGTGTCTGGAAGGGTACGTGGGTGACAGCAGGGATCCAAATCAAAAACTATTTCCATGATTAGACTACAAGAAAATACAAACTCTTATATATAGAGACGAGACGCGGATGTGTCCTCTGTGCTTTAAAGGGATTCAAATTACACCTGAGTAAGGTGCGCCGCACATAAAAGTGAGTGCTTCATTAATTAGGAGTCTATCATTTCTTGATATGAAGAGAAAACTGATGTACAATCATAGATTTTCAGGCCAGATTGGGAAGAACTCAAGAAGCAGCAAAAGACTCTTCATGATTATAAGTTATTTACAGAGCACAAATATATGCAATAAACTGTGTTACAGCAAATAAACGCAATTCTGTAAAAAACATACATTTACTGGGCTATTTCACGGGGGGAAAGGAATAGGATTATATGGCCAATAGCAGCTAATTCATGTTAGCTTTTACATCCAAATCCAGTCTAAAAATACAACAATTAGTATATGGTTTCTATTGGCTGCCCTACTTTTTGTTCCGTGGTTAAGGATGAACCCCCTGTTAGGGCTATATACACATTGAGGATGCTGACCCAAAAAATGTATATGTGTATGGATCAAACAAACACCCTGTAGAAACATTACAGTGAACATTAACCACTTCTGCCCCCGAAGGTTTTACCCACTTCCTAACCATGCCATTATATGCGATACGGCACTGCGTTGTTTTAACTGACAAATGCGCGTCCGTGCGACGCTGTACCCAGATAAGATTGATGTCCTTTTTTCCCCACAAATAGAGCTTTCTTTTGGTGGTATTTGCGCTATAAGCAAAAAAAAAACGACAATTTTGAAAAAAAAAAAAAACTATATTTTTTTTACTTTCTGCTATAGTACATATCCAAAAAAAAAAAATGTAAAAAACGAATTTCTTCATCAATTTAGCCCAATTTGTATTCTGCTACATATTTTTGGTAAAAAGAAAATCCCAATAAGTGTATATTGATTGGTTTGCGCAAAAGTTATAGTGTCTACAAACTACGGGATAGATTTAGGAACTTTTATTTATTTATTTACTAATAATGGTGGTGATCTGCGATTGTTTTTTAGCAGGACTGCGACATTGCAGCAGACAAATCTGACCCTAAGTGGCACTTTTTGGTGACCAGTGACACCAATACAGTGATCAGTGCTATAAAAATGCACTGATTACTGTATAAATCAATCAAGGGGTTAAATGTGTTCCCTGGGAGGTGTTTCTGACTGTAGGGGGAAGTGTTACACTGGAGGAAAAGAGAGATCGTGATTCAGCTTAGCTGAAACAAGACCTCTCACTTTTCCTCCCTGACAGATGAGCGGTGTGCTTTGTTTATATTGGCACACAGCGGATCTGTCTCTCTTGTGAACGACTAGCCACCTGATTGGCTCCCACTGTGTCCAATCACAGCGAGAGAGGCACACACGCGTCCCCTAAACCGCGTTCACGAGATCACGTACAAGTACGTGATTTTGCGCACCGGGGCCGTCCTGCTGCAGTAAATGTACGTAAGGCAGTCTGGAAGTGCTTAAACCTTAAAGGGGTTGTAAAGGCAGAAGGTTTTTTTATCTGAATGCATTAAGATAAAAAGCTGTCTGTGTGCAGCAGCCCCCCTAACACTTATCTGAGATCCCTCTCTGTCCAGCGATGTGCATGAGCTCAGCCATCCAAGAATCTCCCTGCTGATTGACTTAGACACAGCAACAGTGCCATTGGCTGCCACTGCTGTCAATCAAAGTCAGCTAGCCAATCAGGGGAAAGATGGGGCGGGCTGGGGCTCCGTGTCTGAATGGACACACAGAGCTCTGACTCGGCTCGGGTGCCCCCATAGCAAGCTGCCTGCTGTGGGGGCACTGAACAGGAGGGAGGAGCCAGGATCACAGAAGAGGGACCCGAGAAGAGGACGGTCGGGCTGCTCTGTGCAAAACCACTACAGAGCAGGTAAGTAAAAAATGTTTGTTATTTTTATAGGAAAAAAAAAAAACAAGACTTTACAATCACTTTGAAGTGGTTGTCTCAGAGAATTTGTCAGAAGTTATCATGCTAATAACAGAAGAACGAGACAGCAGAAACTCACAGAACTTAGTGCTTTGGAGAGAGATAAGAAAACACTACAGATATATGTCAAATTTCATGAATCGGATTTACATCCAATTTAAAGTGGAGTTTCTTGGAGGTTTCCAAAAATTAAAAGTCAGCAGCTACAAAAACTGAGGCCCATGGGCTGAATGGGGCCCTTTGCTTGCTTGCCTTTATCTGGGCCGTGGGGTACTATTCCTCCCCTTGACACCAACAAGGAGGCACCATTCCTTCCACTGACACCAACAGTGGGGAACTATTGCACTCACTGACACCAACAATGGGGCATTTTTTCTTCCTCTGACACCAATGATGGGGCACTACCCCCCCCCACTAATGCCAATAATGGGGCACTATTCCTCCTTCTGGCTATGTAATTTTTTAAACTTGTGCTGGGGCTTTTTCTACTCCCACTGGTCACTCCGGCCCACCTAAAGTCTGTAAAGTGGCCCTTTGCTTAGATTAGTTTGGAGACCCCTGGCCTAGGCAGGTGGAGCGGATGTGGAAGCGGGCACCTGTCAAATCTAGGTATCCGCTCTCTCCCCCCCAAAAAAAATATTCCAAATGTGGCGGGGGGGAAGAAAAACTGAATTTCCCCTTTTGGGTGAAGTTACGCTTTAATGTCCTTACAAGGAGCCCACCGTATTATACCCATACAGGCATTGCTGTAGGACACCAGTCTACCCTAGCTCATTTTGTCACCAATTTAATCTCCCATTTTTAAAGCAGGAGAGTTGTTCCCAAACAGACCCATTTGTAGGCTCCTTGCCATGTCTTACATACAAAAAAGTGAAACCAAGGCACTGGATTAGAATTGTTGATCAGGCCATGCTCAACACAATGGGACACCCCTTAAAAAGGGGGACCCCAGAGTTGAGGATACACATGTACAAAGCCTAATGAGAGCACCAAAATAAATGTCTTAGAGTCCAATCATTTTATTATTGGTATTAGTTCACACAGAATAATGCAAAATGCATTTTGGGGCTCAAAAATGAACCACCCCCACACGGTATCATCAGAACATATGCTGATACAGTGTTTCCTGGCATCTTGTAACTTCTTTATATGGTAACTAAAAATTATTTCTGGTGATTATGCCATCTCTGAGTCCTACCTCTTACAACACACGAGCCCTAAAGAAGGAGAAGAGGGGATTTTCGAGTCCCTGAAACACGCTGGATGTTTTGTATTATGTTATTGTGAACTAATAGACTCTTGGGCCCCTTGCTTGGTGATCTCATTAGACTTTGTACATGATGGGTATCTCACATACAGGCAGTCTGATGTTTAAATGAAATGTCAGAACTTACTAACTAATGGAACTACCTCTGTACCCAATCACCCTCAAAGCTACATATGTGAAAGTTGTGAATTTACAGTTACACAAATTCATTTATTGAGCATTGCAGCTAAATTTACTGTCTTCTGGACCGCTCACCTTCCTTCATGGACGCTATGTCAATTCAGCTAACTCCATTATGAGGTGTCCTTTTACCAACCAGGCTCTTTGGTGCCATATTTTATACAGGAGCTATGTGCGTTCCCTTTTATTTTGCCCACTATTGTCTTGGATGCTTATGATCCCCTTATTGGGCTTCTTCTGGAGTGTGGCCTTTATAATTAAGACTGTACAAGTTCTCCAAATTAACCATTTCCTCTTCCCCTTCTGGGGGATATTTATCTATATAAATATAGATATATATATATATATATAGATATATCTCTATATATCTATATATATATATAAAAATTTCTGCATATGGCTCCCCAAAGCACACAAATTCCTATACATTTTCCCTCAAACTGTTTTGACAGTTTGTTGTTGTATTGTCACCAGGCTGTGTATGGCTTTTATTACTGTTATATTCCATTGACATGGATGGAGGATAATGCTTGTGTTATCTCACCCAGCATTCAGGGCCACACTGTCCTGCCAGGACAACTGCTAGGAGAGGCAATTTGATTGAATACCTTATTTGACCTGAAAGCTGTATGTAACAATCAGATGTGCTGCCTGAACTGTATACAGTGGCGTAGCTTGGGTTGTCAGCAGCCTGGACAAGGCAAGTGATTTGCACCCTCTAACCCGTGGACTATGTAATGTACAACCAAAATGTATAGAGTGCAGGGGCCAGGAGTAACTAACCTACAAAACAACATATAGCGTGCAGCAATCAGGATAAACCCTCTGTTCACATCAGAGTCCCCTCCTTACATCAGAGTCCACAGTGTTCTCCCTTACACCAGAGTGCCCCCCTTACATAAGATTTCCCCTTTACGTCAGAATCCACAGAGTTTTTCCTTTAATCAGATTCTCCCTAGTATTCCCTCCTTACATCCAAAGCAGAATTCCTCTTTACATCCCACAGAATTCCTCTTTACATTATGTCCCTCTCTTAAAGCAGAGTTCCACCCATAAGTGGAACTCTCGCTTATACGCTCCCCCCCCCCCCACTCCGGCGCCACATTTGGCAGCTTCCGGGGGGAATGGGGGACCTGTTTTTGACAGGTCCCCTTCCCCACTTCCAGAGATCGGCCACGGCCCGATCTCCTGGAAGTTCAGCCCCCCTCCTCCTTCCCCCACCGCTGGGCCAATTAGAAAGTGCAGCGAGCTTCGCTGGTCTAGGGAACTAGGGAACTAGACCAAGACCCACTCCACAGAACAACATCAATGCACTGACTCTCACCTTATTCATTATAGATATGATCACTGTGCACCCCATCCCTGTGTGTATTATTATTATTAATAACGCACTAAGTTATCATACTGTGAAAGAGAATACATGGAGGTGTGAGGCTCCAAGCTGAGCATTTCTATATAAAAACATACTTGTGATCC
Organism: Lithobates clamitans; assembly: GCA_037952925.1. Lineage (NCBI taxonomy): Eukaryota > Metazoa > Chordata > Amphibia > Anura > Ranidae > Lithobates > Lithobates clamitans. Next base: position 10,040,878 of record JBBGZY010000992.1, read on the forward strand.
ATATGATATCTTTTAAAGGGTAATGTGCTGAGGTGTTAATGATGAAGTCATTGCCATGTGATTATAACAGCAAGAAAAAATACTATATATATGTGTGTGTATATAGATAGATAGATAGATAGATAGATAGATAGATAGATAGATAGATAGATAGATAGATAGATAGATAGATAGATAGATAGATAGATAGATAGATAGATAGATAGATAGATAGATAGATAGATAGATAGATAGATAGATAGATAGATATTACTGTGCAAAGGTTTTAGGTAGGTGTGAAAAAAATGCTGTAACTTAGGAATACTTTCAGAAATAGAAGTGTTAATAGTTTATTTTTTATCAATTAATAAGATGGAAAGTAAGTGAGCGAAGGAGAAATCCAAATCGAATCAACATTTGGTGTGACCACCCTTTGCCTTCAAAACCGCATCAGCTCTTCTAGGTACACTTGCACACAGTTTTTCATCTTAGAGAACTAACCACGGATCTTCTGTGGATGTAGGCTGCCTCAAATCCTTCTGTCTCTTTATTTAATCTCAGATAGACACGATGTTGAGATCAGGGCTCTGTGGGGGGCCAAACCATAATTTCCAGAACTCCTTGTTCTTCTTTAAACTGAAGATAGTTCTTAATTATATTGGGGTTGTTGTCCTGCTGCAGAATAAATTTAGGGCCAATCACAAGCCTCCCTCTGATGCTAAAATACATTATATAGATAGAAGGGTTGCACTCACAAACATCCGATGTAAAAAAGCATGAACAGCTCCATAGAAGCCTCCTCTCCTGGTCTGTAAAGATCAGTTGGCTCACAGTGACTTGTGGCGTGGTGAAGGGTTGTATCTGTAAGCACAAGCCGCCTACTTCCTTGTGTCACACGCCACTCAAGCACTCGCACGGACCAGCCGGCGCTGCGTGACGTCACTCGTGGTCGAGGAGGCAATGCGCGGTGATACAGCTATCTTCTCTAGCACGCTTCATGCGGTTGCTATGTCATATGATCTAATTAGCCAACAGTATTAATTCTTTTCCTCCAAGCTCTGCAGTATCACAGAAATGAGGCTCAAGCTTTATGGTCGTTTACTTATCTATCAAAGTACGTATCCATGCTGGAACCCTTTCAACATTAGCCTGATGACTACATTTACGAATGTAGACCGCTGTTTTTTCAGATGTTTCGATGTACAAAAGGTGTATACGATGCATTATTATATGTCTTTCATTGTAGACTAATATACCTATGGTATGTCCTTACCATGTACTGTTCTTTGATTTCAATAAAAATCTTTGATGAAAAGAAAAAAAGAGTGCTGCTCCTAATTGGAGGTGTATAGGTGTATAAATATATATATATATATATATATATATATATATATATATATATATATATATATATATATATATTATGGAGCAGCTAAGGTTAAGAGCAGTAAACAACATAAAATAATAAAATAATGGTAATGTATTCCTAAGCTAGTGTGTACTGACCTGTTTGGTTCAATGTAACCTACTTCTTGGAATGGGGGGTTGCTTTGCCGTTAGCAAGAATATGCAGTGAGCCCCCTTTTGTGAACATTAGCTTACTGGTGAACTATTTTAAGGTTTGGAAAAATAAACAGCCTTCGGCAATATAGAGATAAAGCACAAACAGAAAAAAAACATTGTCACACATCTGTTCTTATAGGATGTTGTCACCTGTATGATCCGTTACCACAGCAACAGAGCGATGTGCTCTTCATCTTACTGATACCAAGTGTGGTTTATACATAGTTGGTGATATTATCTGTAATTGTTTGTATCCCCAAGAAAGTTTGCTGTACAGTGTTAAGTGCATCTGAAAAAGCATCCAGACCATTTCACACGTAGAAGCCAGAGGTTTCAGCATCACTCATGGCGGTAAACTCACCTCCGAGCACAGCAGACAGCAGAATATGCGTGCCATATTTTTTGATCAGGTTCTCCGTGATCTGAGCCGCCGACGGCCTCCTCCCCAGCTGACGGATGGTGCGCACAAACTCTGGAGCCAGTGTGAGATTCGGAAATTCCTTACTCTCTAAGGCCATGTTCTTTACTTTCCAGCGGCCAAACTCCCTGACAAGAAAAGATAATAGATTTAATACAATAGAAATGTTATTATACATGTCAGGACTCCATTGCAGAATCATTGAAGTATAACTAGTCCTTCAGTGTTCTTATAAACCCGATTTACTAAAACTGGAGAGTGCAAAATCTGGTGCAACTCTGCATAGAAACCAATCAGCTTCCAGGTTTTCTTGGCAAAGCTTAGGTGAACAAGCTGAAGTTAGAAGCTGTTTGGCTACCATGCACACCTGCACCAGATTTTGTACTCAACGGGTATAGTAAATCACTAGAAACTGAAAAATGGCCTGGACTGGAAGGCAGGGAGAGGGTGTAACAGGCCCGCCCTGAAGCGGTTACAAATTAATGAAAACATGAGAAACACAAGCAAAGGTAAGACACTGATGCAAAATTACTTAGGTGTTGCCCACATAAGAAGCATGACAGGTGAAGAAAACATTGAGCATTATGCTTGTGCAGTGCACAGTAGCAGCACAAGATTTATTGTTAAGTGCAGACAGTGTGGGCAAACTATACTCTGTTGGACAAATGAAAATAAACTTTGCGCCAAAGAAAAATTGGTGAAAAATAAATGAAAAGGTACACCGCGCTTAGTATTTATATAATAATCAATATCAAAAATCCTCATCAGGAAACGCTCCCTGAGCTTCAAGTTTCCTGACAACCCGCTGGTGGGTCGAAACGCGTCGAGACTTGGTTGTGATTGTAACACAAACAGTGATGCGAGACCGGGAAGCTGCTAATATTCCAGCTGTACACACGGGTGCCAGGTCGAGGGGCATCATAATATGTGAGTGTAAATTTCATACTTTTTATTGCTAATTAAACTTTCGCTGACGGTCATTCATCAAGCGAATGATACCCCTTCCAAATTCAGGAAAATATGGTCCTGCTGGCAACACTACTGTTAAATATACCAAACTTATGGCTTAATCGCTCACAAAAAGGGCTGACAGGAATATAATATAAAACTCTGGGCCTAATATAGTTCCTTCTTCCCCTTCATATAATGACCACTAAGGAAACCACCTACCCCTTCAAAACCTACTATAACCACTGTCACCACTCCCCTTTATCACCGGTGTTCTAACCCTTATTGAACAATACAAGTAAATATATATATACACTCCGGGCGCCTGTATGAAGACATAGAATTCCACATCAACAAAGGCAATTATAACTGCTATAATCGGATAATCTTAGTTCTTTCTGTGGTTTTTGTTTTGTTTTTGTTTGTTTGACATGCTCCGTTAGGGAGAAAACCTAAAACTAGGTATACTGCCTATACTTTAACTACACCAAAATATTGGCATGTTTGACAAGCTCTCTAACGAGATTCAACTCTTTTTGTTCCTTTCCTCAGTTACTGTAGTGGCTGTGTCCGCAACACTGTGATTTTCTGTATGCACCTTTTCTAAAAGAAAATACTTCTGATGGTTTTACGCTACGAGTCCTTCCTCTTTGTGTCCTCCCTTATAACGCACCATTTGAAGAAATAAGATTGTGGGATCCCATATGACACCTCCAAGGGGATTATCCCTTTGAAAGTGCAGCTGACCATACTAGAGATAGGTAGTCATACAGTGCGGTGAGTATGGAGCACCTTGAGCACAGCTGGAGTCAAGAACTAGAATATTGTTCATAGAGCTCGAGTACTTTACCACGCAATTGATTTATGTATTGAATTCAGCTGATTACAAATGGACTGTGAAGCACTATTTTTGATATTGATTATTATATAAATACTTAATGTGGTGTACCTTTTCTTGTATTCATACTCTGCTGGACTTCTGGAGGCCACCACAGACCCTTAGGGATGAATAGGGCTATAGCGTGCATATGCACTAAAAGGAATAACCAGTGAGAACATTTTTAAATGAAACCTGTTTGGTGCTATATAGGGCAGCAAAATTAAGATTGTAGGATCGAGTATGAAGTTAAGTATTTGAGCAGGTGAACTGCATTCAGGGGTTGAGAGGAATGGATTAAAGTGTTAGTTCACCTTTACAGAAAAAATCTTGTTCAAAAGTTTTATTGAATTAACAAGAAACAGATTGTACATTGACAATAACAATGCAATTTGTATTTTTTACTATATATATATATTTTTTTTTTTTCTGAGTGTTCATAGTCCTTCAAAGTCCTGCCTTTTGAGGAACTTTTCTTTTACATGATGTACAAGGGATGTGGCCCAGAACCTCGTTTTTCCCAATAAATTAGTCCTATCCACTTTTCATCCTTGACAATACCAATAAGGTAGCTTTTCGTACAGGAGTTAGCATCAGTTACATACATAGACATGGACATGGTGCAACTTGATAGGTGTTATGAAATAAAACAATAATGCAAAACAAAACGTCTATGACATATTCAAGTATATCATTTAAGTGTCAACAAGGACTTGTTGGCTTAGCCCATACATTAATTGCGGTCATACATTAAAGGCTGTATTGAACGCAGATATTGACCATCTTCAGTGCAGAGGCCTAAACGTAACAATCATTATAAATCATGTGAGGGCTACCGTGTGAAAAAAGGGGTGTCTTAGTAGCCATCTGGTGAAAATAAGACCGGCACTGGAAAACCTGCCTGTCCATGGAAAGCTTAATAAAAACATGGAACAATATGGCCAGTGCCGAGGAGGAGATAAGAGGATAAAGAATAATAGAAGGGAAAAAGAAAAAAGAGGAAAGATTCCCGGAAGGTGACACGACCACCAGTGAGGCACAAAGAAAACTTCCATGTATCATGGCGTGAGCACTATCGTCGAACTCTGGCGGTAAGCAATGCTTAATCCACAGCTGCCAATTTTTTTCAAACTTGGATATCTGGTCTTTTACGAGAGCTTCCATCTTCGCATGGATCAGGGTGCGGTTCATTCTAGGTTTTGACTCAGCCACTAAAGAAGGGGGGGATTTCCATGCTTTAGCTATCATTTGCTTTGCAGCTGGATCATGAGTTTAAATTGTTTGCGCGTCAGGGTTTTTGGCTTACAGAAAAAATCTAAAGATGAACTAACACCATACACTCTCCTCACTCCCGCTGTACTTACCTCCAGCAATCCTGAGCTGTCCGCACCCCCACAGCTGCTCCAGGAATCCCTGCTCTTCTTTCTCTTCTTTATGCAGCACTTTTGAGACAGGGCAGAGCATTCCTGACTGGTCAGCGCCATAACAGTAAATCACACAGCTCTGTCCGGGAGTGCTGCATGGAGGAAAACGGGCATTTCAAATCCCTGAACCACTGGAGCAGGGGTGCCATCAGCTCAGGATCGCTGGGGGTAAGAAAAACTGTACCAAATGCTGAGTTGTCCATTAAAGTAAACCTGATGCTTGACCCTGGCATGACAAAGTTCAGGTTTTCTTTAACAATAGGGCCACAATGGCAGTTTTTGCTACTGAGAAATTTAACCACTTGTTGGTAGTCACCTCATTTTCAACACACTAAAATCAATGCACTGCTAATGAGATGATTGTCTCAATGTGCTGCTAATGAGATGATTGTCAACAAGTGGTTAAATCTCTCAGAGGCAAGAGATTAAAATCGCCATGTAAATGATTTGATTACAAAATTTATATATAACACCATTAGTCTACTTCAATCAGCACTTTAACGTTGATTGGAATGTGTGATTTGCATGAAGATTGTTAAAGCAGAACTCCACACAGAAATCAAAAGCTGAAACAGAAATTGTAATGTCTGTAAAGTAACACCCATTGCTCTCTTGCATTTGTATAGTGTACCCACCTACTGGTAATATGGAAGATTATTATTATTATTATTATTAACGATTTATATAGTGCCAACAGTTTACACAGCACTTTACAATGTAGAGGGGGGACAGCACAAATACTAGGGGTGCAACGGATCAAAAAACTCACGGATCGGATCGATCCTCGGATCAGAGTCACGGATCGGATCATTTCCGGATCAGCAAAAAAAAAAAGAAAAAAAAAAAGACAAATCTTGTTACACCCACTGGAGTTTTAGATTTAAAAGCTATTTTCCACACAAAACGGAGCTTATATGCATAAATACAGTATTTGTAGATCGGACGGACTGTTTAGATGTTAAATTTTAAAAGCAGCAGCAAACCTGCTGACCTTACATGGTTGCTAATGTGACAGAACACCTGATTTTCACATTTAACATTAAATTGTGAAAATCAGAGGTGTTCTGTCACATTAGCAAATACTGTATTTATGCATATAAGCTCCGTTTTGTGTGGAAAATAGCTTTAAAATCTAAAACTCTGGTGGATGTAACAAGATGTCCGCTTGCCCCTTCTAACTCTATAATTATAATTGCAAGGGAGTGTGGGGTGTAGCAAGATGGCGGCGATGAAACGTCACTTTCTGACGATACAGCGGCCACCGCCGGGTGTACCAAGATGGCCGCCGCTCCGGAGCTAGGCCGAAGCCACGGCCTTTCATATGGCCAAGGCCGCCGAGCGCTCCGCGGATCGCGGGTGTGCCAATCTGCAGAGGTTGGCCCGAACGGATCACGGATCAGTGACGATCCGTTGCATCCCTAACAAATACCGTACAATACAGAAGGGAAAGGAGGGCCCTGCTCGTAGAACTTACATTCTAAAGGGAGGGGGTGGTGGTACAAAAGGTAAAAGATGCAGGGAATGTTTTGATGGGGTTGTTAGGTGGGTGTGGGATAGGCTTCCCTGAATAAGTGAGTTTTCAGGGATCTCCTAAAGGTGGACAGGTTAGGGGCTGATCGGATATACGGGGGCAGGGAATTCCAGAGGATGGGTGAGGCTCTGGAGAAGTCCTGAAGACAAGCATGAGAGGAGGTAACAAAGAAGCTAGAGAGCAGGAGGTCCTGGGAGGAGTGGAGGGAACGATTTGGGTGATATCTGCAGATGAGGTTGGTGATGTAGCTGGGGGCGATGTTGTGGATGGCTTTGTATGTTGTGGTTAGCATTTTATATTATATATGATGGGGTAGGGGAAGCCAGTGAAGGGACTGTCAGAGAGGAGCATCAGTCACAGATCGATTAATGGGGTGTATTAGTCTAGCAGCAGCATTCATAATAGACTGAAGGGGGGATAGCCTACGTAAGGGTAGGTCATTAAGGAGAGAGTTGCAGTAGTCAAGGCGGGAAATAATCAAGGAGTGAATAAGTTGCTTTGTGGTGTCATTAGTCAGGAAGGGTCGAATTCTGGAGATGTTGCGGAGGTTAAGGCGGCAGGATTTAGCCAGTGATTGAATGTGGGGGCTGAAGGAGAGGTCAGAGTCAAGGATGACACCCAGCACCCTGGCATGTGTGGAGGGACCAATGGTTGTGCTGTTGATCTTAATGGTAAAGTCAAGATAAGATAGAAGAAGAAGATAGAGTATGTAGGTGACATTTCAATGACAAAATACCTGTGTCTTCTGATTTTATCCAAAGCAGATAGTATTATGAATAAGCAATCTCACAAAGAAGACACAAAATGAACACATCCCTGGACCCCTATCTTTCACAACTCCCCCCAACCTCCTCCTGGATGAAACCCTAATGACCCTTACACACAATAGGACTTTCCAACAACAAAAACGTGGATTTTTGTTCGAAGGGTGTTCACTCCAAATTGTCTTGCATACATACGGTCACACAAATGTTGGCCAACAATTACGAACGTAGTGACGTACAAGACGTACATGATATCTCCAATACGAACGCTAGTTTTACAAGACCAAGCGCGTCCGGCTCGTACTTGATTCCGAGCATGCGTGGACTTTTGTACACACGATCGGAAAGTCCAACAACAAACATTTGTTGGCAGAAAATTTGAGAACCTGCTAGCCAACATTTGTTGGCGGAAAGTCCGTCAACAAATGTCCGATGGAGCATACACACGGTCGGACTTACTGACAACAAGCTCACATCCTACATTTCCCGTCAGAAAATCCGATTGTGTGTACACGGCATAAGAGATTAATTCCATCAATTCCAGATATGGAGATTTTATACATAGTTACATTGGTCTAAGCTACTTTGTATATACCATACTTGGCCGATCCTTCTGGAAGCTAGACACCGCTACTCCAGTATTCTCCTAATACTTCCGGGTCCTGTGCCAAGAGGCTACCATGCTGTATTCTGAATACAGGAGGTCGGCCAGTCAACAAGGACCCACTTCCTGAAGGAATATAAAGCGTTTTCTGATTAGATGAGGCAGAGAGCATGACGTCACTGGTGACGTCATTGGCCACAGATGGCTGGAATTTCTGTTCAAGTCCTGTATGTGATCTGTTCGGTCCATGAGAGACAGGGAGAAAGTCACTTGATTTCCCGTCAACATAAAAAAGTGAGGATGGAATCTCCATTGTATTGGTGCACTGATAAACCATGACTACATTTGAGGGAATGCAATCACAGTTTGGTTGAAAATTTTCCCCCCGACTTAGTCAACTTTTGACGACCCAGGTTGTCCTTGTAGGCCCACCCATGACTCAAATTTTGTCAGGTTCAGCAGAAATTGTCTAAAATTCAAGCCACCTATGGCAAGCTTTACTCTCCACTCGCTAAGAAGCAATGTCAGGGCCTCTCACTGAAAGGTTCTCCAGCCATAGAAGCAAATCTTTCATTCAGAGCCGCACCGCTTTGTTTATTCAAACAGAGACCACTATTCTGAAAAATTCTGCAGCTCTAAACCATTATAGATGTCCAATAATATGTAAACACATTATAAAATATTTTTATATTACCTTTAACTTAGTTTTGGATATACTTTTAATTGTTGTCATTTGCCCTGGAGTAGGTGTTTATACTGCCATCTTTGCTTAATCTGAATGTTTAGGTTCATATGAATGGTATAATCATTGTCCTGCTTTTATTTTGTTTGTGGGGGAAGATGGGTTGCAAATGTATACAATTTTTGTAAGTGGAATTTAAAGTGGTTCTAAAGCCTTAAGGCTTTTCACCTTAATGCATTCTAAGCATTGAGGTGAAAAACCTTCTGTTCTGTGCTGCAGCTGCCCCCCAGACCACGCCTCCTTTTTTCTTACCTGAGCCTGATCTGATCCAGCGATGTGCACGAGCTCCCGCCACTGTCTCTCTCCTCATTGGACAGATTGATAGCAGCGAGAGGAATTGGCTCCCGCTTCTGTCAATCAAATCTTGTGACAAGGGAGCGGGGGCAGGGCTGAGTCCCTCTGTGCAAAACTATTACACAAAGCAGGTAGGTATGACATGTTTATTTTATATAGTATCTCACAAAAGTGAGTACACCCCTCACATTTTTGTAATTATTTTATTATACCTTTTCATGTGACAACACTAAGGAAATGACACTTTGCCACAATATAAAGTAGTGAGTGTATAGCTTGTATAACAGTGTAAATTTGCTGTCCCCTCAAAATAACTCAACACACAGCAATTAACCGCTGGCAACAAAAGTGAGTACACCACTAAGTGAAAATGTCCAAACTGGGCCCAAAGTGTAAATATTCTGTGTGTCTACCATTATTTTCCAGCACTGCCTTAACCCTCTTGGGCATAGAGTTCAACAGAGCTTTACAGGTTGCCACTGGAGTCCTCTTCCACTCTACCATGACATCACGGAGCTGGTTTAGGATGCCCCACAGATGTTCAACAGGGTTTAGGTCTGGAGAAATGCTTGGCCAGTCCATCACCTTTACCCTCAGCTTCAAGTCAGTGGTCGTCTTGGAGGTGTGTTTGGGGTCGTTATCATGTTGAAATACTGCCCTGCGGCCCAGTCTCAGAAGGGAGGGGATCATGCTCTGCTTTAGTATGTCACAGTACATATTGACATTCATGGTTCCCTCAATGAACTGTAGCTCCCCAGTGCCAGTAGCACTCATGCAGCCCCAGACCATGACATCCCCACCACCATGCTTGACTGTAGGCAAGACACACTTGTCTTTGTACTCCTCACCTGGTTGCTGCCACACACGCTTCACACCATCTGAACCAAATAAGTTTATCTTGGTCTCATCAGACCACAGGACATGGTTCCAGTAATTCATGTCCTTAGTCTGCTTGTCTTCAGCAAACTGGTTGCGGGCTTTCTTGTGCATCATCTTTAGAAGAGGCTTCCTTCTTGGATGACAGCCATGCAGACCAATTTGATGCAGTGTGCAGCAAATGGTCTGAGCACTGACAGGCTGACCCCCCCCCCCTCCACCCCTTCAACCTCTGCAGCAATGCTGGCAGCACTCATATGTCTATTTCCCAGAGACAACCTCTGGATATGAAGCTGAGCACGTGCACTCAACTCCTTTGGTCAACCATGGCAAGGCCTGTTCTGAGTAGAACCTGTCCTGTTAAACTACTGTATGGTCTTGGCCACCGTGCTGCAGCTCAGTTTCAGGGTCTTGGCAATCTTCTTATAGCCTAGGCCATCTTTATGTAGAGCAACAATTCTTTTTTTCAGATCCTCAGAGAGTTTTTTGCCATGAGTTGCCATGTTGAACTTAAAGTGACCAGTATAAGAGAGTGAGAGCGATAACACCAAATTTAACACACCTGTTCCCCATTCACACCTGAGACCTTGTAACACTAACGAGTCACATGACACCGGGAGGGAAAATGGCCAGTTGGGCTTAATTTGGACATTTTCACTTTGGGGTGTACTTACTTTTATTGCCAGCCATTTAGACATTAATGGCTGTGTGTTAAGTTATTTTGAGGGGACAGAAAATTTACACTGTTATACAAGCTGCATACTCACTTCTTTACATTGTAGCAAAGTGTCATTTATTCCGCGTTGTCTCATGAAAAGATATAATAAAATATTTACAAAAATGTAAGGGGTGTGCTTACTTTTGTGAGATACTGTAAATAAACTTTTGATTGGGACATATTTGAAGCAGTGTGATTATTTACCATTTTCTTCTTAATGTTATAAGGTATTAGTTTGATTATGGTACCTACTAAATATTTGAGATCTAACCCCCCCACTTTTTGACTGTTTTTTTCTGGAATCCCAGGTCTTTAAGTTAAATATTTGTATAATTTGTCTTGCTTGGTCGCCTGGTCACAGTGCAAAGATCTGAGCTCCCAGCTGGCGATCACTATCAGCTGACAGTTATCATTTGACAAAGCAGTGATGTGTCATTCAAAACTTCCTTTATGATATTATTATGTTATTATAATGTCAATTACTTTTTTTAGGTATAAGTGTCCAGAGATCGACTTAAAACAGTATTAAACCAAAAAGTGAATATTATATTGTAGCTTACCAATTCTAAGATGTTATGGCTGCATTTGTTTTCTTTTTTAGAATTTTTCTTCCATTTTTATCTGGTGATCCAGCCAGTAAGTCTGCTGTTTTTCATAAGAACATGCTCTTCCAGATGTATCACTTTACAGTGATGAAACAAACCATTTACTACTAACAGGGGTGCTTACAATAATCAGATTTCATTTATTTGCATAAAACCTTTATCCCAAAATTTAAAAAAAAAACAGTTTGCTGTAACTGATTATAAACTGTGATCTGGAGTTTGCCTAAATCTGTTAATCCATCTAACCACTAGACTGACAATGCTGCTGTCTGCAGTGCTCCCTGTGCTCCTCACCCAGAGCTCTAATACAGGAGGTGTGTGATTGGCTAGATCAATGAAAGCAGAAGGAAAGAAGCCTAAAAGAAGAAAACAAATGCAGCCACTGCATCTAATAACTGGTAAGTTACCATATACAGTATTACATTTTTGGTTGGGGGGGGGGGGGGGGTTAATGTGAATGCCATAATCCCTGTTTGTTAAAAGAGAAGTATGTTTTTTTTTTTTTGTTTGGCCCATTCTCACTTACCTAGGTGGATGCAGCATCTGTCCTCCCGACGCCTCTGCACTGAGAACCGACCGATTGAACATCGACGATGGCTTGGTTCTCACAGATCCCTGAGTGGAGAGCTGCTGACTGTTAATCAGCAGCTCTCCTCTTCGCTCCTTCAAGCTCATTGAAGTGCTGAGCTGTAGAGGGGCAGGGAGCGGCAGTCTCAGCCTCTCAGAAGCTTGCTGAGAGGCAGAGACGGATATCAGTCCAGGCACCTGGCGGATCCAGACTTTATTATCGTGAAGACGCGCTGCCTGGACTAATTCCAGTGGCGTCACCACAGAGCGGACTTCAGCCTGCTCTCCGCTGAAAATGGGTAACAGGAATGCAAAACGAATTGCACTCTTGTGACCCATAGGAGTAGGCCAGCCAAACGAGCCCAGGCTGGACTTCTCCTTTAATGTTTTAAAACACCTTGTTTCTATGATTTATTTGGATATAGGTGGTACCCGTATTTGCTTGTTACATACAAATAAATAAATTGACTAAAGGTGCTCCAATCCACAGTAAAGTAAATTTAAAGAGCTTCAGAGAAGTTCAGGTGTGCATCACTGTCTCATGTATCCCCACTCACCAGATCACAACGACCCCCAGCTTTTCAGTCTGGTGGGTCATTTAAAGCTTGGTAAAAAATCCTGGGATGGCGGATAAGATGATATGCCTTGAGGTCCGGAAATCCTTTAAAGAGTTTCTCAGCCAGAACACAGCAGGTACCCAGAAGTAAAAATAGAAGGAAGCTGATAGTGAAGTACCATTAAAAAGGTTTTATTAAAGAAGGGAGTTGGTACTTACAACAAGTAAGATTAAAACAAGCCTCAAAATGGAGTTGTGGGTGTAAAAACGCCGTTCCTGGCGTGCGTTCCACAGAACTGGAAATGACGTCAGTGATACCGGAAATGACGCTATTTCCGGTATCACTGACGTCACTTCCGGTTCACTTCCGGCGTTTTTCCCAGGATTCTTTACCAAGCTTTAAATGACCCACCAGACTGAAAAGCTGGGGGTCGTTGTGATCTGGTGAGTGGGGATACATGAGGCGGTGATGCACACCTGAATTTCTCTGAAGCTCTTTATATTTACTTCACTGTGGATTGGAGCACCTTTAGTCAATCTATTTGAACTTTATTTCCACTTATTGTATTTTGGACTTTCTTTTGGTCAACAAATTTTCACTTATTGTGTTTGCGAACGCTATATTTATTAGTATATGTTTTTTTCAAGTGATTAGCACTTTGTGTATAGCAGCTGCAATTTTTCATAATTTTTTATTGTTTTTTGTTGTTTGATACACCAGTAGCGCAAGCGTATATATTTAGTATATATATTTTTATCTATGAGGCTCTAATTGGCTTCAAAAAAGGGTGGGCTCAGGGCACCTAGCAAACCCTGAACCCACCCAGTTGTGTGACAATAGCGAATTAATATTCGCTATTGTCTTCCTGATTCTCCTCCCGGCCAATCAATCATGAAGCGGGTCTTAGGATCCCCTGGCTAATCGTGTCTCAGGACACACTACCTGTTCATCCGGGAGGAGAAGCAACGGCCTTGGTCCTTCCTTCCCTGCCTCCTAAGGTAAGGTCCATCTCCTGCGGGGGGTGGTTGGCAGTGGATCGCTGTCGCCTTCTCCTTCGTCTGACGCCAGGGAGGATTGCTAGCAACGATTGCTGTCCATCTACTGCTGTGCTTGCGGTGATCGCCGCCCCTTCCCGTCTGTCCCCTGACGTTAGTTTGGTGCTCCCCCCGAAATATTTAGTACCAGCCGCCACTGCTTCTCAATAAAAAAATTGAACAAAAAAATTGGAAATATCTTGGCTCAACCATTGCTAAGGAAGGAGGTTTGGTAAAATCTGTTGCTCATTTTAGTGGCTTCTTCGCCGATCTCTACATTTAAAGCTGAACTACAGGCAAAAAAACATTTTTTAAATATATTATCCTCAATAGTCACTAAGACTAAAACTCCACTTTGTGTGCACCAAGTACATTGTAAATTCAGATATTTTTGGTAAAGTAGTAGTAATACAATCAAGGTGCTGCCCATAGCCTGTGCACAAATCAGAGCTGTGGAAGGGACTCAGCAACTCCACCCACTACAGACTGCCTGCAGAAAAACTACAGAAGGGGGTGGGCACAAGACCAGTCACCCTGCACAAGGAGAGAGCAGCAGTGGCTGGTCTTTATTACAGGAAACTCTTGCACAAAGCCAAAGTATAACACTGCATTACTGCACAGATCCAGAAGAAATACACAAAGCGCACTAAGTTTCATCTAAGAATACACATGGCTCTTGCATTTACTATTTTCCTATCCTGAAGTTCAGCTTTAATATAATAAGATAACATATTGGATAGAAGCATGTCACAATCTGAAAGTCACATAAAAAGTTATTTAAGGAAAAAACATATCTGTTCAACTACAAAGCTGCACTGTCAGGATCATCATTGAGGATTGGAGCCTCAGCAGCTGCTAGAATTCCCAGCACATGTAAAACTTCCATTTGGTCCACATTTATATATACATTCACAAGCAAGCTGTTATGCTATTTTTAAGATAGTAAGATATGTAAATACTCGTTTTCTATTTTTATTCTAAACTTCTTATTGCCTTTTGCATACTAGTTAAAAATTTAAACCTGCTGAACTGTCAGAGAACTGTCAGAACGGGAATAAGAAACACGAATACTCCCTACAGACATCTGCAGATAATAGCTCTATATAATATGCAGTGGCATATAACAGAACTAAAGGTTGGCTATGGTTGAAGCGTCACACCATAACATTCAAATTAAAGCGCATTCCAAAGGCAATTTTTTTTACAAAGCCAACACGTTTTAGAGATGTACTCTGCTCCTTTCATCAGGGTTTACACATGAATGTGAATTGTAATTCTAAAATCAAAAGCCAGTAGGACCATCTTAAAAAAAAAAAAAAAAAGATTAAATAAATGATAATAAAATAATCATAATAATCTTACTACTATTAATAATAGAATCCAATACAAAAAATGGTGCTGATAATAATAATAATAATAATAATAATAATAATTATTATTATTATTATTATTATTATTATTATTATTATCATTAATAATATTTAGTGTGATATGCATAATATATTAAATAAAATAAACGTGTAAAAATGATAATAGCAATCAGGAATCTAATACCCAAACTATTATTATGTTGGTATAATGCCAAAAATGGATCATAAAAATTGGATCATAAATGTAGGTAGAGAACTTATATTCTGATCAAGTTACTAATTATCATATATTGAAATGTAGTAAATTAATGAAAATAAAATATTTATTTATATATTAATGACATAATAAGTGTACCTGTGCTATGGTTATGTGTAATACACTGTGAATAACATGAAACATCCATATATACCGTAATAAAAATGAATGAAAATACAACTATTGTGATTGTAGCTGCTGCTATCGTGTAAGGTCAAAAGACCCCATAAGATGACAATCCAACAAAATTAAATATATAGATATAGAAGCAGCGCTAAATTAAATTTTGTGGGATTGTCATTCATACATTGATAAAAGTAGTATGGTTTGTTCACACGTGAGGATGGTTGGCAGTAAAACCCTGCATTTGAGCGGCAGCAGCCAAGGGTGTACACATCCTGTGGCCGCAGTAGGAAAAATGACCTCTGTCTCTTTCAAGTAAGTAGCTCCACCCTACAATGCAGGCAGTTGCGGTGCACTAGTGCGATGGTCAAGTGGTTAAAGCAGGAGGCAAGGAGGTGACACAATGCCTCCTCATCACCTGTCATGTGCTCTTCAGAGACCAACACTAATGTTATAAAAATGATGGTGTGTTGTCATTTTGTAAAGCCATGTATCATTCTGTTGATATACTGTAAAAAAAAAAAAAAAAAAAAAGTTAGGTAAGTAGATATAAAAAAGCAGCCATTACAAAAAAAAATATCATTGAAGAGGAAAGCTTTAGGCCGCATGCACACTTGATGTTTTGCTAATTCTCCTAGACTCCTTATCTCCTGGCAGAAGAATTTTGGAAGAAAAAAGTTTGATGCTTGTAAATTTGTGTACTGCGCTTAGGCATGTTTAGGCGTGTCAAGTGCTTGGGCGCTAATTCATTTAGTTGGCCAGAATAATAATTTATTCTAGAAATTGGAATCAATTAATGCTCAAGCGCTAAACGCACCTAGCGCTTAGGCGCATATAGGAGCGTCAAACCTTTTTATTGCCAAAACACTGATTTCTCCTGGATGCACTGGCTGTGTTTTTTATTTTTTTTTACTCTAAACTCCTCTAAATGCCTATATGTGCATGGACACATAGGCTAAGATGCAGGGGCGTTTAGAGGCAGGGAAAAAAACGCCCCTAGGAGCAGCAGAAAAAACACCCAGTGTGCATGAGGCCTTGGATGTGTTGTTACAATGGCTAAATAACATAACTTTCATCAATGACATTAAAAACTAAAATGCCTTTTAACCACTTCAGCCCCAGAAGGATTTGCCCCCTTCCTGACGAGGCCATTTTTTGCGATACTGCACTGTGTCGCTTTAACTGACAATTGCGCGGTTGTGCGATGTTATACCCAAACAAAATTTATGTCCTTTTTTTCCCCACAAATAGAGCTTTCTTTTGGTGTTATTTCATCACCTCTGCGGTTTTTATTAAAAACCCCCAAAAAATAGCGACAATTTTGCAAAAAACACAATATTTTTTAGTTTTTGCTATAATAAATATCCCCAATTTAAAAAAAAAAAATTCCTTAGTTTAGGCCGATATGTATTCTTCTACATATTTTTGATATATTGATTGGTTTGCTGAAAAGTTATAGTGTCTACAATATAGGGGATAGATTTATGTCCTTTTTATTAATATTTTTTTTTAATAGTAATGGCGGCGATCTGCGATTTTTATCAGGACTGCGACATTGCAGCAGACAGATCGGACACTTTTGACATCATTTTGGGACCATTGACATTTATACAGCGATCAGAGCTAAGAATAGCCATTTATTACTGTATAAATGTCACCGGCAGGGAAGGGGTTAACACTAGGGGGCGATCAAGGGGTTAACTGTGTTCCCTAGGTGTGTTCTAACTGTAGGGGGGATTCGACTGACTAGGGGAGGAGAGAGATCGGTGTTCATACTTTGTATGAACACACGATCTCTCTCCTCTCCCCTGAGAGAACCAGGATTTCTGTGTTTACACACACAGGTCCCGGTTCTCGCTCTGTCACGAGTGATCGCGGGTGCCCAGCGGTCATCGCGCCTGCCGGGCACGCACATCGACTCCAGGGACACGTGGCGTCGCGTGCGCGCCTGCTGTGGCGTCCTATAGGAGCGACGTACAGCTACGGCGATTTGCCCAGCCAAGCCAACCTGCTGCAGTAAAACTGCGGTGGCTGGTCGGCTAGTGGTTAAGAAACAACGGTACAAGCAAATGGCAACTGCCTCAACCATGACGAGGCCTCTGCAGCTTACGCATGTATTTGCAAATGTGTGCAAATGAAACCCCAATTTTTATTTTGAACTGTTATATATCACAATTTGGTTTGTTGCATGATGGCTGGTGAGTTAAGCTGGGAGTTTTTCTTTGTTTGTTTCCTTCCATGTGCTCCTTGCTGTTAAGGCCAGTTATAGGTTGGGGCAGTTGCTGTTTGTTTGTACTGTTGGCTATTTGATGAGAGGGCGCACTGGGCACCTTCGCTGCCATTGTGCTATTTGCTGGGTGTCCAGCGTGCCCCTGTTCTTTTAAGGAGGGGTGGACTCCCTCCAGGCTTACCTGTCCTCAATCTATAAATTATTATATATGTGCTCCAACTATGGAGCAGTGGTGGCTAGTGGTATATTTTTTTTGGGCACCCCCACCATCCCCCCCGGTCGATCGGTCACCAGCCCTGCACTTATCCTTTCTAGGTAGCGGGCAGCGCTTCCCCCGGGCGGTGGCTTCACCCTGCGTTTTCTCTCCTCGGCTTCACGGCGGCTTCCCTGCTTCTCCTCCCTCCTCCTCCTCAGCGGCCAATAGGATCGCTTCTCCTCTGCATGTAGATTAGGGGCCAGGGACATGGATTAGGGGGGCGGCGCCCCTGCGACCCATATGGATGAATTGCCACTGCTATGGATGCTCTCAAAATTTCTAGAGTTAGGACTGCAGATAATACTGGGGTGCCGTAAAGTGGCATCTGCATGCATTTGCAAATGTGTGCAAACTAAACCCCTGCTTTTAATGTGAACAGTTAGACAGGACAATTTGGTTTGTCGCAGGCTGGCTGATAAATTGAGCTGGGAATTTTTTCTTCTTCTTTTTTTTTTCATTTATGTTGTTATGGTACCAATGGACACCGGAAACACGTGTAAAAATTATTCAGTGATGTTTTGTGAAGGCAATGGATATTCAATGCTCTGCTAGTGACAGATGTCTAACTAAAAACCCCTGGAACCTGAGTTGAGATCTGAAGCCCCAGCCATTGTCCTAATATCTTCCCTTTTTCATAGTTCCTTTGAGCTCTAACTTTCACACAAGCTGTACAATCCCGGATATATTTAACTCTGCTGCCAAGATTTAACATCCAGGCCCTCCACCCCGGGGTCCTATTGAGAACTGCCTCCAGACTACCTCCGGATCTATTATTAGATGGACCTGCACAACATGGATTCTCAGGGCTAAACTGACAAGTCAAGAGTCAGCAGGATGGCGTGATAAAGGTACGATTCTGGGAAAATCACAGGCTGTCAAGACCTTCAGCAAAGCCGTGTACAAAGCCTTACACGGGAAAACATTACAGCCAGCTGAGAGCATTTTACTAAAGATGGACAGCGAGAGTATACTGTACAAACACTTCCAGAAATATCATTAGAAAGTATGGCAAAGAGAAACTTATGGAGGAAGATGTATGCAGAATAATATTAAACGATAAAGGAGAATATTTAATTATGGAGGATCTGAATTATTCAGAGTCACGTACAGACCTTAGTTAGTAAGATCGGTGGAATTATAGCTGAAGATTACCGGCAGATATCATGGAGGAATTTGCACAGGATCCTTTAATAATCATAGCCAGTTTTTTACATGTAGCGTTGAGCGATATATCTTGCCACAGTAAAGTGGATGATTGGGGCTTGCTCATCTGCTCATTGGAGGGGAATTGAAAATCAGTTTGTTCAAAGGCTGAAGGACACTGATGGGTATTTAGCAAGCTAGTTACAGATCCAGAAGCCTGTATAGTGTATTGGGACCTGTAGACTAGACTGCAATAAGAATGCTCAATGTTAGAAGGCAAAATACAGCCCCCCTCCCTTTTGAGATAGAAAAAACTCTATTCTGATTCTACAGCCGTGGCCAAAAGTTTTGAGAATGACACAACTACATTCACAAAGTCTGCTGCTCCAGTTTTTTTTAGATCTTTTTGTCAGATGTTACTATGGAATACTGAAGTATAATTACAAGCATTTCAAAAGTGTCAAAGGCTTATATTGACAATTACATTAAGTTTATGCAAAGAGTTAATATTTTCAGTGTTGACCCTTCTTTTTCGAGACCTCTGCAATTCGCCCTGGCATGCTGTCAATCAACTTCTGGGCCACACCCTGACTGATGGCAGCCGATTCTTGCTTAATCAATGCTTGGAGTTTGTCAGAATTTGAGCGTTTGTTTTTTGTTTTTTTTTCACCCGCCTCTTTAGGATTGACCACAAGTTCTCAATGGGATTAAAGTCTGGGCAGTTTCCTGGCCATGGACCTAAAATTTCAATGTTTTGTTCCCCAAGCCACTTATTTATCACTTTTGCCTTATGACAAGGTGTTCTATCATGCTGGAAAAGGCATTGTTCATCACCAAACTGTTCTTGGATGGTTGGGAAAAGTTGCTAGAAGGATGTTTTTGTACGATTTCCTTATTCATGGCTGTGTTCTTAGGCAAAATTGTGAGTGATCCCCCTCCTTTGGCTGAGAAGCAACCCCACACATTATTATTATTATTATTACACAGGATTTATATAGCGCCAACAGTTTACGAAGCGCTTTACAATATAAAAGGGAGACAATACAGTTATAATACAATAAGATACAGGAGGATTAAGAGGGCCCTGCTCAGAAGAGCTTACAATCTAATAGGGTGGGGCAGGTGGTACAAAAGGTTGTAACTGTGGAGAATGAGCTGATGGAAGTGGTACAAAATTAGTTAGAGACGTTATAGGCTTTCCTGAAGAGATGAGTTTTCAGGAATCGCCTGAAGGTAGCAAGAGTAGGTGATAGCCGGACAGGTGGAGGTCCTGGAGACGAGCATGAGAGGAGGAGACGAGAGAGCTTGAGAGTAGGAGGTCTGGAGAAGAGCGGAGAGGATAATTTGGGTGATATTTGGAGACAAGATTGGTGATGTAGCTCGGGGCAGAGTTGTGAATGGCTTTGTATGTTGTGGTTAGTATTTTGAATTTAACTGGGTGATTCGGAGCCAGTGTAGGGATTGGAGGAGAGGGTTGGCAGACACTGAGTGGTTGGTAAGGTGGATAAGTCTGGCAGCAGCATTCATGATAGACTGAAGAGGGGATAGCCTATGGAGAGGCAGGCCAATGAGAAGGAAGTTGCAATAGTCAAGGCGAGAGATAACAAGGGAGTGAATGAGGAGTTTGGTAGTTTCTTTTGTTAAAAAGGGGCGAATTTTAGAGATGTTACGGAGGTGAATTCTACAAACTTTTGACAACGGTTGGATTTGAGGCTGAAATGACAAGTCAGAGTCTAGTATTACATCGAGTACCCTGGCGTGAGGGGAGGGACTGATGGTTGGATTGTTGATTTTGGTGGAAAAGTCGTGGAGGGGGGCACGGACAGATGAATGGTCTCGGGATGCTTTACTGTTGGCATGACACAGGACTGATGGTAGCACTCACCCTTTCTTCTCCGGACAAGGTTTTCTCTGGATGCCCCAAACAATCGGGAAGGGGATTCATCAGAGAAAATGACTTTACCTTATACCTTTTGCAGAATATCAGTCTGTTCCTGATGTTTTTCCTGGAGAGAAGTGGCTTCCTTGCTGCCCTTCTTTACACCAGGCCATCCTCCAAAATTCTTCACCTCAATGTGCGTGCAGATGTACTCACACCTGCCTGCTGCCATTCCTGAGCAAGCTCTGCACTGGTAGTGCCCCAATCCCGCCGAATCCTGCTGAATCAACTGTAGGAGACGGTCCTGGCGCATGTTGGACTTTCTTGGGCACCGTGAAGCCTTCTTCACAAATGCAGAGGAAATGTTTTTTTTATGGGATTAAGTTCATTTTCATGGCAAAGAGGGACATCATCTGATCACTCTTCATAACATTCTGGAGTATATACAAATTGCCATCATAAGAACTGAGGCAGCAGACTTTGTGAAATGTAATATTTGTATCATTCTCAAAACTTTTGGCCACAGCTGTATTTATATTCTTAACTCAAAAAAATCCCTTATATTGCTTTCAACCTTCTCCGAATCTCCAAATTCTTTTTTTTGATGCTCTGATCCAACTTCCTGTTAAAGGGTGGATACCTTAAGTCTCCATGGTCCCACTGTATGTAGGAATGTAGCCAGCCTCTCTTGATTGCACTAACATGCACTCATTCCAAACAAGAGGGAAAGGAGAGGTTCAGGAGCTCACAGAGGATGTTAGAAGGAGGTGGAAAAATAGTAAGAAATTATTTCATTAAAAAAATGATTACAGGGCCATTAAAGTGATTGAAAATGCTCAATTCTGTTTAATGAAAAAGTAAACTCTGCATTCTGTATCGCACTTTTCATGTACTTTGATTTGAAAAGTATTTACAAGCATTGCATAGTCGAATGTATGTAAGAAAGATTCTTACTTACTATATTTTATAAGTTTGTAATAAAATTGTCTTTCAGGATTAGGCTGCCATATCTTCAGTAACGTTTTCTATCTCCCCCTGTGGATGTAATTTCCACCCTTCCTTGTGCCCCTGCTAAAATCTCGCGAATGCGCGATCGTGTGTTATCCAAGCCTCTCTTGGATCCCTTGGTTTAAAACCAGGAAGCTGGAATGCCCAGTCTCGTGAGGCCTCTAAGATGTGCCACAGCATGATGTTGATGGGGAGGCGGCAGACAGAGCTTGCCGTGAATCAAGGGACAGGAAGTGCATGCGCTGTGACGTAATCGATCATTGCGGGATGGATTGCAAGAAGAAGAAACAAGTAAGGAGACTTTAACAGGCAGCAATCAATAGCTTTACTAATGAGGATTGCTATGTGCTGAAGTTGGGATGGAGAGTTTAAAACAACCCCTTTAAGATACCAAACATGTTATACTTGCCTGCTCTGTGCAATGTTATTTGCGTGTGTGTGTCTTATGGATGCATAGAGCAGGGCTCAGGAGCGAGCATGCATCAGTGCCCAAGCGGTTTGCTATTGGGGGCACTGGCCAAGGGGGAGGAGCCAGGAGCGCTGGTGGTGGACCTGAGAAGAGGAGGATCGGAGCTGCTCTGTACAAAACCACTGCACAGAGCAGGTATAACATGTTTTTTTTTTTTTTTTAAAGCCAAACCTTTAACCACTTGCTTACTGGGCACTTAAACCCCCCTCCTGCCCAGACCAATTCTTAGCTTTCAGCACTGTCACACTTTGAATGACAATTGCACGGTCATGGTACACTGTTCTCAAATAAAATTTTTATCATTTTTTTCACACAAATGTAGCTTTCTTTTGATGGCATTTAATCACCAATGGGGTTTTTATTTTTTGCTAAACAAACAAAAAATACAGAAATTAAAAAAAAAAAACATCTTTCATAGTTTGTTATAAAATTTTGCAAATGGGTCATTTTTCTCCTTTATTGATATTCGCTGATGAGGCTGCACTGATTGGCACTGATGGGCTTCACTGATGGGCACTGATGGGCTGCACTGATAGGCACAGATAAGGCGACACTGATAGGCACAGATAAGACAGCACCTATGGGCACTGATAAGACGGCACTGATGGGCTCTGATGGGTGGCACTGATGAGTGGCACTGATGGGTGGCACTGATGGGCACTGATAGATGTCACTGATGGGCACTGATGGGCACTGGTAGGTGGCATTAATGGGCACTGGTAGGTGGCACTGATGGGAACTGGTAGGTGGTATTGATAGGCAGCACTGATGATGAGGCACTGATTAGCGACATTTATAGGTGGCACTGTGGGTACTGATAGGTGACACTGTGGGCACTGATGGGTGGTACTGTGGGCACTGGTAGGTGGCAATGGTGGGCACTGGTAGGTTGCACTGTTGGCGGCACAGCCCTTTAGCCGATTACTGGCTCTGTTTACATCACATGATCAGCTGACAGCTGATCACGTGGTAAGGGGTCGAGATCCACCCCCTACTCCGATCTGTGATCAGTCAAGGCTCATAGACTCGCTGATCACAGAGCGTGCCGCGCAAGCCCTGCAGGGGGCACGCAGGCCACTCGAGCATGAGAGGACGTCTATGGACACCCTCCCGGCAAAGTAGGTCTGCGCTGTAGCCGTCTTTCGATGGCTACAGCACAACCCATTCAAGTGAATGAGGCTGCATTGCAACACACACCCCCCCCCCCACAATTGCGTGCAATGCAGGAGGATGCAGGCACGGTAGTGTGGAATTTAAGACATTAGGGCAGGCCGTGAGGAGGAGACAAATCACCTATTCACCATCTGTCAAACGCCTTTGAAAAGTGATGGCCCTTGCCGCAATGTTAATGAGCCCTAACTGCACTAGACAAAAGTAGGGTCACTAGGCTGGCTGTGCTGTGTAGCAGAGCTGTGTAAATCTCAGGAATAAATGGACAAAAATACAGATCCTTTGGTAGCTAAAGCAGATCCTATATGTGTATTTCATCTGTGTATTTAGCTGTTTGTCTGGAACTCAGTTTTAACTCTCCAGCATCTACCATATGCTAAAACATCAGTCTTGGGTGGACTGACCCTTTAAAGAGTAGAGGGAACAACTGTGACGCTCTCCATGCTGAGACAGCAGAAGTCCCTAGTCACACATTGGTACAAGAACGTACCTAGTAAGGTGAGCCGGCATTGTGTTACTTATTAAAAAGGGGGCAAGTAAGAGGCAAAGTCGCTCTAATAAAAATCCATCTTTTTTTAGCTTTTCTGATAAAAGTTTAAAGCCTAAAGGCATTGAAACGCTACTGCTAATGTCACCATGGAAACCTTTAATATGATAGGAAATGAAAATAGCCAGGGAAAAGAAAGTATCTATATATTATTTTTTTTTCTTCTGTTGCTGTACTGGTATATCTCTGAGATGTAAAAAGGGGGGGTCTGCCTTCCATTTGCTTGCTTACATATTTATGCAGAACGTTTATTACACATAAAAGACAGCCTGAGCAAATGCAGCTTTCAGGACATATTTATTTTCTTAATACAAATAATGAGAAGCTGGAGCTCAGGAAGAAACTCAGAGAATGGGAATTTAATAATGTATTGTGGCTGAGTAAGATGTACTTCTGTAATATTGCTCTCCTTTCTTCCGTCTTTCATCTCCATTCCCTCTTTACCCTTTCTTTGACTCATTTTTTATTATTTTATCTTCCCTCTTTCACTTAAAGATACATTCCAGTTGGAGGAAAAAAGAAAAAAAAAGAAAAATGAGATTTGTCTTGTAGCAATGTGTTTGTTTAAATTCATTGTCTTTTTGTGCAGCCAGTTGTTGGTTCTGCCACTTGACAAAGTCATTTAGATGAAGCATGAGGACTATTGATGAGCTTGGGTATGGAGCAAACCCAAGTTCATCCAAACCTAGAAGATGACTGTCAATGGTGAGCCAACAAGCTTTTGGTAAGAGATTTTCACAGCTGGCACACACAAATGGGTGGTGATGATCACGGCTTCATTGACATAATATGGGCTCATGGCTATATTAGGTCCATGTCATTGGCCTACTTTGGCCATGTGGCCAATTTAGGTTAATGATATTACGAGCATTCCCACCCCGGGAGATCTCCCACTGGCAGCTCATTGGCCATGTAGACAAATTAGCTATGTGGCAAATTTAGGTCAATGATTTCACGAGCCCCCCCCCCCCTTTGTTTTTGTCAGCTGTGGGGATGGAAATCTCCCACACCTACATTATCCCAGCAATGAAAACTAACTTCTAGGTTCGGGTGAACTTGTATTCTCCCCTTTGTATATGTGCAGGACCTTGACTCATCCCAAATAAGAACTGCAAGTTATGTTGAGGCAATGCCATCAGCCTGCAGCAGGCAAGAGGAAGCAATTCCTCAGTCTCTTCTCCCCCCAGTGATCAGACTGTAAATTTGTAGCAAGCCACAAGATAAGGTTGCTCCATTAAACTGATCCGTGTCAATCTTTTGTGAACACAGCCAATAGCTGCACAGACACCAGGATTTATAGCATCTCAATCTAGCAGTAGTCTCCAAATTGCAGCCCTGGGGCCAGATGCGGCCCTTTGTTTACCTTTATCCGGCCCTTGAAGCATTTTTCCTGCCACTGAAACCAACGATGGAGCATAATTCTGCCCACTGACACCAACCATTTCTCCCCCAATACCAAAGACCAGGCATTGTTTACTCCCACTGGGCACAGTCCGGCTCCCCTAAAGTCTGAAGGACAGTAAACGGGCCCTTTCTTTAGAAAGTTTGGAGACCCCTGGTCTAGAGGGTAGATTCTGACCATGGATAATTCCTGAACAAAGATGGTACTCTCCTTCAGAAGAAAAAAACAACAGTCGTCACTAAGCTCACATAATGTGAGGTTATGTCTGCATAACGTTTCTTTGTTTTAATATGAATGTATATTGGTTATCTACATATTTTTTTTATTAAATAAGGATTAAATAATGTATTCAGGTAAATACAGCATACAGTAGTGTGTTCTTTTTTTAAAACCAGTAGGTGGCGTTGTAGTCTGCTTCTAAAGCACACCTCACCCCCCCCCCCCCCCCCCGATTTTGCACGTGTCCTAATATTACTAATTACCCTTCTCCTTTGACTGAATTGCATTTATTTTTCTTTATGTTAGACATTCCTTTTTTCTTGCTGTGGCCATCCCTGTATGTCTATCTTTCTCATGTAGGTCTAAATCATATAGTAGGATGGCCAAAGACCACTGGAATGTGAAGTCGTATATCCCAGAAGTATTCTGGCAACACCAAGTGCACTGGGTGCGCATGTGCTGCCCATCCTACGCATGCGTACATATTGCTCTAGCTGGGGAGTCATATTGTTTATGTGTTGCCATACAATTGGTAATGTGAAAGCAATATTATTCCACTGGTAGAGCGCTGGGTGAACATTGGCAGGGTTGGCAGCGCATGCTCATCCAGTGCTCTGTCTAGGGAATCTGATTGTTTACACAATGACAAGGTATTAGCACAGTGCAAATAATGATTTAAGGGCTAAAGCCCTAGATGGGGCATGAGCTGAGAAAACAAGATGCTTTGATATGAGTATATATCCGTCTATTGATAGGGTTATTCAATGGCGTGTAAAGAGTTTTTTTGTTTTTTTTATTGAGTGTGGGTTTTTAAAGTATAACTAAAGGTAAAACTTTTTTTTATAGTTTTGGATGGAGTTGAGAGGGATTAGAACGCTTGTCAGTTTATATTGCTGTCTGTATCCCCGTTAGGGAGATTCATCCCCTCTATTTGTCCTGTTTACCATTATCATTGAAAATGAAAGTCAAAGAAAATCCCAAATATTGGGTTGTCCCCAGAAAAGTAATAGAGGGGAAATCTTCCAATGGGGACACTAGTTCTGGTGACCTGGGGTCCTCAAGGAATTTCCTTAATTTTCAGGGTTTCCTCACACTTCCTGATTGGCTATGGGACAGGAAATGAAAAGAAACCTCTGCAATGGGATAGAGTTGGCAAAAAAAAATAAAAAATTCTGACAGGGCTTACAACCCTTCCTTGCTCTATCTAAAATGAAAAAAAAAAGTTTTGCCCATAGTTCTACTTTAATTCATCATACCATGGTTTTTAAATATGTGTTTTTTTGTGCAGTAAATATTTAATCTATGGTTGACTGAGAGATGGCTCCCTGACATAAAACTTATATCGGTTTGTAGAGTCTACACCAGTGGTTCTCAACCTCAGTCCTCAAGTACCCCGAAAGGGCCATGTTTTCAGGCTTTCCTTTACTTTGCACAGCTGCTTAAAATCAATATCAATGACATGGCATTGATAAGAAGTTCCCAAAACATGGCCCATTGGGGGTACTTGAGGACTGAGGATGAGAACCACTGGTCTACAAGACAAGTATTTGTATGCTGGGGGTTAAATAGTAAAGCGGCTGGATGCCCTTAGGGAAGATGGCTCAGGACAAAAGTGGTGCTCGGAAAGTTGGAAAGGAATGCAAGGAAAGGTTAGCCTGCGTGAAAAGGCAAGTATGTTTATTACATTAAATATGTATTGACATTTTTAATTGTGTCTTCTTTAGATTTCCAGGATTGGGAAAAATTCCACTTTAAGGTTAACAGTGTATCTTCACCGATTCCTGACCAGTTGGCTTAGTACTAGTTGACTTAGTTGGCTTCTAATAGAAAAAAAAAGGAGCTGCAGAGAAAACTGCTGTTTAGGTAACCCATTATTATCTCCCAACACATCCCCTCATTGTTACAGGCTTCCTTATTCCACGTACACATGTTTTGCCGTCGGAATAAACTCTGAAGGTTTCTCCAGCGGAACTCCGACGGAATTCCATTCAAGCGGTCTTGCCTACACACGGTCAAACCAAAGTCCGACCAAAGCCCGACCGTCCAGAACGCGGTGACGTACAGCACGTACGACGGGACTAGAAAAAGGAAGTTCAATAGCCAGTAGCCAATAGCTTCCGTCTCGTACTTGCTTCAGATCATGCGTTGTTTTTGGTCCGTCGGAAAAGCATACAGACAAGCGGTTTTCCCATTCTGAATTGGTTCCGTCGGAAATATATAGAACATGTTCTATTTTTAGGTCCGTCAGAATTTTCAAAAAAAAAAGTTCGATGAGGCACACACACGATCGGAATAGATGATGAAAAGAATCTGTCTGACTTTTTCTGTCGGACATTCCGCTCGTGTGTATGCGGCCAGTAAGAATATACAGTAGGCAAAAAGGTGCTAAAAGCTTTGCCTTTCAGAACAAGCAAAAATGCGGCCAGAACAGCAGAGTTTTGGAGGCCTGTAGGTTTTTAAATAAAAAATATGTTACGTGTAAGTGTAAAAAATGTATATATAAAAATATAAAAACATCTCAAATAAATATAATCCAACAACTTTAAAGTTTCCCTTTAAAATTTCTCTGCACTATACTATAGTACACCTCTGTACACCGCTGTTTTCTGCACCTCCAGTTCCCAGGTGCTGCACTGATTACTGTCGTTGTATCTGAGCGGGTGGATGTTTTCCCTGTGATCACACATAGTATAGGACCCGCCTGCTGCTGCTGCTCAACATACACATAAACCCTCGTATAACCCTCGTATAACAAGCCGTCCTTTCTGTGTCAGCCCATTAGATTCTTTTACAAACAATGCATCCAAACACAACATGCAGACACAGCTAAGCGGCTTTTCTCTTGACTTACTTATTATTGAATTCTGTGTTTTGCCTGTAATTGTCCTTTTTTAAAACCAATATCCTATTTTCTAATTAGGAAAAAATGTTATATAACATAAAGAAGGATTATAGGTTATTAAACACAGTTTAAAAATAACTAGCGCAGTCACCAACTGTCCCTGATTTTAAAGGAAACCTGTACTGAAAAAATATGAAGGCTGCTATTATATGCTTGTGAATGTGTTAGGTGCCTGGCTGTCATGCCGATCCAGTCCCTGAAATATATTGTAACAAAAGCAAAAAGAAGGCGCACTGGCCTGGTGCATTACCAAAATATTCTTTATTGTTAGAAAATTAAAATGTCAATGTACTCACAAAAGTAGGGACTAAAGCGCACGTATCAAAATCCTGTCCAATATTCGGCGCTGTAACATGTCCATCCAGAAAAGCTGGGCTAACACATTTCAAGGGCTGTACCCTCTTCATCAGAGATAACCAGAACCAACACAGCACCTCTGATAAAGAGGGCACAGCCCTTGAATCTCATATTAGACGGGATTGTGATATATGTGTTTTACTCCTTACTCCTTTTTATTATAAAAAGGTATTTTGGTAATGCACAAGGATAGTGCCCCTTCTTTTTGCTTGGTTTCCACCAACTTGAAGTGGGCAGCAAGGCTAAAGCGCTGTTTTGGTTCCATGTGGTGATTGCTTGTTTTTTGTTCCACACTAGAGAAGAGGAGCTATTCCTGGGCCACTATGTGAACCTCTAGCATTGAGGGTTCTTCAATCTGAAGCACTGACTTTGACAGTTAATTACTTAAATATATTGTTATTCAATTAAAAATAGGCAGATCGAAAGTTCTGACTTTGCTTGCTTTAAGTCAGTGACTCAAAGTATTGAAGTCAGAGACAGCCAGGCATTTAGCAGACATGACCAAGCGCAGTCTTGGAAATAGCAATGGGACAGGTTAGTATGTCCTGTCTGCTACCATGTTCCCTGGCGAAAGGGGATCTGCTCCTGGCTACCTTCCCCTTCTCATTGCATAGACCAAGGGTCTTCTAACTATGGCCCTCCAGTTGTTCAAGAACTACAATTCCCATCATGCCTAGCCATGTCTGTGAATGTCAGAGTTTTACAATGCCTCATGGGATGTGTAGTTGCGCAACAGCTGGAGGGCCGTAGTTTGAGGATCCCTGGCATAGACACAAACACTTTGGGACAATATGAAAGAGTCCCACTGTCCCCTGTGGATTTTAAAATATTCATAGTGTAGATCAGGGGTATCCAAACTTTTGAAAAGCGAGGGCCACTTAAGCGATTTGGTAACTGGTCGTGGGCTACAATCAGCGGATCGGGTGGATGACATGTCCGTGTCCACTCTGATCCAATTCACCCAGACGTAAGGGGAAAGAACCCCTTCTGTTCTTTTTAGTGGATCAAATTGGAGGTAGGCTGCTTTCACACTGATGTGCTGCAGTTTACGCGCACTATGGGTGCAGCGCAGTAGCGCTGTGGCTTTCCTGTGGGTTAGCTGCACTTTTCCATAGACTTCTATTATATCCCGCATGTGTCGGGCACTTTCTGAAAGCATACAAAAACCCACAGGTGATAACAGCAGTCTATTGCACAGTGCAGGTAACCCACAGGTGCACTGCGCTGCACCTGCAGATCAGTTTGAAAGAAGCCCAGTAACCACTGCAGAACAGATATGCTCATATATACTCTGTGATTTTAGTAATAAACTGATCTTTAATAATAGTCTTCCATTCAGGTATCGCCGGCTGTTGCTGTCCTAGGCGGAGTGCACTTGGTAGGAGCTGACGCTACATGGGAAGCACCGGCTTATGCGGCTCTGCTCCACAGCTGCTTGGTTCCTCTACCGCGGGTTGGCAACCCATGATCTGGGCTTGCCGACCCCCATCTCAGATCAGGAGGTCGCAGGCCACATCAGAGGGCTTCATGTGGCCACCATTGGTGTAGATAATAGAACACACAAAGGTGAATGGGAACAGAACACACAACTCCTAGATGAACAGGAGCAGAAGATACTGAAACATACGAAGGTGGATGGGAACAGGCACACAACTCCCCGATAGACAGAACAGGAAATACTGGAACACAGAAAGGTAGGTGGGGATGGAACACACAAAGCTAGCAAACGGACAGGAACAGGAGATTCCAGAACACACAAAACTGGGTAAATATGAAACACTGAATTCCCAGATGAACAGGAACAGGAGATGCCGAAGAATGCACGGGGGAGGGGGGGGGTGGAACACAGAATTCCCAGAGGGACAGGAACAGGAGATCATTTTGAACCTCTGACCATGCAACCATACGCACAGACTAACCTATAGACTGCAGCTTCTGAAGGCATGACTCTGGACTGACCCCTCTCCAGTATACCCCCCCCCCCCTTGTTCATATAGAGATTTAAATGGACACAACCTACCTGTGATATATGAATATATGGTTTAAATACACAGACGGTGCAATTTAAGTTGCACGTCATTTCAAATACGTTATCCAGTGACCGTATAACAAAAACAAACCAAAAAGCTGCTGGCATTGCATTGACACCCCAGACTTAGCGTTCACTTCTATAATTGGTTTGCATTGAATTATCCGACCCCAGTGATTCACCGGCTGGGCACTGGTCTCCACACTCCCTGGTCATGTTGAGAGGACAATATACAGCCAATTGTTAAATAGTATCCTTCCATGATATACTCATACCCCTGAAGAAAACAAGTTCAAAATGCGTTGAATGTTGATCATCTTCATTTTCAGTTTTGGTGATCCCAATTTGAGTACATATGTGTAAACTTTCTTGAATTCATTTTAAATTGTTTTGCAATCATTTTTTATACTGTGTATTGATTAAAGACTTTGTAAACTTTTTAATCATTCTAAGACCCCTTCTATTAATGTTGAAATTATTTAGTGCTGTTAAAGTCCCATTATGAGGGTTTTCTTTTACATACATACAAATCAGGGATGTTGGTATTTAACCAGCTACTAGCTTCATTTTGTACCCAGATGGACAAGAACATGAAGTACTGGAACACACAAAAGTGGGTGAGAACTAAAAACACAACTACCAAAGGGACAGGATCAGAAGATGCTGGAACACACAAATGTTTGTGTGTGTGTGTGTGTGTGGAGGGGGGGGGCAGGTAATATGTGCAGGAACAGGAGATGTTGGAACAAGTAAAGGTGAATGCATATAGAAAATAAAACTCCCAGGTGGACAGAAACAGGAGACAGTGGAACACACAAAGGTGGGTAGATGAGAACGAAACACAGAATTCCCAGGTGGACAAGAACAGGAAATATTGGAACATGCAAAAGTGGGTGAGAAGGGAACACACATCTTCCAGATGGACAGTAGCAGGAGATACTGGAACACTTAAAAGGAGGTGAAAACGCAACACAAAAAAACTCTCAAATGGACATGAACACGATACAGGAACACAAAACTCCCAGATGGACAGAACAGGAGATACTGGAACACACAAAGGTTAATGGAAACAGAACATACAACTCCTAGATGAACAGGAACAGAAGATACTGGATCACACAATGGTAAGTGAGGATGGAACACACAAAGCTCCCTGGTAGACAGTTATAGGTGATTCTGGATCAGATGAGCCCGGGTACACACTATATCGGGCTGCGGATCGCACAGGAGCGCTGTGCGTCCCTGTTCCCTGTTTCAGGGACGAATCAGGGCCGATTCTATGCCTGAATTCGGCCCTGAAACTGAGCCAAAGACGCACAGCGTTTTTGTGCAGTGCGCTCCGCAGCCGCCCCGGAGATATGTGAACCAGCTCCATTGGGAGCCAGTCACATTCTCCTGCTATGCTAATTAGATGTGCGGAAGCACATATCTAATTCGCATAGGTGTGAACCCGGGCTGAAGGTAGGTGAGGATGGAACACACAAAGCTTAGACACGAACAGAAAATACTGGATCACACAATGGTAGGTGGGGATGGAACACACAAAGCTTAGACAGTTACAGGAGATTCTGGATCACACAATGGTAGGTGGGGATGGAACACACACAGCTTAGACAGTAATGCCGTGTACACACGAGCGGATTTTTTGTCCGGACTGGTCCGACGGACTATACGACGGACTTTCCCAACAGACTTGCCTACATACGATCACACCAAAGTCCAACGGATTTGTACGTGATGACATACGACCGGACTAAAATAAGGAAGTTGATAGCCAGTAGCCAATAGCTGCCCTAGCGTGGGTTTTCGTCCGTCGGACTAGCATACAGACGAGCGGACTTTTCGATAGGAACTGGGTCCGGCGGAGTTCCGACGTAAAGATTTGAAACATGTTCCAAATCTAAAGTCCGTCAGATTTTCAACCGAAAAAGTCCGCTGCAGGTCCGATGAAGCCCACACACGGTCGAATTGTCCGCCGGACTCGGTCCGTCGGACCAGTCCAGTCGAAAAGTCCGCTCGTGTGTACGCGGCATTACAGAAGATTCTGGATCGCACAAGGGAACACACAAAGCTTAGACACTTACAGGAGACTCTGTATTACATGAAGGTAGGTGAGAATAGAACACACTCCTCAATGGACAGGGATCAGAGTGAAGAATAATGGCAAAGAAACCTCACTTTTAGAGCCGGTTCACACAGAGGCGACTTGTCAGGCGACCTAGCCGCCTGACAAGTCGCCTCCCGTTCTGTACAATGGAACCGTTCTAATCGGAGCGACGCAAGTCGCTCCGACTTAGAAGAAAGGTTCCTGTACTACTTTGGGGGCGACTTTGCATCGACTTCTATACAGAAGTCGTTTTGCAAGTCGCCATGGCAGTCGTGTGCAGGTCGCCTCGGCAAGTCGTGCCGCTTCTAGTGTGAACCGAGCCTTAAAGTATTCAAGACAAACAAGAAGCCAGGGGCTTGCTCAACCCACCAAGCTACACCTAAAACTAAAATGTCTCTTTTGGGTAAACTGACGATTTAAGGTGGACAACCTGCAGTATCCTTTAGTAGAATTAATGAGTATAAATGTTGTCATGTGTCATCCTATTATATTAGCTCTATTTAAAAAGCTTTAAAAAGCTATTTATGTAAGTATAGGGCAGCCCATGGACAGGCAGATCTCTCAGCGAACAGGGTGGATGAATTGTCCGACCATTAACATCAGTATGGAGCTGCTGCAACTTTTTCCCTGACTAGTGACATTTGACTGTGGCACACAAGTGGTGAAAAACTGCTACCTTTGTAGGATTAAACCAGCATCAATCATGCTGAGAAACCTCTGTGAACAATAATGAATGTTTCAGACCCTCTTGTGTGCTTTTTATCACTCCGGAGTTGTTGCTGTCCAATTATCACTTGGATTGGTTGATCCGCGGACATCAAACAGTCGTGAAACAAATAGGAAACCTTTTGATATTTAGATTGTGAACACATCTTACTGCCCTTTTATGTCTATGGCTAGCTTCAGTCACTGCCTGCACATAGAAAATGTGTTTATGTTTTTGGTTTACGACTTTTTATCTTCTTTTGTTCTTCATTTCTTCTACACACTATACAGCACCTTGGCTGTTGCTTGTGTGGAAGTAACTAAAAACCTCATGGGAGATTTCCTTCCTGTCCCTCCTCCGTCACTACACTACCCTTAGAGAGACGGTAAAGCCCTATGGACATAAAGGTGGAAAAGAATATAACACACCAACCCTCCCCGAATTCTCTATGGCACTGGGGTACTATGACAACAGGTGTGGCAGAATGGATGGTACCAGATGCTAAAGCGTGCCTATTGCTCAGCTGGCACCATATGAGTTTTACTAGCTGCTCCGATAAGATGGTACCTGCCATAAAGCTTATGGAGCAGAAAAACAGCAC
Organism: Lithobates clamitans; assembly: GCA_037952925.1. Lineage (NCBI taxonomy): Eukaryota > Metazoa > Chordata > Amphibia > Anura > Ranidae > Lithobates > Lithobates clamitans. The sequence continues at coordinate 10,075,153 of JBBGZY010000992.1, forward strand.
ATTGTCTGTCTGTTTATTGCTGGAATTAGATTTTGGGCATATAGGCTGCACTGGCATGAGAAAGCCAGTTTTGTTTTGCGTTTTGCTCCAAGACTCCTAGTTCTGCTTGCTTGGAAATTTGGCTGTCACAAACCTGTGTGCAGCCTTCTGTGACATAGACAGCAGCGTACCGAATTTTGTGACCCCCCCCCACCATCATCCGAGCGGGGGGGGGTTCTTGGGCTGTACGCACATCTATACTGTCCCCTGACGCTATAAGGCGTAGCACTTATCTGTACGCAGTGGCATGTGACAGCTCAGTGATGGATAACACTCAGTTTCACATTGAGAGACGTCTTCCCGCGTGCACTGATCTATAATAATGCGCTCACTGTGTACTGGTCTAGACTGTGAGCTCCCTTTGTGCTGTGATCTGATTATCAGATCCCTCTGTGTACAGCTCGCTGGGTTTACTCATTTACAGCTATAGGCTCTCTGTGGGCAGCATGATGTTACTTCACTCTGCAAATTCAGACTACAAGATTTGTTTTTTTTATTTTTTTTTTCCGGCTGATGTGCGATTATCTGCTGCTTTATTTGCCGATGTATCAGTTCCTCTGGTGCTGTAATCTATATGGAAATGTGAAGACTTGCTACCAGGGTGGATTTGATTTAAATCAAGTCGATTTAAATCACGATTTAAATTGTGATTTAAATCACTAGTAAAAAAGGCTTGATTTAAATCAACTCTATTTTTATCATCATTTTTAACCACTTCAATACTGGCACTTCTCTCCTTCATGTAAAAATCATCATTTTTTTGCTAGAAAATTACTCAGAACCCCCAAACATTATATATATGTTTTTTTTTGCAGACACCCTAGGGAATAAAATGGCGGTCATTGCAACTTTTTATCTCACACGGTATTTGCGCAATAATTTTTCAAGCGCCTTTTTTATGGAAAAAAATGAATTAAAAAAAAACAAAACAGTAAAGTTAGCCCAATTTTTTTGTATAATGTGAAAGATGATGTTACGCTGAGTAAATAGATACCTAACATGTCACGCTTTAAAATTGCGCACAATCAGGGAATGGCGCCAAACTTCATTACTTAAAAATCTCCATAGGCGACGCTTTAAAATTTTTTACAGGTTACCAGTTTAGAGTTACAGAGGAGGTCTAGTGCTAGAATTATTGCACACGCTCTAACGCACGTGGCGATACCTCACATGTGTGGTTTGAGCGGCGTTTACATATGTGGGTGGGACTTACATGTGCGTTCGCTTCTGAACGCGAGCTACCGGGGACAGGGGCGTTTAAAATTTTTTTATTATTTTATTTTTTATTTTACTTAATTTTTTTTATTTTTACACTTTTTTAACATTTTTTTTAATTACTTTTATTTCTATTACAAGGAATGTAAACATCCCTTGTAATATTGTAATAGGAATCTATGTGACAGGTCCTCTCTATGGAGAGATGTGGGGTCAATAAGACCCCACATCTCTCCTCCAGGCTGGAAAGCATGAGATCGGGAAAAAGAAAATTCACCAATCTCATGCTGACAGCCGCGATCGCGGCTTCGTTTATTTCCGGGTACCCGGGCATGACGTCATAACGACGTGCCCGGGCCTCCGACGGTCATAGAGATGACTGGTGACCATCTGGTCACCAGTCATCTCTATCGTCTTCATCCGGCGCCGGCCGATTCTTTCTCCGGGCCCCCGATGGCACGGGAGAGCCCGGAGAAGCACCGGATGGTGGTGGGGGGATGTCCCCTCCCGTCGCTTATAAGAAAGATCAAGCGGTGGAACTGCCGCTATGATCATTCTTATCATGCACGAAATCGTCGGCTGCAGAGAATGATATCTGAATGATGCATCTAGCATGTAGCCGGGTATTGAAGTGTTAAAGAGCAACTGTCATCTCTGTCATCTCTTCGGACGTTCTGTCTGTCTGACAAAGCTCTGAGATTTTCCTTGCAGCTGATTTCCATTTCTGCTCCCAATATTTGTGTTTGTTGCGTCTCTCCCCATGTTCATGTTGCTATATATTATCAATGTGCAATCAAATTGAATATTTTTTTATCATCAAAATTCATGTTTTGACTCTATGTATCAGGGATGTGGTTCAAGCAATTAGTTGCGGTAGAGTGTCTCTTTAACCGCTTGCCGACCGCCGCACACAGATGTACGTCGGCAGAATGGCACAGGCAGGCAAATGGGTGTACCTGTTTTTTTATATATGTTTTGGGATATTTATTATAGCAAAAAGTAAAAAAATATTGCCTTTTTTTGCAAAATTGATGCTTTTTCTTTGTTTATAGCGCAAAAAATAAAAACCGCAGAGGTGATCAAAGACCACCAAAAGAAAACTCTATTTGTGGGGAAAAAAGGACGTCAATTTTGTTTGGGTGCAACGTCGCACGATCACGCAATTGTCAGCTAAAGCGACGCAGTGCCGAATCGCAAAAAGTGCTGTGGTCTGGAAGGGGGTAAAATCTTCCGAGGCTGAAGTGGTTAAAGTCATCCCTGTCCCGCGGCGGCTCCTCTTCTGACCCGCTGTTGACTCCCCGACAGTCCCATTCACTTTAAAAGCATTGCACAGAGCAGGTAAGTATAGACATGTTTGTTATTTTATTAAAATGAAAAATGAAGGTTCAATAACACTTTGAAGTGGTTGTAAAGTAGAGCTACACGATTAATCGTCAAGAATCGTTGATACCTGTACGTCGATCCGTGCAAGGAGGATAGCGGGCGCGATCACGGTGAGGAGAAGCAGAACGGGGATCTGCCTATGTAAACAAGGTGATTCCCCGTTCTGCCTAATGACATGACAGAGATCTACTGCTCCCAGTGATTGGAAACAGTGATCTCTGTCATGTCCCAGTAAGTCCATCCCCCTACAGTTAGAACACACCAGGGGAACACACTTAACCCCTTGATCGCCCCTTAGTGTTAACCCCTTCCCTGCCAGTGCCATTTTTACATTGATTAGTGCATTTTTATAGCACTGATCAAGGTAATAATGTCACTGGTCCCCAAAAAGTGTCATTTGGGGTCAGATTTGTACGCCCCAATGTCACAGTCGCGCTAAAAATCGCAGATCGCCACCATTACCAGTAAAAACAATTAAAAAAAAATAAAGTCCCTAAATCTATCCCGTAGTTTGTAGACGTGATAACTTTTGTGCAAACCAATCAATATACGCCTATTGCGTATTTTTTTACCAAATTTACCAAAAGAATACCAAAAGAATATATATCTGTTTTTTTTTTATAGTTTTTTTTATATATATTTTTTTTTACATGTATTATAGCACAAAAAATTAAAACTGCAGAGGTGATCAAATACCACCAAAATAAAGCTCTATTTGTGGGACAAAAAATGACATCAATTTTATTTGGTTACAGCGCCGCACGACCGCGCAATTGTCAGTTAAAGTACAAGGAGCACAGTTGGCTGGCTCCTTGTACTTCTTTTATCTTTCCAAGTCAAAGCTCTGCTGTTACAGTAGACCTCAAAAGACTGATAGCAGGTCATATGTGAGAACTAACACTGCTTGCAAAGAAAAAAAAATACTTTCAATGATGTATTAATGATTACAGAGCTACTTTAATGTGTGTCTTTTTATATCTGCCTGGAATTCAGCTTTAAGATTGCTACACTAAAAAAAGATTTGATGCTCTATTTGTGGGTAAAAAAAGACATCAATTTTGTTTGGGTACGACATCGCACAACCGTGCAATTGTCAGTTAATTGTCAGTATCGCAAAAAATGGCCTGGTCATTAAGGGGGAAAATCCTTCCGGGGCTGAAATGGTTAATAAAACATCTAGACATAAACAAGTAATTGGCCCTTGCAGAGCTGGGCTTTAAAGCAAACCTGTACTTTGCTCATTCAGGCCAGGGCAACATGTTTGTTTTAAATCCCCCCATCCTCAGGAGCATATGCTTACTTTTCCTTCACTCCCCTGCTACTCCATTCAGCTGCAGGAGTTGATGGTACAGAGCAGGGGTGTCAAACTCAATTTCATTGCGGGCCGCATCACCATTATGGTTGTCCTCAAAGGGCCGGAATCTGTAAGACTAGATGTCCAGAGCACCCCACCCCTCTTACATCAGATGTCAAGAGCCCCCCCCCACTATCAGAAGTCAAGAGTCCCCCACACTCCCTATCACAGTGCACCTCACTAACCTGCTGGAGAAGAAGCTAGTGGCGGAGCTGTCACATCTACAGTCCATAGTGCCGTGTAAGCTACAACTCTGACAACTTGTCTCCTACATGATACTTTCTTTTCACTCTTGTCAGCTGAACAGAGTGGTGGGGGAGCGAAAGGAAAGTGTTTGTCTGTGTGTAGGTCTGCATTGAAGTGAATCTGTTGCTTCGCCCTGTATGGGGAAAGTACAGATTCACTATTTAGGGTAGCTATAGTATTTCAATTTTTTCTGCATACACTCTAATCAAGCAGTGTCAAGGTCTAGTAACCTATAACCACCAATTCAGGTATTATTCAATCAGGTGACAAGTTTGAATTTTTAAAAATGTGTGTGGTGAACCGCGCTAATCATCAAAGATTTGTCTAATAAAGTGCAAACAGTGCAAATTAGGATACACTCCAATGGAACATGACACCATAACAAAATATTACAAACCATATATATATAAAAGTGAAAATGTATGTGTTCACAAGTGCAACTAAAGAGAAAAGTCTTATCAGAGTCTATTAAAAAGCAAAAAAGATCATCCGATGTGTTCAAATATGAAAAGTGACTTTTACAATGCTTGAATGAATAGGAAAATCCTCCACAAACACAAAGCAAACAGCCTACTCAACAGATGGAGATGATCTCCATTACAGAGATCACAACAGTAAGGATGAGCTCCGGCGTGTTCGCACACCCCACATGCAGAGCCCGCCAGGAAGTCGGCACTGCGCTACGCTAATCACAGGCAGTGAGACATTGCCCCGGTGCGCGGCTGCAGAGATCGGGAAATGTCTCACTGCCTGTGATTAGCGCAGTGCAGTGCTGACTTCCTAGCAGTCTCTGCACATGGGGTGTACGAACACGCCGGAGCTCTTCCTTACACAACAACTTTTGGATAATCAAACCGCTTCCAGAAATCCATCACTGCAGGTCCAAATGGCGTTAGATGAATGTGATCCCCATTACAGAGATCGCAACAACCTTTGGATTGAAAGTGCTTCCAGAGATCCGTCACTGCAGGTCTCCATGTCTTCAGCGTAAGAAGACTTCGCACAACCTGTCTGATGGTGTCCTGGTCTGGAAGTTGATGTGGAGCTCCTCTGATGGGTCTTCTATGGTTGAGGTCCCTTTCGGATGGTCCCTCTTAGCTCCTTTGACGAGTCTTCTATGGTTAGGGTCCTCTCGCATGGTCCCTCTTGGATCCCCTCATGAGTCTTCTATGGGTGGGGTCCTCTAGGATGGTCCCTCTTGGCTCCTCTCATGATTCTTCTATGGTTGAGGTCCTCTCGGATGGTCCCTCTTGGCTCATCTCATGAGTATTCTATGGTTGGGGTCCTCTCGGATGGTCCCTCTTGGCTCCTCTCATGAGTCTTCTATGGTTGGGTGACTTCTGACTCTTACTAGCACGGTGACTGGACATGAAGGGGGAAATCTCTCCCAATTCTCTTCCTCCTGCTCACAAGTGCACTCATTATCCAAAAGCTGTTGTAATCTCTGTAATGGGGATCATCTCCATCTGGTGAGTAGGCTGTTTGCTCGGTGGTGGAGGATTTCCCATCCTGGAGGACCCCACCTCATGAGTCTTCTATGGGTGGGGTCCTCTAGGATGGTCCCTCTTGGCTCCTCTCATGAGTCTTCTATGGTTGAGGTCCTCTCGGATGGTCCCTCTTGGCTCATCTCATGAGTATTCTATGGTTGGGGTCCTCTCGGATGGTCCCTCTTGGCTCCTCTCATGAGTCTTCTATGGTTGGGTGACTTCTGACTCTTACTAGCACGGTGACTGGACATGAAGGGGGAAATCTCTCCCAACTCTCTTCCTCCTGCTCACAAGTGCACTCATTATCCAAAAGCTGTTGTGATCTCTGTAATGGGGATCATCTCCATCTGGTGAGTAGGCTGTTTGCTCGGTGGTGGAGGATTTCCCTATTCATTCAAGCATTGGAAAAGTCACTTTTCATATTTGAACACATCAGATGATCTTTTTTGCTTTTGGACTTCAGCTTTTTAATAGAATCTGATAAGACTTTTCTCTTTAGTTGCACTTGCGTACACATACATTTTTCACTTTTATATATGTGGTTTGTAATATTTTGTTATTGTGTCATGTTCCATTGAAGTATATCCAGTGGTTCCTAATTTGCACTGTTTGCACTTTATTAGATAAATCTTTGATTATTAGTGCATTTCACACACAAGTTTGAATTTTTAACTGATCTGTCTGCAACAAAGTACAATTAGTTTGTAGGGGTTACTATATTTTGTGTATATGGTTTGTTCTTTTAAAGAAGCATGACATGACTAAAGAATTCGTCAACCTTGGGTCCTTACCATTAGATTAAAGACACAGACCACGTGACATGGGTTTTAAAAGGCCACAGCAGCCCCATTTATTAACCAAATAATAAATAACATAACGTGAAAAACGTAACACATACCCGTAAGAACAAAATTAATATCCAACAGCAAGAGGTCTTTGGGTGTATTAAAAAAGGCACACTTTAATGGTCTATATCCTCAGCTGTGCCCCAACTGGCTCGAGGACGCTCGGACATCACACCAACTTCCATATTTCCTTCCCCCAGGGGACTTATCTCCTGGGAGAACCACCGCTAACCAAAGGAAAGCGCCATCCTTAGATGGGCCCCACTAATCCTGTGACCATGCAAAATTTTCACTGACCCCCCAAAGACCCCTTGAACCGCCGACTGCTGCGACAAAATTGAACAGTACACCTTAACATGAAATTATACCATAACCATAAATATAGTTGTTGTTTTGTTTTGTTTTTTTGTTTTTTTTTTGTTTTTTATCTTTCCTTTTTTTTTTTTTTTTTGAAAAGCAAAACATGTAACAACAAAACCTGTACCCCATCCTTAAATGCCAACACTCCCTCAACCTGACCAGCATGCTAACCCTTAACACAAGGGCGGGAGGGTGGGAAGATGTCTCCTCTCCAACTTCTCTGAATGATGAAGAATCCACCCCCTACACCGGACCCCAAGCCTCTGGACCCTGCCCCATCTGCTTTCTACCTCCAATCAGGTAAGAGATGACTTCGTGCCCCCACCACTGACCTGACTGACCGTTACTTGACCCCTGTTCCTCCCATAGTCATGCAGCCCCTGCGTCCATTCTCTCCTATGGGTCTCACTGTAGTTCTTTAAAAGGAACTTCCCACCCCTGTATATTTTTTTCCCCACTTACCTTGTGCGCTGGATTATCCTCAAAAGCCATACTTCCACTCCTAGTAAATCCAGCGTTGTCCAGTGTAATCCACTGCTCTGTTGTTGCACACCCAGTCAGTGGCCATCTACTCCTCTTACGTCTTCGGGGTACAGCTGTCTCTTCCTGGTTCTTGCAGCCGACCCCTTGATGACAAACTGTGGCGAAAGCGCAGTGTGGTGTGGATTGCCCAGCACATGCACAGTGTGGTTTAGATTGCCTAGCCCATGGTCAATGTGATGTGGATTGCTTGACACATGCACAGTGTGGTGTAGATTGCCTTACCTATGGTCAGTGTGGTGTGGATTGCTTGACACATGCACAGTGTGGTGTAGATTGCCTGGCCCATGGTCAATGTGATGTGGATTTCTTGACACATGCACAGTGTGGTGTAGATTGCCTGGCCCATGGTCAATGTGATGTGGATTTCTTGACACATGCACAGTGTGGTGTAGATTGCCTGGCCCATGGTCAATGTGATGTGGATTGCCCAACACATGCAAAGTGGGGTGTAGATTGCCTGGCCCATGGTCAATGTGATGTGGATTGCCCAACACATGCAAAGTGGGGTGTAGACTGCCTGGCCCATAGTCAGTGTGGTGTGGATTGCTCGTCACATGCACAGTGTGGTGTAGATTGCTTGCCTATGTGCAGTGTTGCTTAGATTGCCCCAAAGCCTCTTGGGATGTGTGACATGGGTATCTCAAGAGACTCAGGACAGTAGGGGTATGTCATTCCTGTCTAGGTGAGATAGGCTGAAGTGTGAGACTGCACACAAATGAGAAAGGTATATATAAAAAAGGAGAATTATTATTATACAGGATTTATATAGCGCCAACAGTTTACGTAGCGCTTTACAACTTGAGGGTAAACAGTACAAATACAATACAATTTGATACAGTAGGAATCAGAGGGCCCTGCTCCTTAGAGCTTACAATCTAAGAGGTTGTGTTAAGGTGGAAATTGGTTGAAGGTCTGCTTTCAATGATCCCCACTTTCAGTGATCTAGTCATAAAATCACGAATCGCTGATCTCAGGGCCATTATGTCTTTGCCGGTCAGACAAACAGGCTGGGCAGCACAATGGCAGAGTATTGAATATGCATGATTTTCTGCCATAAAGACTTCCTGAGACAAGCGTTTTGAGGACATTAAGTCAGAATTTGTTTGTGTGAGGCTCCAGGCAGAGCATTACCTGAGCTAACTGCTTAAGAAATCATAGATGTTCCTTACAAAGGCATTTTGCTGTTTGTACTGCTGCTATAAAATTTTTCATAGTTTGTCCCTGCCTTGCACTCTACCCAAGACAGCATGGGGGCCAATTGTGTATGCACTGATATTTCTCCATGTGTTCTGAACTGTACAACTGACCACTTTGCATTCAGTTATCTCCATCCCCATCCAGTATGCAGTGATCTACATCATCTTCCTGTGTATACTGTGTCTTCTGCATCTACTTATGTGGATCAGTTATGTGTATGTACAGGTTTGTATCACCTTCCTGTTTACAATCAGCTGATTTAAACCCAGCCCCTGAACCTAGTATAAATATGCAAAGGGTTAATGCCATTATAAACGACCACTACTGCTGTATGAATGCCGGTAACTCAGGGGAGCGAGGGTTTTACAGAAATCTGCCAATGTTGCTATGAATTAGCAACAGTGGATACATTTTTGTGTGGATCTAGAGAATATGATATCTTATACTCATAGGTGTGTGCAGCCTGTTGCATTAGGGTGTGCATCCCAAAGCTTAAACACACATGCATGTATGTGTGTGTGTGTGTATAACACAGTTTACAATAATTCAGTTATATATGAATAAAGTGAGTGACTGGTACTGATCACTCACTGTGTTCATTCCAGAAAAGAAAAGGGCCTGTAAATGACATATTTACCTGTCCCTTTCCCCACTCTCCAACCTGAAACATTCCCTTATGTGCCCACAGCAGCAGCTGGCAGGAGAGGTGAGGAGAGAAGCTGGTAGCTCTGCGGGAGGGGACCCGGGCAGCAGGGGGAATCTGCACTGCGTGGGGTGCCCAGGCACACTCGGCACACCCAGTGTGCACACCTATGCTTACACTTGGTATATTTATCGCTTCTAAGTGAGAACATCCTTGTGTCCACATTAACAGATTGTTTTTTAGATAATAAAAGATAGGTAAAGTTTTGGGAATCAATAAAGTATTATGAATAATTATATACAGATCTATTCAAGTATGCGTGCATGTTCACAAAACATTGAATATCAACTGATCCATGCAAAATTATCTTTATTGTGTACAGTATAGTTACACTAATGATTAATCTGTGACTATCACTCCTATGTGTGCACTGATCTGTGACTATCACCTACCTGTGTCCACTGATCTGTGACTATCACCTACCTGTGTCCACTGATCTGTGACTATCACCTACCTGTGTCCACTGATCTGTGACTATCACCTATCTGTGTCCACTGATCTGTGACTGTCACCTACCTGTGTCCACTGATCTGTGACTATCACCTACCTTTGTGCACTGATCTGTGACTATCACCTACCTTTGTGCACTGATCTGTGACTTTTGCCTTCCTGTGTGCACTGATCTGTGACTATCACCCCTATGTGTGCACTGATCTGTGACTATCACCTACCTTTGTGCACTGACTTGTGACTGTTGCCTTCCTGTGTGCACTGATCTGTGACTATCACCTACCTGTGTGCACTGATCTGTGACTATTACACCTATGTGTGCACTGATCTGTGACTATCACCTACCTGTGTGCACTGATCTGTGATTACCTGTGTGCACTGATCTGTGACTACCTGTGTGCACTGATCTGTGACTATCACCTACCTGTGTGCACTGATCTGTGACTATCACCTACCTGTGTGCACTGATCTGTGACTATCACCTACCTGTATGCACTGATCTGTGACTATCACCTACCTGCGTGCACTGATCTGTGACTATCTGTGTGCACTGATCTGTGACTACCTGTGTGCACTGATCTGTGACTATCACCTACCTGTGTGCACTGATCTGTGACTATCACCTACCTGTGTGCACTGATCTGTGACTATCACCTACCTGTATGCACTGATCTGTGACTATCACCTACCTGCGTGCACTGATCTGTGACTATCTGTGTGCACTGATCTGTGACTATCTGTGTGCACTGATCTGTGATTACCTGTGTGCACTGATCTGTGACTATCACCTACCTGTGTGCACTGATCTGTGACTGTTGCCTTCCTGTGTGCACTAATCTGTGACTATCACCTACCTGTGTGCACTGATCTGTGACTACCTGTGTGCACTGATCTGTGACTACCTGTGTGCACTGATCTGTGACTACCTGTGTGCACTGATCTGTGACTGTTGCCTTCCTGTGTGCACTGATCTGTGGCTGTTGCCTTCCTGTGTGCACTGATCTGTGACTATCACCTACCTGTGTGCACTGATCTGTGACTATCACCTACCTGTGTGCACTGATCTGTGACTGTTGCCTTCCTGTGTGCACTGATCTGTGACTGTTGCCTTCCTGTGTGCACTGATCTGTGACTATCACCTTTGTGTGTTCACTGATCTGTGAATATCAGCTCCTTATGTACATTAACATTTGATCCCAATGCGATGTGTGCACTGAGCTGTCACAGAGCTTTTGTTGCTCAGTTAATTGCAGATCCTGTCCTAGTCACTGCTGTTTTTTTTTTAATTTCAGCCTCTCATTGTGCACTGCTGCACGGCCCTATCCCCCATCTCTGCAGCTGCAAATCCTCCATGTGTACAGTTCTATAAATACCCAATTCTTGTGCACACTGCTTTACTTTCATGCAATCCACAAACTTGCTGATCAGAATGCAGTGCATTGCTCACAGTTCAAACCAAGCGTATTTCTGACAGGAGTATTGCTTGAGATTCCAGCTTCCTGTGTGACTGGCATTGCTTGATAACACTGCATTATACACTGACACCTGTACTGCGGAATGATGGTCAGTGTGAAGCTGCCTATTCAATGCACATCATGATGCAGCCAATTCAGGGCAGCAAGGTACTTATGCCCCGTACACACGATCAGATTTTTTGACAACAAATGTTGGATGTGAGCTTGTTGTCGGAAAGTCTGACCATGTGTATGCGCCATAGAACTTCAATAGAATTTCAGCCAACAAATGTTTGAGAGCAGGTTCTCAAATTTCCCAACAACAAAACTTGGAAAAAAATCTATGGTTTTGTTGTCGGAATGTCCGATCGTGTGTACGAGGCATAACTGTATATATATGGGTTCAGGGTCAAAAGTAGAGGTCCATGTGTCAATTTGAACACACATTTCCTCCATATTGCTGTACAACACCATCCCTTCTCTTCATATTGAACATTCTTTTCTATCTTATCTACCATCCTTCTGTCTATCTGAAATCTGCCTCTTCTACCCTTCCTACACTGTTTAGCAGAGGTCTCCCCATTTACACTGATGCATTTTAATGCATGCGTTGCAACGTGCTAAGGCCTTGTTTACATGGGTATACAGATCCATACATATGTGCATCTTCACTCACGCTGGAATGCACATGTGTTCCATGCAGCCCCCTGCAGGCAAGCTGTTCAAATCAATGACACAGCAACATTGTCACCTTGCCCAAGGAGGTTACGGTTAACTGCATTTTTTAACAATTTCACTCTTCCTTGTTGGCTTCCCCTTCTTCTCCTGCTTCAAACTTTTTGTATTCCTGGTTGGATCCCATCCCCCTACCTACATTATCACTCACTTAAATCCATTAAACGGTCTACTGCCCCCAGATGGGTTTTCTACGCTTTACTTTAAGCATTTTGCATTTTCTAATACTTGCTCCCAAATGATCAACCTTGTTTAACCATATTATGCAAGACAATACATTCCCAGAGGAGATGTTATTAGCCGACATATCCCTACATCCGAAGCCAAATAAAGACCATTTACTCCCCCAAATTTATAGGCCTATTTTGGTAATTAACAAAGACTTAAAAAATGTTAGTAGGTCTTGGCGGATAGACTGGCCTCAAACATATCAGCTCTGACCTCTCCTGTACAGTCTGGATTTATCTCTAACAGATTAATTACAAATAATATAAGCCTAGTTTCTGTTGTCATTCAGGAAGCCAATTTATCCTCCAAGAAGGTGTTATTACTGAGTCTGGACATTAGCAAGGCCTTTGACAGTGTCCTTTGGCCCTATTTACTCCTCTTTATTACATCGGATTTGTTTAAGAGATTCATTCCTTCATGGGTTTAAAGCATTGTATCACTCTCCCAAGACCAGAATCCGCACTCCTGATTGCAATTGAGAGTTTTTCGCCTTGGGCAGGGGCACACGCCAAGGCTGTCCCCTTCCTCTTTATTATACATACTCGCTATGGAACCTTTATCCATCACTATTAATATGCAGATATAAGTGGGTACTTTAAGGGTCATCTATAATTTCAACTTTGTCTATATGCGGATGATGTGATGCTGTTTGTCACCAGTCCTCATATATCCTTACCCAACCTATTGAAAGTCCTAAATGAGTTTGCCTCAATCTCTGGTCTTTCCGTTAACCTAAGTCCTCTCTGATGCCTCTTAAAAGGAGAAGTCCAGCCAAAGCTCGTTTGGCTGGGCTTCTCCAATGGATCACAGGAGTGCAATACATTTATACTGAAGTCCACTCTCTGCTGACGTCACAGGAATTAGTCCAGGCACCGCGTCTTCGCGACAGTAAAGTCTGGATCCTCCAGGTGCCTGGACTGACACCCGTCTCACCTTCTCAGTGAGCCGCTGAGAGACTGAGATGGCCCCTCCCCGCCCCTCCACAGCTCAGCGCTCCAATGAGCAAGGAGAAGAAGAGTAGGAGAGCTGCTGATTGACAGTCTGCAGCTCTCTGCTCGGGGAGCTGTGAGAACCAAGCCATGTGCGATGTTCGATCGATTGGTTCTCAGTGCAGAGGCGTCGGGGACAGATGCTACATCCACCAAAGTAAGTATATAAAAAAAAAAAAAAAATCTTTACTTCTCTTTTCTTGTGCCTCTGCCACAATTAGAAACTTTGAAGCGACAATTCCTCTTTCACTGGTTTATGCAGTCCCCACCCTATCTTAGAGTATATTTGACCTCTCATGTCTCATCCCTTTTCCAGTATAACTATCTCCCCTGTGTCATGCGTCTTCACAACGCACTTAAATTATGGAAGTCCTACCCCATATCTTTCCTCAGGAGAGTCACTGCATTTAAGATAAACGTCTTAAACTCTTATATCTGTTTTGAGCACTCCCTATTATAATACCTAAACAGTTTATAGATAAGTTGCAAAGGGATACTAACAGATTTATTTGGCGGGACAAATGCCCTAGGCTTTCAAGACAGATTCTTTATCTCTCCCAATGCCAAGGGGGTCTTGGCCTTTCTAATTTTTGGCTCTATTTTCTGTCTTCCAAATGGCTCATTGGCATATTATGCATTCCAAAGTCCCATGGATCCAATTTGAGACCTGTTCAGTACATCCATATTACCTCTCAGGTCTCTTACAGTCTTCTTCTATATCAAATCAGGCATTGGCCCCTTATAATACATTGGTCTCTCACTCCCTTCGCCTCTGATCCAGTTATAAAACTAAGTTTGGTCTGGCCTCCCCATTGTCCTCCTTTTTGGGTGAGCCTTCGTTCCCTGCAGCTTTTCCAATTGATCAACAGTTTTCTTGGTGGAGGGTTAATCATCTGGCCCAAGCAGATGCATTTCAGAATGGGCCAGCTTTCATCACATTTGCAAAACTCCAGCAATCCATGGCCATCCCTCATCATGAACGTCTACGCTACCTTCAAAATAGGCATTTTTACGTTTCCAGTTATGTCCTTACCCTTGCCCTTATGATACAAAACCATATTTGATTGCATATATTTTTACATACAATGACCAATATTCATTATAAATGCATCAAGTGCAGTATACACCATGACCAATACATTTCTATTCAACTTGTCTGGATATGAATATGCATGCGTTATATGATATATATGATTTTTATGTATGTGAATTTCTCTGTTTGTACAGTAAGACCTGTTTCTTCTTCATTCCCCTTTGTGTGTCCTGAGGAAGCAGATCAGCAAAACATGTTGACGCACAGGGGCTCACTTAGTTGAAACCATGTAACAATGACATATCTAAAGTATAGGGCCCTTGCTGGCCATATTCTCTGTATATATGAATACTTTTCTATGTATAGCTTTTGATTTTATATCTTTTTGTCTATAAATAAAATATGTATTTTATATACGGTAAATATTATGGTCCAATCTGCCTTTAAAGTCTGACCTAGTGGTCCTTTTTTTCCCCTTTTTGTTTCTTGATATAATGCGCCTCTTTAACGTCAAATGGAACGTTTGGAAGACCTCCCACTTTTCTGTCATGACTGTTATTACCACATGTTGAGATACCTATTTCATATGTCTTATGTTACATGACATGCTTTATTTTATGCTAATAAATCAATGACGCAGACCCACATGAACCTGCAAGCGCATTCTGGTGTGTACATCCCTGCAGGTCCAATGCAAGGATCAAAATGCAGACAGACTGCGCCCTGGTCCATGCAGCTAACCTGCATGGATGTACACTCAAGGATGCACATGGAGATTCATGCAGGTCTGTGCAGCTAGCGGCCTGTCATTCAACTAAATGGGTTGCCTGCACAGGACTGCACAGAGCTCCTGTGTATCCTGCGCAGGTGAAGATGGCCCTTCACATGGATGGATGAATGGATCAGTATGCTTGTGTGAATGAGGCCTAAAACATGTGTCCAACTTTCTCATCTCAGTGTTGCAGTGCAAAGTGTTTTGAAAATTATGACACGTCAAATTTTTTCCTGCATTTTAGTGCATTGGAAGGTCCATTGAAGTAAAAGCAATGCATATAATATGTGTTTTTATTTATTAGGAACAGGTAATGACATGCCTGGGTCAATGGATGCTAACTTCGATTCCAAATTTTCAAAAACTTATTAAAAATGTGCATGTCAATGCATGATGACGTATGACAATGCACCTACCCAACATTAATGCATGCTCATAGATCTAAATGGGCTCTTAACCACTTTAGCTCCGGAAGAATTTACCCCCTTCCTGACCAGAGCACTTTTTGCAATTCGGCGCTGTGTCGCTTTAACTGACAATTGCGCGGTCCTGCGACGTTGCTCCCAAACAAAATTGATGTCCTTTTTTTCCCACAAATAGAGCTTTCTTTTGGTGGTATTTGATCACCTCTGTGATTTTTATTTTTTGCGCTATAAACAAAAAAATTGCGACAATTTTGGAAAAAATGCATTATTTTTTACTTTTTGCTATAATAAAAATCCCCAAAATTAAAAAAAAACAAACATTTTTTTCCCTCAGTTTAGGCCAATTCTTCGTATTCGCAATAAGCAATAAGCATCACTGGCAGTGAAGGGGTTAACCACTAGGTGGCGCTGTAGGGGTTAAGCGTGTCCTTGGGAGTGATTCTAACTGTGGGGGGGGGGCTGGGCGCGCTATGTGTGAAACGACACTGATCACCGCTCCCGATTACAGGGAGAGCTGATCAGTGACAGTGTCACTAGGCAGAACGGGGAGATGCTTGTTTACATTAGCATCTCCCCGTTCTTCCTCACCATGAGACAATCAGGTCACGAAAAAAAAATAAAAAATTGTAGTGTGTACCAGGCTTAAGGGTCCTTAACTCCCATTCATACATACACATACTAGGGCAGATTTAGACAAGAGCCAGTTAACCTGTCTTTGGAGTGTGAGAGGAAACTGGAGTACCCGGAGGAAACCCACACAAGCACAGAGAGAACATGCAAACTCTGTGAAGGTAGTGCTGTGGTGGAATTCAAACCAACTACACTAGTGTTACTAGGTCAAAGTGCTAACCACTTAGCCCCTGTGCTGCCCGTAAGGGAGCAAATAGGGCTCCCTATATGTGTTTCATTGTGCATGGTCACCAGAACAAATAGGGGGTGAATCTCCCCAACGGGAAACAGAAAACCAAGATAGAAATAAAAACCTGACAGAAGTTTTAACCCTCCTCACGATTTAAACATTTTTTTAAAAAATGATTTTATATCATATTTATGATTTTTATATATATTTATAATTCTATATATATTTATTATATATTTATAATTATATTTATAATTCTGGCCCCACCGACAGCACCTAAACATCTTTCTATGCTCCCCTACTGCTGCTGGGAATGAATAATTAGCTACTTTGCTTCGTGAATAAGAAGAAGTTGTGTTCACTTCAGTCATCCACCTTTGATATTCATACAAAAATCAAGTTTCTCTTTTCAGTTATCCTTGTACATGAACAAGTATTCAAAATGTTTCCTATGACTAAGCTGTGTGAACTTTCTGTAACTATTTAACTATATATTGTTTTTTCCTACAGTATGACCTCTAATATGTGTCCTGATTGAGCTGACAGAGGGACTTTCCATTGGTGTTAATGGGGGCCACAGTTCCTGAAAATTTGGGGAATTAGACCAGGTGGAAGTTTTTGGGTGTGTTTTGCACGCCACTGGCTTTAAAAAAAAAAACTGTAAGCGTGCTACTTTGAGCCTTGTACCTCTGTAACCACATTCAAGGGTGATCAGACTGGAGCAGAACTGGAAACCTTCTCGCCAGCCTTGCCTCCAACCAAGGCATTTGATAGATAAATAGATAAAATGAATAGTTAACCCTAGACGTGTGGGTACAAACCCACTTCAAGGCATAATTGTATAATTTTAGTCAAAAGTGCCACCTGTCATTTTGATTCTGACATCTTCACAGTCTGTGGCCTAGAACAAGCATGTAGCCCATGAAATCTGAAAAGTCAAAACTTCTGTTCTACATGCTTTTTTAAGGTCAGTGACTAACTAGGAAGCAGGATTCAGGTTGGTACTCCCAGGGCTTGTATCTCTAACAAGTCCACAATGCAGTTCCAATTAAATCCAAAATGTATATAAATATGAATACTTAGAACTAAATATCATAAGGGCACGGGCGGCAAAAATAATAAAAAGAAACTGTCAGAACTTATAACCCTTCCCCACTCTACTAAAAATGTGTTTTTGTTTTTGCCTGTGTCCTCATCGGAGAGACTGGTCATCAATTCCTGTGCTGATAGGAAGTCAGGGAAAATCTCCACAACTGGGACACAGATGATTATTGAAACCTGAAAGAGGTCCTAATGGTGCAGAGAGTTAGGGCTGGGCTTTAAAGTACAAAAGCGAACCAATATTCTACTGTATCTAGTAGTAGTTAGTCACATTCAACTGGAGAGTGTCTGTAATGTTGAAGATGTTAAGTAGCTTATCCAGGCCACTTTCTTCAGTTCTGATGTTTAATATTTTATCTGGAAATACTTCTTCAGTGCTAAGTGCTATATCGTATCTCATCTAGAAATACTTCTTTAGTTCTAACTGATATTGGGTGGCTTATCCAGAAACACTTCTTCAGTTCTTACTGATATTTTGTAGCTCATCCAAAATACTTCTTCAATTTTCATTGAGGTTTCGTAGCTTATCTAAGCCACTTGGATCCAACATCAGTTGGAACTGAAGAAGTGGCTTGGACAAGCTACGAAACGTCTTCAACATTACAGTCCAGTTGAATGCATGTAACCTCTACTAGATATACCATGACTTGAATACTGTACATGAGAACCTTTACAGACAACCAATATTCTAATTTAATCATTTGTAATTGAGCATACCCATAATGTCCATTTCACATGTTGTGATTTGAAAAATGTGTGTGTACTACTTTAAGTTTGTGTATGCCTTGATTGTGGTAACATTAAAAATTACATATAGAAAAATGGCACACACATTCCCTTGCTGTTTCTAAATGGTACGGATTTCAGAAAATATGAAGCCAAAAAGCAAGTGGGACCTCAGTCCTCCATGGCAATATGGCGTGTGACAAGCTAGATTACCTTACCTTAACTCTGACCCAGGGCAGGGCAAACTCTGTTCTTACCTTAACTCTGTAGCAAAATGACTCAGAAAATCATTGTAACATATTGTAAGGTACGTCATATTTCATCATCTAGTTTTAGCACAAAAAATAAATTCATATACACTCACCTGTGCACTCGATACCTGGTGGTATACCCTTGTTGGTAACGCTCAGCAAAGTCCACATACTGCTGGGACCGATGGAAGGGACCCCTGTTACTAAGCAACCAGTCGAGCGATGACTGCCCAGGTGACGTAGCCGAGCCATGCTGCCTAGGAATTGTGGCTGTGGCAGATGCCAAACACAGCATTACAGACAGCCAAGTCAGCACCAGCCATGCCCAATCAGAGCGGGTGTACAGGTGCCACCTCATGCTTCTCGTACGCAGCGAAATGCTTCATTCTCCCCCTCACAGCCTCTCTCCCTGGAAGGAAAGAAACAAAAAGAAGAACAATGGGGTAAGCTACATGCAAACCATACTAATCATAAGTCACATGCTTTAGATGGTGAAATATACAACTTTTTTTTATTTATTGATGGGTTTCAATCTTCATTTAACTTCATTCCATTCCACTTTCTGCAAAACTTTCCAATGTAATATTGTACCCGACCATGTTATAAAGCATTAGGGACTTAAAGCATATCTATGGTCAAAATGTAAAATCATATATTCATTTCAAAATTGCATTTCAATTATTTCTAGACTACTCCTATTAATCTGAATGATCTTGTAATTTGTGAAGATCCTCATACATTTACTTCACTGAATGCTATGACATGTATTCACTATGCCCTTGGAGTAGGCACTGCAGTGTCACACATTTCACAGAGCCTGCCTTCTGAGCTACAGGGGTGCTGAGAGGAGGAGTTCCAGGAGACGGCGTCAGTACAGGAATCACAGCTTGCAGGCAGCAAGGTACCATGGGATATGTAGTCCTTAGAAATGGAAAGTAAACAACAAAGGGGAAACTGCAAAGCATACAGGGAATCCAGGAAGTTATTGTAAGGGACGGCCAGCAGACAGACAGAATTCACAACCTGAAAGGCGATTTTCAAGTAAGCTTATATTGGATTGTCAAAAATAACTATTGTTTGTAATGTTATTGCACTGCTGATGTTATAAAATGAAAGTGCATGCTGTGACCATAGATTTCCTTTAAAATGTAAGTTCACCTTTACAGAACATTTATAAGGTGAACTTACGCTGGATTCCCTCCCTAACCCCCCCACCCGGTCCAGCTGTACCAGAGTCCCACCATCCCCCGCTGTCAGGCACCAGGACCCTGATTCACCAGTCTGGGGATTTGAAATCACCGTGGCTTAATCTCCTATCCGTACCTCTCAAAGTGTATGGACAAGTGGCATTCTAATTGGTCAGTACGTCACATAGACAGCACTAACCAATTAGAATCTGTCTAGCCAGTCCAATCAGCGCTGCAAAGAGAGTAGAGGAAGCCAGGAGGATTTTGAACTGGTGAAACAGCTGTCAGGCATTGGAAGGCCGCTTCATCGCTCTATCCGTACCTTTCAGAATGTACAGACAAGAGGCATTTTAATTGGTCAGCACCATCACATGGATGGCGTTAACCAATTAAAATGCCTCTTGTCCATACATTCTGAGAGGTACGGATAGAGCAATGAAGCGGCCTTCCAATGCCTTCACATGGATGACGTTGACCAATCAGAATCCATCTAGCCCATTCTACCATAGAGAGGAGAGAAAGCCAGAAGGATTTCAAATCCCTGGACCGGTAAAACGGCGTCCCAGTGCCTGACAGCAGGAGATCACAGGACTCTGGTACAGCGGGACCAGGGGAGGATGGGGAGGGGGTCCAGTGTAAGTTAAACTTATAGCTTTTCTGTAAAGGTGAACTTACCCTTTAATCTGGCTATACACTAGTAGAATTTTGTTAACAATGTTTTGTTTTAAGATGTTCGTTCATTCAATTTTCTTATCGGTTGACATGGTTAACTGGTACTGGAAAATTACTGCTTGGGTGGGCTCTTACGAGCCCATGCTGGTTCTTTATGGTGTTTATGCTCACGTCTGTTGAGTATTGTAGTACCAGTGCAGTCTTATGTAAATGCACAATATTTAATTAAAGAATTGCAACAAAAAATATTGACGGTCGTTTTCAACCGCAGTGTCGAGAACATTTAAAGGAGCAGGATGGACATTTGTTCTCAAACAAATGAATTTCTAACAGTGTATGTGGTTTTCGGTATTAAAGTAAAAATTTTGGTTTGAAAATCTACTGGTGTATAGCCATCCTTATTGTGAAGGTTTGACAAAAATCAAAGAATATTCACCTGCCTGGATTTGCCACACACTAATGGGCTATATTAGGCGTTCCATCTGAATAAACATTCTTAAAATGCTGATTGCAATGATATTGAGAGTTATAATTTACGCAGGGTGAGTGTTATTGAGTGTTATTGAGTGTGTTATTAACAGCTCTTTTATTAAGATATTATGGTGTTAAGGCTTTTTCTTTTTGTGCTTATACTGTATATAGATAGCCAGCAAATGTTGCAAAGGGTGAATGATGGTGAATAAAAATAAGAGCTAAACTTGTATTCATTAAAAGTTTGAGACACTAAATACACTATATTGCCAAAGTATTAGGACGTCTGCCTTTAGACGCACATGAACTTTAATGGCATCCTCGTCTTAGCCCATAGGGTTCAATATTAAGTTGGCCCACCTAACAGCCTCAAGTCTTCTGGGAAGGCTGTCCACAAGGTTTAGGAGTGTGGCTATGGGAATGTTTGACCATTTTTCCAGAAACGCATTTGTGAGGTCAGGCACTGATGTTGGATGAGAAGACCTGGCTCTCAGTCTCCAGTCTAATTCATCCCAAATGTGTTCTATCGGGTTGAGGTCAGGACTCTGTGCAGCCCAGTCAAGTTCCTCCACCCCAAACTCGCTCATCCATGCCTTTATGGTCCTTGCTTTGTTCACTGAGCCAAACAATTTGGTGGAGGGGGGATTTTGGTGTGGGGTTGTTTTTCAGGGATTGGGCTTGGCCCCTTAGTTCCAATAAAGGGAACTGTTAAGGCGCCAGTATACCAAGACACTTTGGACAATTTCATGCTCCCAACTTTGTGGGAACAGCTTGGGGAGGGCCCCTTCCTGTTCCAACATGACTGTGCACCAGTTGCCAACTGTCCTGGATAACATGCATATTACTGGGACAAATCTCCTCTCCCTACCTCCTCCCCCAGCAGTTTCAGGTGCTCACAGCTCTCAGGAGGACTGCAGGAACATCCCCAAGTTGGAGCCTACCTCCACCTTGCTTTCTTCTTGTACAGCAATTAAGTTTAAATGGGTGAGATCGTGATGCACCAGCCGCGAAGATCACGCCAGGCCTGCCTTCTACTGCTGGTGTGTCACATGTGCGCTGAGCAGAAGATGTCAGAGGCAGTATGTGTGCACTATATATATATATGTATTGTAAAGGATTCGCATCAAATGTAGAGCTTGAAGGACACCGCCACTCGCTGGTTTTTCCTGGTTTTTCTTTTTAAGGGCTTTGTTTGCCCATTTTTATTAAAAGAAAGTTCAACAAAGATATGTTTCCCTCGCAGGGGTTTCAGCATTCCTTTTCATCAACAAAACTACATTCAGCCTAGTTGGCTCTCACTTGTAGCACTGCAGCTCTAACCTTACACTCCAGGTCCTTGTCTGTCTCATACAGACTGTTCCACCGACCACCTTGGTGCACACAGCTTTGAAGCTCTTCAACGCACACAGCTTCCGGCTCCCTGGACGCACACATCTAACAGCCTCTTGCTGCACTGGATCCCACGTGGAGCCCTTCTGACTCCTGGTACTCAGACTTCCTATCTGGCGGGTGGAGCCCAGAACCATGGCCAGGTTACTACTAAAAGCCCAGCACACATCTGACCAATCAGTATGCTGGTTGTTCTCAAAATCAGGACCCAGCACTAGGGATTTCATCGCACCCGGATCTCTCAGAAATCCCCGAGCTCCAGGTCCCAAAGTGGACTTTACAAAACACTGAGGAAACTGAAAGGCCAGTTTCCTCTTCATGTTACAAGCTTCCTGGAGCCCCTCAACCCATCTGGTTGAGAATTCTGGGTCACATCCTCCTTCTAGACCCTGGCAGGGCAACGCTCTGCCACAGTATATATATACAGTGGGGAAAATAATTATTTGATCCCCTGCAGATTGTGTAAGTTTGCCCACTTACAAAGAAATGAAGGGTCTATAATTTTTTATAGAGACAGAATATCAACCAAAAATCCAGAAAAAACACATAAAACAAATGTGATAAATTAAGTTGCAGTTCAGTGAGTAAAAGAAGTATTTGATCCCCTACCAAAACATAACCGAGTACTTGGTGGAGAAACCCTTGTTGGCAACCACAGAGGTCAGACGTTTCTTGTAGTTGGTGACCAGGTTTGCACACATCTCAGAAAGGATTTTGGTCCACTCTTCTTTACAGATCTTCTCTAAATCCTTAAGGTTTCTTGGTTGTAGCTTGCCAACTGGAAGTTTCAGCTCCCTCCATACATTTTCTAATTTTCTAACAGTATTTGTAGCTGCTGACTTTTATTTTGTTTTTTTTACAGACTGGAGCTCCTTTTTAAACCCACTACTTTACCACTAGATAAAAATGTATATATATAGATCAGACCAAAATGAGTAGGAAAGAAGGACAGAGGGACTTTGTTTCAAATCAGGGACAGTCCCCCGAAATCAGGGACAGTTTGGAGCTATGGCAGTAGGAGGAATCATGCCCCATCATTGGTGTCAGTGGGAGGAATCATGCCCCATCATTGGTGTCAGTGGGAGGAATCATGCCCCATCATTGGTGTTAGTGGGAGGAATCATGCTCCATCATTGGTGTCAGTGGGAGGAATCATGCCCCATCATTGGTGTCAGTGGGAGGAATCATGCCCCATCATTGGTGTTAGTGGAAGGAATAGTGCCCCATCATTGGTGCCACTGGGAAGAAAAGTGCACCATTGTTTGTGTCAGAGGGAGGAATAACACCCCACTGTTGGTGTCAGTTGGAGAAATAGTGTCCCATTGATAGTGTTAGAGGTAGGTATTATGCCCCAATGTAGGTGTCAATATAATGAATAGTGCCAAGGGCCATATAAAGGCAATGGAGGGCCACATCCACCCCTTGGGCCTCAGTTTGGAGACTAGTGATTTAGATGTTTGCTTGGAGCTCAGCTGGATTTGTGAAAACTCTTTAATACATGTGAACCAAAAGCACAGTGCTGATCTCCATAAGAAGTCGGTGCTCTTGTCCATTCTGAGTGGCAAATGAATGTGGCAAATTGTTTCAGTGAATGTAACTTTGGTCTTTTAAAGGGGTGATTGGAGTAGGAAACCGTGATAGCAAATGAGCTTTTAAACGAAGCAAACGATTAGTCATTACATTAATGGCAAGCTCTTGATAAATTAGACATTCACTGCTTTATAAAGTAGACCCCAAAGAATATACAATTTAAAATAGATAGAATTTATAATACATTTACATATACAATATATAATACATCATCCAATACACTGTTTAACAGAATTAAGGCAAGAGAGAGCGAGTACAAAGAGAAGTAATTATATGCAAGTGAATTGTAAATTGACCTTTCAATATATTAGAACAAAACTGACATTAAGGCCCCATCCACACCTTTGTGTCATGGGAGAAATTAGTGTTTTTCCTGCGTGCGTTTTAGGAAACACATAAAAAAAAAGCCTCAAAAAGCCCATTAAGCTTGCTGTGGTATTAATTCCTAATGTCCTCCAAAATGTGGGTAGGAGCTGTGATATTTTGTCACGCAACAAAATGTGACATAACGTGGATTACAAACACGTGTGATGCTTTTTGTAAAAAAAAGGACGACAGAAGACGACTTTTTTAGTTGAAACATGTCGGGTGGACCCCTCACAACTACCGCTACACGAGTTACATGCCTTTTTGATCTGCAAAAAATGTGAGCTTGTTTTTTATTGCTTTTTTTAATAAATCCAAGTTAATACGTTATTACACTATGTGAGTGTTTTCATTCCTCACATGTTACACGAATCTTTCGCTTGGCTTATGGTGGTACGATTATTGATGAGGAAGTCGTGCTGATCATTTCCCCCCCTTCCCTTTGTTGGTGCGGTGATGACATCTGACCTGACAATACATCTAGACCAGTTGGTCATCAAGCCTTTTTGACCTGTTTTGGCATATGCTATTTCAGGCCACTACTTCTGGTAAGCCTCCATATTCTGGTGATGGTCCTGGCACCGTTTTCAAACCTCTGTGCACCTCTGGTCTCCTATGGTCCATTCATCTACCAGGCTACCGGGTCTAATTAATCTTCCTGCACGTACAAGAAAAAACCTGCATATTACTATTTATACACTGTCATCACAGACTTTTTCCCTTTGTGTTATGGACCTTGTATCCGACTTTGTTTTTTGATGTTTAATTTACTTTAACATATATATGTATTACTTTATTTTTTCACCAATCACTGTCACAAGTGTCCACGTGATATTCTTCCTGTTTACATTGTATGGTTTGATGGTACTTAATGTTTAGTCTTCCATACTGTACACACTTAATAGCGCTACACTGTGAATTTTTTGTTGTAAAAAAAAAAGGTGCAAGAGCTACTTTGGCGCATATGTCGCACGTAGGGCAGCCTTGAATAGGTTGCCCTATGCTGATAGATTTCAGCTGGTGTCGTGGCTTTCCATGTCTTTTTGCACCTCCTTCTCTTCATGTGTTCAATACTTTTTCCCTTTGTCATTCCATTTTATTACACATTACTTAATTTCTGAACTTATTTGTTTTGGCTGCTTTGTACAGTATGTATGGATGGCATGGGTTGTTACCGAAATGTGGTGAAGATTTCATGGATGGCATGGGTTGCTACCGACATGTGGTGAAAATTTCATGTCAATAGCACCTTTAGAAATATATATATATGCTGTTTCCCCCAGCACAGTCTAAAGAGAAGAGCATGGAGGAGATACCAGAACACAGGCAGTTACTCTTGGAGAGCTAGACAGGGCCCTAGAAAGTCCTTAACCCATCAGCAGGACCAGTATCTGCTCCTTTGTGCAAGGAGGAACAGGATGAGCACTGCTAGAGCCCTACAAAATGACCTCCAGAAGGCCACTGGTGTGAATGTCTCTGAACAAACAATCAGAAACAGACTCTATGAGGGTGGCCCGAGGGCCCGACGTCCTCTAGTGGACAATGTGCTCACTGCCTGGCACCAAAGAGCATGATTGGCATTTGCCATTGAACACCAGAATTGGCAGATCCGCCACTGGTGCCCTGTGCTTTTCACAGATGAGAGCAGGTTCACCCTGGGCCGTACAGACCTCTACAGACTGGACAATGGCACCCTGACTGCCATTAGGTATCAGGATGAAATCCTTGAACCTGTTGTCAGACCCTATGCTGGTGCAGTGGGTCCTGGGTTCCTCCTGGTGCACGACAATGCCTGGCCTCAAGTGGTGAGAGTATGCAGTCAGTTCCTGGCAGATGAAGGAATTGATACCACTGAATGGCCCCCACTCTTGCCTGACCTAAGTTCAATAGAAAATTATGTTTCCGTCCATCCGACGCTGCCAGGTTGCACCACAGTCTGTTCAGGAGCTTAGAGATGCCCTGGTTCAGATCTGGGAGGAAATACCTCAGGACACCATCCATCATCTCATTAGGAGCTTGTCCCGACGTTGTCAGGCAAGCATACAAGCAGTTGGGGGCTGTACAAACTACTGAGTACCATTTTGAGTTGCTGCAATAAAATTTCAGCAAAATGGACTATCCTGCTGCATCATTTTTTCACTTAATTTTCGGGGTGTCTTTGAATTCAGCCCTCTGTAGGTTTACAATTTTCATTTCCATCAAATGATGTGGCATCCTTTCCTTCCTAACACATTACCCACTCCATATCAGTATAGATATACAACATGATATTTTCCCCATCGAGATCTGATGTGTTTTCAAAGTGATCCTTTAACTTTTTTGAGCAGTGTGTGTGTGTGTGTATATATATATATCTATATATATTATATACAGTATTTAAACCGCAGGAATCTTGATAACAGCCAATTCTGACACATGCTATAATAGTTAGAGTGTTCCCTAAAGAGTTCCAATGATGTCTCTCTGATGTTGAAATAGAATCAATCTCAGAACGCCTTTCCTTCAAGCTAGAGATTAGACTTCCACTAACGTGGTAATAACGTTTTTGCAGCATTTATAAGGGAGGTTTGTAAAATATTCATGTAAATGATAAATGATCCAAATTTAGCTCCAAATTCTGTTGTATAGAAAGACCAATCATATTTTTATGGGTTTAATAATTGTTTAATAATTGTTTTCCAATATCAGTAGAGTTTGAGAGAATAAAACCTTCCATAGGTATATGGACCAACGTCATCTCGACATCTCTGACAGATAGTACTGTGGTTACATGTATTCCATTATAGATCAAGTAACATCCAAATACCAACTTTAATTCCGCGTACACACGGTCGGACTTTACGGCAGACTTTGCCCGGCGGACTTTTCGACGGACTTTATGACGGACTTTCTGAATGAACGGACTTGCCTACACACAATCCACCAAAGTCCGTCGAATTCGTACGTGATGACGTACCACCGGACTAAAACAAGGAAGTTCATAGCCAGTAGCCAATAGCTGCCCTAGCGTGGCTTTTTGTTCGTCGAACTAGCATATAGACGAGCGGACTTTTCGACCGGACTCGATTTCGACGGATTGATTTAAAACATGTTTCAAATCCAAGTCCGTCAAACGTTTGAGAAAACAAAGTCCGCTGGAGCCCACACACGATCGAATTGTCTGACGAAATCCCGTCCGCCGGGCAAAGTCTGCCGTAAAGTCCGCTCGTGTGTACGCGGCATAAGAGTTAATCTCAGCGTCTGCAATCTGCCATGCTGTAAATGTAGAAGGCCCTTTTCCAATTAGTTCATCAAATCATGAATTAAAGCGGGGTTCCACCCAAATTTTGAACAATATCTGTATCGATTCTCTTCCTTGCCTAGATGCTGACATGCCGTTTAAAAAAATTTAAATCGCTGTAATTACCTTTTATTTTTCTATTCTTCTTTGCACTTCCTGGTTCTCCTCCCGTGGGAGTAGGCGTGTTTCTAGCCTCTCCCAGACTCCTGGGAGCTAGTCTCAGGCTTCCCAGGATGCCACTGAGCATGTGCGGGAACGAGCAGTGAATGCTGGGAGCACAGCATTCACCACATCCAGGAAATAAATGCTTGTGGGCTTCAAATGCCCACAATGAAGATGGAAACCGCCTGCAGTGAATAATATAAGTTATTCTTTCCGACGAAATCTGACACAGGCGGACATATTACACACAATATGTGAGTATGTAATGCTGAGAAGAAAAGTTTGTGAATGAACTAAAAAAAAAAAAAAACGATAGATAGGTGGACCCCCGCTTTAACATTTTTACACTCTTGTATCAGCAATATTTCAATAGGAAATGTATAGGGTTAAAATAAAAAAAATAAATATATATGGAAAAAGAAGAAAAGAAAACAAGGCAGCTCAAAGCGGAGTTCCAGCCTCAAAAAAGTTTTTTTAAAAGTCGGCAGCTACAAATACTGTAGCTGCGACTTTTATTAAGGACACTTACCTGTCCAGGGAGCCCGCAATGTCGGCCCCCCGAGGATGATTAGTCCATTGGCACAAGTGCAGATGCCTCCATTGCAACTAAGGGAAACCGGCAGTGGAGCCTTCAGGCTTCACAGACGGTTTCCTACTGTGCCCTCTACTGAGATACACACAGGTTCCAGAAGGCAGTGGGGGGAAGAAGGAGGGCTCGAGGCAGAAGAGGAAATGATGTACCTCGCCGCGGCGAGGCTGGGATGAAAGTACACCTTGTAAGAAAAGGAAAAAAAATATTTATATCGAAAAACGAGGGGTGGAGGGTTGGTCTTTAGTTTAAGACCTACCCTGTTTCCCCCAAAAATAAGACCTAGCATGATTGTCGGTGATGGCTGCAATATAAGACCTACCCCCCAAATAAGCCCTAGTTAAAGTCCTTGTAGGTCTTATTTTCAGGGTAGGGCTTATTTTCGGGGAAACAGGGTAGGGCTTATTTGGGGGGTAGGGCTTATATTGCAGCCATCATTGACAATCACGCTAGGTCTTATTTTCGGGGAAACAGGGTAGTAGTAAAGTTGGGTGGAACTCCGCTTTAGTGAAGTTTCTGCAATCAGCAACCAGTCAGATTTCTTGTTTTGTTTTTAACAGAGAATATACAATGGAACCTGTTTTGTCACTGTGATTAATAACCTCATTTGTCTTTCTGCATTCTCAGTTTTTTTTAATGCAGCCCAATAACTTTAACCTGTTATAATTTTTAAAATCCCACTATTATGTCTAGGAAAGACACTTAATGCGGTTGTAAAGGCTGAAGGTGTTTACCTTCATGCAATCTATGCATGAAGGTAAAAAACCTTCAGTGTGCTGCACCCCCCAAAGCCCCTCCCTTATACTCACCTCTGCCCCCTCTCGATCCAGCGAAGTGTACAGGACATGCGGCTTTCCCGGGTCTCTCTCTCCTCATTAGCTGAGCCAATGAGGAGAGAGCGGGGAGTGGGGCCAAGCTGTGTCTTATGGGAGCAGTGGTGAAGAGGGGGGAGCCAGATGGACTGGTGAGGGGACCTGAGAAGACGAGTATCAGGACTGCTCTGTGCAAGACCATTGCACAGAGCAGCTAAGTATAATATATTTGTTATACAAAAAAGAAAACAAACCTTTAGAATCACTTTAACCCCTTTGCGACAACGCTATAGCCAAATGGATGCAGCTGATCACAGATCGGGGTAAAGAGTCAATCACGGCGGCTGTTCACCACGTGATGAGCTGTGTCCAATCACAGCTGATCATGGATGTAAACAGGATTTGCTGGTTATCGAAAATCCTTCCCTTACGCTGACAGCTTTTGAGGGGAGGAGAGCCAAAAGCCGGCAAATCCACACAGGGGATATCTGCACTGGCAATCAGGGCACTGATCATCAGGGTCCTTATGATCAGTGCAGCCCCAACAGTGCCCACCAGTGCTGCCAATCTGTGCCCACCAGTGCTGCCAACCTGTTCCCACCAGTGCTGCCAATCTGTGTACTCCAGTGCTGCCAAACAGTATCCATCAGTGATGCCTGTCGGTGCCAATCAGTGTCGCCTATCAGTGATGACTATCAGTGCATGTCTATCATTGCGGCCTATCAGTGCCCATCAGTGCCACATATCATTGCCCATCAGAGCCATCTATCAGTGCCCGTCATAGCAGCTTATCAGTGAAGGAGAAGAATTACTTATTTACAAAATTTTATAACAGAAACTAAGAAAAAAAATGTTTTTTTTTCAAAACTTCCGGTCTTTTTTTGTTTGTTTAGCAAAAAATAAAAAACCCAGTGGTCATTAAATGCCACCAAAAGAAAGCTCTGTCTCAAAAAAATTATAAACATTTAATTTGGGTACAGCATTGCATGGCCGCGCAATTGTCATTCAAAGTGTGAGAGTGCTGCAAGGTGAAAATTGGCCTGGGCAGGAAGGGGGTGAAAGTGCCCTGTAGGCAAGTGGTTAAAGCCATTGTATTCATTTTTTTTTTTACTTTGGCAAGAGTAAGGAAAAGAGAAAGTAGTGTCAAATGTTTATTTCTATCGGTGTGTCACCATAACATAACATAAGAAATTACAGGATGTGGTTGTCACTGGGATAGGAAGGCACAGCCTGCAATAAAAACATTGAAACAGCCTTGGACACTTTGAATGCCCAGATAAAATAATAAAGAGTTTTCTTTTCACATGGCTGGATAATTAAAGTGAATCTTCAGTCAATTTATTGAATATAGAGGCTCAACTCCTTTAGTAAATAAATCTCATTATCAGAATTCTTACTTTCTTACTGTACCTAAATCTATTAAAAACAAATTCTTTTTCAAAATGGTAGACTAATGCCGCGTACACACGAGCGGACTTTACGGCAGACTTTGCCCGGCGGACGGGATTTCGGCGGACAATTCGATCGTGTGTGTGCTCCAGCAGGCTTTGTTTTCTCAAAAGTTGGACGGACTTAGATTTGAAATATGTTTTAAATCAATCCGTCTAAATCGAGTCCGGTCGAAAAGTCCGCTCGTCTGTATGCTAGTTAGACGGACAAAAAGCCACGCTAGGGCAGCTATTGGCTACTGGCTATGAACTTCCTTGTTTTAGTCCGGTCGTACGTCATCACGTACGAATTCGACGGACTTTGGTGGACTGTGTGTAGGCAAGTCCGTTCATTCAGAAAGTTCGTCGTAAAGTCCGTCGTAAAGTCCGCCGGGCAAAGTCTGCCGTAAAGTCCGACCGTGTATACGAGGCATAAGGCTGGGTTCACACTGCTGTGCAGAGCGGCTCACAGCAGGGGTCCAGTGCGTCCCTGTTCTACATTTCAGGGATGAATCAGGCTAGAATTTATGGCTGGATTCAGACCTTAAACGGACCAGAAGATGCACAGGACCCCTGTGCAATCCGCTCCGCAGCCGTCCCGAAGATGTGTGAACCGGCACCATTGAGAGCCGGTCACAGTCTCCTGACATGCAAATTCGATGCGAGAAACCCGTATCCAATTTGCACTAGTGTGAACCCAGCCTTAAACATAGAGACAAACGAAAAGGAGAGAAAATAATACTTGTGCTGAAACACCCAAGATAGCTTAAAGTGGTCAAGATGGCCACAGTCAGAAATGATATGGGGGGGTGTTCTTCAAAGGATATTCTCAATAAAATAAAGCATGGAGATATGGATGGATGGGTGAGTTTGCTTTGAATATTAAAAATGAATTAAATAGCATTTTCAGCTGGTGGTGCTCAGATGTAGTTTAGTTCCCCTTTAAGCAGGGAGGCTTCAAGATGGCCTAAACTCTCTGCAAGTAATGAACGATCTTGTCATTTGCCCACAGAAACACCCATCTCTTTGTAGTAGCTGCACTAAAGTAAATGGCTGCCAGCTAAAAAAGCTGCAGTCTGTGTGTGTAAGGTAATAACAGTTATGATTAACCTCATTCATATTATTCATCATTGTCATTAAAAGTTCAAAAACAGCATGCAGTGAAATATTCATTTATATTTATATGTGAATTTATACAATGCACTCAAGGTTAACAAAACTAATGGGGCCTAGAAAATTTACTTCACACAAGTTAAAGAATTCCGTACATAATCCCTTACAACGAATGCCTCTTATTTGCTCCCTTTTTTGGTTTGTTAAATACACCATGAAAATGGTTTGGAAATCCAGTGAGCTTGGAACTTCCTGTACAATTTGAAATGCTAATTCAAGCAGTGTGTCAGCCCTACCTGGTTTCTCTATATTTGTCCTGACTGCCAATGTTCCCAGAAATGGCGGTGAGGATAAACCTCAAATTTTAAAGTGGAGTTCCAACGACAATCAATATTTTTTTTTTTAAACCTTTCATAAGCTTATAACATTGTAACACTCCCAAACCTAATCCATAACTTGTTTCTGACCTTCCATAATAACCCAGCTTCTATCTGGCCTGTTCTTGGATTTCCCTCGTCTGCCTATGATTGCTGATCATTCATGTTACCAACTTTGGCTTGGAGTTCTGACCAAGATTCTGCTCTGTGCCTCTCTGCTTGCACATAGATAACTTCTACTTGTTCCTGACCTTCATTAGGCTTAGCCCTTTGCTGCTTGTATTTTTATTGACCCCCCACCCTGTGACCTGTGGTGTTGTCTTGCTGTATTACCAGCTGTACTTGTACACATCTTATACCAGCATTCCTAAATTCCAGTCACCAGTTCCAGCACCTAGGCACTTATGGCCTTCCATTGCCCTTGAAGGCCCTGTCTCAGCTTTCAGTGGTAACTGGACAGGAACTGTGCAGCAGGCCAGATTAGTCATCCTGGGCCCCTTATATAGGTAGGAGACAGGCCCTTTGTGCTGTGGGAAGCTAAATTTGAGGCCCATATATCTTGCAAGTTGGCCACCACTGGTTTAGGACATTTCTCATGTGTACAGGTATATTTTAAGCTTCTTGGCTTTCAACTAGTACTTTGTGTACATCACTGCCAGGTCCAGATCGCTGAAGGAGAAACATGATTCCAGGCCTAGGGTCGTGTTCCCTTATCCTACCACCTTCCTTTCGTAATGTTAAGCCTTTATGGATAAAACAATGACCCATAAGGGTCCATATCTCTGATATTAGCTCTTTTTTTTTGTGTGACTTTAGATGATAACCACACAGGTATATATTGTTTCTGTAGATGATAACCGGTCACTGGAGATCACATGACCCCGTCTATCTCTTGTTCCTGCTACCCAAACATCCCAACGTCCGTAAACCATGTTTACTCCACTCTACAAAAAAAGTGCTTTATGTCCAATTTCCATCTTTATATACTGTATGTTCTGGCGTGTTTACTTTCTTTAATCAAGAACTGACAATACCAATAGTTCAGAATTTGCTTCTGTGCTGAAGTTAAAATGGCCGCCATTAACACTCATTAAAATAGCAGTGGTAACTATAGAAACTGCTGATGGCAGCAGGCGAAAAGGTTTGTGCTGGTGTAAAGTCTTCTTTTTTTTCTTCTTTCCATTTTTTACTAAAACCTATTAATATAATTAGTTTTCTTACGAACATTCAGTCACCTTTAAATTAAAATTTTCATTTAATTGCTTACTGCACACAGCAAAATGAGTGGTTTACTATAAGATTTGCCTTCATTAAAATTCTGTTATATCAAAGTGCTTAACAGGTCTCCACGGTGTATTAAAAACTGTAAAGTTAAAGCAGGACTCCAAAATGCTTTATTTTTATCGAAACTCCCACATATTTTAACCACATTATCAATTAAAGAAAACAAAAAGTGTACGCTTCCCTCGTTCTTCTACAGTAATGCACACATGGTGAAATGTGATTTTTAACTCATGTGTGTGGCATAATATGGGTTCAAATATGATGTGCTGAGCTGAAAGCAGGCCTCAAAGCACCTATAATCAATGCCATGCTGGGCAAAATGTCCTGCTGTCCAGTGCTGAGGGGCTCGGGTACAGTGATAATATGAAAACCTTAAAGTGGACCTTTCACTAACCTTATATTTCTACATGAATACATTCCTGACATGTCGCAAAATGCAGCAAACGAACATTTCAAAAACGCTGTACTTGTTATCATTAAAAGCAATCTTTGAGCTCCAGTCAGGTGACTTTGACAATGTCATAAGTCTGCTGCAGGAAGCATTTCTCAGTCTCCTCTCCTCCAGGTATCTCATTGCAACATTGTCGCAAGTCAGATGCTGAGATGTGTGTGTAGCAAGGTCCCGAGCCTCTCTAGGCCCAATGGTGACCTCCAGAGTTAGGGACAGCCGACATCCTTCTGTGTAGAGTGGGATACAAAGCATGGTGGGTGTAATGCAGGGTGGATTGATGGGTGCCAGACACTTCTTGAATGCAAAGAGATTTATTGTCTCTTAAACAGAACTGTGGGAGAGAGGGTTGGGGCCAGGACACCCATAAGTAGATGTGACGTTAATTGTCAGACTCTGAGACTTCTATAGGCAGACAGCCATGCAAGGAAAGGTATCCAGGAAGACACCACATCTGCATGAGAAGGACCACTGTCTAATACGGAAACAATCTTGTAACAGTTTCTAACAAAGGTTTCAATGAACTCTCTCATTTCTTCTACAATCTCCTATTGTAGAACTTCACTCAACTGAGCTCCCAGTCTTTCACTAGACTTCCTGATCCACTTGCCACTGGATCCCCTGAGCTCTTCCAATCTTCTTACTCAGTATCTTCCTCAAGCATCAACCCTGCGTCCCTAGCTTGGCACTCACAGATACCCCTCAAGCGTCATCCCACTGGCTTGCTTGGTCCCTGGCTTGACACACAAAACTGCTCCACAAGCTTTACCTCCACTGGCTGGGTCAGAACCGTTATTTCTGGTTGGACTACAAGCCCACAGTCCCAACCCTACTTCTTGCTTCTGGATAGGCCTTCAGACAGCCTAGTAGACAGATGTCCCCGGGATAGGCCTTAGGTTTCTGGCCTAACAGCCCGGGGCAATACAGCACATGTCCACCCAGACAGCCGTCCAGGTGGCACAGAACCCCGATCACCTGACTCCACACAAATAAATAGGTTCTCCCAGCAGGCCAAGGGACCCAAAACGATCCCTGCCCATTGGCTGAGACACCCCATCCATTCCTAATCTGTTCTTGCAATACCCTTGTCTTATGTAATGTCACCAGATACCAGGCCATCTAGCGACAGAAGAGAGAGGTACAGCAATTCCAGTATTAGGGCGAAATCAATTGATCTCCTAACAATTGGCCAAAGCAACTATCATTTGGCAAATAAATCTAATAGCAACCCTGCGTAAACATCAGGGTGCTACATTTGTGAAAACAGCCTAGAACTGCACAGGCACCAGGATTTATATATCCAGGAACTAGATGTTGACCATAAATGATGCCTGAACAAAGAGGCTCTATCCTCCTGGAGGAGAAGACAGATAAGGACATTGTCAGAGGGATTACTAATCTCTGTCGCTGAAAATTCATAAACAGTATTGTATACACTCATAAGAAAACAATTTCCTGTTCACAAGACAAATGTCGCTACATGCGTGAGATTCATGTACATCGGAAACATGTCCATTCATTTTTTTTCATGGAGATGTGCTGGTGGGTGGTATTGAGGCCAGAGGGTACTTAGCAGACACTCTGTCCTCAGTGCATGTTCAGCCCCTGGACTGCACAGTGTCATTGGTTGTAATAGTGCCGTGAAGCTGATAGCATCCTAGCAACCTGTGATGCCATACCGCTGACAGCATCCTAGCAACCACAAACTTTGTGAGGCAGACAGCTCCCTGGCAACCAAGACACTGTGAGGCTGTCCAACGTCTGCATGCAAAAGAAGCAGAAGACTGTGAAACCTCTGGGGAGATAATAGAAGAGTCAAAAAATCAAAAATAAAATCAAACATAGGACCCACTTTGCAAATCATGGAATTGTATTATTTAATTTTCCCCGAATTTGTCCAATGGACGGGATACCTGCAAGGCTATAAGGATTCAGCATATGAACGATAAGGATATGACAAAGAGATGTCTCCAAAAGAATAGCCTTTAATAGGATCAACCACAGTGTATAAAAAATAAGAAAAAACTTTATTAAAAAAATTCAGCAATAAGATTATTCCAGTAGGGGTATAGTGACACCATACCAGTGAGACCAACCCCCCCCCCCCCCCAGTGCACCCAGTTAAAATTACAAATAAAAATTGACAACGTTGCCACAATATGGCGCCAGACTCAACACCCCCAACACACACACACACACACATGCATAACCAATAAGGAAGGCCTGGGATTGCTATGATGACTTTTGTTTGGTTGTACAATCTGCACCCAGCATGTCCTTTACAGGACTTGTGCAATGGTTGTATAGATAGATTCAGGTGAAAAGATATATGTCACTTATGATGGAAAAGCAGTAACATAGGTAATCTTAGACCGGTTAGGCAAATTTCATATGTCAGCGTATAGCATATAAACTGAGGAATGGATTAGCCAATGTTCATCCAGGAGTGAAAACGGGAGAATATATCTATCTCAGTTCACATAGGTAACACAGTCCAATCCTATGTAAAAATGGCTATCAGTATTGGTATACTCAGAATGCCTCACTAGTATGGTGTCACTATACCCCTAGTGGAATAATCTTAAGGCTGAATTTTTTCAATGAAGTTTTTTCTTATTTTTGATACACTGTGGTTGATCCTATTAATGGCTATTCTTTTGGTGAGATAATAGTAGACCGACACACCTACTCCAGGTGCTCAGGCTTGGGATGTCCTCCTTCCATCCAACTAAGATACTTGAGAATAAAAAACGAAATGCCGACAACTCTAGAAATTCTTCTGTAATCTTTTATTATAACATGACAATTAAAATGTGACAGCTGACGCGTTTCGGCACTTAGCCTTGTACAGCACAGTCACCATAGAAAAGTTCAACATATAAATAGTGCAAAAAATAAAAGGATAATGCATGTCACTCCCAATAATTAGATGATGTTAGTAATTGAAGGTAAATGAGAACACCGCTGCAGGTGCATGTTTCTTAGGAAGTGATAACAAGCAAGACATATCATAACATGAATCACTGAGAAAAGAAAAAAAAAGGGAAACACGGATCAGTATAAGAAACCACATAGTTTAAAATGATCAAAAGGAATACAGAATAAAATTAAAAAAAAAAAAAAAAGTCGCTAAGTGTATATCGCAAACAAAAATAATAATAATAATAAAATAATAAAAATCGCTAAAACTAAAAAAAAAAAATTGCTAAAGAATTTTTTTTTTGCGATACACATGGATCACACATGTATCAGTATAAGAAACCACATAGTTTAAAAAGATCAAAAGAAATACAAAAAAAAAAAAATAATAGAAAAAAAAATCACTTTTTATCGCGATTTTATCGCAATTTTTATTATTTTATTTATTTTTTATTATTTATTTATTTTTGCGATACACATTTAGCAACTTTTTTTCTATTTTTTTAAATTTTATTCTGTATTTCTTTTGATCCTTTTAAACGATGTGGTTTCATATACTGATCCGTGTTTCCGTTTTTTCTTTCTTTCTCAGTGATTCATGTTATATGTCTTGCTTGTTATCACTTCCTAAGAAACATGCACCTGCAGCGGTGTTCTCGTTTACCTTCAATTACTGACATCATCTAATTAGTGGGAGTGACATGCATTATCCTTTTATTTTTTTGCACTATTTATATGTTGAATTTTTCTATGGTGACTGTGCTGTGAACAAGGCTAAGTGCCGAAACGCGTCAGCTGTCACATTTTAATGGTCATGTTATAATAAAAGATTACAGAAGAATTTGCAGAGTTGCCAGCATTTTGTTTTTTTACACTGTGAGGCCGACAGCATCCTGGCAACTAGTGACGGAGGGGTGGAACATCCCTGCATATGCCTGAATAACATAGTCTTATGCACCAAACAGGGGGCATTTCTTATTGATTTTATTGCACTTATTGTGACATATCGGAAAAGTGTCCCAAACAGGGGAGTACTTGAATCTGTTGCAGCCATTGGAACTATCACCAAACCTGTTGCAAAGCTTTCATAAATTAGGAGCAGCCCTTTCTAATACCACCAGCAAAGTGCCACAGAAGCTTTACTGAATTGCATCTTGTGAGTGGTAATACATACAGTGGAACTTCGGTTTGCGAGTAACGTGGTTAACGAGCATTTCGCAAAACGAGCACTGTATTTCTAAAGATCCTAACACGGTTTGCGAATGTTGTCTCGCAAAACGAGCAGGATTCAGGCCAAAAGCAGTGTGCAGTACCGTTTTTGGCCTGAGGTGGGGGGCGCCGGAGCCGAACAGCGCCGATCATCGGCATTGGGAAATGCATGGAAAGGCCCGAGGACAGTTCTACTGACTCGTGAACGGAGTCTTTTTGAGGTTTGCCGAGGTCAGCCGAAGTGTGCTCGTGCCCCCCGCCTCTGGCCACATGCAGTATTGCATCCCATTGAAGTCAATGCGGAACAAATTATTTTTGTTTCCATTGACTTCAATGGGAAAACTCGCTTTGATATGCGAGTACATTGGATTACGAGTATACTCCTGGAACAGATTATGCTCGTAATCCGAGGTTCCACTGTACCTGGGAACTTATGGATATTGGGGGGAGATTTACTAAAACTGGAGAGTGCAAAATCTGGTGCAGCTCTGCATAGAAACCAATCAGCTTCCATGTTTTATTGGCAAAGCTTAATTGAACAAGCTGATTGGCTACCATGCACAGCTGCTCCAGATTCTGAGGGTTCCAGTTTTAGTAAATCTCACCCATTCCGCATGCACACCCCAGCCAGAAAAAGTGTATTAGTTTTGCACAGAGTTGTAAGAATTAAACAATTCTGTGAAATTGTTTCTGTTGGAGACTCCAATGGGGTGATTTTTCCCTATTTTTGTGAAACGTCTACAAGAAATTGGGGTGTAGTTGTCACCGTGATAAGAAGGCACAGATAGTAATAAAAACATTCTCAGAAGTTTAAACACTATCCAAGGAAAATTGTGTTTTTGATTTTGTCTGTGCCCCTGCCAGGGAGATTTTCCATCACTTCCTGTCTTGAGCTTGTCTGAGCTTTCAGAAAAAAGGAAGCAGAGAACTGAGGTTACACTCTGCAGAACTCAGTGAGGAGAGCTCTGACAGCTGATTGGAGGGAAGGGACACACCCCCTTTACACAGCTCACAGGAAACAGAGCTGTCAGTCTGCTGGAGCTCCCTCCCCCAGGGCCACAGATAAGGCAGTACAGCCAGCCCACGTGTACTGGGCCCCAGGCACCATCAGTTCAAAAGGGCTGCACTGCGCCCCTTCATTTGATTTCCCCCATTCTCCCCTTTGCCCTGCATCACTTCTGGCTTCCTCCTCTCCCGCCAGCAGCTACAATGGGCACAAAGCAAGATGTTTCAGGATAGAGAGTGGGGGAAGGGGGCGGTAAATATGTAATCTACTGGTCCCTTCCTTTCCTGAATGAACTCAGTGATCGATCGGTCTTGTGTCCATTCATACCTGAAGCATAGTAAACCGTGTTTACTATGCTTTGGTTTGTGAATGAGCAGGAAGCTGCAGCGCATTTCCTATTTATTAATCTGTGCTGCTGAGGCTGTAAAGAAAGGGACTGATAAATCTATGTCCTCAGTCACTTTTGGCCAGGTAAGGGGGATCCTGTCAGGTAGGCTGTAGGGGCCCCATGATTTTCAACAGCAACCCTGCCCCCTTCCCTGTCACCATTTTTCTGTTGGTGTCAGGAAAACTTGTCAGAAGTGAGCCATGCTGATAGCAGAGGAAAGAAGCAGCAGACAGAAATGATACTTGGTGCTTTTAATCACCTGCTTACTGGGCACCTAAACCCTCCTCCGGCCCAGAAAAATGTTCAGCTTTTAGCGCTGTCACTCTTTGAATGACAATTGCGCGGTCATACAACACTGTACCCAAGAGAAATTTTTATCATTTTTTTCCCACAAATAGAGCTTTCTTTTGGCGGTATTTGATCACCTCTGTAATTATTTTTATTTTAAAAATAGATTTATTTTTTGTTAAAAATAGAAATCTTCTTAAAAAAATACAAAACCGTTTTATGTTTTGTTAATAAATTTTGCAAACAGGTAATTTTTCTCCTTAATTGATATACGCTAATGAGGCTGCACTGATGGGCACCTATAGGCTGCATTGATGGGTACTGATAAGGTGGCACTGCTGGGCACTGATGAGGTGGCACTGGTGGGCACTGAGAGGTGGCACTGATGGGTGGCACCGATGGGCGGCACTAAAGGGTATTGATAGGTGGCACTGAAGGGCACTAATAGGTGGCACTGATAGCTGGCAGTGATGGGCACTAATAGGTGGCAGTGATGGGCACTGATGGGTGGCAGTGATGGGCACTGATCGGCACTGGTAGGTGACACTGATAGGCAGCACTGCTGGGTGGCACTGATTGGCACCACTGGTGGGTTGCACACTGATAGGTTGCACTCGTGGGCATTGATAGGTGGCACTGATTGCTGGCACTTATGCACTGGTGGCCACTGATTCGTGGCACTGCATGGGCACTGGCAGGTGGCACTGGAAGGCGGTATTGGTGGGCACAGATGAGGCGGCTTCGCCTTTTCCTCTTCGGGACTGATGTCTCTTGCACTGAAGCCGGTGATTGGCTTTTTTTTCTGACAGCGTGAGGAGTAAATAAAAAATGATTACCGATCTTCTGTTTACATCACGTGATCAGCTGTCATTGGCTGACAGCTGATCACGTGGTAAGAGGCCGGGATGGGCCCCTTACTCCTATCTGTGATCACCCGAGTCTCGGAGACTCGGTGATCTCAGCGTGTGCCACGCGCGGCCTGCAGGGGGCATGCAGGGAGCGTGCAAAGGGGAGGACATCTATTGATGGCCTCCCGGCAAAGTAGATCCGCACTGTAGCCATCATTCGGCTATAGCGCAGATCTGAAGGAGTTAATTGAGACAAGTACACACTATAGAAAGATATACTTTGTTCATATTTCATGTCTGAGGTTTAGACTATGTGTCCATGCACACATAGATATTTAGAGGCAGGAGCATTTATGGGAGAAAAAAATCTGTACGCATCAAAAATGCATTCAAGAGAGGAGCAATTGGGCGGAAAAAAATCCTTCCGACACACCTAAACATGTGCGAATGCGTGTGCCTAAAGGCACATTTAGGACATGGGCATTCATTAATTTCAATGACCAGAATAAATTTATATTCTGACCAATTAAATGAAAGCCTGCCCAAACGCTTGACACGCCTGAAAACGTCTAAAAGCATTTGAAAAACGCAGCTTTAGGCGCTGTTTTTCTCCTGCAAGGCATTCAGAAGAGCCGGCCAAATGCCCAGTGTGTATGGGGCCTTACAGTTTGGCGCAGCTTATAATCAGCGAGTACAACCTGAATACTTACATTGCTATCCTCAACGGTTTTGCCTTTTGTGAACAATACACTCGAAAATATAAAGTATAAAACTGTAAAAGCTTAATGGGCTCTAATTCTGTGAATGAAGTACCCTATTTTCATCTGATGATATTGCACTTATCCCTTTGTCTCTATATCCCATAATTAGACAATTACATAGAAAAGAAAAAGGGCAAAATAATCAATTTACCTGCAGGTACGACACTTTTCAATGAAATGGATATTAGGTAAACAAAATTATACGATTAGTTTAAAAAACACACTTTTGAATATTGAGTGTTTTGTTTGTACTCCTTGTGCTGAATCCCATTAATAGGTCAAAGTCATTAGCACATCTAAGGAGACACTTTAAAAGAGAAAACATTCCTATTTCAAAATGGAATTTATTTCTTTTTCTTTACTGCGTTCTTCATGAAGACAACAACTGAAGCTCGATATTCCCATTAAAATTTGCTTTTGGAAGTGTCATATTGCCTGCCATGAATTATATTTTGTATTATGGTGTTGTGTTTTCTTTTGATCAGCTTAATAGCGGTTTTAGCTTCAACCATTAGGCAAATTTAGCAGATTCATCCCCGCATGGTGGATATTCATAATCTGTCCGGGATGCATACTAAACTTCCTACCAGTTTATACAGTAAATCTTCAAACTATTACACACCCCGTAGCTCCAGTCTAGGTCACCTCTGAACCTGGTTCTCCCCATAACAGGTTCCAGCTCTCACATCGGCTTGTCTTCAGGATCAACATCACGTCAAACAAATGAAGAATGCACTCCAGATTACCATACGGCATTCAACCTTATAGAACTAGCATTTAATACCCTGCACACATAAGCTTCTTCCTCTGACCCAATGACAGAAAGGGGACACTCACAAGAGTACAGACCAATGGGCTGCGCACCCCACAAGATGCATAAGAAAACATTGGAACCCCCTAACGGGGCTTTAATGCAGCCAATAATATCAAAGTGAGTGGGTAATCAAAAGTCGCTTTATTAATACAAAAATAAAAAACAAAAAGGTTCCGACATTAAAAGTCAGGACATGAACTGAGTACAACATGGGATAAAAGACAGCGGGCAATGCCCATGATTGGGAACAGTGTACAATACAATGTATACAAGACAACAAGATCAAAGATACTAAAATACTGACGCGTTTCGACCCTAGCCGGGTCTTCTTCAGAGGATGATTATCAGCTGTGAGGGATTAAACATATATCAAAACATGACACAGAACAACAACAACAGTGGACTTGTATATATATCAACAGCTTCATAAATTACATAGTTACCAGTCACAAAATTCCAGATGATTCTGAATGATTATAGTGAAAGAAATATAGTCCCTCCTGTGTCAACGGACACAGGAGGGACTATGTCAACGCAGGGAACGGAGCCTGACACGGAGAGGCTTCGGAGGAGACAGAGCCCGCAGACACAGCGGGGGACATCGCAGGATCCTGGGGACAAGGTAAGTAATGCCGCACCAGGATCCTGCAATGTAATCCCGAGTGTGGCTCGGGGTTACCGCCAATGGGACTGAAATTTAACTCCGAGCCACACTCGGGATTACCGTCAGGGAAGCTACAGGGGTTGTAGACACTCATGGTTTTTCACCTTAATGCATTCTATGCATTAACCACTTCCGGGCCGCCACGCGCTGATATACGTCCTAACTTTGAGGGGGGATAATTGCATTCAGGAGAGGAGCAATCGGGCGGAAAAAAGCTTCTGACACACCTAAACATGTGCGAATGCGTGCATATGTGCCTAAACGTTATTTAGGACTTGGGCATTCATTCATTTCAATGACCAGAATAAATTAATATTCTGACGAATTAAATGAAAGCCTGCCCAAACACTTGACAAAGTTTGACAGGGTATAATTGCGTTCAGGAGAGGAGCAATTCCACATATTCCGATATACGTCCTAACTTTGGCGGGGGATATCGTTGTTATGGCAGCAGCTAGCTGCCATAACCCCGGTATCCTCGTGTTCGGCCAGCGGTCCGGTTTCTGATAAGAGTGGTCCCTGCAGCGGATTCGCCGTGAGATCACTTTTATTGGCGGCGGGAGAGGGGGGCCCCCCCTCCCGCCACGCTCTGGTGCCCTCCGCCGCTTACTGGATCCGTCGGTAGCGGTGGAGGCAATCGGATCTACACCCTGGCTGGGCATGGAGACGAGTGAGGGAAGATGGCCCCCGCCCATTTCCATAACGATGCAGGGCAGAAGCAACGTCAAAACGTCACTTCTGCCAACAGCTCTTAAAGGGCCATTTTTTTAAAATATTTTTTGAAATGACATTTTTTTTTTTTAATTGCATTTAAGTGTAAATATGAGATCTGAGGTCTTTTTGACCACAGAGCTCATATTTAAGAGGTCCTGTCATGCTTTTTTTTTCTATTACAAGGGATGTTTAAATTCCTTGTAATAGGAATAAAAGTGAGACAATTTTTTTTTTTTTTAAATAGTGTAAAAAAAAAAAAAAAAAAAAAAAGGTAAAATAAATAAGAAAAAAAAAAAACCAACAGTACGTTGTCGCGCCCCAACAATGTACTGTTGTCTTATTTTTTAATTTAAAAGAAAGTGCTTTTTTTTAAAAAAAATGCGCTTGTAAGACCGCTGCGCAAATACGGTGTGACAGAAAGTATTGCAACAACCGCCATTTTATTCTCTAAAATATGTATAATGTTTGGTGGTTCTAAATAATTTTCTAGCAAAAAAACTGTTTTTAACTTGTAAACAACACATCTCAAAAAGAGGCCCGGTCCTTAAGTGGTTAAGATGAAAAACTTTCTGTGGTGCTGCAGCCCCCTCGAGCCCCCGTTTTACTTACCTGACCTCAATCCTTCTCCGGCCGGGAACGAGCACACCAGCTCTACCTGGTGTCTCGTGTCCTGATTGGATAGATTGATAGAAGCACAGCCATTGGCTCCCGCTGCTGTCAATCAAATCCAATGACGGGGGCGGGGCCAAGTC
Source organism: Lithobates clamitans (assembly GCA_037952925.1). NCBI lineage: Eukaryota > Metazoa > Chordata > Amphibia > Anura > Ranidae > Lithobates > Lithobates clamitans. Next base: position 10,119,078 of record JBBGZY010000992.1, read on the forward strand.
CTGCATTCTGTGTGAATGGACACAGATGCGGGACTCGGGAGTGTGCCCGCACGGGAGTCCACCAAGGAGGGCGCTTCTCCAACGTGGACACTCGATGCGGAGAGGAGCCACCAGCGCCCCTGAGGGACCCCAGAAGAGGATGATCACGGCCACAATGTGCAAAACGAACTGTACAGTGGAGGAAAGTAGGACATGTTTGTTTTTTTAAAAAATTTTTTTAAAATGAGGGTTAACCCCTTTAATGTTTTTAAGCTACTGGGGAAGGCGTGAGCATTTTAAAAAGTAGCCTGAGATTAGGCTTTATTTGTCTAAATTAAGCTACACTTGCTTCAAAACATGGCTTCGCTTTGTTAACCACTTCACGCAAAACGACGTACCCGTACGTCTGTATTTTGACACTAAATACTGGGGTTATGGCAGCAGCTAGCTGCCATAACCCCGATATTTTCGGGAACACCACGCGTTTCTATTTAGGATAAAAGTGGTCTCCGCTGTAGATTCGCCCCAAGATCACTTTTATCGGAGGAGGGAGAGCTGCCCACCCCCCTCCCACCGCGCTCCCGATGGTAGCGGCGGAGACGATCGGGTCCTCTCCTGTGGATGCCTGGCTGCCTACTGAGGGGAAGATGGTCCCTGCTCAGCTCCGTGGCATGGGAAGACGGAAGCGACGTCAAAGGTCACTTCTACCCATAACTCTTAAAGGAGAATTATTTTTTTTTAAATTGCATTTTTGTGTAAATATGAAATGTGAGGTCTTTTTGACCCCAGAGCTAATATTTAAGAGGTCCTGTCATGCTTTTTTCTATTACAAGGGATGTTTACATTCCCTGTAATAGGAATAAAAGTGACATTTTTTTAAACTGTAAAAAAAAAAAAAAAAAAAAAAAAGGTAAAATTAAAAAAAATTAATTTTTAAAACGCGCCCCGTCTCGCTGAGCACGCGTGCAGAAGCAAACGCAAACGTGAGTAGCGCCCGCATATGAAAACAGTATTCAAACCACACATGTGAGGTATCACCGTGATCGTTAGAGCGAGAGCAATAATTCTAGCCCAAGACCTCCTCTGTAACTTAAAACATGCAACCTGTGGAATTTTTTTAATGTCGCCTATGGCGATTTTCAAGGGTAAAACTTTGTCGCCATTCCAATTTTGAAGCATGACATGTTGGATATCAATTTACTCAGCATAACATTATCTTTCACAATATAAAAACAAAATTGGGCTAACTTTACTGTTGTCTTATTTTTTAATTAACAAAATGTTGAATGTTGAAGCGGTAGGCACTTTAAAGTGTGTTGAAGTCAAAGCAAGTGAAAATGAGCCCTTAGTGGGTAAAACACCTCAAAGCCCAGGTGCATTTTGGATGCATTGTTAGCTTAATAAAGTTGATTTTGGAAAGGTATTCCAAAGCACAGTCTCTATTTCTTTCCTAGACTGTAAGCTCTAACATGCAGGGCCTTTTGATTCCTACAGAATTGAATTGTATTGTAACTGTATTGTCTGCGCTCGTGTTGTAAAGCGCTGCGTAAAAAGGTTGGTGTTATATACAGTGCCCTAAAAAAGTATTCATACTTCCCCATTTTGTCATGTTACAACCAAAAACTTAAATGTATTTAGTGAGATTTTATGTGATAGACCAACACAAAGTGGCATATGTATTCATCCTACACTCAATACTTTGAAGAACCATCTTTCGCTGCAATTACAGCTGCAAGTCTTTTTGGGCATGTCTCTACCAGCTTTGTACATTCTAGAGAGTGAAATGTTTGCCTGTTTTTCTTTGCAAAATAAATAGAGCTCTATCAGATTGGATGGAGAGTGTCTGTTAACAGCAATTTTCAAGTCTTGCCACAGATTCTCAGTTGGATTTAGGGCTGGACTTTGACTGGGCCATTCTAACACATGAATGTGCTTTGATATAAACCATTCCATTGTGGCTCTGGCTGTATGTTTAGTGTTGTTGTCCTGCTGGAGGGTGAATCTCCGTCCCAGTCTCAAGTCTTTTGCAGACTCTTGCAGGCTTCTAAGATCGCCCTGTATTTGGCTCCATCCATCTGTCCATCAACTTTGACCAGCTTCCCTGTCCCTGCTTAAAAAAAGTATCCCCACAACATGATGCTGCCACCACCATGTTTCACAGTGGGGATGGTGTGTACAGGGTGATGTGCAGTGTTAGTTTTTGCCACACATAGCGTTTTGCTTTAAGGCTAAAAAGTTCAATTTTGGTCTTATCTGACCAGAGCACTTTCTTCCACATGTTTGCTGTGCCCCCCACATGGCTTCTCACAAATGAGACTTCTTATGGCTTTCTTTCAACAATGGCTTTCTTCTTGCCACTATTCCTTAGGGGCCAGATTTGTGGAGTGGATGACTAAGCTCCTCCAGAGTTACCATGAGCCTCTTGGCTGCTTCTCTAAATTAATGCTTTCCTTTCCTGGCCTGTTAGTTTAGGTGGACGGCCATGTCTTGGTAGGTTTGCAGTTGTGCCATACTCTTTCCATTTTCAGATGATGGATTGAACAGTGCTCTGTGAGATGTTCAAAGCTTGGGATATTTTTTTTATAACCTAACCCTGCTTTAAACTTCTCCACAACTTCTCTGACCTGTCTGGTGTGTTCTTTGGTCTTCATAATGCTTTTTGTTCACTAACGTTCTCTAACAAACCTCTAAGGTCTTCACAGAACAGCTGTATTTATACTGAGATTAAAGTACACACAGGTGGACTCTATTTATTAATAAGGAGACATATGAAGACAAGCGGTTCCTCTAGATTTTAGTAAGGGGTATCAGAGTAAAGGGGGATGAATACAAATGCACACCACACTTTTCAGATATTTATTTGTAAAGAAATATGAAAACCATTTATCATTTATTTGTAATAAAATATGATTACCATTTATATTTTCCTTCCACTTCAAAGTGATGTGCCACTGTGTGATAGTGTATCTCATAAAATCCCATTAAAATAAATTTACGTTTTTGGTTGTAACATGACAAAATGTGGAAAGTTTCAAGGGGTAAAATTACTTTTTCAAGGCACTGAAAATCTTGTATAATAATAATAATAATAAGCAGTGCTTTTTTTCAGCGGGGACGCGGGGGGAATGTAGTTCCGGCACCTCCAGCACTAAATGTATGTAATAGCATGGGGTGTGGGGTGTGCTGGAGGGTCTATTGATATTGGCTGCTGGGGGATCTATTGTCACTGGTGGTGATCTGATTTTGTGTGAGGGTCTATTGTTGCTGATGGGGGAATCTATTGTTGCTGGGGGGTCTTATGTTGCTGGAAGGGATCTACTGTTGAGGGAGAGGTCTATTTTTACTGGCTGCTGGAGGATCCATTGATGCTGGCTGCTGGGAGATCTAATGTTGCTTGGGTGGATATTTTGTTGTGGGTGTATTACTGTTGCTGCAGGGAATCTATTGTTGTTGGGGTGGAGTCCATTGTTGCTGGGGGAGTCTATTGTTGTGTGGGGATCTATTGCTGGGATTCTATTGTTGCTGGCTGCAGGGGATCTATTTTACTGCTTTTCTTTTTATCATTAACATGTTCCATACAAATTTAGACAAGATTTAGCGCCACAAATATACTTGGTTCTGTATTCTCTAAAAGGGGCAGTACTGGAAGGTGGGTAGGGGGTGGAATCAAGGGACGGTGGTCAGAGGTGGGTAGGGGGCAGAGACAAGGGGTGACTCAGACGGGGGGGGAGTTCCTGCACCTATTCTCCGAGAAAAAAAGCCCTGATAATAATAATAATTTGTATGGCAAGTAGTAAGCCTGCATTCCATAACAAAGTACAGGTACCCATCTGCCTGGTCAGTAGAATGAGGAGGATCTGATGGAGATGCCTCTTGTACTGGAAACTCCAAAATATGTACAAGGTGGCGCTGGATTGGGATTTGGATTGGCATTCAGAAATCTCTTCCCAGGTCTGACAGCCAACTAGTTTGGTCTGGTAGCTCTTGATCTGAGGATACCAGAAGAAAGCAATGAATCCTCAAGGGTAGCACATCTTGTGTAGGGCATTTACAAACGAAGATGAAACAATTTGCCTCAATTTGAGGCCCTCTTCTCATTCTTGATGTTTTTATTGGGAGAAACAAATCACAATCTCCATGATGTAACTGACCTAATGACAAAGTACCTTTCTATGTTATTATGATAGGTTCAAATAAAGCATATACTATACAGTATATCTCAGTGTAAATTCACTACATACCAATAAGAGGTCCAAAGGGAACCCTTTACCAGTTTACCAATTGGATAGACTAATCTTCCAAAAACTTATGGATCTGATCATCACTAGCTGCCAGAAAAAGACCAGAAGTGTCTATAGTAAACATCATTGTGACAGCAATAGGCATGTGACAGGTACTCTTTATGATGGAGAGGTCTGGGGTCTGTAACACCCCAAATCCCTCCCCTGCACTTAAAAACATTCAAATCACCAAGATCTGTGTTTTTGAATGCTTTTGATTTTTAAAAACTCCTGCCAATGGTTTCCAGGTAAACTGAAAATGATGTCATGTCATTGCTTATGGTTTACTGTCAAGCCGACCATGGCTTTGCTTGGTTGTCCGGCCAGCCGATTATTGCGCCCGCTGGTTGCGCGGGTCTTCTGGTGGAACAGGAGACCCACAGAGAGCCGCAGAAAACCATGGGGTGGAGGGGAACGTCCCCTCCCGCTGCTTCTAATAGCAATCGAGCTGCTAGTAAGCTGCTCTGATTGCTATCACAAGAGAGCCAACCGCCTGCTCTAAAAAAAACAATACCGGGGTGATGCCTGCAGCTGCAGACTTCATTCTGGTACAACCACTGAAAGGATAGGAAGTGGTTAAAGAGCTGCCTCTGCCCTTCTGCCTGGGGGTGTTGATGCTCCCCTGAAAGATGCCGCCCAAGGCAAACGCCTTGCTTACCTCGTGGTAGATACGCCCCTGTCTGTGATCACATCATCAGTTTTGGATTACTAGCCTTTTAAAGTTCTCTATACTGATATTTAAAGAGTAACTCCACTTTTGTTGAGAAAAAAAAAAACATTCCACTCTGGGTGATCTATGTACATTTCAGGGATTTTAACAAACTTTGTTGCAGATTCCTACCTTTTGTTATTCTGAAGAAATCCATGTGTGTTTCTCTGTGCCCATGTGGGAAAGTGAGTCTAATAGGAGTGGTTTCATAATTATCAACCAGCTGCTGCCCCTGCAGGGCTCTAATGAGGAAATCTGCTGGGTCTGCAACCCTTTAGCCGTGTTCCTATTGGGAGTATCTCACTAAAAATGACATTTTTGTTGCACTGGATGCCTGAAATCTGACTTGTATCTTAGTGCAGACTTCTGGGAAGATCGGTGAGCCAATCACACAACAAGAAATGATGTTTCTGAGGGGCGTTCTGTGCACATTCTGTGTACGGAACACTTCTAAGTAGCCATATTGCATTGCATTTTATAGAAAATTACAGAGCTGCTGATTGAAAAGGAAAGGTCATTTTTAATAACATTCATTTATGATTTGTGTCGCAACTGTATACGCTATATTATTTTTTCTTTATTTGCTATTTTTTTCTCCACAAAAGTGGAGTTACCCTTTAAATATGGAGAAAAAAGTGGTTTTAGGCTATTTTGGACTTTCATGGTACTGTACAAAGGCTAGACATAGCCAAGATATGTATAAAAGCCTTTTTATTAACCGCTTCAGCCCTGGCAGATTTGGCTGCTGAATGACCAGAGCATTTTTTTGCGATTCGGCACTGCGTCGCTTTAACTGACAATTGCGCGGTCGTGAGACGCTTCACCCAAACTAAATTGACGTCCTTTTTTCCCACAAATAGAGCTTTCTTTTGGTGGTATTTGATCACCTCTGCAGTTTTTTTTTTTTTTTTGCGCTATGAACAAAAAAAGAGAGACAATTTTGAGAAAAAACACAATATTTTCTACTTTTTGCTATAATAAATATCCCCATTTTTTGTTTTAAAAAAGCTATTTTTTTCTCAGTTTAGGCTGATATGTATTCTTCTACATATTTTTGATAATAAAAATCGCAATAAGCGTTTATTGATTGGTTTGCGCAAAAGTTATAGCGTCTACAAAATAGGGGATAGAGTTATAGCATTTTTATTTATTTTTTACTAGTAATGGCGGCGATCGGCGATTTTTATCGGGACTGCGGCATTATAGCGGACACATGGGACACTTTTGACACATTTTTGGGACCATTCACATTTATACAGCGATCAGTGCTATAAAAATGCATTGATTACTGTAAAAAAGTCACTGGCAGGGAAGAGGTTAACACGAGGGGGCGATCGAGGGGTTAATGTGTTCAATGTGTGTGTTCTAACTGAAGGGGGGGATGGGACTGTCTAGGGGAGATGACAGATCGCTGTTCATACTTTGTATGAACAGACGATCTGTCTCTTCTCCCCTCAGAGAACTGGGATTTGCGTGTTTATCGAGGGGTAATGTGTTCCCTGTGTGTGTTCTAACTGAAGGGGGGGATGGGACTGTCTAGGGGAGATGACAGATCGCTGTTCATACTTTGTATGAACAGACGATCTGTCTCTTCTCTCCTCAGAGAACTGGGATCTGTGTGTTTATCGAGGGGTTAATGTGTTCCCTGTGTGTGTTCTAACTGAAGGGGGGGATGGGACTGTCTAGGGGAGATGACAGATCGCTGTTCATACTTTGTATGAACAGACGATCTGTCTCTTCTCCCCTCAGAGAACTGGGATCTGTGTGTTTATCGAGGGGTTAATGTGTTCCCTGTGTGTGTTCTAACTGAAGGGGGGGATGGGACTGTCTAGGGGAGATGACAGATCGCTGTTCATACTTTGTATGAACAGACGATCTGTCTCTTCTCCCCTCAGAGAACCGGGATCTGTGTGTTTTTACACACAGATCCCGGTTCTCGCTGCGTCACGAGCGACCGCGGGAGCCTCTTGTGGCCACAGGGAGTAGTGATGTAAGGTAACGTGGTTTCGCCCCAGCCGTGCCATTCTGCTGCAGTAAAACTGCGGCGGCTGGTCGGCAAATGGTTAAACAAATCTTTAAAACATACAAAACAAAAAGTTATAAACCAAAAAAAAATGTTTTTTGCATATTTAGCTCTACAAGGTAGATATGCCAAAAATGCAGGGCTGAAATCGGACCTAAAACGGTGAACGAGGACGCACCGGACCCCTGCTGTGAGCCGCTGCACGCTCATATGTGAGCCCAGACTAAAACAAGTAGGTACACAGACAGCAACATAAAAATAATTGAAACAGAGGGTCTAACCCTTCACTCTATTCAAAATGAAAAAAAAAAAAAAAAAAGTTTTGCTTTTTACATACACTTTAATCCACAGACAATATAAAAATCAAACCCGTTTCTTGTAGAAGAAAGAAGGCATGGATTGATTTAACTTATGTGAGGAGTAGAAAAGAACATGACAGATGAGCACAAGATAACTATTCATTGGGGAGAAAGAGATGATGGCGCAGTTAGTAAAAAAAATTTTGGTAGATTGCATAAAGGAACAATGGCTCTAAACCTGCTTGTCAGATCCTGAAGGAAATGTAGCAGCATCTGCTGTATTGTATGCCAAGCAATATATGTAATTCATTTTAGAATATCGGCATTCATCAGCATTACAGTAGGTGGTTCAATCTGCAAAATAACAGATCAGGTGTGTAAATGCATTCTAGAAAAGTGGAGGAGGCGGATGAGATTGTGTATGCGGAGAGGCGCTGACTACCTATTACAACCTGCGTTCACCATCTACATCATATGCATCATCTAATAAAAGATCAATCCATCTGTATTTTAAAGCTATAGTCTGCTTATATTTTGCCACCTCGGGTTCTTCTCCCCCCCCCCCCTTATCAACATGCTAATACAAATTTTAAATAAAATCCTTCCATTTTCATTTTTTACCTGATTTTGGACTCAGTGATGTTGTCACTGGGTCTCTGTGCTTCTCTATGTAATAAAGGCTTCTTGAGAACATCACAGAACCCGACCTCGTGCTAATGCATGCAGTGGACTGGTTTTAGGGATGAGTAACACAAATGCCCCGTATGTCTTAACTCCTTCAATATCGGGCCCTTATACACCTTCCCACCCAGACCAATTTTCAGCTTTCAGTGCTGTCGCACTTTGAATGACAATTACGCAGTCATACAACACTGTACACAAACTAAATTTTTATCATTTTGTTCCCACAAATAGAGCTTTCTTATGGTGGTATTTGATCACCTCTGGGATTTTTATTTTCTGCTAAATAAATTAAAAAAAAATATTTTTAAAAGTTTTTTTTTCTTTCTGTTACAAAATACTGTAAATAAGTAAGTTTTCTCCTTCACTGATGGGTACTGATGAGGTGGCACTGATGGGCACTGATATATGGCACAAATGGGGCACTGATAGGCGGCAGTAATAGGTGGCACTGATATGCAGCACTGATGGGTACACATAGGTGGCACTGATGGGCACAGAAAGGTGGCACCGATAGGCAGCATGGATGGGCACTGATAGGCGGTACAGATGGGCACTGATAGGTGGCACAGATGGGCATGGATGGGCACTGATAGGTGGTACTGATGTACACTAATGGATGGTACTGATGGACATCACTGATTGGCAGGCATCCATTGTGGGCACTGAATGTTATCCCTGGTGGCCATGGGTGGCATACCTGGTGGTGACTAGTGGTGGCATCCCTGGTGGTCCTGGGTGGGCATCCTCGGGGGGGGGGGGGGGGCTGCGCTGATAATCCATCAGCACAGACCCCCCCCCCCCCGTCAGAGGAGCAGCCGATTGGCTCTCCTCGATTTGCGTCTGACAGATGCGAGTGAGGAAAAGCCGATCAACGGCTCTTCCTGTTTAAACTGTGATTGGACACGGCTGATCACATGGTAAAGAGTCTCTGTCAGAGACTTTTTACCTAGATCGGTGTTGCGATGTATCAGACTGACACACCGCAACAACGATCGCCCTGATGTGCGCCCCCGGGGGCGTGCAGCAGCTTGTTATCCTGAAAGACGTAATATGACACACAGTCAGGATAACACAACCACTTTGCCGACGTCATATTGCTATATGGTGGGTGGCAAGTGGTTAAAGTATTACTAAACTCAGGAGCCTGCATTCACTATATCTGGTCTCCCACAGTACAAAACATGGAAATGCAAATATTTTTGTGAATATAAACTGTTAAATACCTTTTCTCATCAGCAGTATATAGCAGTCTTGTGACTTCTACCAGTGTCTGGGTAAAGCTTTTAGGAGGAGTTTTCATTCTACTCTGCCTGTCCTATGAGGCTGCAAGACCCCCGGCCCTCTGTCTGGAAAATGCTGATTAAACCCTGTGCTGATCATATGCACCCTTCCAAGTAAAAAAAAAAAAAAAAACCTCTCTAGCAATACACACCAAACTGAGCATGTGCAGAGTGACTCCAAGGCTCTGTACTATCAGGAGATGGATTGGGGACAGTGGAAGAAGGAGAGGATCAGAGAAGACAGGCTCAAACAGCCTTTTTACACAATGTGGAGGATTAACCCCTTAGGTTCCACAGTTAGTATAACAAACACACTTTATGGCATATACTGACTGATTTTACTATTGTGGGTATCATAACACTTTAATGGGAGGATCCCCACCACTAGCAAGTAGTTTAAAATGCCCCAATATATATAAAAAGCTCAGTGTGGCCAAATACTTAAAAAAACTCCCCTTTTCTCTATAGTTTGCTCCTGACCACAGAGTGCTGCCTCCCTGGACTGATGGGGAAGGGAAGGCACTCGCTGGCAACAGGAGGAGCATGCCCTTTGGACGACACAGGAGGGGGAGGAGAAGTGGCTTGCCACTCTAGGAAATGTGAAGCAGGGTACACACGCCGGAAACCACCACAAAGGGGGGACAGAGTGGGATACAGGAGAAGTGGGCAGTGGCCCCAGTGCTGAGGACAACCATAATTGGGTGGAAGGACGATATGGGTTACCTTATTGTCTTGCGGTTACCTGTGGGTTTTTCTTTGTATCCTGAGCAATTCTTTGTGGCTGCAATCTTTCTTGGTCTACCATACCTTGGCTTGGTATCAAAAGAGCCCCTAATTTTCCACTTCTTAATAAGTGATTCAACAGTACTGACTGGCATATTCAAGGCTTTGGATATCTTTTTATATCCTTTTCCATCTTTGTAAAGTTTCATTACCTTGTTACGCAGGTCTTTTGACTGTTCTTTTCTACCTCCTCTTGGTCAGTGTCTAGCCTGCTTAATGCATCCATGTGAGAGCTAACAAACTCATTGACTATTTATACACAGACACTAATTGTGATTTAAAAAGCCACAAATGTGGGAAATGAAAGTTTAATTTCCATTTTAACCTGTGTGTGCCACCTTCTGTGTCAAATATTCCCGGGTATGTAAACTTTTTATCATTGCCATTTAGGTGATTTCTGTTATCATTATGATTTAAAAAGGATCCAAAAAACTGTGTGATAATAAATGGCTTCATGTGATTGCTATCCTTAAAAAAGACAGTTTTTTGGTATGATCAGTCATATTTTCAATATTAATGCCAAACTTTCACAATTTCTGTATCAGGGCTGGGCTCAGCCCTTCCTTCTCTGAGCTGGCCGCTCAGCTAATTGCCTGCTCCTATCTCTCCACAGTTACTCACCTGTTGATGATATCCAGCTCGTCAGTCCTGTCTAGTTAAGCTGTCCAGTCCAGAGGATCTCTGCCTTCACCTTGGTCAACATCACAGAGTCTATCTCCTACGTTCCTGTTTAAAGACTTGCTTTGCTTACATCCTTTCTGGCTCCAGATCCTGCTTGCTGTTCCACTACATTGATCCCTGACTTCTGGCTTGGCTGACTATCCGTTCCGGTTACTGAACTTTGGCTATGTTTGACTACGTTTGTTCTTTTTACTTTATTATTAAACAAGTGTGATTTAACTACTTCATGGTTTCTGACATTCTGCCAGGGTATGCAAACTTTTGAGCACAACAACTTTTATATACCGTATTTATCGGCGTATAACACGCACTTTTTTCCCCTTAAAATAAGGGGAAAATTGTGGGTGCGTGTTATACGCCGATCCCCGCTATTTTGTGATCTGTCAGAGCGATCGCGGCGATCGCTCCGACAGATCACATAGCTTGGATTTTTAAACATGGCGCCGCAGAGTTCGGAGGGACTCGGGGCGCTCGTTCAGCTGAACGAGCGCCGCCGAGGACACAGTGGCTGGGCGGAGCCGAGATACACATAGCCGAGGCTTCTCGGCTTTTCTCGGCGCCGTTCACAGTCACGCCCAGTCCCGCCATTGGACCTGTGTTATGTCCATCATAGGACTGGGCGTGACTGTGAACGGCGCCGAGAATAGCCGAGAAGCCTCGGCTATGTGTATCTCGGCTCCGCCCAGTCACTGTGTCCTCGGCGGCGCTCGTTCAGCTGAACGAGCGCCCCCGAGTCCCTCCGAACTCCGCGGCGCCATGTTTAAAAATACAAACGAAACGTTTGTATGTCGGCGGCGACAAGGCTGCATGGACCACTGGGGACAAGGCTGCACGGGGGCAAAGCTGAACTGGGGCAAAGCTGAACTGGGGCAAAGCTGCACTGGGGACAAGGCTGCACTGGGGACAAGGCTGCACTGGGGCAAAGCTGCACTGGGGACAAGGCTGCACTGACAAGGCTGCACTGGGGACAAGGCTGCACTGGGGCAAAGCTGCACTGACAAGGCTGCACTGGGGCAAAGCTGCACTGACAAGGCTGCACTGGACACTGGGGAAAGGCTGCAGATGAACACTGATGAGGCTGCATTGATGGGCATTGATGGGCATTTAAATGTAAGTTTTTTTTTCCTTAAACTTCCCTCCTAAAAGTTTTTTTCCTTAAAATTCCCTCCTAAACTTGGGGTGCGTGTTTTACATACGGTATATATATATATATATATATATATGTATATATATATATATATATATATATATACCGTATATACTCCAGTATAAGTCATTCCGAGTATAAGTCGAGGCCCTAATTTACCACAAATAAAATGAGAAAAACTTATTGACCCGAGTATAAGACGAGGGTAAGAAATGCACAGCTACTGTAAGTGGAAAAGAGGGTCAACAATGCCCATTTGCATGCCTCACTGTGCCCATTTGCAGCCACAGGTCCCCTGAACTGCAAACTCGGTAGTTAAGGGTTCCTAGATGCCCCCTAGCTGCAGCCAAAATTTGGAGTCTCTGAACCCAAAGTGTCCCGAAATGACATTGCTGCAGATGGACACAGTTGACTGAATTTGGGGCCCCGTATCTCGGGGCCACTTAGTGCTAAGAACCCCAAATGTGGTGTGCAAACCCAGTGGCACCATAAAATTTTCAAAGCTGGGGTTTCTAGCACCAAGTGGCCCCGAGATACAGGGCCCCAAAAATCAGTTCAGAAAATGTCAAGCACTTTTCTGCAGCAGAGAATGACATTTTCCAAACCGGGTTTGGGGCCTTGTATCTCAGGGCCACTTGGTGCTAGGAACCCCAGCTTTGGATATGTTATGGTACCAGGTCCACTGGGTTTGCTCACCATATTTGAGGTTCCTAGCACCAAGTGGCCCTGAGATATGGGGCCCCAAAGTCGGTTCAGAAAATGTCAAGCATTTTTCTGCAGCAGAGAATTACATTTTCCGAACCGATTTTGGGGCCCCGTATTTTGGGGCCACTTAGTGCTAGGAACTTCAGCTTTGGATATGTTGTGGTACCAGTTCCACTGGGTTTGCACACCAAATATGGGGTCCTAGCACCAAGTGGCCCTGAGATACGGGGCCCCAAAGTTAGTTCGGAAAATGAATTTTTTTGCTGCAGAAAAGTGCTTGACTCGAGTATAAGTCGAGGGGGGCACTTTCAGCACAAAAAAATGTGCTGAAAAATTCGACTTATACTCGAGTATATACGGTATATATACATACACACAAATGTTTTGACTTTCATTTCTATTTTACACTGAATGGGTTGTTTTATAAGGTTTACATATACTTTAAATTGAAAAACGGAATGTGAAAACCCCTTATTGGCCTAATTTCTGCGGCCATCCAGATCAGCGCATTTCTGTGGCAGGTACAGTCAGGTGTTTGTGATCAGCTATTGCTGCTCATTCTGTAAAAATCAATAATAGGCTGACACTATCCCCTGGCTGTCGGCATGTAATCGCACAAGGAGAAATTACATGCAATTAGCTACAGATGACCGTTTGGATCCTAGGCTGCCCATATGTCCCTAGCAGCAGGTAATCGCTCTGTGTGCCTGTCAATCATTGTATAGGCTGAGCGCCACAACTGATCGCTAACACCTGGCCACAGAGATCTGAGTGGTGTACAGCCCTGAAGGCCCTTGTGAGTGACCACAGCAGGTATGCAGACCCAAGAACTCTATATTTCATCAATAGAGTCCTTGAGAGATGTTTATTGTTTTATTCTCCCGTATCTAGCGCAAAATGAAATTTGCTTTGGGTGGCGTTTTTTTTAGCGGTGAAAAACGGCACTTTAAACGCAAATTTCTGGCGTTCAAAAAAAAGCCCATAAACTCCACTGCTCATTAAAGCTAAAAAACGTCCATGTGTGCATGGACACATAGGCTAACATATGGGCTTTTTTAAAAAAACGCCCAAACGCCAATAAACTGCAGTTTATCAGCTCCAGTGTGCATGGAGACTTAGGCCCTGGAATCATTGTAACGCAAGCATTGCAACACACCAAAATGCATGTGCCCATAGTCCTATTGTTATAAATATGTGCTGTTCACATCTCTGAGCTGTTTTTTAGCAGGATTTTGAAAATACGACCTGTCCAATTTTCTTTTCGTTCTACAGATTTGTGAGGTGTGTGAAACAGTGTGATAGCACATTATAATGCTTTACAACACGCATTGAAAACCACAAATAAAGTGAAGCTGAATTGCTGATGCATAGGTGTGACTGGGCCTTAATGCTCCATTCTCACTGTAAACCACATGTGAATCACACGGGAACCACACGGCATTCCTGTTCAATTCACATTTTCAGCCACATCACAAACCAGATCACATGGTCACTTTGCACCAATGCGATCCGCTGTAGGCAAATGCACTGCATTCGGGGTGTCCTTAACGTTATATCGACACCCGCAGCACATCGCAAGGGCAGCGCGATTTCCACACTGTGCAGGAAATGCGCACGGATCGTGACATTTCCCGCACCGCATAAGTGTGAACCAAGGCTAGAAGAGACTCTGCCACTTTGCTCATTTAAGAGCTTTTTGAACCCCAATCTGTTTATATTCACCTTCCCCAAGCCCCTCTGCTGGTCTGTGGCCCAGTTGGAGCACCTGCAACACATCAGTGCTTCATCGGTGTGGGGAGTGAGCGGGCATGACACCTATTCTCATGGTGTAGTATTTGGGCCTAGCAGCCAATCATCAGGCTCAAACAATGTCATGTGAGGAACAGTGGGCGTTGTGGGCGCACGGGTGCCGCCCCCCTATCCCTGCTGCCGCCTCCCTATCCATGTGCCCGGCCCCTTTCAGGACGTCGGACGCATGGACTCCTATGGTGGGGGTGGGAGGGGGTGTGTTTTTTTGAAGCACCTGATTAGAGCCAGAGACTCTAATAGGCTTCAAAAAAGGGTGGGCTCGGGGCGCAGAGAGGCGTCCCTATTGGATGCTCAGTGCTTTGGCGGAAGTGGGACAGAGCGGAGGAAGCTGCCTGGAGTGGAGATGCCGGAGAAGAGGAAGCGCCGGTCCTCCTGCACGGGTGTCCCGCGATCCATCCACGGGGGGGGGGGGGTATGAGTGGGCCGGGGTGTCCCACGATCCATCTGCGGGAGGGACACTGGCAGCATTTGATGGGCACACTGACAGCATATGATGGGCAGCACTAGCAGCATTTGATGGGCACACTGGCAGCATATGGCGGGCACACTGGCAGCGTTTAATGGCACAGTGGCAGCGTTTGATGGCACAGTGGCAGCGTTTAATGGGCACAGTGGCAGCATTTAATGAGCACACTGGCAGCGTTTAATGGCACAGTGACAGCGTTTGGGCACAGTGGCAGCGTTTAATGGCACAGTGACAGCGTTTGGGCACAGTGGCAGCGTTTGATGGGCACAGTGGCAGCGTTTAATGGGCACAGTGGCAGCATTTAATGGGCACAGTGGCAGCGTTTAATGGGCACAGTGGCAGCATTTAATGGGCACAGTGGCAGCGTTTAATGGGCACAGTGGCAGCATTTAATGGGCACAGTGGCAGCGTTTAATGGGCACAGTGGCAGCATTTGATGGGCACAGTGGCAGCAATTGATGATTTTTTTTCCAAAAGTTTTTTGCGCCCCCCCAAAAATTTTGAGCACCATCCGCCACTGGTGATGAGGAAATAGGTTAGGACTGAGAAAGAACAGAGTAGCAGGGGATAGTGAGCATAAATAAGTGGGGTGGTGGGTTTAAGGCATTTTGAACCGCAACCAATTCACATGACATGTGAACCAGCAGCCTTCTCTATGGAGCTGGCTCACATACTGTATCTGCAGGCCGGCTGAAGTCCGTTTTTAAGAAAAAGAGCCCTGTGCGTTTTTCAGTCCAGTTCAGGTGCGACTTCAAGTAAAAATTTGCACCTGAATCACACCAGAACAGGTGAACAAAACTGCACCGGACTCATTTTAAAAAATGCAGGGAAACCACAGCCGGACGTATGTGAACCAAGCCTTAACCACTTACTGCCCGTATTACTTACTTATACGGCGGCAAGGTTGCACTGCTGCACCAGATCATGTACCTAGTATGTGGTCCGACACTTCCGGGTCTGGGGGCGCGCATGCGCACCACCGCCGGCCCGCTCCCGCTGTCATTAAACACAGCAGGAGCTGATCTGCGGGTAATGCAGACTCGATGTCCGCCGGCACTCGCCAATCATCCAGCACAGAGGCAAAATGGTGAACTGTAAACAGGCAGATTGTGATTGTCAGTAGGGAAGACATGGATCTTGTGTTCCTGCAAAGTAGGGAAATGGATCCATGCCTTTCCCTAGTAAAAGCACCTCCCTTCCCAGCCAGTGTCATTAGTACAGTGACAGTGCATATTTTTAGCACTGATCATTGTGTTAGTGTCACTGGTGCCCCAAAAGTGTCAGTTAATGTCTGACTGTCCGCCGCAATATTGCAGTCCTGCTGCCATTGCTGCCATTACTAGTAGAAAAATAAAAAAATAAAAAAAATGAATAACAATATGCCATAGTTTGTAGACGTCATAACTTTTGTGCAAACCAATTAATAAATGCCTATTGGGATTTTTTTTACCAAAAAATATGTAGCAGAATACATATTGGTCTAAATTGACAAAGAAATTAAAGTTTTCATTTTTTATAGCACTGATCGCTGTATAAATGCCAATGGTCCCAAAAATGTGTCAAAAGTGTCCGATGTGTCCGCCATAATGTCGCAGCACAATAAAAATCGCAGATCGCAGCCATTACTAGTAAAAAAAAATAAAAAATAAAAAAAATAAAAATACTATAAATCTATCCCCCTTTGTGCAAACCAATCAATATACACTTATTGCGATTTTTTTACCAAAAATATGTAGAAGAATACATATCGACCTAAACTGAGAAAAAAAATAGTTTTAAAAAAAAAAAAATGGGGATATTTATTATAGCAAAAAGTACAAAATATTGTGTTTCTTTCTAAATTGTCGCTCTTTTTTTACTTATAGCGCAAGAAATAAAAACCTCAAAGGTGATCATATACCACCAAAAGAAAGCTCTATTTGTGGGAAAAAAAGGACGTCGATTTTGTTTGGGTGCAGTGTCGCACGACTGCGCAATTTGCAGTTAAACCGACGCAGTGCCGAATCGCAAAAAATGGCCCGGTCATTCAGCAGCCAAATCTTCCGGGGCTGAAGTGGTTAAAAAAATACATAAATAAATTCAAGTAGGTATTCTTGACTCAAAGAAGTACCTTCCATTGCTCTCAACTTCCTCCATGTCTCCAAACTCCCTTATTTGCTGCTGTGATGTGACTTCCTGTAAGGCCCCTTTCACACTGGGGCGGTGGGGGTGTCGGCGGTAAAACAGCGCTATTTTTAGCGCTGCTTTACCGTCATTTTAGCGGCGGTATTCGGCCGCTAGCAATGCGGTTTTAACCCCCGCTGGCGGCCGATAAAGAGTTAAAACCGCTCGCATAGCGCCGCTATAGCCACGGTATAGCCGCGCTGCCCCATTGATTTCTATGGGCAGGAGCGGTGAAGGAGCGGTGAATACACCGCTCCTTCACCGCTCCAAAGATGCGGTTTGCAGGAGTTTTTTTTTTCTCCTGCCAGCGCACCGCTTCAGTGTGCAAGCCTTCAGGCTTGCACATTGAAGAAACAGTAGAGGCAGTTTTAGGTCGGTTTGCAGGCGCTATTTTTAGCGCAATAACGCCTGAAAACCGCCCCAGCGTGAAAGGGGTCTTAGGCTCAATTCACATCTATGCATGTTGCTTTTGAGCGTTTCGGCAGTGTTTTTTGCGGTGCTTGCCGCGTTTTTGAACAGCGTTTTTACAGCGTTTTTGCGTCTTGCGTTTTTTTTTTTTTTTACAGTTTTTTTATACTGTATACAGTGTAAAAAAAAAAAAAAACGCAAAACACCGCAAAAACGCTGTAAAAACGCTGTACTTGCGTTTTTGATGCTGGGCCATTGAATTCTATTACATGCAAAATGCTGCATTTTGCATGAAAAAAAGTTCTGACCCTGACCCTTTCCAAAAACGCAGAGGCACAAAAATGCATTAATGTGAACATGTTCCATAGGAACCCATGTTAAAAAAATTCCCATGTATTTCTGCAAAATGCATCAAAAAACGCATTAGTGTGAATGGAGCCTTGGAGAGTGGCTACTTTCATTCTCCATAGTCCCACTGTATGAAGGAGCGTAGCAATCACCTCTTACTCACTGCTGAGATTGACTAATGACTAAAGACTATGGGATTACACAGTAAGAAACAATTTCATGAAAAATAGATTAGCTAGACATTAAGTAGTGGATGTGCATGAATTATTTAAGGAGAATAAGGACATTGTTTAGTGTCACTTTAAAAAGACTCGGTCACTTTGCCTTGAATGGACAATGTGATAAATAAGTACAAAAAACACTTTTTTTATGGTGGCCATGCATGGACCAATTCATACAAACGATGCCCAAATTGCTTGCAACAATCAAATAGGGATTGGGCCATGTAAGCCTTTCCAAGAGGACAATAACAAGCTCTTTCAACAATTGGAAGTACTTATTATCGTACACTGAGGTTTCTAGTTTGTCGTTTTCCATGTCCTGTTTGGCTCTGAAGTTTGTCGTAAGTGTTCCTCCTAACGTTTTTCGGTGCTGGCAGCATCACAAACAATAAACGACCTTTTACTGGGCAGGAAGGAGCCAAATCAAAGGCTTCAAGCACTTTAAGCTTTGTGATTAATCTGTAGCATCTAAAACCCTTAAAAAAATGATACTGAAATTTCCGTTAGCTTAAAATCACCCTCTGTGCCAATAGTCTTTTTTTGAAGTGTAACTCAAGCCAAAACTTTCTTTTAGTTTTAAAGTGAAGAAGGTTAGGTTTTGTATATCTCACTGCTTTCCTTTCCATCTCTAACGAGGGAATGCACCAGGGAGCGACCCTCAGGTGGATTCTTCAAAGAACGATCTGAAGAAGGAAAGCAGAAATTCACTTTGCAGCAATGCTCTGGGTGGCCCTCGAAGAGGAAGTGAGGGCAAATCTCTCCACTGGGAACTAAGATAGCAACAATAATGTAATAAAATATCTAAAGGTTGGGGTTCAACTTTAAAGGAATCCAAGATTTCAGTGTGTAATCAACACCTATTGGCTAACCCACATAATGGAGAGTCCCTGGGGGAGGAAACGTTTTTTGTCCTCCTTGGAGACTCATTGTCTTCTTGCCATCGTGCCACCTCTATCTCCATCCATATGAGCGTGCAGGGTGCTTAGAGCAGCATTTCTCCAGCTTTTTTTCAGTCACGGCATCCTTTAAAAGTATGCAATATCTTGAGGCATCCTAGGGGATTTATACCTTGTTTTGTTACAAAGAAAATGGGCCTTCATTTGGTGGTAAATGGTAATAGAAAATATTTTTTGTTGTATTATGAAAGAAAATAGCCTAACATTGAAAAACATTTTTTTTTTAATTTACTGTATATTTTTATGCAATTTCCATAGGCCACCATCAAATAAACCCTGACATAAATTTTCCCTTTTCTACTGAAAACACGCTGACTCTTTGTCATGACCTAGAGTCAGGGTCAAAGGCCAGTATCTATAGCAGTGGTGCAGCACCCACCAACAAGCGGGACGGGTATACAAGCAGGCAGGGGCGTTGCTAGGTTTACAAAAGATCTGGGGCTAGAGCCCCCCATAGCAACGTTGTAAAGAAAGTCATATGCTTGGGCGGGCATACACATGTATATAATATACGTGTTTGTGTATATATCCCCAGAGAGCCCCCCTTACACCAGGGTCCCCAAAGAGCCCCCTTACATTAGGATCCCCAGAGAGCCTCACCCTTGCATCAGGGTTCCCAGAGAGCCTATCCCCTTAAATCAGGGTCCCCAGAGAGCCTCACCCTTAAATCAGGGTCCCCAGAGAGCCTCACCTTTAAATCAGGGTCCCCATAGAGCCTTCCCTTGCATCAGGGTCCCCAGAGAGCCCCCCACTTACACCAGGGTCCTCAGAGAGCCTCCCCTCCCCTTGGGGACCCCTGCAGAGACTAGGGGCTATGGGCCCCAGATTCGGGGCTATAGCCCCAAAAGCCACCCCCTAGCGACGCCACTTCAAGCAGGTCACCCTGGCTGATGCCATGGGTTCACCTGAAGTATGGGTCTAAGTACTAACCGAGATTCACCAGAGCTCCTGATGGAGATGGGTTTTTCTGCGTGTTAGTACTAGGTCGTGATCCTCAGGATCGCCCCACCAGAAGGTGAGCATTCTGGGGTCCAGTAGCCAATATAGCAGATAGTGATCAAGCAGAAGCATAGTCAGGAAACAAGCCAAAGGTCGGTAACGAATGGTTGCAGGTTGGGATTAAGCAGAAGCATAGTTAAGGAACAAGCCAAAGGTCAGTAACGAATGAAAGTGAAGATACGGATGGCAGCAAGAGAGACAAAAGCGAGAGATTGGCTGGAGGGAGCACAATAATCTGGCAAACAGGAAGTGCAGAGACATGGCTTAAATCAGGAAGTTCTTGGGAGGAGAAAAAAAATGTAAGGTTCAAGACAAACAAGATTCAAGGCAGGGTCATTCAAGGAATTGTCCAGGGAACTGTCTAGCGTTCCAGGTGGCTCAGCAAGCAGAGTCATTGTCAGACACAGCAGAGGTCCCAGGCTCAAGTTTAGTTCCTGACACTCTTCTAGTGAGGGGAAGTCTCACACAGTACAGAGATGGGTTCTAACCCTAGTTATCACTGTGATTGTCTACCATAGTGACCATTACCAGGAGCTGTCAATGACAGTACAGTCCCTTGAGTGCACTCCCAGCACAAACACGTGTAGTGAATTGGAAAAAAGTCCACTTCCATGGCACTGCATATACTGTATGTGTTGCACCATCATCAGAGGTGCTATTGTTTGATGCCACCCCTGTGGAACGCAGGTGGCAAACTGGCTTAGATGTCCCAGTCTACTCACAGATGTGGCACCAGATCCTGTGATATCCCAGCACTAATTGTGGGGCAACTGCCCCTAAAACCATCCCTGATTTAAAAGGTCTCAGGTTTAGACGTAGAAATAAATAATAATGGGAAATTCCTTCTGCTATTGATTTAACAGGGTGAACCCCGTTATTGGTACCACTGGGGAAATGTATGTCAGAGGACAATAGTGAACTGGTAAAAAAAAAACCCAGCTGAAACAGATCGCCTGAGAAAAAAAAATTACTTAATTGAGCCTCCAACACTTCACTGAGTCACAGTCACCAAACCTTTTTGCAATGCCGGGAGCTCAAAATTCTATGAGAATGCAGTTCAGACCATTGCAAGAATGCATTCCTGCAGGATATCGAGTGCCCAGCTATCCCAAGAGGCAGCAATAAGGCACAGTGATGTCATTTGTCCCACCCAAAAGGATTGGAGGATAGGGCCAAGGTAAGTAGTTTTGGCATGGGTCAACCATTTGCTTTTTAACCTCTTACGTAATACATATGTGCAGTAGCAGAGAGGGTGGGCTTTAACGCAACGCCGCACATATGTGTCCATGGGCGGCTGAGGTTTCTATGTTGGTAGTGTACTAACTTTGTGCTCCCAGCACAGGGACAGAACTGTCAAAGACAGCTCCTGGTCTCTAGTAATGATGAGGATGCGATAAGAATGACTCTCGATCATGTGACCACTGTGACATCCAATCACAGCACGGGATCAGGCAGTCCTTCTTGCCCCCCCCCAGGCATAAAGACCTTGTAAAAAGGAAGCTGGGACTCAGCAGGAAGGAGTTAAAGCCAATAGTGTTGAGGGGACATGAAGCTTGCATCCATTTGGCATTCATGATCCACTTTAACCTGTTCATCTTATATTAGATTTTAGTGATGAGGATTTAACAAACTAAAAAAATATATATGGGGCAGGCAAAAGGGTGAAGTAAAGCTTTAGGATAGGGTATAAATGAGCTTTCATTTATAATTATACACATGTACTCATCCTAGCAGTCCCTGAAAAATTCTAATCCAATGGGTTATCTGTACTGAAGAGAAAGCCCTGCAATACTGCTGGCAGCCTCCTGGCTCTGAGCACATCCTGCCATGGAGCGCAATTGCTCATTACACGCAATGCCAATGTCCAATCTCCAAACAGCACCCTCTAGTGGTGGCCAGGAAAAGTGGTTGCACAGCCAAAAATGGATTGAAGCAAAGAGCCAGGCATTCTGCTGGAAGCTGGATTTATCTTGAGAAAGAATAACCTTTTACATTGACATTTTCCGCAAACTGCAAAAACGAGTACAAATGCATAATGCTTAATAAAAGTGCACTTATATTTGAACCACAATATGGTATATTCCATTTTTTGCAGCCAGTTTGAAATAATTAGGAAGATGAAACAAGTGTTTCTGCTAAGGTATTATACACTTTACATTCAATAACCCTACCGGATAAAACAACAGTTACAAAAAAACAAACAAAAAAAAAAACAAACAGAAAAAAAAAATAGCTCAGTAGGGACTATATCACACATGTGATTTTGTAACAGCAGGTTATAGCAGCTACAGAATCCCTCTCGTTAGCGATTTTGTTGTTAGGAAAAATTGAGTTTCAGCCAATTAAAGGTCTGTGTCACAGCGAATTCACAGATTTGTAACTTAGTCACTGAGCGATTGACTTTCTGCAGTATTCGGAGCTCATTCAGATGGGTGATCTGGGGCAGAGAGGCTTGTGCGTTTAGTCGCCTGTGGACGCAGAAGCACTGTGCTGTGGGTGCATAGAAACTGCTGATAAGCTCTGGCCAGTTTGTATGCGTCCAGAAATGCCATCCCTGTGTGGTTGACCAGAATTCCTAATTGTATGTATCCGGTTGGATGAGAGGTTACAGACCCTGGGCATTAAAGTGATTGTAAATGATCACCTTGTAAAACAACCAATTCAGTTTAAAATAGAAATGAAAGGCAAAACATTTTTGTATAGAAATAAAAAAAAAACATTCTAAATACCTTTTTTCCCTTTTTTATAAATGATCACATTCCCTCTGTTCTCAGCTGCATGAGCAGGGGAGAGGAGAACACTGGGTTTCCCAGTGAATGGCTGTGCAGCAGGACATGTCAGGTCAAGTCATGTCAGGTCTGATCATTGGAGGAGAGTAACCTGAGTTCCCAGCATAGCTAGAGCATAGCTCCTAACTGTCCCTGATTTGGAGGGAGTGTCCCTGATTTGGAGCAATGTCCCCCTGTCCCTCTTCCCCCCTCATTTGTCCCTCATTTTGGTCTGATCTATATAGTTGTATATAAAGTGCACTTTTTATCTTTCCAAAAGTGTTTCCCAGTGCTAAACTTTTCATCCAAAATCTAAATGGCTGCATTTGTAAATTTTAAAAGCCAATATAAAGGAATGGTAGTGGTAAAAAAAAAGCATTTGTGGATTTAATTCTTTTTTTTTGGCTTAATTCTCGTGGCAGGAGGCGTGTCCTATGACTACATACGTTTTACTAGTTGGTGTCCCTCATTCCCATCTTATAATGTTGGGAGATATGCTAGAGAACTGATCATGATGTGCTCTCCTGCTTAGTGTGGTCAGCTTTTAACAGGAAAGCATGAGGACTAGCAGGAACTCCAGGGATCTTACATAAAGGAAGCAATACAAAGAGAACAGGAGACTTTCTCATACAAGTACATGGTACAGCAGCCACATATCAGGAATATGAAGTGTTGGGGTAACAAACGCATTAAAGCGGAGCTCCAGTCCCCCCCCATGGAAATATTAAAATTCAGTAGCTACACATACTGTAGCTGCTGACTTTTAATATTAGGACGCTTACCTGTTCTGGAATCCAGCGATGTCGGCCCCCCAGCCGATGTTTCCATAGCCTGTAAGAGAAACTGGAAGTGAGGCCTTGTGGCTTCACAGCTGATTTCCTACTGCGCATGCACGCTGCGCTTTCTGAATGGCCCGCGGCGGGGAAGGAGGACGGGGCCGAACTTCTGATGTGCCTCACCACGGTGAGGTTCGATGGAAGCGGGGACAGGGTACCTGTCAATAACAGGTACCCGCTCCCCCCTCCCCCTCGAAAGGTGCCAAATGTGGCACTGGAGTTGGGGAGGAGACAGATAAGTGGAGCTTCCACTTTTGGGTGCAACTCTGCTTTAAAGTGGTTGTAAAGTCTTGTATTCAATGCATTAAGGTGAAAAACCTTCTGTGCTGCAGCCCCCCCCTCTTTTTCTTACCTGATCTGATCGAATCTGCAGCCCCCCCCCCCCCTTTTTTTTCTTACCCGATCAATCCAGTGATGTGCACGAGCAGCTGCGGTCTCTCTCCGCATTGGACAGATCGATAGCATTAGCAGTGACTGCTGTCAATCAAATCTAGTGACACGGGGGGGGGCGAGGTTGAGTCCAGCTGTCTGTGTCAATGGATGAAGCCCCCAGGGAAAGCTGCTTTCTGTGGGGGCACCCAATAAAGAGGAGGGACTTTAAGCGCTGGCCGGGGACCCAGAAGAAGAAGATCGAGGCGGCTCTGTGCAAAACTAAGTATAGGCATGTTTGTTATTTTTTAAAAAAATGAAAAAAAAACAAAAAACGAGGGTTTACAACCCCTTCATGTTGTACAGGCAGTTGGCCGCACTTATTCACACACTATGTGTGTATGCCCACTGGCGAGAATCGTTGATTTTCTTCAGTGACCAGATGTAAATGAGCCCTAAATGATCACGACATGCTTGTGTTAGGCTACATTCACACTGGTCTTCTATGTTCTGCTTTTTTTTTTTTTTTTTTTTAACGCAGTAAAAAATTGTCTGCCATTATCTGGGAACAAACATTATGCTTCCCAGATTACTTTCCCCTGCGTTTAAATGTTTATGTGCGTTTAGACGTGTTCGGAGTATATAAATGCCCCTGGCTGCATGGATTTTTTTTCTAAATATGGTTAAAGTGAATGTACCTAAATGTCAGTAAAGCCATTTAAAATCATTACATGCATTTATATGTGTTTAGACTTGCCCTATAAACACGTGTCTGTCCTCACCAGTGTCAGTGGGGCCTTATCCAGTACAGCGATTATTTGCAACAGCAGAAATAAAAGATATACTGTATATAGTGTACCGGAGATGTTGGTAGCTTGCTTTGATCCATTTAGCTTTTTTGCAGACAAAAGCTGGAAGAAAGAGATTGAAATTGATAGAAAATTGCCTGCGTTTATGGCCAGCATTAGGGCTAAACCACATGGGAAATGTATTTCTCAACTCACTAAATAATATAACCTCTTGATGTGAATCACTCTATTTATAACATATGTATGCCAAAGCACCGCAACCAGTGGTGGCTGATGCTAAACCTTTTTTTTTGGGGGGGGGGGGGTCAAACCACCACCCCCCACCCCCAGGTCCACACTCACCCCTCCACCACTGGGCTTCCCCAGGCTTCTCTTACCGGCCAATCCGGTCTTCTTCAGATCGGCCTCCTGCCCTGATTGGCCGGGAGGAGAAGCCGGAAACCAATAGTGAATATTGATTTGCTAGTGTCTGAAGTGGGTGGGTTCACTGCACCCCAAGCCCAACCTTTTTCAAGCCAATTAGAGCAGAATGTAATCATGTGCTTGGAAAAAAAAAATTTATAGCAAGATATGAGTCTGGGGTGCCCCGCATGCAAAGTAGGGTGGCGGCGCACCTGCACCCCTTATGGACCGGCCACTCCTGACCGCTAATGAGGTTGCTTTTCATTCTTAATTTTTACCTCCTGTCCTAGGGTGACAACGCTCACTCACTGTACTGTATCTCTGGATGAGCAGCATCAGGGCTTTTTTTCTCAGAGAATAGGTGCAGGAACTCCCCTTGGCTCCGCCCCTACCCACCTCTGAGCACCGTTACTTGGTTCCACCCCCTTACCCACCTCCCAGTACCACCCCTTTTAGAGAATACAGAACCAAGTATAATTTTGACAGTAGTTAGATGATCCAACGACTGTAAAGTATTCTGTATGAAATTTTTTACTGATAACAAGAAAGGCAGTAAAATAGATCTAGCAACAATGGACACCCCAGTGACAATAGATCCAGCCCAGCAACAATGGACTCCCAACAGCCAGCATCAATAGGCCCTCCAGCAGCCAGCAACATTAGACCCCTCCCTCAACAGTAGATTCCTCTCAGCAACGACTGACCCCCTGCAACATAAGACCCACCCTCAGCTACATTACATCCCCCACCAGCAACAATAGACCTCCCCAGCAACAATAGACCCCCCTGAAAAAATTGATCCCCTCCAGCAACAATAGATTCCACAGTAGCAAGCATCAATAGACCCTCCAGCAGCCAGCATCATTAGACCCCTCCCTCAACAGTTGATCCCTCTCAGCAACGATTTACCCTCTGCAACATAAGACCCACCCCCAGCAACAATAGATCCGCCACCAGCAACAATAGACCTCCCCGGCAGCAATAGACCCCCCCCTGCAAAAATAGATCTCTTCCTGCAACAATATTTTGCCCAGTAGCAAGCATCAATAGGCCCTTCAGCAGCCAGCAACATCAGACCCCTAGCTCAACAGTAGATCCCTCACAGCAACTATTGACCACCTGCAACATAAGACCTACCCCAGGAACAATAAATCCCCCATGAGCAACAGAAGACCTCCCCAGCAACAATAGACCCCCTTCATCCATAAAAATAGATCCCCTACAGAAACAATAGATTCCTCAGTAGCCAACATCAACTGACCCTCCAGCACACCCCAGCACCTCTTGCCATTATATATATTCAGTTATGGAGGTGCCGGAACTGTGTTCCCCCACATTCCTGCTGAAAAAACAGCCCTGAGTTGCATTGCCACCATCACTCGTTGTACTGTATCTATGAAGGAGCAATGATGTCACCTTCACTCAATTTACTGTATCTGTGGATGAGCAGCGTCTTCACCCTCGACTGCTCTCCTGATCTGCATTGCAAGCATCTCTACCTCTCCTCATCCCATCACATAGGGAGTAGAGTTTTCTATTACACAGAATATATCTAGGAAAGCTGATAGGATTATTTGAGATTTCAAACCAGTGTTCAGGAGGATAATAACATTAAATCTGCATCAACAGGTATTATTGTGTAATTGCAGACAAACTTAGCCTGAAAAAAGAAAATGTATGAAGTAACGACATCCCAAGACTGGTAAGCTGCAATATGTGAATTTTAAAGGAGAAGTACAGCCAGAGCTCATTTGACTGTACTCCTCCTGTGGATCACAGGGATGCAGTTTGTTCTGCACTCCTGTGATGTGTTTTCAGCAGACAGCGTGCTGCATCCCGCTGTCGGCTGATGTCACAGAGCCGGTCCAGGCCTGGGCAAGCAAGACAAAATCAGAGAAATTCCCAGCTCAACTCAGCAACCAGTCTGCGTACCAACAGAATTAACCTGTCTAACAGTTTGCGTTAAAAACAAGGGTTTAGTTAGCACAGATTTGCACACGCTTGGGCAAGATCTCAACAATGAAGTCATGATCTGCCCACATGCCTGGACCGGCACCCGGCTCAACCTCTCAGTGAGCCCCTAAGAGCCTAAGCCAGCCGCTCCCGCCCCCCCACAGCCCAGCACTCCAGTGAGTGGGGGGGGCGGTTGGGGAGTCACCGGCTCTCTGCTTACGGAGCTTTGAGAGCTGAGTGATTAGCGGGGTGTTTGATCGCTCAGTTATCAGTGTTAGAGCTGGCGGGGGACAGATGCTAGTTAAGTATGATTCAAGAAAAATCACAAATCTCATACTTCTCTTTTAAATTCTTTGGTTTGGATATACTTTAAAGTAGAAGTAAAGTCCACTTTATAACTTGTACCTGTATGTAAGCCTATAATAAGACTTACCTTTAGGTACAGTAAATTCTCCCAAACTTGCACTGTTTAGGACTCAGGAGATATTCACACAGGGTGCAGCCAGTGACATCACCGATGCATGCGCCCTGAAGGGACGACATACCTGTGCCGTACCTTCAGAGCTCCGTGCAGGGTCGGGGGCTCCCTCATGCATGCGCAGTAGTGATGTCATCGTGCCATTCATACAGCTGGAGCACACAAACCCAGAAGAAAGACCAGATGAAGAAGGAAGTGCTGTGCTAGATTGCTCCATGTCCAGGTAAGTCTGTCATAATGTACTAGTATACAGTGCATATTAGTACATGATGACTTAAACCTGCAGGGGGCACACATATTTATCTTTTTTTTTATGACAGTTTACTACCTCTTTAAAGCTTAAAGCCAGCCAAAGAGCGATCAACTCCAGTACAACCAGTCTTCTGTTTTTTTCTTTTTCTTTGATCACTGCCGGCGGCAGTGATTATTGTATTTGACAGTTGGGAAACCTCCCAGCAGCGGGAGGGATTCCCCAATCAACATCGACTGTGTTGATGGGGAATCAACAATTTTCTTTCCTTTAACCACAGGAAAGAAAATTGCATAATGTATGGCCTGCCTCACACCAACTGTTCTTAAAAACATTCCCTCCCCCTTCTCCTACCTATTCTGCATACAATGTGTAAAAAAGATGTGTGTATTTACCTATTTATAATCCTTGGTCCATTCATGTGGTCCTGCAGCTCCAGCTCCATTCTGTCAGTGAGCGGCTGCTGCAGGGAAGAGGAGGGAGCGCTGACAAGTGCTGGGGTATGGGAGCCTATGGGCGACATCCCAGAATTTACAGCCGTTGTCGAGCACTTTCTCCAATTTTCCTCCACTTTACCACTGGAAAACAGTTCTGCAAGTATGAACAAATGAAGAGCAACATTAATAGGAGCTCCAGTCTCCCCCAGAAAAAAATACAACAAATACTGTAGCTGCTGATTTTTTATATAAGGTCACTTACCTGTCCAGGGATCCAGCATTGTCCTCACCCGAGCCAATTCTTTAATCGGATTCAGGTCCAGGCTTCGGCATCCTAAGTGAGGGAAACCGGCAGTAAAGCCTTGTGGCTCCACAGCTGGGTTCCCACTGCTTATGCATGAGCCGTGCTGTGCCTTTTGAATGGTCCCACAGTCTTCTGGGACCTGTGATGTGTCCCAGAAAGCTGTGGGGAAAAGGAGGAGGGGGCTGAACGTCTGCTCAGATTGCTGCGGCAATCTGCTACCCCCAGCCCCCAAAAAGTGCAAATAATTAAAGACGACGGGGGAGTATACAAAGAAGAGGAACTTCCCCTTTGGGTGAAGTTCCGTTTTAGGGGTTAAATATTCCCTTCTACTGGATGAAATGCTGCTCTAAGTGTTCTCCCACTTGAGAAAAAAGACCTTGACACTAGATCATGTGATCTCTGCTGAAGGGTAGAATTACTTCAAATTGGCTATTTCTCTTAGAGATCATGTGACCACGCCTAGGCCTTCATTTAGGTGGCCAGTTGGCCACTTAGCTGGGACCTGTGATGTGTCCCAGAAGGCTGTGGGGGAAGGAGGAGGGGGCCAAATTTCTGCTCAGATCGCCGCGGCAATCTGACGGGAAGTAGGAGCAGGTACCTATCAAAACGAGGTATCCGCTACCCCCCCAAAAAAGTGCCAATAATTTAAGAAGAAGGGGGGAACCTAAAGGGGAAGAAGAGGAACTTCCCCTTTAGGGTAAAGTTCTGCTTTAGGGGTTAAATATACCCGTCTACTGAATGAAATGCTGCTCCAAGTATTCTCCAGTGCTGGCCACACGAGTGAAGACCTTGACACTCGATCATGTTGCCTATTTCTTTTAGAGATCATGTGACCAAGCCTAGGCCTTCACTTAGGTGGCCAACACTAAAGGGAACCTTAATGAGCCTTCTCTTAAAGAGCACACTTGTCGCTCTTTGTTTAAAGTCCATCTCCGGGCAAATTCATACCCCCTCGCTCCTTCACCAGCTCACCCACCAATTCAGTATTTTTTTTCCTTATATTAAAAAATTTCAACCCCCCTTTTTTACTGACCTATGTCTGCTGTGTCCTTCCTCTGCACCTTTTCAGGGAGTAGAGGCCAGTGATCCAGCGCTTCTGTCTGTGCTCACTGCCGATCAATCAATTCGTCTTTAAAGTTTGCAGATTAAAAGACGATTACAGGCTACTTGATTTGGCTTTCTGCACATCACTGCTGTATACATTAAATGCATCTAATTGGCTTCGGTACTTACATCCTATTTATGTAATTTGTGCCAAGTTATTAAACAAAGGTACATTGCAGTCAAACAGTCACAATTGTGCATTTAAGATCAGAGGACAAAGCCTGCATGCTGAGTGCCATTCATTTTCACTTTAACATCCACCCTTTATTGTCTGCCCAGCTTAGTTATTTCATTTTGCTAATGGCCCTGAATATGAACCTGAAACCAAAATAGGCCAGTATATTCACTGGTATCAAAATTGCCCTCTTTCTAGTCCTACTTCAGGGCTTGGGAGGGAGGTTCCACAATTAAGAAAAAAAAAGTAAGTCTGTACTATACTTATCTGTATAATTCTGCTCCCCTTACTGACTTGCTGCCAGTGTGGTCCAGTGCTGGGGCTTTTTGGTCATTAAAGAGATTCTCATACACTTATATGGAACTGACCTAGAAGCTGGCTGTTGATGTGAATCAAACTCATCACGTGGCCAGAAGATTAAGGGATGAAGACCATGCAAGTCATTTTTAGAAGATACTTTCGACACCCAAAACTCTTTTTTATGATCTAGAAAAACCAAATCCTGAAAACAACAGCCAAGACATAAATAACTAGGTATTTAATGATAAAACAACATACAAAGCCATCTACAACTCGGGCCTGGGCTACATCACCAACCGAGTCCCAAAACATCAACCGCCCTTTTTGCTTCTCCCAAGACCTTCTCTCTAGCTCCCTCGCCACCTCCTCCCATGCTCACCTCCAGGACTTCTTCAGAGCTTCTCCCACCCTCTGGAACTCCTTACCCCAACCTGTATGGCTATCCCCTCTTCTCCCCCCCCCTTCAAAACTTATATATTTCAGGAAGCCTATCCCACCTCTATTTAAAAAACATAACTCTCCTTTCATCATCAACTCATCCATCAAACTTCTCAATGATCTCATCCATCAAGCTCTCATGAGCAGGACCCTCCTACCCTCTTGTTTTGATGTGTATTTTTATTATACTGTCTCACTTTATATTAACTGTTGGTAATGTACAAGTCCTGGATATTAATATCACATACAACTTGAAAGCACTGGAGTTAAATTAAATTAAAATAGCTCACAAAAAGTGTAACTCCAGGCAAACAAGCTAAACACACATGTGAAGTACATACATGCACACAATCTTGCCTTGCAAACAATTAGCAATTCCATTTGAGCAGTCAAGTGATTTAAACATTCTCACCACACTGTAAAGCAAGAGAGGTGACAATTTTCTCTTATTCCTGGTTATTGCACCATCCCTGAGTCCTACCACTTACAACACCAGAGCCCTGAAGAATTGGTAGTTTGTCGGGCCCTCAAAACATGTTGGCTGTGTTATGCTATCCAGCTGTGAACCAATATCATCACTAAAGATTTTGGACTGTTGGACCTTCTGTTTGGTGCTCTCATTAGACTGTATTGATGTGGATTCTCAATTCTGGGTCCCCTTTGTAAAGGGAATGCCATTTTGTAGAGAGCGCCCTAACCATAGCCACTATGCCCTGTTATAATCTGATTGATTTACTGACAATTCGTATCCAGCATCTTGCCATTAGTTATGTTTGGACCCAAAAACCCAGACACAGACCTGGGCACACCCCTTTCTGTATTCCACATTGCTGTGTTTGGTAGTTCAGTGACCTATCACCAGGTACAAGCATTTCTGTTTGGGATGCAAAGTGGGTGTGCCAGTCAGAAATTCACTATGTGCCTAGAGACTACCTCCTCTCAATTCAATGGAGATATGGGGAAAGGTGTCCAGTGCAGAATTGGCAAAGCAACAGCCATGTTCCAGCATTTAAGGCAAATCTGGTCTACCATTTCTCTTGCTATGACTGTAAAAGTGTACTGCATACTGTATATGCTACAATTGTTATGCCCACTGCCCTATATTATTATTATTCACCATTTATATAGCGCCAACAGTTTATGCAGCGCTTTACAATGTAGAGGGGGGACAGCACAATTATAGTACAGTTCAATACAGAAGGGACAGGTGGGCCCTGCTCGTAGAGCTTACATTCTAAAGGGAGGGGGTGGTGGTACAAAAGGTAATAGATGCGGGGAATGATTTGATGGGGTTGTTAGGTGGGTGTGGGATAGGCTTCCCCGAATAGGTGAGTTTTCAGGGATCTCCTAAAGGTGGACAGATTAGGGGCTGGGAATTCCAGAGGATGGGAGAGACTCTGGAGAAGTCCTGAAGATGAGCATGAGAGGAGGTAACACATCAGCAAAGCTTAAAAGAATTGCTCAGAAACTGTACTTATTTCACCAAAAATGCCTACAGAAATCTCTGGGAAATGCAGTCATGTGCAGATGCTAAAAAATACTGTCATGATCAGAAGATATGGCTGGTCAAACATGTCCTGTGCCTATCTGACCACCGCATACCCAAAATTGCAATGTGCTGGATGCCACCACCTAGAAGAAAGTGGAAACAGGGAAAACCACCAGCAACCTGGTGGTTCACCTTTAAAACACACTTGAAAGTCAACGAGGTCTCATGGGATGAGGCTTAATTGACAACAGCTGACAGAATTTGATAGAAATTACTTACTGCCTCATGAGCCAAAGGAACCAAATCTAAAGCAGGCCATACATGGTTCGAATTCCAAAATAATTTTCATACAAAAATCGTAACTTATGGGGCGTACACACGGTCGGACTTTTCGGCTACAAAAGTCCGACAGCCCGTCCGACAAACTTTCGACGGACTTTTGGCGGACTTGTGGCAGACTTGCGGCAGACTTTCTAACGAACAGACTTGCCTACATACGATCACACAAAAGTCTGACGGATTCGCACGTGATGACGTACACCGGACTAAAATAAGGAAGTTGGTAGCCAGTAGCCAATAGCTGCCCTAGCGTCGTTTTTTGTCTGTCGGACTAGCATACAGACGAATGGATTTCTGGGTCCGGCGGAGTTACGACTTAAAGATTTAAAGCATGTTCCAAATCTAAAGTCCGTCAGATTTGCGAATGGAAAAGTCCGGGGAAGCCCACACACGATCGGATTGTCCGCCGGATTTGGTCCGCCGGCGTCCGTCGGACTTTTGTAGCCGAAAAGTCTGACCGTGTGTACGCCCCATAAGAATTTTCTTTCACATTTTTCTCCATTAGGGCTGCAGCAATGGCCGATTTTCGTGCGGCTACTGAATTTGAGTGATCAGGCATGTTGGAAATTTTTAGAAAAAAAATACATTTCTAATCAATGATCGGAGAATCGCGCAAGAAATATAATGAAAAAAGAAATGTGCATGAGCTGACCCGGAAAGAAAAGAAAGTTCCCGGCCACGAAAATTCTTTTCTGTAGCAACATGAGGTGAAATTGAAGGCTTGGTTGGTCAAATTTCAAAATCAATGGTGGCACCATTGGCTCACAAAACGCACAAAATAAATTTGTTCAGAATTTGACCCATGTATGGCCTGCATTAGTAAGTAAGCCTAGAGACTATAGGGAGTGCTAGTAGTACCCTAAAAATGCTTCCAAAAAACAAGCATAAGGTGGCACTTTATGGCCCCTACTCTCCAATATCAGCCTTAGTTTGTATTGCATATTGACAACACAGGGTTCATTTAATGTGACAACAATGCTTGTCGCAGCATGCCGTTATCACACATAAATGATACAGGCAGTTAAAATACATAGCGCCATATGAAGGTCTTTTTTGAACCTCCACCAAACATCACTGGCAGTTCAGGTCCCCACATTTCATAGCTTAATCTGTTAGTGTGAACACAAGCCAGGTGCTAACTTTAATGCACGAAGAAAGTACTTTTGTTTTATGAGTCTTTGAAAATGCTTTTATGTTTAAATGGAGAACCTGCCAATGTTGTAAGCTATGGTAGAGAGGTGAACGCTTTATAAAAGTACTAGGTTAGGCAGAGGGCAAAAACAAGCACTGTATCCTTCACATGGCTAGAGGATACACTTTTATTCTTGATGGGGCCTGCAGTGATTTACAATGCAATAGGCTTCTGACCCCTGTGGCGCTGAAACAGATAAGAGCACAAGCCCCTACTCAAAGACACGGCCATATATCTACCTCAATCGCTATCTACTACACGCAGCTACCTGCCAAGGGGTGTATGGATACTGCAGCAGATGTGCCCGTGGATATGGAAATTTTAGTATCGGAGGCACGAGGTGAGAATGGGAAATTTGATGGAAGGTGAAATAGACTTTTTTTCAGTTCTACTGCTAGGAAGGTAATGTTTCTTTTTTAACTATGTATATAAATATATATATATATATATATATATATATATATATATATATATATATATATATATATATATATATTCCTATACCACAATTTAGTGATCATCATTTAGTCCTACTTTATACTTTCTCCTGTCCATGTTTAAATACCTATAGGTAAATCCACAATCACAACGGGAGTATGGGAGATGTTGGGAATCGGGAGCTACAAGACTTTATGTTGGTCAAACAGCATTGGAACTTTTTATACTTTTCAGCTTTTAGAATTATAAATCCAGGATATCTTGTGTATTAACCAAACAACTTCTATTCTCAAAGAGAAAACTTGCTAAAATTATTGAACCCGGTTGGGTACAAAAAAGGGGTGAAACCTGTTTAGGTAGGCCTCCAGAAGAGCATAAATATTGAGTACAACCTTGCATGCTACTGCTATTCTTGGGGGATTTCTTATACTGGAGATCACATATTGCACACTTATTTACCTCCTCTAGATTGTCCCTAGCAAGCCCGCCCATATACAAGAATCCCTATAGTCTGTCTTCTGAGTATATCCGAGTCCAGTAGAGATTATTCTCCCCCATTGAATCTGAGTCACAGCCAGTCTCTACAGTTAAGTGCTAATGTATTAGCATTTTGTGGCAACTGCAAGTACTTGTGTTAGCCTTCAGATTGATCCTTGTGACCCTGTAAAAACCCATTGGACCTTGGGACCAAATAGTACATGGGGCCTCAACTTCTGAAAAAGATGGGCTTGAGCCCTGCCCTACAAGGCACCATGACTTTTAGTAATGTGGCATCTCTGAGCCAGTATTTCAGCCTAGAAAGAAAATACTGACCCTGGATAATGAGTGAACAATGATGGCGCCATCCTGGGAAGAAAATTGGTGAGGAGATTATGGAATTCATGCGAGAGGTGATAAATACCTCTAGCATGCATGCATTTAGCATGAAAAATATACCTGATTCTAAGTCCACTTTAGGTTTTGATTTAAAGGTTCACTTTAAAAGCAACATGTTTCCCTGCAGTTCACTGCCTACAACCAGTAGTTGATGACAATGCTCTTCAACAAGCCTGTAAGTTAAGCAAATCCAGAGACCTGCTGTGTAGTACATACAGTGAGTAGGTCTGTCAACTGTGCCAGTTCTTAAAATGGTTGTAAACCCTTACATATAACCACTTAAGTGACTTGTCTCAGGTGACACGCACAGAAGAAACAAAGCCTCCTACAAAAGTTGTACTTGTTTATCTTTAGCCCTCTCTCCTCTACAGCAGCAGTATAACATCCAGAATTTACATAGCTTTCTGAGCTTTAGAATGCAGGGGGTTGGGATCCCACATCACACAATGCACAGCATAGAGCAGGGGACTGAGTGTAATCTGAGACATGAGTGGAAGGAAAGGACACCCCTCTCCCTCCCGCATACAGTCTAAGGAAAACAGCTGAGGCTGTCAATCACCTGCTGTGTGCTGCAGTGGAGAGGCAGGGCTGTCTCCTGGGATTGTCTGGTGTTGGCATAGACTGTCAGAAGTGACTCATTCAGATGGCAGAGGAATAAAAGAGCAGCCAGTAATCACACTTGGTAGTTTGGAGAGAGGCAAGTACAGACAATAGAAGGATATTCTTTGTTCATTTTGCATTTCACAACCACCTTATTTTTGAAAAAAATTGTTCTATTGCTTTACCAGTAGCCCTATACTACGGTAGCCATGGTTTCATAACGTACATTGATGAGGATTAATAAGCTTGTACCAACTGCAAGTTGGATGTACAAGAAATTATTGCAAAATAAAACTAAAATAAGAACTGTTCGCATCACCACAGCGACTCCTGAGATCCTCTGTGTTTTTCATTCTCTTTAGTAGAGTAACACAGGCAGCTCTTCCTTCAACCATGGTATAACAGAACAAAACCTGATCTTGATGTCAGAGTTGGGTAACCTCTATGTCCTAGAATTAATTTGTGCACTCGCTGAATTGTCATGTAAACATTTCCAGCACCCACATTCCTTCTTGAACTGGAAAATAAATCCTGCTGCTTTTGGACTGCGAGGGGAAGACGTGTAATTAAGAGCCACAGGGCCCCAATGCAAAGTCTTAATTGAGGCCTTCAAATCTGACACCAAAGGCTCCAGCAGTCCTGTTAGCCCTTGGGCAGCTAATTTTTAATAAAATGGGAAATAGTTTCTTTCCTCTAAAAACCTTAATAGGTCTACTAGAGGCTAAAACAGCAGACAGCAGGAGGGAATAAGATGTGGGAAGGAAAGAGAAACGAGCCTTCGCTCAGATCAGAATGTATTATGAGTGCACAGCTGCCAAATAACGGGAAGAAACAGTTGTACTCTGGGCACTTTGACCTCATGGTCTTGCGATTAGTTGAACCCTTTGTAACCCCTTTATTTATACCCAAGGCAAGCAAGTCAATATAAGTAAATTTCCGTTTATTTCACATAAACCTGTGCTCTGAAAATAGCTGCAAAATGAAGATCGAAGATCCCTCCTTTCCTCTAGACAGGCGTACAATGCAGCATAACGGGTCAAAGGGTACCTTAAAGCAGCCTTTTTCAACCAGGGCACCCAGGCACCAGGTTTTTTCAGGGCTGTCTTGGCAAAATGTCTAAAAACTGTGCAGAATTATATACAAGCCAGTGGGTGGATCAAGCCACTACACAAAGTTACACAAAGCCACAGGTTTTCATCGTGCACCATTACAACCTTCCAGCTTCTGGTGTCCTAATAACCAATGATGTCATTGGTTGATAAGGAGGACATTGGGCGCTTGCATGATTGTGTGCCCCTCGCCTGTCCCTCTCCATCAGAACTAGGGTCACATTAGCTGAGTGAAGGAGGGAAACTGAGGGAGAACAGAAACATTGGAATACTAGTCAGTACCAGTATGGAAGCATAAATCACCTACAACAATGGGTGTCCTACATTTGTGGAAAAACAAAGGTTAAGTCATATGTTACCCCAAAATGTAATTTTTCATTAATATGTTTGTTTCTCCATATAGATGTTTCTAAATGTATCATGTTCCCATTTTATTTGTTAGTTTACTGTCAAATACCTTCTTTCCTTTTGCAATCTGACCACACCATGGGCAAAAGCAGATCCAACCTATTGTGGTCAGTTTGCATCTCTACCTTCCACTTGGAAGCTAAAAGATGCCATACCTATGCATAGAGTGCCTGCACTCCTGTGATCAGACTATCACACACCTTGCCCAGCCTTGCACAGAGTGACAGTGGCTGGGACATTGGCAGAAGTTGACAATTGTCATACGGTGACCATCTCAGCCCTTTGTAGTCTGGTATGTAGTACTGAATAGCAGTCACAAGGCCATTTGCAAACTTTGGAAAAATAGGTACATATTCTTTTTTTTGTTCCATTAAAAAGGTTTAATTTATATTAGTACAATATTTTAAACTGTTTAATATTTTTAACAATAAAAGTATTTAAACACGTTACCATAATCAATCTTCCCTTTTTTCCACATTTCAGAAATAGGCTTATTGGAAATTGTTATTTTCATATGGCTATATATACCCAATTTACAGTGCTTGGACCTTAGGACAGGCATTTCAGGCACTGTGCAATGAAACACGGTGGGTTGTAACCCATGCCAATACAGTTTGGGATACTACTACTATAAGAAGGGATACCATTGTTCTGTACAGAGGAGAATGGGCTAGTTAAAAGTTACGGTACCTGATATCCAAAAAAAAACGTTAGCAGCTCTACTAATGAAATCTAAAGTGAGTCTATCACCATTATAAATATCTGTCTTTGATAGAAGTGCCATTGTCTGACTCTCAGGCCAAATACTAGTTCCTGCACACTGTAAAGGCTGAAAGTGAGGGGATTGCTGTGAGCATTAAATAATGGCACGCTCCATAGGTTAATTAGTTGGGTATTTAGCTTGATGAACTTCAAAGCTTTGTAGAAGACCCCGTTCAACAAAGATTTTTTTATCAATATTAATATATCTGCTGATGTTATGTGCAACTTTTTTTGTAAAGATTATGTTTGATCTGCACCCTTTGGAGCTTGCCTGTTGGTCAGTAGGGCCATCTAGCACATTAAAATACTGATAGGAAGACTAAGAAAGAGGGACTATACTATTGGGAAAATGAAAATATATACAAAGTTTATTACTTTGGAAGGACTTGTACTGGTGGAATAGTCAGAACAGAGATACCTAAATTATGTTTGAAAACAAGAGTAAGAACTTGGGTCAACTATGATATCACCAATTGGTTAATACAATATTTCTTAGACCTTGCACAAACTAGGAAGCATGAAATCACCAGATGCTAAAAAGTGAAAATCGGCATATGCCTCCAACAGATTTATCCAGCGTGCTAGCTGAATATTTCAAGGTCCTCCAAAGCAAAGAGTGCATTATTATACAGCCCTTAAGCTGCATTAAACTTAATATACAAAACTATCCTTTAAAAATCCAAACCTATCTATATGCCTATGATACCCTTGCCAGTCCCTTTCGGGTTTTAATAGAAAGGTTCTATATTAGCCAGTGCTGTACATGGTAGATAGCACAATTTTCATCAATCTGTACCCCAGAAGGAGCTTACAATCTTAAGTTCCTATCACAGTTGTAAGATGGTCTAGGTTCCGTTAGAGACTGATTGACCTATCAGTATTTTTTTTCCAAAGAGTAAAAAAGCAAACCCACAAATTTCATGCAGATAACACCCTGGTGGATGTTGAATAAAAGACCCCTATGCATGGCCACAGTGCTAACCACTGGACCACTTTCCTGCCAGTAAAAATGTATCTATGTGACAAACATAGGCCTGTTGCAATAATGATGGCTGCCACCAATATCTAGGGTAATGATGGCTGCCACCAATATCTAGGGAGATGCCACAACTCACAATATAATTTCACAAGGTAGGGTCACCTAACCAGTTGGCATATGGGCTGACCAAAATACTGGATGAAGATTGGATTTTTTTCAGATTTTTTTTTATTTAGTTATTAAAACTATTATTAGGATTTATATAAAGTGCAACAGTTTGCACAGCAAAAGACAGTACAGTTACAAAACAATTCAAGACAAGAGGTTTAGGAGGGCCCTACTCATAAGCGCTTACAATCTACAACATTCTAGTTATATTACCAAATATACTGTAGCATGCAGTGCAACAGTTTTGAAGTATGAAAGCCTAGGTTGACTTTATATTTGAACTAAACTGTAACTACAGGGAGGTACAAAGACTTGAAGTATGTCAGGGCCCATTGTGATAAGGCCAAATCTAAGTACTATTCTGCTTTTCCGCCATGTGTCAGAGTATTCTGTACAAAATAGACACTTTGCTTTTCTGACTTCTTTTGTGTTTGCTAACATGACTGTCTGAATCCCAACATACCTATTTCCTCAATCAAGGAGAAAATAGCAATGTAAGTGTATAGTGTGTGTTTATTAACTGAAAGGAATAGCAAAAAAAGAGTAGGTTGTCGGTGAAGATTTGGTGTTTTCCTTCAGCTACAACAATTGTATACACATAAGTACAGACCATCATTGTAGCCAGCTAGCCAATATACCCAACAATTGATTGATGGTCATTAACTGTACTATTACTAGCGATCAATGAATGCCCATGACTGCCCATGTCAATGAATGCTTTCTCCTTAGAAGATTCTGCTGGAATCTAGGAATGACGGACTCCAGCATTTCCTCCACCCCTGGCCTGGACATATTAAGATTCTGGCAGGAAAGGTAAGGTGCTTGTTTTGCATTTAGAGGCGTTTCCGCTTGGCACACGATGCAATCAAACTGACAAATCTGGCCATCCCCGAGGGTACATACTGAAGCAAATGAAGAGGGGGGGGATGTATGTACAAGGATCACACAGAACACAAAGACATTAAGAAAAGAGAAACTGCAGGAGAACCAGACAATGTCAACTATGGGACAAATAACAAAGCTCTAGGAGGGAAGGACAGACAGACAGTAGGACAAATACTAATGTCATGAACTATAGAGGAAAGTGGAAGCATCTAAGTTCTAAATGCTTGAGATATAAACATTATTTCATGGGTTAAAAATTACCTAAAATAAAGACTCGGTGATGACCACCCTGCTTTAATTTTTCTTTCTTGTTTTATTATCATCAATATTATTATTAGGAGGCCTTCAGAAAGATGAGTACTGTAATCACACCTCCCATCTTGTCCTTCAACAATAACAACTACCTTTCCGTAGTACCAGATCAAGGTGTTGGCGCTACCTGTTTGCATATGAATGGTGGGGTATTTTCCCGACACTCATTAGAACTGAAGAAGTGGCTTGGACAAGCTACCAAACATCTTCAACATTACAGAACAAGTCCGGCTGAGTGTGACTAACTACTACTAGACGTAATCACAAGACACGCGTGAGAAGGTCCAAATGATTTGATTCCCCTCACCTTTCACGTTAAAATCTGCGGAAATTTCTAAAAGTTCCCTTATCACCATCTATAGGTTATAAAAAGTTGAAGCAGTTAAATAGATTGTGGCAGAATTTAAAGCAACTTGGTTGGTTTATGTGAATTAAGTAGGACAAGTTTTTCCAACTTTATCCCATTAACTGTCAGTCGTCATAAAATATTTAGATCTGCACCGGTCAATAAAAAAGTGCTGAGCTTCCCAGCAGAAGAATAGCCTCCTATGATCTTATCCTTCAAAAGGGAATACCAATAATGAAGAATGATAACCTGTAGCTACCAGTCAGAATTCTTATTACCATAAACTGGAATCTGATTGGCCATTTTGAACTACTGACCCTACATTATCACTGCTTTTTGAACTGCCTTACTGAATAAACCGGTTAAGATCTCCTTGCCAGTACGTGGGATTCATTAGATCTATGCTCCCATCGACAAAAAAAAAATTATTGACCAGTACTGACCGGCACAGACTGATTCTAAGCCTTAACATAGCCTAATCAAACTATTTATGCCAGCATGGCCTGTTCAAACCATAAGTTCCAATATGTCCTGAGAGTGGGGACTGGCATCCTGAAGCCCTTCATCTATGGTAGAATCACAAGCTCAAGCCTTATCCGTCTTACAAATTCAATGTTTCCTAAGAATGAGAAGCTCCCAGAATATCTTAGCAGCAAGACGGAAACCTTGTATTATGTCATAGCCGTACGGTTCAGCCCTTTACTGGAAAGGCAAGGGTTAGCGAGAGATTGTGAGCCGCTATCAATCACTTCCCCCAAGTCAAAAAGATGACACCCAACGTATAATAACTACTGCTAGGAAGAGCTGTGACTTCCCCCCTGCCTCTCACATGGCTTTCTGCTTGGAGATAAATGGAGGTTTTGCCTGGTGGATACATCATTGTTTTAATGTAATCAATACACCAAGGGAAAGCTAGCAGGGAATGTGCCTACATTGCACCTCTACAGCCAGCATTCCCTACTTAAAAGGCAGTGTGGGTACCCAGTGCCTGCAAGAGCTCTTTCTCATGCAAAATGTGACAAGAACTAGTCTGCCTGAACTCAGTTACGCTGCCCATAACGTACCAGAAAGCAGTCGGATGATACTGCAGCTGCTT
The DNA here is from genome assembly GCA_037952925.1 of Lithobates clamitans. Lineage (NCBI taxonomy): Eukaryota > Metazoa > Chordata > Amphibia > Anura > Ranidae > Lithobates > Lithobates clamitans. The sequence goes on from JBBGZY010000992.1 coordinate 10,160,640, forward strand.
CACACACCAATGGAAATTTGCATTGAATTTATGACCAGAAAAGAAATCACATAACCAAATTAAAATGAGACTGCCATCCCAGAATATTTATAAGGGCATTTAAGCTTTTTAAACCTATGCACGGCCATGCCATCCAGCCCTCAGCTGCACAGTAGGCTCGTACTTTTAGCTGCAGCATTTAAACAGGCCTTGGTGCTTTTTTAATTTTCCATAAACAACCTGTTATGGGGCCAGAGGGCACAGGGGGAACTCTAATTTGCCTACAGGAGCGTGACAGCACAGCTGTGGCTTCATACCGGATGCCATTCATGACATTGTCATCGTTTAAGCTCATTCAATTTATTTTCCTTTTATTTTTTCCGAAAATGGCCTGCAGTGCCCTCAGGGACCTTGAGCTAGAAGCAAATTCAGGTATTAGAGAACAAAATCAAATCGGATAGAACTCTACAGATTCCTCCTCAATAGAGGTCCTATGTATACATTCTTTCTCGAACCTCACATATATCTTAGAGATAACTGGATAACACGGATAACATTGCTTGACCATCACTTGAGCAGTTGCATTTTCTATTTTAGTTGGACACTTGTCCAAATGAGGAAACGTCTAAGAGAAAACCTCACCTGGGGTGATGGAGCTTAACACCTACATTAGTAGGAGCCATTATCACTCGATGACTTCTGCTAAGAGTTTACGCTGCCTAGCTATAGAGTTTGAGAACTGCCACAATCCCCAAAAACCTTGAGGGACATGTGGAACTGATTCCGGACCTGAGTGCCGGTGGCTCTGTCCTTGCCACAAATGCTGCAGAACCTCTTGGAAGGGTTAATCGTAGTGTTTCTGATAGCCTCCTACCTCTTTGTATACCAGGACGGTGATTGACAGTTGCACTGACAAAGAGGTTCTGTTTCAGCAGACGTGGGTTCTACAAGTCATTCTGGCCAAAACGGAGAAGTGCATTTCCTCAGCCCTGCCTAGGTCTAAAATTCGAGAAGGAGGAACACGGATTGGCCTGCTAGCCAAGACTCCGGAGATGAATCTAAAAATACCGTAGAAGAGGAATCCAAGCAGCACCGGCCCCTCTAGCAGTTATGGGGTAACACAACCTCTATTCTAGAGGGTTATTAGATTTTCTGCAGTGCACTGAGAACATAAAACCCAGCGATAAAGTGATTAATGGAGCAATGCCTTGTGGGTCTCTTTAGCAAGGAACAGGTCAATGGACTGGTGCCCTACAGCATTATTGCAGGGAAAGAAGTTTAACCCTTTCAGGCTTCTCAGTGGCTCCCTATCCATTAGGAGGGGGAAAAAAACGTACAACGGCGGGTTCAAACAGGGTGCCAGCCAGCAGTATATCCTATGCTATTCTATACCTTCCCAATGATGACTTCAGTATTCTATAAATAATACCATGCAGTGGCGCACAAACATAATGAATATTTACATGCCTGTGTCATTCTATGGAGCCTTCATACAGTCAATGGTGTGTGCTACAACTGGAAAGTCTCCACTTTTACCTCCAGCCATGAAAGCTTTATATTTTGACGTGAAGCCCATCTTCTCCCCAGACCCCCAGAGATCATTTAACTGTTTTATTTTAGGCTATGTCACCAGTGCAAGCTTTAAAGTATGCAAGTTATTTAAGACAACTTACCCAAAGGGCAATATGAAAGGGGGCCCCACACCGCCAATCAATTGTCCGCCGCTGCCTTGACCAAAAATTAAAAAAAAAAAAATAAAAGATAAAACAAGAAAGATCCAGTGGTAGGATTGGTGATCCTTGTTAGTTTTCCCAGATTCCAGACTGAAAGTTCAGGGACTAGATGGGTCAGATGTGTTCCCTTTGCCCAATGTCAATGACAAAAAATCCAACAGCCTGTAGGAAAAGGATGGTTGGGTCCAAGGTGGAGATCCAGGTGGAGGAGTCACCTAGGGACAGAGGGGTCATGGGCACGCTTACCCCCCGCGCCACCGCCGCTGCCACCGCCGCACCCCCCAGCAAGGCGATCACCAATCAGGTGTGCATGTCCTAGATGTCAATCATGGTGTGCAATGTATGGAGCCTTCTCTCTCTATAAGGTCACTATGAACATCCTGATCCTTTTTCTTTTTTTTTTACAATGGATCAAGGTCTGTGTGTGTGCCATTGTGTGGCCATGAAGACGATGAAGTGTCAGTGGTGATGAGTAGAAGGTTTCTGCTGGGCTCTAGGTAGCTGTGCTGCTCCTTGTTCTTCTTCTTCCATCCATCCTCCGTCCTCCTCGTCTAGAAGATCCCTCGGAGTTCCCTCTCTATGAGTGTGTGTTACCTGCACCATTCACTGCCAGCCAGCACCAGTCCAGCATCAGCACCAAGTCAGTGTGAAAACTCTCTCTCCATCCATGGCATGCCTGTCACGCCGCAGCCAATGGAAGCGAGGGGCACGCCTCCGCCGCGCGGCGATTGGCCAGAGCCTTCCCTGGGGCGCCACTTGATTGGAAGGCTTCGGGCTCCGGGCTTTAACCCCGTCGGTGCCTGTCTCAGCTTACTTACCCCCCCTCCTCTCCCGCACGGTGTCTTGGGGGGGGGGGGGGGGACCGGGATTACAATTCTATTAAGTCCGATTGTGAGAGCCAGTGTGTCCGGTCATCACACACCCGGGAGAGGGCGGAGCATGTCACAGCCAGCCCGAGGGGAGGGGAGAGGAGGGGGGCACTTTGTACGGATCTGGAGGTCTTCATTCATCAGAGACCCCCCTACTGATCACACCGGGGCTCCTGGGGGGGAAACATGGCTTTCCAAGGACATCCGAGTGATCAGACCCTGAGACACCCCCGACACCGTCCACCTACCGAGACTGCCAGGGACACCCAGCTCCAGGGTCATATGATGGGGATCTCTATATACCTTCTGATCATGGTCATGTGACACCCCCCCCATCATAGATCACCATCCCCCCCACAGCATCATAGATCACCATTTACCCCAACCCCACCCCCCAGCATCATAGATCACCACCCCTCCCCCCGCATCATAGATCACCATTTACCCCCCCCCCCCCCCAGCATCATAGATCACCATCCCCCCCACAGCATCATAGATCACCATTTACCCCAACCCCCCCCCCCCCCCGAGCATCATAGATCACCCCCCCCCCATCATAGATCACCATTTACCCCCCCCCCCCCAGCATTATAGATTACAATTTACCCTCCCCCCACTATCATAGATCACCATTTACCCCCCCCCCCCAAGCATCATAGTTCCCCCCCAGCATCATAGATCACCATTTACCCCCCCCAGCATCATAGATCACCATTTACCCCCCCCCCCCAGCATCATAGATTACCATTTACCCCCCCCCCATCATAGATCACCATTTACCCCCCCCCAAGCATCATAGATCACCATTTACTCCCCCCCCCAAGCATCATAGATCACCACCCCCCCACTATCATAGATCACCATTTACCCCCCCCCCCAGCATCATAGATTACCATTTACCCCCCCCCCATCATAGATCACCATTTACCCCCCCCCAAGCATCATAGATCACCATTTACTCCCCCCCCCCAAGCATCATAGATCACCACCCCCCCACTATCATAGATCACCATTTACCCCCCCCCCCCAGCATAATAGATCACTATTTACCCCAACCCCCCCAGCATCTACCCCCCCCCCTCTCTCTATATACCCTCTCCCTCTCTATATACCCCCCTAATCATTGCATGATTATGTTATCTTTTCCTAGAACCATAGATCATTATATAACCCCTCCCTCTCTATGGACCCCCTCTCCCTATATTTACCCCCTCCCTCTCTATATACCCCCTCTCCCTATATATACCCCCTCTCTCTATATATACCCCCTCCCTCTCTATATACCCCCCTTTCTCTCTATATACCCCCCTAATCATTGCATTGTTATGTTGTCTATTTCCTAGCACCATAGATCACTATATACCCCCCTCCCTCTCTATATACCCCCCTTTCTCTCTATATACTCCCTCCCTCTCTATATACCCCTCCCCCCAATCATTGCATGGTAATGTTAACTTCCTAGCAACATAGATCATTATATACCCCCTCCCTCTTTATATACCCCTCCCCATCTCTATATAACCCCCCCCCCCCCATTTTGCACTGTTATCATATGGGCTGATTCATTTGATTCACCCCCTGGAAGCACAGATCACCGTACCCCCCCCCCCCCCCCCCCGATCATTGCATGGTTATGTTATCTACTTCCTAGCATCTTGGAGCGTTGTATACAATACCCCCCCCCCCCCCCATCATTGCATGGTTATCAGATGGGATGATTCGTGTGATTTACTCCCTGGAAACACATTTTCTGTACCCTCCTAGTAGCAAAGATCACCATATACCCTGATCTGATCACTGTATAAATGAGGGATCACCATACCATGTGGGATGATTTATTTCATTTACCCCCTGGTAGCACAGATCACCATCTACCCCCCTGATCATTGCATGGTTATGTAATCTACTTCCTAGCACCATAGATCACTATATACCCCCTCCCTCTCTATATACCCCCTCTCTCTATATATCCCCTGATCATTGTATAGTTATGTTATCTACTTGCTAGCACTATAGATCACTATAATCCCCCCCCCAAAAAAATCTCTATATACCCCCTGATCATTGTATGGTTATCATACAAACTAATTCCTATTTCCAGCAGCATAGTTCACCATCACCACTTGATTATTACATGGTTGTAATATGGGCTGATTCATGTGCCTTATCTCCTTGTAGTACAGCTCAGAGTATAACTGCTGACTATTGTATGGTGATGTGACGTTTGTGACCTACCTCCTAGTAGTAAAGACCATCATATACACCCTGATCATAACATGGTTATCATATGCGATAAATCATGTGGTTTACCTCCTAGCAGCACAAATCACCATATACTCTATGATTAGGATTTAAAACAGAGGTTTAAGTTGCATTCATTTGCACACATATGTGAAAGCCCCCGTTTGTTAAAAAAGTAATCATATGGGATGATTCATATGACTTACTCCCTAGTAGCACAGCTCATGGTATAGCTTTTGATTATTGCATGATTATCCTTTGGGCAGATTCATATGACTTACCTCCCAACAGCACAGATCACCATATACCCCCCTGATCATTGCATGGTTATCATATGGGATGATTCATATGACTTACCTCCTAGTAGTAGCACAGCTCACAGTATACCCCCTGATCGTTGCACAGATCGCATATGGGATGATTCATATGACTTACCTCCTAGTAGTAGCACAGCGCATAGTATATCCCCACGATCATTGTACGGTTATCTTATAGGATGATTCATAGGACTTACCTCCTAGTAGTAGCACAGCCCACAGCATACTCCATGATCATTGCACAGTTATCATATGGGATGGTTAATTAAACTCACCTCCTAGTAGTAGCACAGCGCATAGTATATCCCCCCGATCATTGTACGGTTATCTTATAGGATGATTCATAGGACTTACCTCCTAGTAGTAGCACAGCTCACAGTATACTCCTTGATCATTGCACAGTTATCATATGGGATGGTTAATTAAACTCACCTCCTAGTAGTAGCACAGCTCACATTATACCCCCTCGATCATTGCATGGTTATCATATAGAATGATTCATATCATTTACCTTCTAGTAGTAGCACAGTTCACCGTAAATCCCCTGATCATTGCATGGGTATCCCATGGGTCACAACTTACCTCCTAGTAGTAAGAAGAAAAACAGAATGGTAATATTGTGCCAATATGGTGCCACATTCAGTATTAGAAGCAAAAGAGAAATCCCCTATGATGAACTTTAAAGGCACACTCAAATAAGATTGAAACAGTATTGAGAGTATTATAGTACAAAAAAATATTTATTCATAATTAAACATAATAGCTAAAATTATGCATATGAAAATGGAATGTCTAGACAGTTCATGATATTGTCACCATATTTACGAGAAAAATATATATGCAGTCCTCTTGCACCCAACGCGTTTCAGAGTACATATTTTCCTCCTTCTTCAGGGGTATATGAAGAGGAGAATATATATAGTTTTTCAGGTGACAAAAAGAATTCAACATTCCATCACATTGTGTTTAAAAACAGGAGAGATGCATATAACAGTAGGAGCTGTGTCTGTTGTTTCTCTAATTCAAAACACATAGGCATCAAAGGAGTCTCTTAAAGAGGAGTTCCCATTTAAAAAAAAAAAAAATGAAAAGTCAGCAGCTACAAATACTGCAGCTGCTGACTTTTAATAATCGGACACTTACCTGTCCCACAGTCTAGCGATGTGGGGGATAGAAGCCCCGCTCGTCTCCCCCTCCGTTTGGCGGCGCCGGCATTGCAACTGTGGGCGCCGGGCTATGGCTTCACAGCCGGGCACCCACTGTGCATGCGCGAGCGGCGCCGCACGCCGTGATTGACTGCTCAGTCAATCTGGGACCTGTAATGTGTCCCAGATGATTGACAAGAGGGAGGGAGCAGAGCTGAGCCTTTCCTGCACCGAGGGGAAGTGATGTCACCAGCCCAGGCACTGAAAGAGGCAGACTACGAGGGACCCCCTAGTAACAGCCATTTACAGGTGAGTTAAAAAATAAATAAATTTCCAAATGTTTTTTTTTTTTTTTTAGGCACATTCATGCATTTTTTATTTTTTTTTGGGTGGAACACCACTTTAAGGGCTATATGATGTTTTCAAATCACCCAAGGAACCGGCTCATCGCTCCCTCCACAACCTACAGAGGGGAAATGGCCAAGAGGATTTACTGGGGCCAAAAGTGGAAAGATCCTGGGTATAGCCGATGTGCTCAACCAAAGCAGAAGAACAAGTTCTATTTTAGAAGGGGTGACAGCAACTTATAACAGAGTCCTGAAGAAAGCCTTACGTCCTGATATCCAGCAAATTACTGAAATTTGTACTGTAAATTGGAACTGTAATTTGCTGGATGTCAGGATGTACGGCTGCTTATTTTCAGGACTCTGTTATAAGTTGCTGTCACCCCTTCTAAAATAGAACTTGTTCTTCTGCTTTGGTTGAGCACATCGGCTATACCCAGGATCTTTCCACTTTTGGCCCCAGTAAATACTCTTGGCCATTTCCCCTCTGTGGGTTGTGGAGGGAGCGATGCGCCAGTTCCTTGGGTGATTTGAAAACATCATATAGCCCTTAAGAGACTCCTTTGATGTGTTTTGAAGTAGAGAATCAACAGACACAGCTCCTACTGTTATATGCATCCCTCCTGTTGTTAAACACGATATGATGGAATGTTGAATTCTTTTTGTCACCTGAAAAACTATATATATTCTCCTCTTCATATACCCCTGAAGAAGGAGGAAAATTTGTACTCCGAAACGCGTTGGATGCAAGAGGACTGCATATATGTTTTTCTTGCAAATATGGTGACAATATCATGAACTGTCTAGACATTCCATTTTCATATGCATAATTTTAGCTATCATGTTTAATTATGAATAAATATTTTTTTGTACTATAATACTCTCAATAATTTTTCAATCTTATTTGAGTGTGCCTTTAAAGTCCATCATAAGGGATTTCTCTTTTGCTACCTCCTAGTAGTAGCACAGCTCACAGTAGTCTCCTTGATCATTGCATGGTTATCATATAGAAAGATTCATATAACTTACCTCCTAGTAGCACAGCTCACAGTATAACTATATAGTATTATTGCATGGTTATCATATTGGACTGTAGATATTGAAGGTGTGTTCCAGAATTTTTTTGCAAAAAAAAAAAAAATAAACTAGATGTTAATTCTAAATGGATATCATACAGTCTTTTGGGTATCAGCGATGGACATAAATTGAAGTTTAGACCAAGTCTGCTCATTGAAGTAGAGAAGGGTGAGTTGCCAGCAAAGCTAGAGATCTAACCATTGTGTGTTCCCCTGGCTTAGTGTGGTCAGTTTTTAGAAAGCAGAGAAAATGGCAGGAACACCAGGGATTTCACACAAAGGATGCAATACGAAGAGAACAGGAGACTTTCTCATACAAGTACATGGTACAGCAGGCTCATATCAGGAATATGAAATGTTGGGTCTACATATTATTTAAAGAGATTGGTGGGGGGTTCCATTGGCATACCGGAGGGGAGGAGGGGTATATATTCTCCATGTATTGTGACTTTGAGGCAGAGGCGTAACTAGAAACTTCAGGGCCCCGCTGCAAGAAACCATGATGGACTTTCTATTTTGGCAGGGCGTCCATGGACATCCTCCCAGAACCCTGCCTCTCGTGTGCCCCCTGGGGCACCCATCCAGTGCACTCTGTGACTGTCGTGTCCTTCGGATGATCACAGATCACTGTAATAGGGCGTACACACGGTCGGACTTTGTTCGGACATTCCGACAACAAAATCCTAGGATTTTTTCCAACGGATGTTGGCTCAAACTTTTTTTGTTTACACACGGTCGCACAAAGTTGTCGGAAAATCCGATCGTTCTGAACACGGTGACGTAAAACACGTACGTCCGGACTATAAACGGGGCAGTAGCCAATAGCTTTCATCTCTTTATTTTTTCTGAGCATGCGTGGCACTTTGTCTGTCGGATTTGTGTACACACGATCGGAATTTCCGACAACGGATTTTGTTGTCGGAAAATTTTATCTCCTGCTCTCCAACTTTGTGTGTCGGAAAATCCGATGGAAAATGTCCGATGGAGCCCACACACAGTGGGAATTTCCGACAACACGCTCCGATCGGACATTTTCCATCGGAAAATCAAACCGTGTGTACGGGGCATTAAGGGTCAATCACAGCGGCCCTTTACCATGTGATCAGCTGATCACATGTAAAAAGACTTGCCGGTTATCGGCAGCCCTTTCCTCCCATGCTGTGTCTGTGTGAGGAAAGGAGAGCTGTTAACCAGCAAGACTGTGAATACATTGTTTACACTGATAATCAGTGCTGCCTATCAGTGCTGCCTATCAGTGCTCATCAATGCCACCTATCAGTGCTGAGGGTACTGCAGTGGAGTGGCAGTAGGGTGCCGAATTCTGAATGGCTCTCTGCAGTCTAGCAGATTTCTGGAGTACATTTTATTTTATATTCTTCAGACAACTCCTAGGTACTTTACAGCATATGCTCACTCAGGTATATGAAAATATGTACCCAGAAAGTGAAAACTCAATCAGTAATTTAGTGCAATGTGGGCCTGTCATTATCGAAGCATGCCGCACCATGGCACTTTGCGTATGCTGCTATTAAACCTTTGAACTTTATTTGATTTAGCACACCATTATCATCTTCATGTTTTTTACTTGGTGCACTACATGGACCATCATTTTTTTTTTTTTTATCGACATGATTATATATAGAAGAATATCTTTAGTGACTCAATTTTTCAATCTGCTTGTTATTAGTATTCTTTTATCTCATGATTATTACTAAAAAGAATTAGTCATGGGAAGGGTTTGCCAAATACACTTCATGTGCCAAATATGGTGGGTATGCTACTGAGTAATTTATTAAGGATGAGACCACATAAGTTTAAAACTTAGTAGTGAGGTCCTAAGTTTAAAAAAAATTAAAAGTTTCAAAAAAGAAAAAAAATGCAAACTGAAATTGTCATACTTTGAGGCCGTCCTTCCCTGGCCAACTAAACTGGCCAACAGTGGCCTTCTGATACACAAGACCGTGCTTAGTTTATGGACTCTGTGCAAAGCTTAAAAATAACACATCTTGCAATGAAAGGTACAATTTAAATCCTGGTATATAAGTGCTTTCCTACAGTATGCAAAATATTAGTCATTTCGTTCTAGCTGTTGAATTGCTGCATTTTTTTATGGAAAAGTACTTAAGCTGTGAGAAACAGAACAGACAATAAGCATTTCCTTTGGGTTTTAGACAGCTGCTTCCATTATGTAGTTTTTCTGTTCTATTCTGCCTTGCTTTTCTGCATGGTAAACATGTAGTTTTAAGATAATTATACTGCCCATCATGTAATGCCTCCAAATTGGGTTGTCTCTTTATTTTCTGCAAGCTGGTAATGGGACGAGGACATGCTTATCATGGAGAAGGTGTAGTCGCTCTTAGAGTAGTGTGCTTAGAGATGCTGTAGCAACATTATAATGCCTTGCACATGGGCTAATTCAATGCCCTTTAATAGTCAACAGAAAATATTCAACGAGGATAATTGAATTAACCCCTATACTGGATAGGATGAAAGAACTAGTGCATTACCTTAGGAAGGTCACCTTCACTTAAGACCAAAATAAGTACTCTTCCAAGAAATCTTATTTATATGTTAGCAATAAGGTCTGAAAACACCTTAAAGGGAAATTTCAGCTTAAAAAACATGTTGTTTTCACACAATACAAAAGTGACCAAACTGCTACTATGTAATTTGTATTTAAAGTGTTGGCAATGTGCTCATAAACGTAAAAAAGAAGGAAATAAGAAGAGTATCCACCCTATCCAGATGTTCCTAGAGCTGTAACACCTACCAAGTAGAATTATGCAAATCTTGACTTCAGGTCAAAAAGTCAAGATTAGTCCCATTCTTTCTATGCTTCACTATTGGTCCTTTAGTGCAGTGGTCTCCAAACTGGAGCCCAGAGGCCAGATATGGCCCTTTGCTTGCTGTTACCTGGCCCCTGGGGCACTATTTTATCCACTGATATCAACAATGGGGCATAATTCCGACCCCACTGACACCAATGAAAAGGCACAATTCCTCCCAATGACATCAACAATGGGGGCACAATTCCTCCCAATGACACCATCAATTGGGCTGAATGACACCAACTATGGGGCACAATTAATTCTAATGACACCAACGACGGGGCACAATTCCTCCCACTGACACCAACAATTAAACCAAATGACAGCAATGACGGGGCACAGTTTTTTCCCAATGACACCAATGATGGGGCACAAGTCTTCTCATGGACAAAAGTAATGAGGCAAGATTCCTCTCATGGACACCAACAATGGGGCAGAATTCCTCTTATGGGCACCAACAATGGGGCAGAATTCTTCCCCCTTTTCACATTGTCGGGACCTTTTCTACTCCCAATGGCCAAAGTCCGGACCCCCCTTAAGTATGAAGGACAGTAAACTGGCCCTTTGTTTAGAAAGTTTGGAGGCCTCTGCTTTATTGCAATGGGAAAACATGCAGTGCAACATCCCCTGCTTTCCCTCTAATTGGTTTTCCATGGAGCAAAAGTGGTAATCCTGTTTGTGACTATGAACAGAATATGTAGTCATGGACTTTATGTGGACATAAAGAAGAGAAACTCAGTGCTAGACATGTGCATTCGTTTTCGTCCAAATGCATTTTCGTCCGAATTTCAGATATTTTCGTTATCGTTTTAACAAACGATAACGAAAGTGCAGAATCCGAAAAACGAAAGATCCGACATAAACAAATGCTTTATTTTCGTTTTCGTTGCTACTACAGTTCGATATAGATAGGAGATTCGACATGATGATGACAATAACAATCTGTGTCCATCAAACCCGTGGTCGAATGTGCCTAACCTTAACTCTATTAGTCCAAGATTATTCTACATAGAGAGAAAAGATTCGACATGGGGAGAAAAGATTCGACATAGGGGAGAAAAGATTCGACGTAGGGGAGAAAAGATAAATAAAAATAATGATGATGATGAATGTTATTGGCTGAGTGTAACCAAAGAGGAGGAGCAGTAAAATAGCTAGAACTAAGTACACACGTAGTTTGGCTTATGGTGTCTGTTGAAAGTTCTAAGAAGATTCGATGGAGCAGGTAAACTATACAGCGTCGTACAGTTTAGCTGCTCCGTCGAATCTTCTTTGAACATTCGACAGACACCATAAGCCTTCAATGACAGATTCAACCTCAATTTGGATTTTCAGACGAATGCAATTTTTAACGAAAAACAAAGTAAATAAAAACGAATTTCGGTAACTTTCGAGTAACTAAATAAATGTATTTTTCGGACGAAAACGAAATTCCGAAACGAAATATTTCAGTGTGCACATGTCTACTCAGTACCATAAAAACAATTGTCTTATGTACCATTAAAAATCTATTGCACAACATTACAAATTACTCTCCGCAAAGGGGCTCACAACACGCAAAGATTCTGATTACAGTTCGCATGTGGACTTGTTTCGGGTATCCTTCTTAAGGAGCACATGTGACGGAATCAGTACACTGGAACCCATCCTAATCCTAATCTTCAATAGAGTAATCAGCCAATAGTACTGGAATTCATAGCATGTGTATGTTGCCCATAGAGGTGCACATGAATAAGCCAAGGTTAAGCCACTGCCTCTCGGGTGGAACATTCAGGTACATTCAGTAAACAGGCAATGTGTCAGAGAAATAACAGAAACTTTGTTTGCCAGTACCGGCATTTCCCTGTAGGCCTGTGTGGCAGAATGGCGAATCGGCGCATGTGGGTACGCGATTCAGCAGACCGCGTCACGGCGCAATGGCACACATAGACGCGCGAGTCAGCGGGCCGCGACACGGCGAAACGGCGTAAGCGCGTATGCATCTTAGCCGCACACGTGAGTTCCCCTGGCGGCCCTATAAAAGGCAGCCCAGCTCTCTGGCTTATTGCTGGTTTGTCATTTCAGCTCCTGTGTTCCTGTGCCTTTGTTCTGCTATTGACTCCTGCCTATTGTTACCCGGATTGCTTTGACCACCCTTGAACTTCTCCTGCACCTTGACCTTGGCTTGCTTAACGGATTCCTCTTCAGTCTGCCCCAGTGTTTGACCCCCGGCTTCTCTTTAAAGACTTCGCTACTGCCTGTTCCAGTGTTTGACCCCGGCCTGTCTTGGACTCTCTCATTTGATTGATTCCTGTGTATGACCTTGGCTTGTTTAAACGGACTTCCTTCCTAACGGCTTGCTGTGTTTGACCCCCTGGCTTATCTATATACTTTGTTCCAGTTGTCTACTTAAGGACCAAGGTGTTGGAGCCCCAGTCTGCTTCCTCTGCTGATCACCGTCTGGGTTTACCCTGCACAGACTTACTACCAGACGGAAGTTCAACACGCAAGCTCCTACTAGTTCCTGGCGACCCGTGCCTCTCTGTGCCTGATACCCTCTGTGCCACCTCCAGGAGTATAGCGCACTCAGCTGCAAGGGGAGCCGCTCTCAGCATCTCGGCCCTGGTGAGTACCCGGACACAATGGTCTTGTAAACATAATATTATAATAAATAGATCAACTTCCCAATAGGGGAACCATCCAAACCCAATGTGAATAAGTCACCATAAAGACAGCATGGTATAAAGTCCAATTGCAATTAAAACAATGTACCCAAATGAATTGTATATCTTTTTTAAGACAAAGAAAGCTTTCTTTTGGTGGTATTTAATCAGTGCTGGGCTTTTTATTTTTTGCTTTATAAAGGAAAAAGGACCAAAAATTTAGAAAAATCACTTTAGTTTTAGTTTTTGTTATAAAACTTTGCAAATAAATAACTATTCTTCATAAATTTAGTCCAACATGTATTCTACTAGATATCATTAATGAAAAATAAACAAATGGTGTATTATATTTAGTCTGTGTGAAAGTTATAGAGTCTACAAACTATAGTATATATATTTGAAAATTGATCAATCCTGATGTAATGACTTCCTATCTCATTTCTCAAGGCCCTAAAATGCAAGGGAAGTACAAATACCCCCTAAATGACTCCTTTTTGGAAAGTAGACAGTCCAAGGTATTTAGTAAGAGGCATGTTGAGTTGTAATTTTTGGCATTTTTTTTTTTTGGAAATTTAAGAAATTACTGATGGCTTGGTGCCAAATACCACAGCACACCATCAGAGGCCTAGTGGCGTCCATGCCACTATGGGTCAGGGATGTTTTTAGTGGCAAAAGGGGATGTTTTGGTGGCAAAAGGGAAACCTACTCAATATTAGGTGGGTCATCATAATATAATGGCTGACCGGTGTATATAAACCACATTTTCTCCCAGGTGTTGAATCCCCAGACTCTTTCCCTCTTTGGCCTCACCTGGGCATCAAATGTTGTGAAGATCTGCACAGTCCTAGTATAATCTCCCTTCTCTATTCATCTTTTTTGTCTTCCTCCCCTCCCCTTTACACAGAGAGATGGAACTAAGACTTTGGAATCTCCCTGGCTGAGGAGGTATGGCAACATATGTGGCTAACTACAAAGACCTGCTCTGCCAATATCAGTACACTGGATATGTGGAGACAGAGTGCCCATGTCGGGAGAGGCATTACTGGAGGCACTGTGAAGCCAGACTAAGAGAGCACTGAGCCAGTGTCATCATCCTATCTCCCCCATCACTACCATTCCTCTGCCACTGATCCCATCCTGCCAATCACCATCCCTCTGCCACTGATCCCACCTCCCCACCACTGCCACTGATTCCACCCCCCACCACCGCCACTGATCTCAACCCCTCCACCACCACCACTGATCTCACCACCGCCACTAATCTCTTCCCCACCAATACTGCCACTGATCATACCCCCCCTCCCACCACCACCACCACCACTGCTGCCACTAATCCCAAATCCCCCCTCTCACCACCACCACTGCTGCCACTGATCCCAACCCCCCTCCCCCACCACCACTACTGCCACTGATTCTATCCCCCCACCACCACTACTGCCACTGATCAACCCCCCACCACCACCACCACTGCCACTGATCTCATACCCACCCACCACTGATCCCACCCCCCCACCACCGCCACTGATCCCTTCCCACTGCCACTGCTGCCACTGATTCCCCCCTTCCCACTACTGCTGCCACTTATCCCGCCTTCCGACCACCACTGCCGCCACTGATCGCATCCCCCCACTACCACTGCTGCCACTCCTCCCCCACCACCACTACTGCCACTGATCTTACCCCCCCAACACTGTCACTTATCCCATGCCCCCACCCAGGGCTGGTGCAAGGATTTTTGACACCCTAGGCGAGACCTCATTTTGCTGCCCCCCCCCCCCCAGGCTCCACTCCTGACTCCACCCCTTTTGCCCTGCCCATGTATACCCAACCTTTTTAATGAAGCGCCCCCTAAAATGTAGCCCACCAGTGCCCATCAAATGCAGCCTCATTAGCGCCCATCAAATGCAGCCTCATCAGCACCCATCATATGCAGCCTCACCAGTGCCCATCAAATGCAGCATTACCAGCGCCCATTAATGCAGCCTCACCAGCGCCCATCAATGCAGCCTCACCAGTGCCCATTAATGCAGCCTCACCAGCACCCATCAATGCAGCCTCACCAGTGCCCATCAAATGCAGCCTCACCAGCGCCCAACAAATGCAGCCTCATCAGCGCCCATCAATGCAGCCTTGCAGTGCCTATCAATGCAGCCTACCTGTGCCCATCAATGAATGTTTGCTTGCTTCATTTGTTCGCAAGTCGGGACACAGTCCTCCGCCGCCACTGCGCCCTGACACTGTGCGAACGAAGCGGCGGCTGCCTGCTGATGCTGAGACTTAATTGCTTGCTGCAGAGAGAAGAGAGTAGAAACACCAGTGGCCGGGCGCCCTAGGCTGCAGGGCGCCCTAGGCGGCTGCCTAGTTTGCCTAGTGGTAGCACCGGCCCTGCCCCCACCACTGCCAACACTACTGCCACAATTACCACCCCTACCACTACTGCCACTGATCCCAGGGGGGTACTCAGGAGAATTTAGGGGGTACTCAGGAGAATGTAAGGGGGCACTCAGGAGAATGTAAAGGGGCACTCAGAAGGCATTAAGGGGGCACTCTGGAGGAAGATGTAAGGAGGCACTCTGGAGGTACTGTTTTAGTGCCTCCAGAGTGCCCCCTTATATCTTCCAGAGTGCCCCTTACATCCTCCAAAATGCCCCCTAGTAATAGCAAGATCAATGGCCAACCATCTACCCACTATGTGGATTGTCATCTCTTAGGTTGCTGCTCTGTGTGACTCCTTTACCTTAGAAGTTTGCACTAACCTCTGTTCAGTCCCATTTGCATGGGAAAGTTATATTGTTGCAAAATGTTGTAATATTTCAATGTTGACTTTGCAACTGTTGCATTTGTATAGGCAGCAGGTCTTGGTTAATTGCTATTGTTCCTGTTGCTATATACATGTACATTTCTTGAAAATTTCAATAAATATTGGTTAAAAAAAAAAAGTTCAGATTTGTTTTACAGGTTGGTTAACAGTACACCTGTAGGTGCACGTCCTGTAACATGGAGAGTTCCACATCATTTTTAAAGGTACAAAGTTGCATACCTCCCAACTTTCTGGGATAGGAATGAGGGACACTTGTTAGCAAAAGTATGTAGTCATAAGACACATCCCCTGCCAACGCCCTCTTCAGGGAAAATGAAACAAAAAAAAGATTAGTTAAACCCACAAGTGCTTTTTTTTCCCCAGTAATATTACTTTTGACCCCTTTCACACTGGGACGCTTTGCAGGCGCTATATCGTTAAAAATAGCGCCTGCAAAGTGCCCTGAAACAGCAGCTCTATTCACTCCAGTGTGAAAGTTTGAGGGTACTGGAGCGGTGCCCTGGCAGGGCGTCAGAAAAAGTCCTGCCAGCAGCTTCTTTGGAGTGCATTAGGAGCAGTGAAGTCACCGCTTCTAAAGCGCCCCTGCCCATTAAAAGCAATGGGGCAGTGCTGCTATACCGCTGGCAAAGCGCCGCTGCAGAGGTGTTTTGCGGGTGGATTTAACCCCTTTTCGTCCACTAGCGGGAGTCAAAACTGCCCCACTAGTGTACGAATAGCGCCGCTAAAACGGCGGTAAAGGGGCGCTAAAAATAGCACCGCTTTACCGCTGACACCCGGGGCGGCTCAGTGTGAAAGGGGTCTTATACTGGCTTTTGAAATTTACAAATGCAGCAATTTAGAATCTGGATGAAAGGTTTAGCACTGGGAAACACTTTTTTAAAGATAAATAGTTCATTTTATGATCAACTATATAGATCAGACCAAAATGAGGGACAGATGAGGAGGAAAGAGGGACAGGGGGACTTTGTTCCAAATCAGGGACAGTCCCTCGAAATCAGGGACAGTTGGAAGCTATGCAGTTCTCTCTGGTGCATTTTCACGGGCTATATTAAAAATATATTACATTCTGCCTTTAGCTGCCATTTCCTGTAAGTATATCATAGAGATGAATGGAGTTTATGAAAAATGCATTATACATGTGTCTCGTGTGCATTTTAAAATATACAATCTTAAACAAAAATCAGGAAGTGATCTCTAGCAGAAAAAAAAATGCACATATAAAAGTATCTACAATACATAAAAAATAAGCACAGCACATTAAAAAAGGCACAACCAAATATTTAAAACTACAGCTCTGTAATAAATTGGCCCCCCAACGTCCATTTGTACCTTTTAGTAAATAGATCTGAATTGTACTTCTGTGCATTCAGTCTTTTTTTGTGCATTCAGTGTTATCTTCGTTGTGGTCCACAAATGCAGATACCTTGTGTCAGCCTCTGCACAGACTGTCTCTTTGCACATTTACAGTGTAGATTTGTGCTAAGCTGTTGGAAATCCCCAGCCATTATGTTACATGACTCTGTGCGCTCACTTTTCTGAGGCTGCTTCTCCCCAGAGTGAGTGGGTTGCTGCATATCATGTTTTACAAGACGGTGGGTGCTGATGAGCTTCCTACGGGCTGCAGTGATGTCACCAAGAAAGTCCCTTAGTTGCCAACAATTAATTATCATCCTTGTATATGAAACGCAGAGGTGTGATATCTTGTATTGCTTCTTCTCCCAACAATCGACACAAACGAACTTAAAGAGCAATCACTGAAACGATGCTAAAGTTCACTCAATTTACCTTAAGGCTCCATTCAAACCTGAGCGTAGCGCAGCAACAGCTGCTGCAGTGCGATTTTTTTTTTAGCTTATTTTATTTTCTAGTGGAGGGTTTTTGTAGCGGCCTCCCTCTGTTTCAAAAACGCTCCAAAGAAGCTCATATACCAAATCTTGGCACAGAGCCAGGAGCACTTGCAATGTTTCCCGCGATTGTAGCACGGCAAAATCGTACCGTGTTTGGGGTGCAATTAAGAATTAATGGCATCACAAATGCGTTCTGAATTTTGCTGCGATTCTGGAATCGCAGGCAGAACGGTGGCAGTTCCACCCATGGTCCAAATCACTCAGGTGTAAACGGAGCCTAAGGCTCGGTTCACACCTATGCAGTTTGCTCTTAATGGTTTCTGCAGTGCTTTTTGCTTGTGCATTTTGCATTTTTGCGGTTTTTGTTTTTTTTGCCAAATGTGTTATTGGGCAGATTAAGGCCGGGTTCACATATGCTGCGGCCGTGCTACACAGCATGGGGTCCGGTACGTCCCTGGTCACCAATTGAGGCGCGAATCAGGTCGGAACCAAAGACGTATTTTTAATGCTGACCGTAGCCGCCCCAGAGCTTTTTAAACTGGCTCTATTGAGAGCCGGTCACACTCTTCTGACATGTGACTTGGATGCAGGGGAAACCCACATCCAATTCGCATACCGTATGTGTCAACCTGACCTAAGGCTCCATTCACACGAATGCGTTTTTTGATGCTTTTTGCATTTTGCAGAAATGTAGGGATTTTTTTTAACATGGATTACTATGGAACACGTTCACATCAATGCATTTTTGTGCCTCTGCGTTTTCAGAAAGGGTTGGGGACTTTTTTTCCCGCAAAATGCAGCGTTTTGCATGTAATAGACTTCAATGGACACGCATCCAAAACAAGTACTGCGTTTTTACCACGATTTTGACGCAATTTGCTTTTGTGATTGATTGCCAGAGGTTACAGTGTATCATTAACGCTCAATGACTGGTTGCTAGAGGTTACAGCACATAATATGGGTCACTAATTAGTTACTAGAGGTTACAGCACATGATTTCTGCTTGTTGATTGGTTGCTAGAGATTACTCTACACAAACACTGCTCACTGATTGGTTGCTAGAAGTTACTGCACATCATCACTGCTTACTGATTGGTTGCTAGAGGTTACAGCACATCATCTCCTCACTGCCTGCACACCATAGACTGGGGAGGTGAGGGAACCCATTAATAAACAGAAAACTCCTAGGGATCCTAAGACTCCTGGGATCAGCGGCAATGCTGGGGAGAGGGGAGGGTGTGATCAATGGCAATGCTGATTTTTTATTACCGACTACCTGTCAGAAACCATAAAGCAGACTGAGACATAAGTACAGTTAAATCTCACTTGTTTAAAAATAATTAAAAAAGGTAAACGTAGTCAAACATAGCCAGAGTTCATGAACCGGAACAGATAGTCAGACAAGCCAAAATGTCAGGGAGCCAGGGATGAGCGTAGTAGAACAGCAAGCAGGATCTGGAGCCAGAAGAAATGTCAGCCAAGCAAGTCTTTAACAGGAACGCAGGAGAGCATCTCTAGAGATGTGGCCAAGGCGAAGGCAGAGATCATCTGGGCTGGATGGCTTAAGTAGGCAGGACTGACGAGCAGGATATCATCAACAGGTGAGTCACTGTGAAGAGATAGGAGCTGGCAATTAGCTGACAGCTGAGCGGCCAGCTCAGAGAAGGAAGGGCTGAGCCCAGCCCTGACACTACCAATATAAAAAGGAGTTTCTACACTGGCCACCAATGTAATAGGGGTTTACACTGACCACTAATGTAATAGAAGCATTCACAGTAACCACCAATGTAAGGAGGGATTCACACTGACCACTAGTGTGAATGAAAGGATTCTACACCAAGCACCAATGTAATGAGAAGATTACACTGACCACCAAGGTAACTGAAACATTTGGCCTGCATTTACATTTGTGTGTGTGTCGGAAACACATGCAAAATCGCTTTCCTGACACTACAGAAACATGCTGCCCTTTAGCAGTTACACAGCAGTGCCAATAATTGTTAATGACATCCTCACGCATCTGCTGACATGTGCCTTGGCACCGTGTGATTTTTGAAAGAACATTAGGGACTTTCTTCCGCATTTGTAGAGCATAGAGAAGCCCATTGAAATGAATGGGTTGCCCTACACGTGACCTACTGTACATCTTTATCCACCTGGTCAGTACACCTTTGCATCCTAAAACCTCTGCACCCCAAACCTCCCCCATCCTCTCCACTCCAATCCCCCCCCCCTTTAACTCTACCTGCCTCCTCTGCTCATCTTTGCACCCACTTTCCTTACCTCTATACATCCCCTCCTTGCTCACCTGTGCACCCCAAACTGTAATTCATTCTCTGCCTACCTCTGCACACCCCACACCACCCCCCCCCCCCCACTAATTTGCTTACCTTTGCAGAACAGGCTGATGTTAAGCTTAATGACCACAGTTGCAGGCAGGACTTTCAAGCATGCCCCTTTACCTTCCCAGTGGGCAGCATTCAGTATAGGTGATAGTGGATATGACCTCAGGGGGGGCATGATATACATATGAATGCCGCCTCTATTTATATATGCATTTTTGGAAAGGGTCGGGGACTTTTTTCCACCCAAAATGCAGCGTTTTGCATGTAATAGATTTCAATGGGCCTGCATCCAAGTACCGCATTTTTGCTGCGATTTTGCCGCGGTTTTGCATGAGGTCCCCTCCCAGGTCCACACCAGGCTCTTCAGGTCTAGTATGGATTTGTAGAGCACCCCCCACGCCAAAATGTAAAAAAATCCATACCAGACCCTTATCCAAGCATGCAGCTCGGCAGGTCAGGAAATGGAGGGGATTAGTGAGCGCCCCTTCCTGAACCGTACCAGGCCACATGCCCTCAACATGGGGGGGTGGGTGCTTTGGGGCAGAGGGGGCTCCGTGCCCCCCATCCCAAAGCACCTTGCCCCCATGTTGATGGGCACAAAGGCCTCTTCCAGACAACCCTGGCCAGTGGTTATCAGGGTCTGGGGCGGAGGAGCTTATCGGAATCTGGAAGCCCCCTTTAACAAGGGGGCCCCCAGATCCCGGCCTCCCCCCTTTGTGAATGAGTATGGGGTACATTGTACCCCTACCCATTCACCAAAAAAAGTAGCGAAGTGTGAAAAAATACAGTAGACAGACGGAGAAGCCCGGAGGAGGAAGATGTGGGAGAAGATGCAGGAAGACTGGGGAAGAAGCGGGGAAGAAGATATTTTTAATAAAAAACTGTTCAAAAACTGTCTACTGTATTTTTTCACACTACACTACTTTTTTTTGGTGAATGGGTAGGGGTACAATGTACCCCATACTCATTAACATAGGGGGGGAGGCCGGGATCTGGAGGTCCCCTTGTTAAAGGGGGCTTACAGATTCCTATAAGCCCCGAACCTGCAGACCCCGACAACCACTGGCCAGGGTTGTCGGGAATAGGCCCTTGTCCCCATCAAGATAGGGGCAAGGTGCTTTTGGGGTGGGGGGCAGAGCCCCCCCTCCCCAAGGCACCCATCCCCCCCATGTTGAGGGCATGTGGCCTGGTATGGTTCAGGAGGAGGGGGCACTCGCTCGTTCCCTCCCTTTCCTGACCTGGCTGAATGCACGGATAAGGGTCTGATATGGATTCTGGGGGGGGGACCTCACGCCATTTAACAAAAATAAAATTGGTGTGTGTGTGGGGGTTCGCTCTGATTCTGTACTAGACCCAAGGGCCTAGGGAGCCCACGCTGTTTTTTTCACAATTTTTTTTTAGCAAGCAATTCTTTTTTTTTATGATCAGCTGTCAGCAGGGAAGCCCACCGACAGCTGATGGCTCACCGGTTGTTAAGGACGCATGGGCCGGCTTCCCAGCCCTTCCTTTGCAACCAGCTATAAACAGTGTAAAAAGGAAAAAAAATGCAAAACGCAGTAAAAACGCGGTAAAGACGTGGCTTCAATTTGTTGGTGTATTTAAATCTGCTAGTACAGATTTAAATACACCAACTAATAACACGGGCATTTCTTATTCCCACTGACCACTTATGCAGGGGGATTTTATACTGCCAGGGCATTATTTTACTCCTACTGATCAGTGACACAGGGGCACATTTAAGTCCAACTGATCATTGATGCAGGGGAAACATTTACCCATTCTGATCACTAATGCAGGAACAATTATCACTCCTACTGACAAGTGATGCAGGGGTGTTTTTTTCCATTTGTTTCCATTGTTGCCCTTTATTTAAATTGTTTGGGCACCCCTGAAGTAGGCTATGCTCCTTGTATACATTGCAAGGTCCTATTTTCAATTAAGGAGCAACAGAGACACCTTTGGACAGCAGCATTGCCAACCTGGGGTGAGGGCATATCGCCCCCGAAAAAAAGGTTCCATTATATATGGTTTTGCACACACTCAAAATAGACAGAGCTAACACTTTGTCTGATCCTACCTTACAGAAGAACTTCATTAAAATAGGCAAGGACTGCTTAGAAACCAGTAAGTGTTAAAACAATGAACATTTTGGTGAGAAGAATGTAATGTACAATACAGTGTATCCCTCACTTTACCCTTTCAACAAAAAGTTCCACTCCCTCACACCCAAAAAAATGCTCACCCCTCCCAGAGCAAGTCTTTGTCCACCCCCCAAATCCCCCATCCCAGCACAAATCCCCTGCCCTCTCAATTCCCCCTCCCAACATAAATACTGTTCCCCCCAATCGCCCTTCTCAAAATAAATCCTCTTCCACTCCCAAATTCTCCCTCCCAACACAACCGCCATTCCAGTAAAAAAACCTCCCCCACCCAATTTCCCTCTCCAAATCCCACCAGCATAAATCCTCCTTACCCCCAAAACCCTCTCCCAGAATCACACATCCCCATCCCTCCAAATACCTCCTCCCAGAAAAAATTATCTTCAAGCACAAAAAAAACCACCCTCATCCCCCTTCCAGAACAAATTCTCCCCCTCCCAGCAGAAATCCTTTCCCTACTTCTAGCACAACTTCTCTCCCCCTAAATCCCCCCTCCCAGCACAAATATTTGACCCCCCAAATCACCCCTCCCAGCACAAATCCTCATCCCAGAACAAATCCTCCCAGCACAAATCCTCACCCCCCCCCGAAATCCCCCCTCCTAGCACAAATCCTATCCTAACTTTTAGCACAAATCTTTCCCCCTGACATCCCAGCACAAACCTTTCTTCCACCTCTTCAAATATCCCAGCACATATCCTCCTTCCACTAGTCCCTCCTCCCAGCAGAAATCTTCTCTTCACTGCTAGCATAACCCCCTAACCATCCTGGATTTGGCAGGACCTTCCTGAGATTTGAACAAAATCCCACTGTTCTGCAAATCTGGTCCCAGAGCCAGATGCCAGAACAAGTTAAGGCACTTGGCTCCACTAAACTGCATTTGTGCTGGCAGCCCGGGCACATGCCCAGCATATCTTGTTGGATACCGGGGGCCCCAGGTGCCCTGATGGCCCCCTCTATGGCAGTTGGCATCTCTTGGGGAGGGAGGTAGGAGGATATGTGCTGGGGGGCACTTTGGGAGCGGAGTGGACTTGTGCTAGAAGGGGGGGGGGTTTGAGGAAGTTAAGCTTTAATTCCCCCCTCCCCCTTCTAGCACAAGTTCTCTCTCCTCCTAAAATGACCCTCAACACATATCCTCCCCTCAATTCACCCCTCACAAGAAAATTTTTTACCTGCGACTTATCCTTCTTTCACAGTCACCAAGTTCCCCCTTACCAGTCATTGTTTTCTTCCTCTTCCCAGTCACTGTCTTCTTCCCCTCCCCAGTCACTGTCTTCTCCACCTTCACAGTCACTGTCTTCTTCCCCTCCTCATTCACTGTCTTCTCCACCTTCCCAGTCACTGTCTTCTCCCCCGTCCCAGTCACAGTCTTCTCCACCTTCACAGCCACTGTCTTCTCCACCTTCCCTGTCACTGTCTTCTCCCCCGTCCCAGTCACCGTCTTCTCCACCTTCCCAGTCAGTGTCTTCTCCACCTTCCCAGTCACTGTCTTCTCCCCCTTCCCAGTCACTATCTTCTCCACCTTCCCAGTCACTGTCCTCTCACCCACCCCAGTCACTGTCTTCTCCCCCTTCCCAGTCACTGCCTTCTCCACCTTCCCAGTCACTGTCTTCTCCCCCTTCCCAGTCACTGTCTTCTCCCCCTTCCCAGTCACTGTCTTCTCCCCCTTCCCAGTCACTGTCTTCTCCCCCTTCCCAGTCACTGTCTTCGCCCCCTCCCCAGTCACTGTCTTCTCCCCCTTCCCAGTCACTGTCTTCTCCCCTGTCCCAGTCAAGGTCTTCTCCACCTTCACAGTCACTGTCTTCTCCACCTTCCCTGTCACATTCTTCTCCCCCTTCCCAGTCACTCTCTTCTCCACCTTCCCAGTCATTGTCCTCTCTCCCTTCCCAGTCACTGTCTTCTCCCCCTTCCCAGTCACTGTCTTCCCCACCTTCCCAGTCACTGTCTTCTCCCCCTTCCCAGTCACTGTCTTCTCCCCCTTCCCAGTCACTGTCTTCTCCACCTTTCACGTCACTGTCTTCTCCACCTTCCAAGTTACTGTCCTCTCCCCCTTCCCAGTCACTGTCTTCTCCCCCTTCACAGTCACTGTCTTCTCCCCCTTCCTAGTCACTGTCTTCTCCCTCTTTCCAGTCAACATTTTCTCCACCTTCCCAGTCACTGTTTTCTCCCTACTCCTGGTCACTGTCTTCTCCCCCTCCCCAGTCACTGTCTTCTCCTCCTCCCCAGTCACTGTCTTCTCCACCTTCTTCCTGAGATTTGAACAAAATCCCACTGTTCCGCAAATCTGGACCCAGAGCCAGATGCCAGAACAAGCTCTGGCACTTGGCTCCACTAAACTGCATTCGTGCTGGCAGCCCGGGCACATGCCCAGCATATCTTGTGGGATACCGGGGGCCCCAGATGCCCTGATGGCCCCCCTCTATGGCAGTTGGCATCTCTTGGGGAGGGAGGTAGGAGGATATGTGCTGGGGGGCACTTTGGGAGTGGAGTGGACTTGTGCTAGAAGGGGGGGGGGTTTGAGGAAGTTAAGCTTTAATTCGCCCCCTCCCCCTTCTAGCACAAGTTCTCTCCGCTCCCAAAGTGCCCCCCAGCACATATCCTCCTACCTCCCTCCCCAAGAGATGCCAACTGCCATAGAGGGGGGCCATCAGGGCATCTGGGGCCCCCGGTATCCCACAAGATATGCTGGGCATGTGCCCGGGCTGCCAGCACAAATGACCCCCAACACATATCCTCCCCTCAATTCACCCCTCACAAGAAAATTTGTTACCTGCGACTTATCCTTTTTTCCCAGTCAGCAAGTTTCCCCCTTCCCAGTCACTGTTTTCTTCCCCTTCCCAGTCACTGCCTTCTTCCCCTCCCCAGTCACTGTCTTCTCCACCTTCACAGTCACTGTCTTCTTCCCCTCCCCAGTCACTGTCTTCTCCACCTTCCCAGTCACTGTCTTCTCCCCCGTCCCAGTCACGGTCTTCTCCACCTTCCCGGTCACTGTCTTCTCCACCTTCCCAGTCACTGTCCTCTCACCCTCCCCAGTCACTATCTTCTCCCCCTTCCCAGTCACTGTCTTCTCCCCCATCCCAGTCACTGTCTTCTCCCCCTTCCCAGTCACTGTCTTCTCCCCTTTCCCAGTCACTGTCTTCTCCCGCTCCCCAGTCACTGTCTTCTCCCGCTCTCCAGTCACTGTCTTCTCCACCTTCCCAGTCACTGTCTTCTCCCCCATCCCAGTCAAGATCTTCTCCACCTTCACAGCCACTGTCTTCTCCACCTTCCCTGTCACTGTCTTCTCCACCTTCCCAGTCACTGTCTTCTCCACCTTCCCAGTCATTGTCCTCTCTCCCTTCCCAGTCAATGTCTTCTCCCCCTTCCCAGTCACTGTCTTCTTTACCTTCCCAGTCACTGTCTTCTCCACCTTCCACGTCATTGTCTTCTCCCCCTTCCCAGTTACTGTCTTCTCCCCCTTACCAGTCACTGTCTTCTCTCCCTTCCCAGACACTGCCTTCTCCCCCTTCCCAGTCACTGTCTTCTCCCTCATTCCAGTCAACATTTTCTCCACCTTCCCAGTCACTGTTTTCTCCCTCCTCCTGGTCACTGTCTTCTTCCCCTGCCTAGTCACTGTCTTCTCCCCCTCCCCAGTCACTGTCTTCTCCACCTTCCCAGTCACTGTCTTCTCCCCCTCCCTAGTCACTGTCTTCTCCCCCTCCCCAGTCACTGTCTTCTCCACCTTCCCAGTCACTTTCTTCTCCACCTTCCCAGTCACTTTCTTCTCCACCTTCCCAGTCACTTTCTTCTCCCCCTCCCAGGACCTTCCTGAGATTTGAACAAAATCCCACTGTTCCGCAAATCTGGTCCCAGAGCCAGATGCCAGAACAAGTTCCGGCACTTGGCTCCACTAAACTGCATTCATGCCGGCAGCCCGGGCACATGCCCAGCATATCTTGTGGGATACCGGGGGCCCCAGATGCCCCTCTATGGCAGTTGGCATCTCTTGGGGAGGGAGGTAGGAGGATATGTGCGGGGGGGCACTTTGGGAGCGGAGTGGGCTTGTGCTAGAAGGGGGGGTTTGGGGAAGTTAAGCTATAATCCGCCCCCTCCCCCTTCTAGCACAAGTTCTCTCTCCTCCTAAAATGACCCCCAACACATATCCTCCCCTCAATTCACCCCTCACAAGAAAATTTGTTACCTGCGACTTATCCTTTTTTCACAGTCAGCAAGTTCCACCCTTCCCAGTCACTGTTTTCTTCCCCTTTCCAGTCACTGTCTTCTTCCCCTCCCCAGTCACTGTCTTCTCCACCTTTACAGTCACTGTCTTCTTCCCCTCCCCAGTCACTGTCTTCTCCACCTTCCCAGTCACTGTCTTCTCCCCCGTCCGAGTCACAGTCTTCTCCACCTTCCCTGTCACTGTCTTCTCCACCTCCCCAGTCACTGTCTTCTCCCCCTTCCCAGTCACTGTTTTCTCCACCTTCCCAGTCACTGTCTTCTCCCCCGTCCCAGTCACTGTCTTCTCCACCTTCCCAGTCAGTGTCTTCTCCACCTTCCCTGTCACTGTCTTCTCCCCCTTCCCAGTCACTGTCTTCTCCACCTTCCCAGTCACTGTCCTCTTACCCTCCCCAGTCGCTGTCTTCTTCACCTCCCCAGTCACTGTCTTCTCCCCCTTCCCAGTCACTGTCTTCTCCCCCGTCCGAGTCACGGTCTTCTCCACCTTCCCTGTCACTGTCTTCTCCACCTCCCCAGTCACTGTCTTCTCCCCCTTCCCAGTCACTGTTTTCTCCACCTTCCCAGTCACTGTCTTCTCCCCCGTCCCCGTCACTGTCTTCTCCACCTTCCCAGTCAGTGTCTTCTCCACCTTCCCTGTCACTGTCTTCTCCCCCTTCCCAGTCACTGTCTTCTC
The DNA here is from genome assembly GCA_037952925.1 of Lithobates clamitans. Classification (NCBI taxonomy): domain Eukaryota; kingdom Metazoa; phylum Chordata; class Amphibia; order Anura; family Ranidae; genus Lithobates; species Lithobates clamitans. The sequence goes on from JBBGZY010000992.1 coordinate 10,187,874, forward strand.
CACCTTCCCAGTCACTGTCCTCTTACCCTCCCCAGTCGCTGTCTTCTTCACCTCCCCAGTCACTGTCTTCTCCCCCTTCCCAGTCACTGTCTTCTCCACCTTCCCAGTCACTGTCTTCTCCCCCGTCCCAGTCACTGTCTTCTCCACCTTCCCAGTCACTGTCTTCTCCACCTTCCCAGTCACTGTCCTCTTACCCTCCCCATTCACTGTCTTCTCCCCCTTCCCAGTCACTGTCTTCTCCACCTTCCAAGTCACTGTCTTTCCCCCGTCCCAGTCACTGTCTTCTCCACCTTCCCAGTCAGTGTCTTCTCCACCTTCCCAGTCACTGTCTTCTCCCCCTTCCCAGTCACTGTCTTCTCCACCTTCCCAGTCACTGTCCTCTTACCCTCCCCATTCACTGTCTTCTCCCCCTTCCCAGTCACTGTCTTCTCCCCCTTTCCAGTCACTGTCTTCTCCCCCTTCCCAGTCACTGTCTTCTCCCCCTTCCCAGTCACTGTCTTCTCCCCCTTCCCAGTCACTGTTTTCTCCCTTTTCCCAGTCACTGTTTTCTCCCTCTTCCCAGTCACTGTCTTTTCCCTCTTCCCAGTCACTGTCTTCTCCCCCTTCCCAGTCACTGTCTTCTCCCTCTTCCCCGTCACTGTCTTCTCCCTCTTCCCAGTCACTGTCTTTTCCCTCTTCCCAGTCACTGTTTTCTTCCTCTTCCCAGTCACTGTTTTCTCCCTCTTCCCAGTCACTGTCTTCTCCCCCTTCCCAGTCACTGTCTTCTCCCTCTTCCCAGTCACTGTCTTCTCCCTCTTCCCAGTCACTGTTTTCTCCCTCTTCCCAGTCACTGTCTTCTCCCCCTTCCCAGTCACTGTCTTCTGCCTCCTACCAGTAATTGTTTTCTCCCTCTTCCCAGTCACTGTCTTCTCCACCTTCCCAGTCACTGTCTTCTCCCTCTTCCCAGTCACTGTTTTCTCCCTCTTCCCAGTCACTGTCTTCTCCCCCTTCCCAGTCACTGTCTTCTCCCTCTTCCCAGTCACTGTCTTCTCCCTCTTCTCAGTCACTTTTTTCTCCCTCTTCCGAGTCACTGTGTTCTCCCCCTTCCCAGTCACTGTCTTCTCCCTCTTCCCAGTCACTGTCTTCTCACTCTTCCCAGTCACTTTTTTCTCCCTCTTCCGAGTCACTGTGTTCTCCCCCTTCCCAGTCACTGTCTTTTCCCTCTTCCCAGTCACTGTCTTTTCCCCTTTCCAGTCACTGTCTTCTCCCTCTTCCTAGTCACTGTCTTCTCCCTCTTCCCAGTCACTGTCCTCTCCCTCTTCCCAGTCACTGTGTTCTCCCTTCTTGCACAGACCTTACGGGTTCATGCACAGTGGTGTCCCTCCTCCCTGGCTCCTCCTCCTGGCCAGTGTATATAAAATCATCAGAGTCAGGGAGGAGGCAGGTTCAGTCTGTCTGCAGTGAGTGATTATACAGGCAGCCGGCGAGGAGAGATGCCAGCTGCCATAGAGAAGGTAAGTGTGTGGGGCAAGAGATGCAGAGTAGGCATGCCATGTGCCCATGCTAGTGTGTCCATGTTAGAAGGGTTAGTGAAGCCAAGTGCCAGAACCTGTTCTGACACTGGTTTCTGGGATTTAGCCTGGATGCTGGGATTTAAATCAAATCCCGAGACGGTCCCGGCATATCCGGAGCAGTTGGGAGGTATGGGTGAGGGGAGTCTTAACTGTTCTAACTGAGTTAGATACATTAACAAATTCTAGCAGTTACAGCAACAGCTTTTTTGTTTCCTTTTGGGATACAGTTTTTACATGAATAAATTAAAGATGATCATTGTAAGCACCCCTGTCAGTGGTAAATAGTTTCTCTAAACCCAGTAAACTTATACAGTTGCAAGAGAGCTTGTTCTTTTGAAAAACAACCAACTTTCTGGCTTGATCACCAGATGAAAATAGAAGAAAGAAAGCCTAAAAAACTCATCACATCCGAAAAACTGGTAAACTGCACTATATTAAATTAGGGTTCAACTGATACTGACACAGGTACCGGTATCCGTGCCGATACTAAGCATTTGCACTGGTATCGATACTCTTACAAACGCTCCGATACCTGAGACCGATACTCTCAGTCATGGTTCTTTCAGCTGACAGTGGGATTCCCCCACTGACAGCTGAAATGTAAAAAATAAATAGCTGGCAATTATCAGTTATGAAGGAACGGGGCCGCCACATCCTTAAAGAGGAACTGCAGTCGACTCACATAATTTGTAATAAAAACATCTTTGCCATTCTGAAGCTTCCTTCCAACCACTTTGCATATTATTTTATTTATACTGTGTTTCTGTACTTGACAAATATGCTGCACTGAGACCCTCCACTGAGTCTGGCTGCATCCATTTTAACTGTGGGCAGCTGAAACTTCTTGGATTTACACAGACACACAGAATTACACCTTCAGTTCTGCAGCCCTGCAGCTTTCATTAGCCCTCTTATGACTCACCCCCCTTCCCTTCCTGGCAGAATCACAAAAGTGAGAGAGAGCTGTGCATGATGTCATAAGCCTAGGCTAATGGCCAGACAAAAACAGAAAGTGGACTGTATATGTAAAAGGTATCTATTGGCAGAAAAAAACATGTTTTACTATCCAAAGTTAAAACAACAAGGGCAGAAGATTTAATAAATAGAATGAGGAAAAAAATGACTAAAGTTCCGCTTTAACAACCAATGACTCATTCAGCTGTCAGTGGGGTTCCCCTGTTGACAGCTGAAGCGTCAACTGAAGTTCCAGCAATTGGAGCTGTCAAAATTAAAAAAAAGCAACTGGGCAATGTTTATCAACAAATATGCTCAGCTGCTCAGCAAAAAGATAAAAAGAAACATTGTTTCATTTTGTATCTTACTGTTTTCTTTTCATCTACAGATCAAAGGGATGAACTTCAATCTGCAGATGAAGTCAGTTTAACGCAACCTGTCAAGTAAAAAAAAACATGTTTTTGTTGTTTTTTTATTAAATGTTCCTCTGTTTAACCCCTTATTATCCTTTAATTTACTCCAATCAGCCTTAATTAAGGCTTAATTAAGGCCTCCCTATTCTCCTCCCATTTATTTATTATTTTCCTGATGATATTTTTTGTTCACTTCTATTTTATAAACTATTACTAATTAAAACATTTTTTTGTTTGCTTTGTTTGTTAATATTTTTACACCTGTAACATATATTAACACGTTTCACATTGAAAAAAAAATCATTTGTAAATAACTTTTCAATGCTTTGTACCATTGCTGACAGCTGAAGTATAAAAAAAAACAGTTGCGGTTGTTATCAGTAATTGGTACTAAAGAAAAAGTATCGCTACTCATACTCATTGTAAAAATAATGGTATTGGTGATTAGGAACAGCAATCTCTCTTTACTCCAAGTCAGTCCACTCCCCCCACAGTTAGAAACACCTCCTTAGGGAACACCCAACCCCTTGATCTCTCCTTAGTGTTAACCCCTTCCCTGCCAGTGTCATTTATATAGTAATCAGTGGCTATTTTTAGCACTGATAGCTGTATAGATGTTAGTGGTCCCAAAAAAAGTGTCAAAAGTGTCCGCAATGTCACAGTCCTGCTAAAAATTGCTGATCACCGCCATTACTAGTAAAAAAAAAGATAATAATAATAAAGATGCCACAAATCTATCCCCTATTTTGTAGACAAGATAACTTTTGAGAAAACCAATCAATATACGCTTATTGTAAATAGAATGACACTTGCGCCTTGGTGGTGTGGTGTGTTTGTATCTGGCCGGTGCTGTATATACTGTTCCCTTGCAAGGAGGAACAAAAGTAATGGTTGATTTAAACTAAACAGAGCTTGCACCACCCCACTTCTATCAGATAAAAGCTTTTCCGCTTGGACAATAGATACACTGTCAAAAATAACATACATAACCAAGTGACAAACTATAGATTAATAACTCGTATTGTTACATAAATGGCTAATAATAGTGACTTGATTTAGATAATAAAGTGACTTGTGATGATATGTTCAGCAAAACAAAGTGCTTGGTGCTCCATGCTCCAAAGGTGACTGTAATTCCACCACTGTGTGGTTCCACACTCACCAGATGGGTTGGACTCCTCTGTTGTATGGCAAGAAAAGTCAACTGTGCTTTAAGTCTCTTAAGGAGGAGACCTATCCCTCTGCGATTATTGCCTGGACGCTTCCACTGTATGGGCTAGCCTCCTGGATCACTTCTTCCATACCTACCAACATTTTGATATGAGAATGAAGGACACCTATCAGTAAAGTGTGTAGCCATAGGACACACCCCCTGCCACGCCCCCTTAAAGGAGAATTGTACAAAAAAACAAGATTGGTTGAACCCACAAGTGCTTTTTTACCACTACTATTCCTTTATATTGGCTTTTGGAATTTACAAATGCAGTAATTTAGAAATCAGATGAAAGGTTTAGCGCTGGAAAACACTTTTTGATAGATAAAAAGTGCATTTTATATACATCTATATAGATCAGGCCAAAATGAGGGACAAATGAGGAGGAATGAGGGACAGAGGGACATTGCTCCAAATCAGGGACAGTCCCTCGAAATCAGGGAAAGTTGGGAGCTATGACTTCTCCTGTGTTGTTTAGATGTTCTCCACAAATCGGAGTAACCACGGTAGAAGGATATGCCGGTTTTGATGCGGCTACAGTTAATTAGAAGGATACGAAGTATCATTCCATACACGTGCCCGGATTACAGCCACTATAAGCACTGCTCAGGTCACACAACTACTCTCAGCACGTTTACAACACGCACATGGAGTGCTCATCCCTCTATATGTCTTCCAGTCTTACTTTACTGCTTTCAGTTTCCCTATTACCATTGTACAGCTACAAAACAACTCTCTGAAAAAGTTTTTTTCAGAGAGTCATTTTGTAGCTGTACAATGGTAACAGGGAAACTAAAAGCAGTAAAACATCAGGGCCTTCACAGCACATGCGCCGCTGACATCAGCGGCTGCATGCAAAGTGAATATCTCCTAAACCATACAGGTTTAGGAGATATTCATTTTACCTACAGGTAAGCCTTATCATAGGCTTACCTGTGGGTAAAAATTAAATAAAAGGGTATACATCTGCTTTAAATCCAATGATTTTGGTATTCTGCAGTGCTTCTTTGACGGCATTATCATTTTGCTGAATTCTATATATATATATTTATTTTTTTTATGCGTCTAGACTTGTTCTTTAAAAGATCTAGTTTTGTCTGCCCATTCATGAGCAGTATAGTCAGATAAATGTACCCCCTACGTTCAGGGTAATGGCATAGAGTATAGGTGCAGACTTTTCTCTGGAGTCAGTCTATTAAAGTCACCAGGGATTTTTAATGTGCATCCAATGCAATTTTATTGCTTAACAGCTCAGTGGGTAAAGCGGTCCATCAAGGCCAAATTAAGAAAGTCAGCTTGGTGTATATTTCTTCGTTCTCTCGACTCCCTTGTAAAACCGCCGCTTTCTACGCTGCTCTGAACTGGCATTGAGATATTAAAGTAATGTAGTCAAAGTAGCGTTGCCTTACTCCAGTTATCAGATATTATTACAAGGATACGCGTGTTTATTAAAAAATGCTTTAGCAGCGGCTTTGATTTTTTTTTTTTTTATATATATATTTTACTTGTTTACCAGATAAAAAGCAAATTAGGCAGCGAATATGAGCCCCTCTTTTTATCAATAGTGATTAACAACTATGAAATGTGACTGACCAGGAGTTTAATCTTATACACGTAAGAGTGACACATACAAGGAAGACTCAGCTGACATTCAGACAGTCTGCGGCAGAGGATTTCATTACATCATCTCTTGCCATTGCTGGTTGATGCTTTTCACAACCATTATGGGAGCTAAAATCATTCTTCAGTAGTGACATTCTGAGAGAAAGAAAAGTTTCAATCAGCGTTAAGGCTGAGTCCAGGAACAAAAAAATGTAATTTAAATATATGAATTAACGGACACAAAGGTTATAAATGGAGTTTGTGTGAATCGAATACCTTTACAAACCCAAATGATACCTTCTAATAATAGCAGTGACATCATCACTGTGTTCTGTGCAGAAAGCAGAGCTGTGGGAGGGAACTAGCAGGCCCCACCCACTACATACAGGAGGGGGCGGAGACAAGACCAATCACCCTGCACAAGTAGAGAGAGCAGCACTGACCAGTCTTTATTACAGGAAGCTCCTACACAGAGTCAAAGTTTCATGCTAGATTACTACATAGATCTCGAAGAAATGCCCAAACACCCATGCCGGAGACACGACAGGAAGTTAGAGGCAATCTCTGCAAAGTGGGGAGAATTTCTCTATTAGTTGTCATTAGAACTATGGTTCCCATTTAATGATTTCACCTCACTTAAAGTGTTACTAAACCCACAAGAGAAAAATCAGTCTGTATATGCAGTAAAGCATGCTTTTTGTACTCATTTTGGAACTTCTCTGATCCTCCCTTTCTTTTACTGTCCCCAATCTATCTGCTAATAGAAGAGAGCCTTGGGGGCACTTTGCACATGCTCAGTTTGGTGTGTATTTTGAGAGAGTATTTTTTTCTTTCTGTGAGGTGCATGCGATCAGCACAGGGCCAGACAGAGGGTCAGGAGTCATACAGCCTCATAGGACGGTCAGAGGAAAATAGATTGGGGACAATAAAAGAAGGGTGGGATTGGAGAAGACAGGATCAAACAGCCTTTTTACACAATGTGAAGGATTAACCCCTTTGGTTCCACAGTGAGTATAACAAGCATTCTTTACTGCATATACAGACTGATTTTACTGTTGTGGGTTTAGTAACACTCGGCCATGCAAACTGCACCCAAATTAAATTGTTATATAATTTTTTGGAGATAGATAGAGCATTCTTTTGGTGGTATTTATCCACCACTGAGTTTTCCATTTTTTTTGTTAAATAAATGAAAAAAGACTAAACATTTTGAAAAAAAAACTTTTTTTTTAGTTTCTGTTATAACACTTTGCAAATAGGTAACTTTTCTTCATAAATGTAGGCCAAAATGTATTCTGCTACATTTCCTTGGTAAAAATAACCCAAATCAGTGTATATTATTTATTCTCTATGAACATTATGGAGTCTATAAGCTATGGTACATATGTATATGTATATCCTGATGTACTGACGGCCTATCTCATTTTTTGAGGCTCTAAAATGTCAGGACAGTACAACCCCCCCCCCCCCCCCCCCAATGACCCCTTTCTGGAAAGTAGACAGTCCAAGGTATTTAGTATAATTAATTTGGAAAATGAAGAAATTAAGTAAAATGCTTTTTTCCTACAAAGTTGTCATTTTAACAAATTTTGTCCTACACACACCATAGGCATACATAGAATTACACCCCCAAACACATTCTGCTATGCCTCCTGAGTATGGGAATAGCACATGTGTGAGACTTTTTCACTGCCTATTTGAGTGTAGGTCCTCTTTATGGTCACTGGACTTTAATGAAAAAAAAAAAATGAAAAAACATATTTTAATCATAATGATGAAGACTAGAATAAAATTATAAAACAAGAGAGAATTCTTGAGTGTGGTGGATCACATTGTACAATAATAAGTAAATGACTAGTACCCGGGGCACACGTAATTTTAATGTTTTTAATCACTTTTGCCTTAATTCAGGCGATCACACATACAAGAGATCAAAGAAAAAAAACATCTAAAGTTAGTGTTTCAATTTTAATTATTTGACCAATTACTGTAGTTGACTCTTCATTCCATCGTGTTTGTTATCAGCCAATGAATTTATTAATTAGTTAGTCATCAATAGTTAAAGCCCAACTGAAGTAACAGAATTAGATATGCAGTCAGATAGACATTGTTCTACCAACCTCCATTTTCATAATCCTGTCTCCATTTTCCTGTGACAGCGATTGTGCAGGGCATTCTAATAGGCCCGTGTGGTTCAGTAAAAACCAGGATCAGATCCAGTGCCTTTTGTAATGTAATTGGCCAGACACATCCCCTTTGTTCCTCTCTAAGGGTTGTTTGTCACACATAGGACAATGGGCTGCCCTATGTGTGACAAATGCAGCAAAGTAGCTTAAAGGGTGTTTTAATGTGTTGCAGTTTGCACATTTGGGTCGTCGGTAATGTATATTGGCACCGAAAGCGCAACGAGTTCATTTTAGGTGTATAAAGGCGGCTATACCCTATACAATCTGATTGTGCAATCTCTGTGCAGTCTCCTTTAGATTTACCAAAACGATATAGTAGGAGGACACACCCATCCATCATATATATCCAATCAGGTAGGCCCTTGTTTAATCAGATTGCATAGTATATAGCGAGCTTTACATATTTCCTGGGACACACTTCTCCTGTTTTCAGTACTACAGCTCTGCACTATAAAGGCTATTATATAATCGCTCAGTTCCTGCACACTCTGCCAAATGAACAATCAATGCAAGATGAAGGTTACATATAGACATGTGCACTGCCAAAAAATGTGTTTGTTTTCGTTTCATTCGTTTTTTGTTTTTTCCATTTTTTGGACATTCATTATGATCCATGAAAAAATTCTATCCAATATATCCATACACCTGAACAACTCCCCACTGCAGATATATAGGAAGAAATAGTGGCGCTCTAACAGGCAGTGTAAATCAATATCTGAAAACAATGTATAAATTATAAATAACATACAATGTTCACCAAGTGCTAACTTGATACAGACATAAATAAACAGTGTCAAAATATATGGCACTTCGTATTCCCTGTATGATTGCCATTTTGACGACTGCGGGGATACGAGGTGTGCGCATGCGCAGTATAGATTCTCTATTACACGTGAGATAGGAGGGGATAAAAGGGATGAGTGTCATCCCGCACAGTCAATCCCATGAATAAGTCATTCTGTGACGAAACATGTCGGGGGCGTGGCTGTGATGCGTGACGTGTGACGCTGGAAGCCGCACTACACGAGAGGTGATTTGATCTAGCGGAGGACCATTGAGGAGGGGGTGAGATCAGAAGATTTAGCATTAGCTTGTTCCTGACTACTCCTGCTTGCTGCCAGTCTCCAATCCCGGCTTGTCCTGACGTCTCTTCTGCCTCTTCCTTGGTACCTTTTCTGCCTGCCTGTTACCGACCCGGCCTGCACCTTGACTACTCTTCTGTTTGTGCTTGGTACCTGATCTACCCGCCAGTGTTGACCCGGCCTGCCTGACCCTGCTTACGTCCTGCTGAACTACAGAGCACCTCCCTGCAGCCTGCTGTATCCTGTTGCTCCAGCTGTACTACAGAACACCTTCCTGTTGCCTGCTGTTGCCGGTTGTTCCTGCTGTACTACAGAACACCTTCCTGTTGCCTGCTGTTGCCAGTTGTTCCTGCTGTACTAGAGAACACCTTCCTGTTGCCTGCTGTTGCCAGTTGTTCCTGCTGTACTACAGAGCACCTTCCTGTTGTCTGCTGCTTTCAGCTGTCCGCTGTATTCCAGCTACCAGTTCCAGCCTGCTATCTCCTGCCAGCCTCTCTTCAGCTGCATCGGAGGTCCGGATTAGCCCCTGCATCAGCCATCTGTCAGGCACTTGTGCCCCTTTGCACTCCTGAGCCCCTGTCTGCTTTACCAGGGCTTCCCGAGCCAGAGGTATACAAGAAGCAGCTCCCTGCATTCTGGGCTCAACTACCAGGTACGTGACAGGAAAGCACAGGCTTTGTATAGACTGAGAACAGTGCTCACTGACAATGTCTGTATTAAAGAAGCATCAAACTGCAGAGGTGGGTGGAAGCAATCTCTTAGAGGGGAAGGGCAGGTGCAGGGTGTGTGTTAATGATGTCAGCTTCTGAACTACCTCCTTTGTTCAGTATCAGGAAGTAATGGAGGAGTTTTCTATAGAAGACTGGAGGCTAGGGTAAGGCTTGTCCTAGAATATAAAAGGTATATTTAGTTTGGCTCCCTTGTAGGCAGACGAACAAGAGTTGATTTTTTTAGGAAACTATGCAGTGCTTCAAAAGCTGTGGTTCTGTCACCTCTCCCTGTTATCTGGAACTCTCTAGATATTTCCAGAACATACTGGGTGGCGGAACAAAGGCTGCAGCCTGAATTTTTATGGAGTTTCCACCAATTCTTGGGAAGGTGGGCCCAGAAGGTGTTGAGGCAAGCCATAAATACTCAAAGTCTGGGTGCAGAGTCCAGCATCCAACTGTGTGGAGGTGTCCCCTGCGCTGGGGGGCTCTGCCCCTGGGGCAAAACAGAAAGAGCAAGAGCAGAGGAGTGAAAGAGAAGTACATTTCAAGTCTTTACTCTCAGCTAGGCTTAGCTGCAGACCCCAAGCCAAGCCAGGAACAACCTGCCCAGCTGAGAGGCCAGTGCAGCAGCTTTCTGAATCTAAGAAACTACTTAAAGGGGACTGAGTAAGTACAAACTACCACCACACCCAAAGTCATAGAGAGGACAGTGTAGTGCAATACCGCATGTGTTTGGGGCCTAAGGGGATAGCCTGGGAGCAGTGCAAGACAGTCCGAAGCACCCCAATATCTCTACTTTGGACCTAGAGCAGCCAGATGCCATGCAATACAGCCAAGTGCTGTCACTTCAACACTGACTTTTTGGAACTTTTTTCTTTTTGTTTCAGCTGTACCATTACTCCCACCGGTGTGCAGTATAGTTCAGTTGGATTTTAGCAGCCAGACACTTTAGCAGTTCCACAACTGTTTGTTTGAAGTTTACTATTTTTGTTAGTTCTGGGCATCCCATGTATCCCAATCCATATCCAAGTTCAATGTTCCCTAAATAAACAAACTAAACTAAAACCCCTAGACTGTTTCTTGAGCCAACTGAAGTATGTGGAAAATTCCTTTTGCCTAGCTGTGGGTACTGGGTGAGGCAAATAGGCCCGAATTCCAGGGGCTCCTTCAGGGGTAGCGCTTCAATTGGTACTTAGGAAAGATGGAATTTAGAAAAAAAAGTGAACTTAGCCTTTAAAGCCTCTTTTTATCCTTTCAGGGGAAGTAAATGTCTTAAAACATATATCATTCTTTTTAAATGGTAGGTACAACTGGAAGCTGTTTTTCTCCTGTACTCTGGTAAACAGCAGCAAGGGTGACAATGCTACAGTGATTTAACTGCATAAGGAAGAACATTGTCACCCTATTATAGGGTGTACCTCTACAATGCTTTATAAGCAGGATCAACATAAAATTTTATAGTTACATAGTCTGGTTGAAAAAAGACACAAGTCTATCTAGTTCAACCAATAAAAGGAAACAAAAAAACAATTATAAAATTCTATATACACAATGCTATACCTTCAGTTGATCCAGAGGAAGGCAAAAAAAAACAAAAAAAAAAACAACAAAGCATGATCCAATTTGCTCCAACAGGGGAAGAAATCCTTCCACATTCCACATTTCCACAGCTCTTACTGTGAAGAAGCCTTTCCATATTTGGAGATAAAATCTCTTTTTCTCCAGACGTAAAGAGTGCACCCTTGTCCTCTGTGATGATCTTAAAGTGAATAACTCAACACCAAGTTCACTATATGGACCACTTACAGTGCCTTGAAAATGTATTTACACCCCTTGAAATTTTCCACATTTTTTCATGTTACAACCAAAAACGTAAATATATTTTATTGGGATTTTATGTGATAGACCAACACAACGTGCCACAGAATTGTGAAGTGGAAGGAAAATTATAAATGGTTTTCACATTTTTTTACAATTAAATATCTGAAAAGTGTGGCATGCATTTGTAATCAGCTCCCTTTACTCTGATACCCCTAACTAAAATCTAGTAGAACCAATTGCTTTCAGAAGTCACCTAATTAGTAAATAGAGTTCACCTGTGTGTAGTTTAATCTCAGTATAGATACAGCTGCTCTGTGATGCCCTCAGAGGTTCATCAAAGAACCTTAGGGAACAAACAGCATCATGAAGGCCAAGGAACACACCAGTCAGGTGAGGGATAAAGTTGTGAAAAGTTTAAAGCAGGGTTGGGTTACAAAAAAAAAAATATCCCAAGCTTTAAACATCTCAGGGAGCACTGTTCAATCCATCATTTGAAAATGGAAAGAGTATGGCACAACTTCAAACCTACCAAGACATGGCCGTCCACCAAAACTGACAGGGTGGGCAAGGAGAGCATATATTAGAGAAGCAGCCCAGAGGCCCAACTCTGGAGGAGCTGCAGAGATCCACAGCTCAGGTGGGAGAATCTGTCCACAGGACAACTATTACTTGTGCACTCCACAAATCTGGCCTTTATGAAAGAGTGGTAAGAAGAAAGCCATTGTTGAAAGAAAGCCATAAGAAGCCCCATTTGTAATTTGCGAGAAGCCATGTGGGGAAACAGCAAACATGTGGAAGAATGTGCTTTGGTCAGATGAGACCAAAATTGAACTTTTTGACCTAAAAGCAAAGAGCTATGTGTGGCGGAAAACTAACACTGCACATCACCCTCAACATACCATCTCCATTGTGAAATGTGGTGGTGGCAGCATCATGTTGTAGGGATGCTTTTCTTCAGCAGGAACAGGGAAGCTGGTCAGAGTTGATGGGAAGATGGATGGAGCCAAATACAGGGCAATCTTAGAAGAAAACCTGTAGAGTGTGCGAAAGACTTGAGACTGGGGTGGAAGTTCACCTTCCAGCGGGACAACGACGCTGAACATACAGTCAGAGCTACAATAGAATAGTTTAGATCAAAGCATATTCATGTGTTAGAATGGCCCAGTCAAAGTCCAGACCTAAATCCAATTGAAAACCTGTGGCAAGACTTGAAAATTGCTGTTTACAGATGCTCTTCATCCAACCTGACTGAGCTTGAGCTATTTTGCAAAGAAGAATGGGCAAAAATGTCACTCTCTAGTACTTTACTTGTCCGCCTCTCAGAAGTTGCAGGAGCCACAGATTCTGCCCTAAAATGGTTTACATCCTTCTTAGAGAATCGCTCTCAGACAGTGAAACTGGGAACATTCACCTCGGAATCTCGGGCAGTCTCCTGTGGAGTCCCTCAGGGCTCACCCTTGTCACCAGTGCTATTTAACATCTACATCCGCCCGCTTCTCAATATCATCAGGAAAACGGACCTCTGCTTCCACTCATACGCAGACGACACCCAACTCTACTTTCGCATTAATGGACAAAAAGATCATCATCAGCAACTACAGAAATGCCTCACTTTAATCAATGACTGGATGACCGCTAGCTCCCTCAAACTTAACGAATCAAAAACAGAACTTCTTCTCCTGCAAGCCAACAAAAATTCCAAAATTGAGACTCCGTGGACACCACCCTCCATCCTCGGACAGACCATCTCCCCCAGCACCAAAGTCAAGAGTCTCGGAGTCATCTTTGACTCAGGAATGACAATGGATGCACAAATAGGATCGGTGGTGAGCGGATCTCACCACCTCCTCCGCCTGCTTCGCAGACTCATCCCCTTCATCCCAGAAGAGGACAAAGCGGCAGTTGTGGGAACGATCATCAATTCCCGACTCGACTACGCAAATTCCCTCTACGTAGGTCTACCCCAATACCAGCTTGCGCGCTTGCAACTCATGCAGAACACGGCGGCAAGGCTGTTAACAGGGAAAAAGCCCTGGGAATCCATCTCCCCATCCCTAAAAAGCCTACATTGGCTAACTGTGAAGAATCGGATCACATTCAAGACCCTCTGCCTCACCCATAAATGCATACAAGGAAACGCTCCGCAATATCTCCGGGAAAAAATAAAACACTACACACCGAATCGCAGTCTTCGATCAGCTAACCAAAACCTCCTCCTCATTCCCAAATACCGCTACAAAGCAAAGGGAGAACGTAGATTTGCAGTCCAAGGACCTCGACTATGGAATGCTCTCCCAACCAACCTCCGCATGAAAGAAAACCACCAGGCCTTCAGGAAAAAACTAAAGACCTTCCTTTTCTAGAAGCTGGCTACAGAGAATACATCTAGCGCCTTGAGGCGATTCAGTTCGCAATTTGCAGCGCTTTACAAATTATTCATTCATTCATTCATTCATTATGCCTTTGTCTTGCAGGTTTTATTTATTTATTTTTTCTCCCCATGGGTTTACAACCACTTTAAACCCCATTTGCCACATACTCACCCAATTAAACAGTGCTTTACGGCTTGTAAATTGGAGACACCCTGTAAGGACATTATTCCACTGCATAGCTTGGTGTCATCTGCAAAAACTGAAATTGTACTTTTAATCCCAGACCCTATGTCATTTATAAAGTTTTTAAAAAATTAAGGGTCCCAGCACTAAACCTTGGGGTACACCACTAATAACCTTAGACCATTCAGAGTATGAATCATTAACCACTACTCTCTGAATTCGGTCTTTTAGCCAGTTTTCTATCCATTTACAAACTGATCTTTCCAAGCCTGTAGACATTTTCTTACACAAAATGTTCCAGGGGTACATAGAAAAATAGAGAGCCTAATCCTACTGGTTTGATTCTGGGCACCCTGTATTATATATGGGACCCTGATTTACAGTTGAGCCATGTCTCTGTATTATAACCTGAAGCTTTATACAGGTGCTTCCCGGTCCCACAATACATACACCTGCTCAGGATGTGACATTTTGAAGTAGAGGGGACACCACATTGCAATGTCCTGTTTCACCAGTCCAGCTAGACTCTGCCACCCATCTCCCAGTGATAGACCGGGTCGCGTCGGGAACCAGCGCAGACCCCATGTGCATGCATAATTAACTTTTCCGCACCATATGGCTAGGTGCCTAGAGTCTCCATCACACAGGTCTGATCCGGGGGGTAGGCTCTGAACCGCTCCCCAAACTATACCTGAGACCCAACACCCCTGCCGGTACTGTTCTCCTGCTGCCTGGCTGTCATATCATCCTTCCTTGGTACTTTGCCCCTAGTAATGGCTTGTCACCATTTCACCTCTTGTGTGCATTGCAGGCCCTGTTCTTTCATACACCATTATCACCATGCACTCCTTTAAGTAACTTCAGACCAGGCATGTCAACATTTCAAACATTTTACTTCAATAATGCAAGATAACAGTTCAGCATAAAGTGCAATCTTTTCTTAACATCACTAATCCCTAACTCCAGGTTTATGTCTGCCCCCGGCATGTCTGCTAAGGTAGAGTCTATTGCTGACATCTTTGAGGACAGCAGTGCCTAGAAATCCCCCCACCATGTGGAAGGCTTCAGGACAGAGCAGAAGCACTCTCCCACACCTTGCTGGCTGTGTATCTTTTCTTTCCATGCAGCAGGCTGTGTGTTGTGGAACTACAGGTCTTATCAGCCCCAGGCATGTTGGCAAGCTACTCAGAGAAGGTAGCTGAAGCCACGCAAAGCACCTCCAGATGGTGTGCTGAAGGATCAGGTTGCATTGCAGCAATCAGCCTTCCTGCTTCTCCCATGTGGCTGAGTCTCATCTGGGCAAAACTTCTTACAAATTTATATACACAGGAAAGGGGCAGAGCCCAGCAGAAGCATGCATAATGAAAGACCCAGGAAATAAGTTAACTCCCAGCCAGGCATCAGCTGACTAGAACTTTCTGCATAACTAACAATGCACTGCAGACAGGGCTAAAATACTCACAGGTACCCTGTCATCACCTGCTTACAATCTTGCCAGTAAGTCTGTTGTTTTCCACAAGAACAAGCTCTTCATTTAACACTGGTGCTTATAATGATCAGCTTTTATTTAATTATGTAAATCATTTATCCCAAAAGGAAAATACAACTGTTGCTATAATTGCTTATGAAGTATTAACTGGAGCTTGGCTTCATTTTTTTAGCGTATTTAAATCTGCTAGGCCATCTAACACTCCCCTCCCCCCAGACTGACAATGCTGCAGTCCAAAGGTGCCCCCTGTGCTCCTTCATCCAGAGTGGGGGCACTCTAATACAGGAGGTGTGTTACTGGACAGATTACAAGGTGAAAACAGAGGGAAAAAAGCCTTTAAAAAGAAAACTAATGTAACCACCACACGTAATGATTGTTCAGCTGCAATATATTACATTTCTCAGTTTTGAGGTCAATACTGCTTTGGTAGTTTGACCGTAGTTCTACTTCATTACCATGGGGCTTAAAGGGTGTTTCTACTGCACACAACAAAGTTCCCCTAGCTATTTTTAGATTGCTACTATGTTATCTAGGCTCATTCTTCAAGAATTTTACTTGTATTCTTCTTTGCTATCCATTTGTATCCATTCACAGAACCCCTTGAAAAATATTAATAAACATGGATGAAAAAAAAAAAAGAATGGATGGATGAATAAAGGAAGAATGAATAAGCGAGAAAAAGAAGGCATTTTGGCATTTCTAAACAGATGTGGAATCAAGGTTGTATAAAAATACAGAAACAAACATAAAGGAGCAAACCATTCAGCAGGCATTCAAAATAAACGTCAAGCTCATTTTTCTCCTTTTTTTCACCCATTAAATGTGTCATAAAACAGAAAATAAAGAACCAACGAGAACATGCTTCTGGGTAAGAGTTTTAAGAAATGCCAAAGTAATTAGCTCAATTGAGTGAGTGGATATATATTAAAACTATTAATGTTATTTATATATTTAATTAGAGAGCCTTTTATAGTACAAAAGAGAAGCATATGTGAAAATTGCTATTGACCTCTTTGTTTCCTTGCCAACCTCTCTTTATTTGTAAGTGTTTGTGTTACTTTTATGTTTGGCCATAAAAAAACATGAAAATGATAGCATTGCACAGAAGCGTACACTATACACTTGTACTTTCATTTTCATTGTACATTTAAAATGTCACAGCATGTTATGCCTTGCCGCTCCTTGATTCTTTAGTTAGGGTTGAGCAACCAGGTTGTCCTTCCCCACGTGAGACTTTTAGTAGTATGGGATTAACCCCGTATTGGCGAATCCAAGTGAGGAAATGTCACCAGCACACCAAGGATTCCTCAAGAAGGGTCCAAAGCTTTATTCTCGTGATCACATGGTACACATAAAGCAACGTTTCAGAGCCACGCAGGGCCCCTTTGTCAGGCAAGATGTAGGAGCCCTGCATGGCTGCCAACGTTGTCTTATGTGTACCATGTGACCACAAGAATAAAGCTTTGGACCCTTCTTGAGGAAGCCTTGGTGTGCTGGTGACTTTTCTTCACTTGGATTATTTACAGTTACCAGCCTGTGGTCATTGCAGCACCCATTATGACTTAATAGCCATTTTCAGAAACATTTGCGTGGGGAATATTACATTTGGCCTTTTTGGTGAATGCCACTTTTGGCACACATTCTTGGGATACTAATAAGACTTGAGGTTGTGCAAGAAAATCACCATACCTGGGAAAACTTAGAATTAAAGATTCTAGAATTACCTAGAATTAAATGGGAATCTGGACCAATTGCGATTTTGGAAGGTTTATGGGTCTGTTTGTATTATTTTTTATAGTTAAAAGTTAACTCCAAGCAGTTATTAAAAATAGCATTGAATGCAGTTATGTATAGAGCGACCAATGTAAGGGCACAACAGCAAGTTGTGCTTTAGTACTGTGTTTCACAAAAGGGTCAGTGCACTGTATTGGCAGTCCATTTTGCAATGAATAGGCTTGCCTTAACGCAATGCAATGCACACGTGTGCATGACATAACAGACATACTGCAATAGTGTGAATCAGCCCTTGTGTATTTTGATTAAAACGCTCAGCTAGAGAAAAATAAATACTATATGCTAGCATGTATTTAAAAATTTGTAATAACTATTTGCCCATGTCTTACTTTCCTTGTAGTTCCATAAATCATTCTTTTTATTAATCACTTCCCAACTCCAATTATCCATGGCCAGTCCGTCTATCTTATTAGGCTACAACCCCTTATACAAAGCAATACCCTGTTATATATAACAGAGGCACCAAGTATGGACACCAAGATCAAAAAAGTCTAATCAAGTATGTATTTAAAGTTAACTTAAAGCTGAATTACAGGAGTTTAGCCCCTTTGTAAAAAAATTAAGGCTCACTATGAGTTAAAATGTTACTAAACCTACAACAGTAAAATCAGTCTGTATATGCAGCATAGCATGCTTGTTATACTCACTGTGGAACTGAAGGGGTTAATCCTCTGCATTGTGTAAAAAGGCTGTTTTATCCTGTATGCACAGACCCTCCCCCTCCTGCACTGTCTATCTGGGGAAGACCAGCTAACACAGGCACAGTAGCCGACCTGCACATGCTCAGTTGTGTCTTTTTATGCTGGAGAGAACATTTACTTGTTCTCAGAGTTAGCCAGGTCACATGATATTGACATCACACATGTGGGCGTGTATACAGGCTGTAGTGGAAGTCTCCTCCTACCTGAACTGTCAGCACTGGAGAAACTGTGTAGTTTATCATGTAACCGTGGTATACAGATCATCCAAAAAGGTATATAGTGGCAGTATTTTAATGTAAAAAGAAGATTTAGAAGCTGTGGGCACTGTGTGTGTGTGTGTGTGTGTGTGGGGGGGGGTGAACTATTTTCATATTACTGGGTTTATTAACACTTTAAGTCCAGCAAGGTACATGACAACTCCCGGGCTTAGCTCTATTAATTATATCTGACAACTTTATAGTACTCCAGAGGACAGATAGCCTTGTAGTCCTTCCAGAACAATGCTGATCCTTCTGAGCTATGCATCTTGAACAGTAGAGTTGCTGCAGCTGCTATGCCTGCCCCTTCCCTCCTCCTGCCCATTCTCAGATGCCTTTATATTATCTGAACACATTCACAATATACAAAGGTTTCTCTGAATGGGCAGCAGAGGGGCACGGTGGACATAGCTGCTTTGTGTGCCTTTCTCCTCTCTCACAGCCCGAGTGTCTCGAGTGTAATTCCCGACAGAGCAATAAACCTGTCGGATATAATTTATAGAGATAAGCCCAGGAGATGTCATGCAGATCCTTAGACTTAAAGTGATGCTAAAAACACACTGTTTAAATTACATTATCCCTTCTCTTTCTGTATATGGATGATGGCACTGAAATTGTTTTAGTAAAAAAATATCATAAGTATCTTTTTCTTAACCACTTCCTGCCTGCCATATAACAAAATGACGGCCGCAAAGTTGATAAGTTATCCTGACTGGACGTCAGATGATGTCCAGCAGGGCAAGCGCGTGGATCGGTGTTGTGTCGTTCTGACACCCCGCATCTCCGATCTAGGTAAAGAGTCTTTGACGTAGGCTCTTTAGCATGTGATCAGCTCTGTCCAATCAGTAATCAAAAAGTGCTGTTTAGCGGCTTTTCCTCTATTCGTGCTGACAGGCACGAGTAGAGGAGAGCCGATCGGCTGCTCTCTTGACAGGCGGGGTCACTGCTCATCATTGCTGCCTATGAGTGCTCATCAGTGCCACCTATCAGTGCCCATCAGTGCCACCTATCAGTGCCCATCAGTGCTGCTTATCAGTGCCTCCTATCGGTGCTGTATGTAAGTGCTTCATCATCAGTGCCCATCACAGCCACCAGATTAGTGCCAATCACTACTGCCTTATCAGTGCCCATCAGTGCAGTCTCATCAGTGCTCATCAGTGAAGATGAAAACATACTTATTTACAAAGTTTTGAAACAGAAACAAAGAAAAACTTTTTTTTTTCTTCAAAATTTTTGGTTTGTAACGCAAAAAATAAAAACCCCAGTGGTGATCAAATACCACTAAAAGAAAGCTCTATTTGTGGGGAAAAAAAAATGATAAAAATTTTGTTTGGGTACAGTGTTGCATGATTGCGCAATTGTCATTCAAAAAGCTGAGAATTGGACTTCTGACATGGACCTGAAGTGGTTAATCGATATGCAGCTGTCACATGACCTAGATCTTTCCCTGTGTACAGGAAAACATAAGCAGGAGGAGCTTCTAGGCCTCTGATGCTGGTCACATGTTCAAAAAAAAAAAAAAAACAGCCTTTGGAATACAGAGTAAAAATAATTAATATCAATAAACTGTTTTAAATCATCATACAAATATATATTTGAAATAAAATCTTTATGATTTTTTCACAATAACATGGTTTGGGCAGATTTCTGCTAGTCACGGGCTGTGTTACACCCCTCCAGCCTTTGTCCTAGAATATCTGGGAGGAGAAGCCTCCATCAATCAAGATCCAATATCCCACCCCTATCGTGTTTAGCTGGTTAATGGGCATGGAGGAGGAGGGAGGGAGTGTGCTGTCATTTACCACTGTGTATTCACTCACATGTGTGACTTTATAGTCACATGGGCTGCTCAGATGCAATAGGGAGAAAATACTCAGCATAGAAACTCACCAAAAAACTGAACATATGCAGAGCTGCCACCACTGCTCTGCAAAATCCCTAACTGCCACCAATTGGGGACATGATCAAAAGAGGGAGATAGAGCACAGCAGGATCAACCAGTATTTTTGCAGAATACAGAAAACGTATCCTATAGCGACTGAGTGGGTATGAACAGCATGTAATAAACCGTTTATTGATAGTTTTTTTTCTAATGTGGGTTTAGTGCCGGTTCACACTACAGCGCCTTGGGATCCGACTTGTAAGTCCTCAAGTCGCCCCAAGTCACTGGACATAAGAAATGCCATAGAAGTGAATGAGAGCCGTCTTAATGTACACTACTGAAATCGCTCCAATTTCAGAAAAGGTTTCTGTACTACTTCAAGGTGACTTCTAAGCAACTTGTACCCATAGCTTTCAATGAAAGTTGCCTCCAAGTCGGATCTCCATCTATATTGAAGCGACTTTACAGGAAAAAGAAAATAATTTACCCAGTTACTCCCTATGTTTACCCAGGCAACCCTCTCCCTCCCACAGAGCTGATTATCCTGTGATTGGCCACAGCTAAAGTCGCCTGTCCTGGAGGTGACTTTAAGTCGCGTTGTAAGTTGCTCAAAGTTGCGCTGAAGTTGTGCTGAAGTCGCCTCCAAATCGCCTTGCAAAGGCGCACTGTAAGTCGGGTTGCCCCTGTGTGAACTGGCACTTAGTGACACTTTAACTCATAGTGTACCTTCTCTTTTTACAAAGTGGCTGAATTCCTGGAATGCAGCTTTAATAACAGCAATGTTTTCAAATATTTCTCCAAATGTTTCAAATTTCTCCAAATTTCTGGCAGGTACTTAAAGTATACCTTTCATCTAAAAAATATGGGGGCAGACATTGCTGACTAGTTGCTTGGCTGTTGCTGACCCTCTTGCTTTAATACTTTAAGTCACTGGCCTGAAACACGTTTGCTTAAAAAGACCTGTAGAATTTCATGTAGGGAGCACTGAGCAGTACCAGGCATTTCCCCGTGCTCTGATGGTGGTTTAGGATGGTGGTGGAGTGCAGAGGAAGTAAGTGTTTTTGTCTGACTTACAAGCTGCATACTTGTCTCTAAAATTCCATTCTCTCACTGAACAGTCAACTCCGGTCATGTTGATTAGAAGACAGATTTATTACAAATGTATCGATACATTGGGTGAACTCTGTACACAGCAAGGAGTTCCAGCAGAGTCACACAGGAACCCTTTTACACATGTCATTTTATAGCAGTATTTGGCAAGCTGCCATTGGCTAAGGCACACTGGTGACTCATGGTGCATCGTCAGCTTTATTGTCAAAAAAACAGTGTCCTTTCACAATATTTCCTAAAATGGTAAACTTTTGCTAGTTCTTTTAAGTGTTGTTTTAGGCGTTAGTCGGAAATAAGTAGGTTGCATAAACAATAAGTCAGCACCATTTTAGGTAGAAAAAAAACATATAAGGAACAAGGCAAATGTCGATATCACTTGTAATTCTTTACATATTTCTTATCAATACTATTTCCAGGGCAGTCACCTTATGTCCAGGGAGCCCTGGAATAAATAGCAGCTAACATCACTTGGTAATCCACCATATACATTTATCCTTTTCTTCTCTCCTTCCTGCTTCTTATTCATCTGTTGGCTGCATAAGACTACCTTTGAGTCATGGCCGAATCTGTGTGAGGATAAGGCACTGATTGGTTGTTTAAGCATCAGGGAAGCAGAAGGCTACCAGTACCTGTAAGAATCCCAGTCATGCCAATGGGAAATTATTTATTTAATGAGTCTTTGTAACACTTTTGGGTAGGCAGCACCTATAAGAATTAAAACAAAGAACAGCGCAATCTAAGTGTAGCAATTAAGAAAGCAAGGTTTATTCCCAAATAGTTGCACTCACTAGATATAAGTGGTTTGTAGGCACACCAATATAAGCAACCAGAGGGTTCCAGGAGTCAGGGGTGGCATTGGTTCAGCGCAGTCTCCTCATACTGGCGTCGGTGGTCTGGTGTCCCAGGCTGGATGTGGAGGGCGCAGGAGGAAGTCGCCAGCAGGACGTCTCTGGTGTCAGGTGGTTACTGGTGGGTGGCTAAAGAATCATGCACGCATTCGGAGCATGCGTGCTCCTTCCTCAGGTAGGCACATCAATATACATGCGTGCTCCTTCCTCAGGAGGAAGGAGCACGCATGCTCCATACGCGTGCATAATTCTCTACCGCCCACCAGTAACCACCTGACACCAGAGCCATCCTGCTGATGACTTCTTCCTGCGCCCTCCACATCCAGCCCGGGACACCGGAAACCACCGGCGCCACCGAGTGTGGTGAGACCGCGCTGCACCAAAGCCGCCCTGGACTCCTGGAACCCTTTGGTTGCTTATATTGATGTGCCTACAAACCACTTATGTCTAGCGAGTGCAAATATTTGTGAATAAACCTTGCTTTGCTACACTTAGACTGGTGCTGCTCTTTGTTTTTATGTTTCCAAATCCAAAATCATTTCTGCTCTTCAGCATGCTGCCTTCCAAGTATTAATCTCCAGATTATCACATATTCCTGAGGTTACCACCCAGGATACATGGACTCTGTCTTTGGACTACCTCCATTAATTATAATTTATTTGAATTGTGATATTACTTAACCAGTAACATTATCCCCCATTTATTTCTCCCATTCCTTACCCATACCCTATTCTGGTTTAATGCTAATATATTTTATATATTTCATTATTGTGTATGGTTATATGTTGCCTTCCCTATATTAGTGTGCCTGCTCATATCTGGGAGTGCCTAGCGTGACAAATATTGTTGTTTTATTAGCACCTATAAGAATGGGGGAGCTAGAGATCTATGTTGAGTTTAAGAGTTGGAAAGACTCATCACTTGCTCCTAGTGAATTTTTTGCAGGCATATAAATGGAAAAAGAACCTCAGAGAGGAAACCAGAATGCACTCCACAGAGAACAAAAATGAAGGTCCTGCTGTAGCAACAAAATCCATTTTAGCAGGATCCTCCCTCTTCCATAGAGACATGGACAACAGTGGAGGACCAGTGCATGCAAGTGCTAACTCAATATGATGAAAACTGAAAATACATTTTGGACGGAGTGTCTCTAAGTCTCAAATCAAAACTTATATACTCAGTGCTGACTGGAAAACAGTGCATATAATAACAAAATGCAAACATCGATGTGTCAACTGAGCTCATTATCTGCTCCAAAACCTAAGCTGATTTTTGGGTAGACTTACACTTTAATTATATTTAAGTCTTCAGTTATACATATTAATATTAATCATATTATAGTTCTGTTTTGTAGAAGTAACTCATTTTCTACAAGCTGTTTTAGAATAAAACAATATAATTAATGTGTAACCAAGAATGAAGTTATTAAAATGTCATTTATTATTAATTAAAGACAGAAGCATGTGTTCAAAAGCTCCTCTCGGGGCAGTAATTTAGCAATAGAAGTGTTCTGTTTCAAATGCTGCTATATGCATTTACATACTTCAATAGATCCAGTCTGCACACACTGTATGGTCACCTACTGACTTGGCACCATCCACAGGCAGCTTAACTCTTCCATAAGACACAGAAGTTGAATCTAACACAATTTTACTTCAGATAAGTGCATTGCAGAAGATGTTTTTCCTGACTTTTGAGGTGAGAAGATAACTTTCCTAAGCCTGGTCCTCTGCGAAGTACTAACACTTACTGAGGGAACATGAAAGGAACAAAGAGGGTCTAGCTTGGATGGAACTAAAGCAGCCCATAGATGACTCAATTTTTTTTCCTTTCACCACGGGTGGGAGAAAAGACAATCGCTCAGTGTTGATGGGTGTTGATGGGTGAAATGCCTCCTTGTGTTGCATTTGATATAAATAGATATATATATCTATTTATATGATTTTTTCCCTCAGACTTGCTTTTAAAAAAAATCTGTTTAGACTTAGAAACAGACATCAAGTATGTTTAAGGGGATACTTCTCAAACAAATGCCTTGATAACAATTACACAGGCTGTCCTCAAACAATGGGAACTTAGATACCATTGTTGCATTTCAGTTGACAATTGGATCAATTTATTGTTCTGTAACTACTGTAAATAAGTTTGTAACTTGGGAAAACAATAGATTGGCTCTTATGACATATATAACCTATGGCACGTATGATACCATAGTGCCATCTTGAGGTCAAATTGGAGAAGGTTTTTCTAATTGAAACAATTATTGGGAAAGGGGCCACACCGATGTGGGGATATAAATTTTCCTAATAAAAGGTTGTCAGGCATAAGCTGACAAGGAGAACACCATAATGACTTAACATCAAGGAAGATCTCTGACAGGAGAGGGGACTTCACTTAAGACGCTTTTGCCCAACCTCCCACAACAACTTATAGAGTAAGCCTGGGTTCCCGTTGCCTACGGAGATCATGAACCCACTGTAACCTGAGTTAAGTAACTTTTAAGCTTATTTGCTAGGAAGTAGGCAGCATTTTGCTTGTTATAGGTATATCTGGCAGACTTGTATTGTATTCCTTTAATTGTAATAGTTTTGTATGTAAAGCATTTTTGTTTAGTAATACACTGCGAGGTCTGAGCTTCCTTGCTTATAATGCAAATTAACCTAATAAACCAAAGCAAAACACTCCTCGAGCCCTATTGTGTTTTGCCCGCTGGAGGGGTGGGGGGTGTAGGTAGCCTTCCCACCTGGCAGAACACAATAATTACTGCTCGTGTGCTAGCAGCTATAGCCACCAGCAGTATTTAAATGTAAAAAAAAAGAATCAGAGGAATCAACTTGGGTACAGTCAGTCTGTCCATACATGGATTGAATCTTGTGGGTCCATGCTAATCCAGCTGAATTGTGATCCATGTATGGCCGGCTTTTCTCTCATGAAAAAGAAGGGGAGAACAGAGGGAAATACGAACTATATAAGTAAACAAGTTATAGTGAATTTAAACCACCGAGTATGTCAGCATACTACAAAACAATAGCAACCTGATACAGTTCAATACAAGAATGGAAAAAACAAAACATCTAGGTGGAACAGAACATGAGCGATACAAGTACTTTACTTTAGGTTCAGAAAGTGGACATGGGAAGGTTGTTATAAGGATGGGGTAAACATATGGGGGTAGTAAAAAATTTGCAAATTCATATGTGTGAACATCCCCACCTTCTAAAAGATTCTGTCAAATTGATATTCAGATCCAGATACCCCTGCTAGATGCACCCTGACCATATGTTTTTTTTTTTTTACAGCAGTTAACACAATACAGCTTAGTCTGTGACTGGATAGGGACGGACAGCAAGTGCAGACAAAATACATTTCCCAGCCTACATTTCTGTATAGTGGATCATTTTATCTGCTAAACTATTTATAAACATTAAAAGATTTTAAAAAAAGCAAAAAAAAACAAGTGTATATTAACTAAAGCAGAAGAAGGATTTAATTTCTTTATTATAACTATAGCAAACAAATAACGTGCCAGTAATTTGCAATATAAAATTCAGCTGCTTGGGCACAGCACAGCAGTAATAACTGCTAAAGCGAAGTAAAACTAAAATTACCTTTACAACAAAAAAACAAGAAAAGAGAACTAAATGCAGTCAGCTGCAGACAAAGTAAATCAATGAAAAGCAATTAAATAATATCAGGTGGTGCTCGAGAACATTACATATAATTTAAAATACACATTACCTGTGAACCATAAAATGAGCTAAAATGAAGCAAAATTTACTTTTCATTTTAAATATATTTTGGTTTAATTATTTGAATTGATTACAGCATCATATTATGTTGTTATTGTTATTTTTGCAGATAATGGCTGTCAGTGCATTGCTAGGGTTGCCACTCTATCTACAGTGGGGACCGAAAAGTATTCAGACCCCCTCAAATTTTTCACTCATTGTTATATTGCAGCCATTTGCTAAAATCATTTAGGTTAATTTTTTTCCTCATTAATGTACACACAGCACCCCATATTGAAAAACACAGAATTGTTGACATTTTTGCAGATTTATTATCCTTTGCTCAGTATTTAGTAGAAGCACCCTTTTCATCTAATACAGCCATGAGTCTTTTTGGGAAAGATGCAACAAGTTTTTCACACCTGGATTTGGGGATCCTCTGCCATTCCTTCTTGGAGATCCTCTCCAGCTCTGTCGGGTTGGATGGTAAACGTTGGTGGACAGCCATTTTTAGGTCTCACCAGAGATGCTCAATTGGGTTTAAGTCATGGCTCTGGCTGGGCCATTCAAGAACAGTCACGGAGTTGTTGTGAAGCGACTCTTCCGTTATTTTAGCTGTGTGCTTAGGGTGATTGTCTTGTTGGAAGGTAAACCTTCGGCTCAGTCTGAGATACTGAGCACTCTGGAGAAGGTTTTAATCCAGAATATCCCTGTACTTGGCCGCATTCATCTTTCCCTCGATTGCAACCAGTCGTCCTGTCCCTGCAGCTGAAAAACACCCCCACAGTATGATGCTGCCACCACCATGCTTCACTGTTGGGACTGTATTGGACAGGTGATGAGCAGTGCCTGGTTTTCTCCACACATACCGCTTAGAATTAAGGCCAAAATGTTCTATCTTGGTCTCATCAGACCAGAGAATCTTTTTTCTCACCATCTTGGAGTCCTTCAGGTGTTTTTTTAGCAAACTCCATGTGGGCTTTCTTGTGTTTTGCACTGAGGAGAGGCTTCCGTCGGGCCACTCTGCCATAAAGCCCCGACTGGTGGAGGGCTACAGTGATGGTTGACTTTCTACAACTTTCTCCCATCTCCGACTGCATCTCTGGAGCTCAGCCACAGTGATCCTTGGGTTCTTCTTTACCTCTCTCACCAAGGCTCTTCTCTCCCAACAGCTCAGTTTGGCCGGACGGCCAGCTCTAGGAAGAGTTCTGGTCGTCCCAAACGTCTTCCATTTAAGGATTATGGAGGCCACTGTGCTCTTAGGAACCTTAAGTGCAGCAGAAATCTTTTTGTAACCTTGGCCAGATCTGTGCCTTGCCACAGTTTTGTCTCTGAGCTCTTCAGGCAGTTCCTTTGACCTCATGATTCTCATTTGTTCTGACATGCACTGTGAGCTGTAAGGTCTTATATAGACAGGTGTGTGGCTTTTCTAATCAAGTCCAATCAGTATAATCAAAAACAGCTGGACTCAAATGAAGGTGTAGAATCATCTCAAGGATGATCAGAAGAAATGGACAGCACCTGAGTTAAATATATGAGTGTCACAGCAAAGGGTCTGAATACTTAGGACCATGTGATATTTCAGTTTTTCTTTTTTAATAAATCTGCAAAAATGTCAGCAATTCTGTGTTTTTCTGTCAATATGGGGTACTGTGTGTACATTATTGGGGAAAAAAATGAACTTAAATGATTTTAGCAAATGGCTGCAATATAACTAACTATCTATCTATCTATCTATCTATCTATCTATCTATCTATCTATCTATCTATCTATCTATCTATCTATCTATCTATCTATCTATCTATCTATCTATCTATCTATCTATCTATTTGTCTGTAAATTCATTCATCTGACCATCTGCCTGCCGTGGATGTAGAACTATTTAACATGGCGCTAAAAAGTGCAGTATTGATAAGCATGTTGTAGTTTCAAATAGCAGTTCAGATATTTGTTTGCTAAAATGTCATCAGCGAAAAAGGAATTCTGATTGGCTACTATGAATTACTTAAAGGAGTTGTAAAGTCAGAAGGTTTTTTAGTCTTGGATGACTGAGGAAGGGTTTTATGCATTAGGATGAAAAGCCTTCTGTGTGTAATAGCCCCCTCAGCCCCCCTAACACTTACTTGAGGTTCCTCTCTGTCCAGTGATGTTCATGAGTGTCTCAGCCATCAGAGATTCCCTCTCTTGATTGGCTGAGACACAGCAGCGAGAGCCAATGGTGCTAGCCAATCAGGGGCCGGGTCGGGGCTCCGTGTCTGAAAGGAAAAAAAAAAACAAGACTTAACAATCACTTTAATATGCAATATGTAGCCTTGAGGCACCCAGCTAGGGTGTCCTGTCCATTGCTGGGCTCACATCAAAATATTGTATTACAGATTGTATGCTTAGGGGCTCTGGTTATGCAGATTGGATCTTACTATTTTATTTATTGTTTCTACTACAAAGTAACAGGTCCTCATTAAAGATGTTCTCCTGGGAAAACATCAGCTACCTCTTATTTGTATCTGTTCAACATGTTTTGCAAACTGAATCCAGCCATAGCTGGTGCTATTTCTTGGTTGCCAAAACCTCTTTATATGTTAAATTGATTGGACATGTTTTGTTCCAGAACTATCATCAGTCTGGAGGGCTGGATGATGGAAGCCTTCAGGTTAGGGGTTTGGCTGAAACAACAGAGGTTTTGTAACAGATTCCTTATCAGAATTCAAAAAGGAAGTTTGCCTGGTAAGTTAAAATTTTGAACTCATTAAAGTTAATATTCAAGATGTAGCTTAAACAAAGAATAATACTTACCCTTCCCTTTGCCCGCACTGCCAAATGACACTCTATTGAAGAGAAATGGCCACCTAAAGTTTCTTCAGAAACCAACATTTCTGGGAGGATTGATCTTCTGTGTCCCCCACTGTGCTTAGTGGTTACTCCTGCTGACCCTGATGCCACTACAGGACACAGTACTGATGTGAAAGTCAGAAGAAGGAACCTCTGAGTGAAACAGGAAACATGGAAGATCAACATTCCTAGACGTTTCTGATTTCTGAAGAGACTTCAAGTGACAATTTATCTTCAATAGATCAGCATTTGGTAGTGTGGGCAAAGGAAAAGGCAAGTATTTATAATCTTATGTGCAGGTACATCTTGTATTCTTACTTTAATTAAAGCAACAGGGTTGCTTTAACATTAAAGCTGAACCCCAGGGATAATACATTTTGCATATTTATATTGGGCCAGCTTGGTGCATTAGTTAGTATGCATATGTGATACCTGATTGGCTCCTATGGAAGCTGTAAATCACTGTAGCAGCAAGAGCTACTACAGTGGTGGCAGCGATCTTCTAAGTCTCGGCATTTCCACCATTCTAAGAGCACCTTGTATTTTTCTTAATGAATGAAAGTGTTTTCTAATTGGACAAGGGGGAGAGGAGGGGAGGAGACATAACAATCTGCATCTCATCCAAGCACAGAAAACTTTGAGGAAAGGAAAACTTGTGGTTGCAACCCCTATGTCCACTGGGACAGGTGCAATAGTTCATGCCAGGATATACGCTGTACATACCGTAGACAAACATCAGAGAGCTAGAAAATCTGGCACTGACTTGATTGATGATAAAATGGTTCAAGCTTTATTAAGTATCCATCAAGACATAAAAGTATTCATCATATAAAAGAATGGACGTGTTTCTCCCCCAACTTTGGGGCCTTAATCATAATAAAATTACCGTATATACTCAAGTATAAGTTGAAATTTTCAGACCCTTTTTTGGGGCTGAAAGTGCCCCCCTCGACTTATACTCGAGTCACCGCCGTCTGCCTACATGATCAGTGTGTCATGCAGAAAGAAGGCGGCCAGCGTGTGCTACATACCACTCGGCAGCCTCTCACTGTTCCAAAGCCGCGCCTCCTCCTCATCTGTGATAGGCAGTCAGTGTACAGCCTATCACGGACATTCTCTCATCCTCGTCCGTGGTATGAGGATGAAAGAATGTCCGTGATAGGCTGACCGCTGACTGCTGGGAAATGGAGTTTCATGGACGAGGAGGAGGCGCGGCTTTTGAACAGTGAATGGCCGCCGAATAGTAATAGCACGCGCTGATCGGTGCAGAGCGGCACACGGAGGCATGCACAGGACACAGGTAGGATGCACACAGACACATGCACACAGACACATGCGCACATACACAGGACACATACACAGGACACATACACAGGTACATATACACATGACACATACACACATACACAGGACATGGGTACATATACACATGATACATGCACATATACACAGTACACAAATACAGGACACATGCACATATACAAAGGACACAGGTACAGGACACATGCACATATACACATGACACATGCACATATACACAGCACACAGGTACAGGACATATGCACATATACATATGACACATGCACATATACACAGGTACAGGATACATGCACATATACACAGGACACAGGTACAGGACACATGCACATATACAAAGGACACAGGTACAGGACACATGCACATATACACATGACACATGCACATATACATAGGACATAGGTACAGGACACATGCACATATACACAGGACACAGGTACAGGACATATGCACATATACATATGACACATGCACATATACGCAGGACACAGGTACATGACACATGCACATATACACAGGACACATGACACATGCACATATACACATGACACATTCACATATACACAGGACACATGACACATGCACATATACACATATACACAGGACACATGCACATATGCACAGGACACATGACACATGCACAGGACACATGACACATGCACAGGACACATTCACAGGGCACAAGGAGGTATTCAGCTGCAGATGGGCATTGTTGACCTTCTTTTTCCACTTACAGTAGATGCTGCATTTCTCATCCTCGTCTTATACTCGGGGCAATAAGTTTTTCCCATTTTTTGTGGTAAATTAGGGCCTCGACTTATACTCGGATCGACTTATACTCAAGTATATACGGTATTATAAATAAAGCTCTAAAATTGGGGCAAAAACGCTTCAATTCTTTTATATGATGAATACTTTTATGTCTTGATGTATACATAAAAAAGCTTGAACCATTTTATCATCAGTCACGTCGGTGCCGGAATTTTCTATCTCTCTGATGTTTGTCTAGAGAAGCCTTACATTCATTCTGAAAAATGGAAGGTGCTGTCTGAATTGCAGCCATGCCAGGCAAGCAACCTTCTGTGATTACTATGCAGAAGGGCAGATGCTTGTCACGGCATCTGGAAGATCGCGACCATCACTGTAGTAGCTACACAGCTTCCACAGAGTCCAACCAGATATTACATACTGTATATTTACTTATATAGGGCCAAGCTGGCCCTATGTAATTATGCAAAATATATCATCCCTGGAGTTCAGCTTTAAAGTAAGGGTTGAGAAATGTATAATCCCTTCTTTGAAATCAGTTTATAGTAAGAGAATCTTGTTGTTAGATGCTCATAGAAATAGTTATATACAGTATCTCACAAAAGTGAGTACACCCCTTACATTTTTGTAAATATTTTATTATATCTTTTCATGTGACAACACTGAAGAAATGACACTTTGCTACAATGTAAAGTGGTGAGTGTACAGCTTGTATAACAGTGTATATTTGCTGTCTCCTCAAAATAACTCAACACACAGCAATTAATGTCTAAGCTGCTGGCAACAAAAGTGAGTACACCCCTAAGTGAAAATGTCCAAATTGGGCCCAAAGTGTCAATATTTAGCGTGGCCACCATTATTTTCCAGCTGCCTTAACCCTCTTGGGCATGGAGTTCACGAGAGCTTCACAGGTTGCCACTGGACTCCTCTTCCACTCCTGCATGACGATATCACAGAGCTGGTGGATGTTACAGACCATGTGCTCCTCCACCTTCTGTTTGAGGATGCCCCACACAGATGCTCAATAGGGTTTAGGTCTGGAGACATGCTTGGCCAGTCCATCACCCTAAGCTTCTTTAGCAAGGCAGTGGTCATCTTGGAGGGGTCGTTATCATGTTGGAATACTGCCCTGCGGCCCAGTCTCTGAAGGTAGATGATCATGCTTTGCTTCAGTATGTCACAGTACATGTTGGCATTTATGGTTCCCTCAATGAACTGTAGCTCCCCAGTGCCGGCAGCATTCATGCAGCCCCATACCATGACACTCCTACCATCATGCTTGACTGAAGGCAAGACACACACTTGTCTTTGTACTCCTCACCTGGTTGCCGCCACACACACTTGACACCATCTGAACCAAATGTTTATCTTGGTCTCATCAGACCACAGGACATGGTTCCAGTAATCTGTGTCCTTAGTCTGCTTGTCTTCAGCAAACTGTTTGCAGGCTTTCTTGTGCATCATCTTTAGAAGAGGCTTCCTTCTGGGGTGACAGCCATGCAGACCAATTTGATGCAGTCTCTGGTGTATGGTCTGAGCACTGACAGGCTGACCCCCCATCCCTTCAACCTCTAGAAAAATGCTGGCTGCACTCATAAATCTATTTCCCAAAGACAACCTCTGGATATGACGCTGAGCACGTGCACTCAACTTCTTTGGTCGACCGTGGCGAGGCCTGTTCTGAGTGAACCTGTCCTGTTAAACCGCTGTATGGTCATGGCCACCGTACTGCAGCTCAGTTTCAGGGTCTTGACAATCTTCTTATAGCCTAGGCCATCTTTATGTAGAGCAACAGTTCTTTTTTCAGATCCTCAGAGAGTTCTTTGCCATGAGGTGCCATGTTGAACTTCCAGTGTTCAGTATAAGAGTGTGAGAGCGATAACACCAAATTTAACACACCTGCTCCCCATTCACACCTCAGACCTTGTAACACTAATGAGTAACATGACACCGGGGAGGGAAAATGGCTAATTGGGCCCAATTTGGACATTTTTACTTAGGGGTGTGCTCACTTTTGTTGCCAGCAGTTTAGACATTAATGGCTGTGTGTTGAGTTATTTTGAGGGGACAGAAAATGTATATTATTATACAAGCTGTACACTCACTACTTGTACATTGTAGCAAAGTGTAATTTCTTCAGTGTTGTCACATGAAAAGATATAATGAAATATTTACAAAAGTGTGAGGGGTGTACTCACTTTTGTGAGATACTGTATCTAGGACAGCACCTACAAAATCAACTACCGGGTCTAGGCATGGAAAATTTCAGATAGGGACTTATATTTTACAATGTACTTGGCTTCCATATGTCACATGTTAATGTATAAACTAAAAGCTGTAACGCACTTTCTCCCCCCCACACACACACACATAATGAATTTACCTAGGGAACTTCTTTATATCTTGGCTTGTAAGTCAGTTTAGTTGTCATTTACTCACCACCCACGGGTCTGTTTTGAAGTAATATAATTTATTACATTAAATCTGCATTGCTATAATTTACAAATCAAGTATATTGCCTTCCTGAAATTAGAAAACTTAATTATATACTGGTTTAGAATTTGTTTAACTTGGTGCTCAATCAACTTAAGAGGATTTTTTGTAGGAGGATATTTTTGTTTATTAGACAATATAGCATTGTCCCGGCTGAACTACTTTTTGGATCGTAACACTTAACAGCCCCTGGTCTAAGATCCTGCTGCATGAATTATAATTTGATTTTGTAGAATAGTAGTGAAATCATTTTTGTAGATTCTTTTCTTGATTAGGTTTTGGTACTGTTAGGGCTCTGTCAGATCGGTGCCTATAGAACAGCGTTTTTTTTATTAAACCACGTTATGACCGCCACAGGTTTAAAATGACTAAACGGTGGATGTTTATTTCATTTTTCATTTTAATATGGAGTACTGTTTACTACTTGTGAACATGCCAGACACATTTACAATGCATGTAATTGAGCTGTCATTAGACAAAATGAACAGAGCCAATCAGAGTAGTCTTGATAGCCAATCTCAGTGATCACAAATGTCAGCACTACTACTGTCGGTATTTGAGAGTGCTACCCTTTCTGTCACACTAGAGAGGGAAGAATTTAATGAATGAAGTGATCCAAGGATGGTACACAACTGTAGATTCAAGGAAGGTGGATGGGGGAGGGGGGTATTTAATCAATTTATTGCGATATTGTAGCATTGTTAAAAAAAAAAAAAAACCTATATTAAAATTAATCTCATTTTTTGCTGACTACCCTTCATATATCAATCCCTTCAATACCACTGACTTATATGTGTGCAAATAGGACTGTCAGCAGTTAATAGGAAGAGATTGGGTGGCTGTACAGCTACCCAATCACTCCCACACACCCCCAATACATTCACCACTCCCCAAATGTTTCCTAAACTCTGCACTCCCCCCTTCAGGCCGCGGAACCTGGTGGCAGTTTCCACCAGGTAGAGGGGATGGTGTCAGGAAATGTTCCATCCGCTGGTAATACCTGTTATTTGGCATGCAGTACTGAGGTCCACCAGCAGGTGTCTCCTGGCAGTTTGGAACTGTCAGGAGAGCTTTTCCCTGTTAATAGTATATCATCTTTGGGCCGCAGTACTGGCGTCCACCAGCGGATGGATCCTGGCAGTGTGGAGCAGACAGTACCTCCTACAATCAGGTGTCACTTGAGGCCAATCACAGGCCTATAAATACCCGGTAAATATTCACATGTTTGCCTTGATTTCTTCATTGCCTCCTGACCTGCTAGCGATCTGATCCTGTGCCCTGCACCTGATCCTGTCTCCCTGTCTCGGACCCTATCCTGTCCCACCTGTTACCTTGCATCCCTGCCTGCAGTCTGATCCATCCTCTCCCTGTCCTGTGTTCCATATCCCATCTGCTGACCTTCCTGTGTATGACCTTGGCCTGGCTTAGGTTTATGTCTCTGGAACATCCCCTGTCCATCTGCTGATCTGCTTGCTGTGTATGACCCTGGCCTGGCTATTGTTTATGATCCTGGTATTTCCCATTTATTGCACTTATCTGTCTATTGTTATTTGTGGGTCTCTGTCTGTGGTTGGTTATTGCACTGTGTCATATTGGAGTTGGTTGTACTTTATTACTCACTTTCTTTAATAAATTTATTATATTTTCACGTATATACCTTTGGGTGTCCTCTGTCGCAGATCACACGGTTCTGGTCACACCTGTTCATGACAGTAAATCAAGGCCATCTCTGACCAGAAGTGACTGCGCAGAGGAACCATTGTAGTGCTATTAAAATGCAATCAGAAACAGTTTTTCTCCTTGCCTCACTGGTGTTGGAGGATAACAATTACTGTCGTCTGGTATTGAAAGAGTGGGCCAGGGATCAGCTCCTGGAGTGTATCCGTCTGGCCCATTCTCTGGTTGATCAGGGTAGATTACTGTTTGAAAACGTTCAGCCCCTGATACAGATGTGTGCTGAGCTAGCCTTGTCTAGCAGTCCTAAAGGAAGTGATGATTTTTCTCCCCCCTTCAGTAGTGATCAGGTGGAGTCTCTGGTGTGGCTGTTGGAGGATGATGCTGTATACTTTCTGGAGCATTATTCAGCTTGTCCTAAACAGGTGCTAGTGGATTGTATAGATTCGGTGCAGTCTCTGGTTAGACAGGCAGTATGTGAACCCACGTTTGTTCAACCTGTACTACAGGCATGGTCAGACTTATTATCTCCAGCTTCGGTCAGCTCTGCACAACCCAGACCTGCTATTAGACACCTGCCTGCCCAGGAGTCTTTTTTCCCTTCACCCATGGCAGCCTCCGTTTCGGCCCAATATACCCTGCTTCCCACCAAATATCGATACCCTGTCCCTACCCGCTGCACCTATCCTGCATTCAACCCACCTGCCTCTTCTCAGCTGTCCACAAACCCACAGGAACTTCCTCCAGCTACTGTTACCTCTTCTCTGCCATATTCCAATCCTCCTTTCCAGTCTGCTGCACCCCTCACCTACAGAGCTTCATTGGCTAAGCCAAAGAAAAAACGAAAGTTTTTTCCAACCAAGACGACCCTGCCAGTAACCCAACCTGCCTCCGCACCAGCTAATCCAACCCATACCATCATGCGAGTGTCCAATCTTGCCTCCCCGCCAGGTGATCTGTTCCAGCCTGATGTGTTCCTGTGTGCCGCCCAGCCTGATGTTCCGATGCCTGCTGTTATGCCAGTACCTGCTGTTCTGTCTGTTGTGCAGTACCTGCTGTTCTGTCTGTTGTGCCAGTACCTGCTGTTCTGCCTGATGTGCCAGTGTCTGTGCTTGCTGCCCAGTCTGAAGTTTCAGTACCAGCTGCCCGGTTTGAAGTTCCAGTACCTGCTATTCAGCCTATTGTGCCAGTACCTGCTGTTCTGCCTGATGTGCCAGCACCTGTGCCCACTGTCCAGTCTGAAGTTCCAGTACCAGCTGCCTGGTTTGAAGTTCCAGTACCTGCTATCCAGTCCGATGTACCTGCTGTTCAGCCTGTTGTGCCAGTACCTGCTGTTCCGCCTGATGTGCCAGCACCTGTGCCCACTGTCCAGTCTGAAGTTCCAGTACCGGCTGCCCGGTTTGAAGTTCCAGTACCTGCTATTCAGTCCACTGCACCTGCTGTTCTGCCTAATGTGCCAGCACCTGTGCCCACCGTCCAGTCTGAAGTTCCAGTACCAGCTGCCCGGTTTGAAGTTCCAGTACCTGCTATCCAGTCCGATGCACCTGCTGTTCAGCCTGTTGTGCCAGCACCTGCTGTTTTGCCTGATGTGCCAGTGCCTGCTGCCCAGTCTAAAGTTCCAGTACCGGCTTCCCGGTTTGAAGTTCCAGTACCTGCTATCCAGTCCGATGTGCCTGCTGTTCAGCTTGTTGTGCCAGCACCTGCTGTTCTGCCTGATGTGCTTACTGCCCAGTCTGAAGTTCTACTACCTGTTGCCTGGCCTGATGTCTCGGTGCCAGCCCTCCAGCCTGATGTCTCGGTGCCAGCCCTCCAGCCTGATGTCTCGGTGCCAGCCCTCCAGCCTGATGTCTCGGTGTCTGCCCTCCAGCCTGATGTCTCGGTGTCTGCCCTCCAGCCTGATGTCTCGGTGTCTGCCCTCCAGCCTGATGCCTCGGTGTCTGCCCTCCAGCCTGATGTCTCGTGTCTGCTGCCCAGCTTGATGAGCCCGCTGCCCAGCTTGATGAGCCCGCTGCCGAGCTTGATGAGCCTGCTGCCCAGCTTGAAGTGCCCAAGCCTGCTGCCCAGCTTGAAGTGCCCATGCCTGCTGCTCAACTTGAAGTGCCCATGCCTGCTGCCCAGCTTGAAGTGCCCATGCCTGCTGTGCCACCACCTGTTCTGCCTGTTGTGCCACCATCTGTTGTTCTGTTTGATGCCATAGACTATGGACAATTACAACCAATTGGAGCGTCCGGAGGCCGCTCCTTTGAGGGGGGGTACTGTCAGGAAATGTTCCATCCGCTGGTAATACCTGTTATTTGGCATGCAGTACTGAGGTCCACCAGCAGGTGTCTCCTGGCAGTTTGGAACTGTCAGGAGAGCTTTTCCCTGTTAATAGTATATCATCTTTGGGCCGCAGTACTTGCGTCCACCAGCGGATGGATCCTGGCAGTGTGGAGCAGACAGTACCTCCTACAATCAGGTGTCACTTGAGGCCAATCACAGGCCTATAAATACCCGGCAAACATTTACATGTTTGCCTTGATTTCTTCATTGCCTTCTGACCTGCTAGCGATCTGATCCTGTGCCCTGAACCTGATCCTGTCTCCCTGTCTCGGACCCTATCCTGTCTCACCTGTTACCTTGCATCCCTGCCTGCAGTCTGATCCATCCTCTCCCTGTCCTGTGTTCCATACCCCATCTGCTGACCTTCCTGTGTATGACCTTGGCCTGGCTTAGGTTTATGTCTCTGGAACATCCCCTGTCCATCTGCTGATCTGCTGTGTATGACCCAGGCCTGGCTATTGTTTATGATCCTGGTATTTCCCATTTATTGCACTTATCTGTCTATTGTTATTTGTGGGTCTCTGTCTGTGGTTGGTTATTGCACTGTGTCATATTGGAGTTGGTTGTATTTTATTACTCACTTTCTTTAATAAATTATTATATTTTCACGTATATACGTTTGGGTGTCCTCTGTCGCAGATCACACGGTTCTGGTCACACCTGTTCATGACAGATGGAGAGCTGAGAACTCTCTATTTGATGATCTCCCCTACCTAATAAGAACCCGGAAGCAATGTGTATTACATCTCTTCCACGTTCGGCTGTCACTTTTCTCAGCCACGTAAGAAGCTAATGGAACGTAATCTGCACTAAACCGCTAAGCCAATTTTTGTTATAAGTCATAGTTTATACGTTTTAAATTTTATTTAATTTATAACCCCATGGCCATTTTAAAAGGCACTTGAGTTACTATGTGATTTAGTTTTTATTTTTTTAATTATGTTTAATAAGTTTCCTTTGCGGCTTTATATCCTTGCGTGTGCTGATACATGCATCTGTGTTGGGGACATTCTAATGCTGTTATAGTAGATGCCAGCTGTTTATTCTGATTATTAAATAAGAATTCTGTTAAACCTCAATTCTAGCCAAAACTTTTTTTGTTGTTGTTTTGAATAGACTTGTGAGGAACTAGACAAGAACTGAGTGGAGCAGTTATCACCGGTACAGTAAACGTGGGCTCAAATCACAAAGCAAACAAGAATCTTTATGTTCAGTCCATAGAAACTTGAAAATTTACAGTCATATTGCTGAAATGAAGACACCTATTCTTGTGTAAAGCATTGTGAATTGAGCCTACAAACAGTAATGCCGTGTACACATGGTCGGATTTTCCGACGGGAAATGTTGGATGTGAGCTTGTTGTTGGAAAGTCCGACCGTGTGTATGCTCCATTGGACATTTGCTGTCGGACTTTCCACCCAATAGCAGGTTCTCAAATTTTCCACCAACAAAACTTTTCCAACAAATCCGCGCACAAAAGTTCACGCAGCTGGAAGTGATTGGTCTTGTAAAACTAGCGTTCGTAATGGAGATATCACATGACTATTGAACTTCCTTCTTATCGACTCGTCGTACGTGTTGTACGTCACCACGTTGTACGTCATAGAATGCATTATTTGTTTACATATCAGAAAATACAGTGCAGCACTCATACAGCTCACTACACCATCCATACCTGTCAGTAAGTGCCTGAGAACTTGTGAATGTGTGAGGAGCAATGCCTCATGGGACATATAGTCCTGGGAAGGAGAAAGAAGTGAGTGCTTCCAAAAGGCAGAAGTTTTTTTACCTTGTTATAGAGGAACTCTATACTATTGTAGCGTTGGGATTTTTGCCATCTAATGTCATGCAATGTTAATGTTGTTAGATTGGTATTTGGCTCCCTCTAGTGGTATGCAATGTGAAAAAAAGACTTGTTTAATCTTCACATAACAGCTAAGCAGGAAGTGACTTAATTGTTTTACTGGAAAGACTCACCTACCCATGAACACTGAGTGACTGAACTGCATGCTGGGTAGGTAATAAAAGGCCCGGCGCGACCATTTTCTTTCTATTCTGGACGCGTGGCCTGACTGCGGCGATCTGTGGGGGAGTGTTCCGAAGAGCTTGCATGGAGCGAAGCGGAACAGCAACCACTGAGAGTGACTTACCACAGTGTGCTGGAGAAGCTGTGTGATCGGGTCTGAGGATTCAGAACCCCTGACGGAGCCAAGCGAGGGTCCCGGTCATCTTGCGGAGCAGCGTGACGGTGCTGGCTGGCAGTGGGACTGAAACCACTGTAGTGGAGTCATCTGGTTTTCCGGGCCTGGTGTGGTGAGAGGGCTGTTGCCCAGAACTTATATAAAGCACTTAATACACTATAGACTAGTCTCACTGTACTGCTAAGATCTGCAGTTCCACGGAACAGTTTCTTTCAATAAGACTGTGCTCATTCAGGCCTCAAAGCCTGTACTCCACTGGAAAGTGCATTGCATAACTAGAGTTGCTGTTATTCACTATTTTACATTACATTACCATCTGCAAACCCTATGGAATACAAGTACTGCAGTATAATAGCTAGCTGAAGAAAGAAAACAAGAGACTATACCACTCATTGTAAGGCCTTGTGTTTCTGCTACGCGCAAAGGATTGCATTACACCGCAGGGGGAGCTATTGAGTAATTATACTGTGCTGTATTGTTCTAATAGCATTGCATAGTGTGCGCAGGTTTACTGTGTCTGTATGGCCGTGCTGGAAGTGGGAAGGTGCTCAGTGTCAAGGCATTACCACCCTGAGCATTAGTCCCACTTGGAGCCGCGTCTGCACGCACCATTTATTCAGTGTGTATTAGAGTGAACATTTGGTAATACCTTTATTTCAACTGTTTGATTATATAAGTGAACTTGAGAGGTGTCTCTCCATTTAACTAAGTCTCTTTTTAGTAAACTAATCATATTATTCAATCACAATTGTGTGTGTGACCTTTTACTGAAAGCAACGAATACCCAGGTAATATAAGAGGTACAATATATGTATATTGCTATTGTTGGGTTGTTCTTTGTCATTGAGTTTCGCACCAACACTGTTACACAGTTGTGTCAAGTGGGTTGAGCCAATTTATTGGGGGGTGGAAAAGCAGAGTACAGGCCCAATCAATTACCAGCAGCTCCTTCTTTATGAAAATAATCATTAGTTGCAGCCCTAGTTCAAACCCTTCCACACTTACTGAAGAATCTTTTTTCTTTTTTTTTGTTGTAATCTGTTCCCTAATCACTTCAACCCAGGGCTCCAACCCGGACAATCACCTTCCTGTTCCTCTTCCCATGAATTTACTCACTAAAAGGACAGCAGGAAGCTTCAGGTCCCAGGCCTGTAGCACAACAGCAAATGTGTGCAACTAAACCCCTGTTTTTAACGCATACTTTTAGACGGGTTAATTTGATTAGTCGCAGGCTGGTTGGTAAGTTGAGTTTGGAAATTCCTTGGATTTATTTGACATGTGTTTGCCCTTCCAGTTCTCCTTGCTGTGAAGACCAGTTATAGGTGGGGCAGTGACCTTTTTTTGTATTGTTGACATATTGGTCAGGCAATGCACTGACATCTTTGCTGCCATAGTGCAATGTGCTGTGTGTTCCTGCACCTTTAAGAAAGGGTGGGCTCTCTCCAGTCATCTGCCCTTCATCTATTCATCAGAATACATGTGCCCCCACTGTGAAGACTCTTAAAAATTTTGAGGTAGGGTCTGCAGGATACAGGGTGCCTTTCCAGGGCCTGCAGCTTACACATGTATTTGCAAATGTGTGCAACTAAACCCCTGTTTTTAACGCATACTGTTAGACGGGTTAATTTGGTTGGTCGCAGATTGGTTGGTAAGTTGAGCTTGGAAATTCCTTGGTTTTATTTGACTGTAGCACAACATACCCTTCCCCAAGCAGCAGGCCTGGGGGACAAGAACCCCAGCGGCAACATACCCTTAGGCATAGCCCCGGAGCCAAGAAAGCTTCCCAAGGGTTCCCCAAAATATTTATACCCTTCCCCAGTATATACCACTGGCAATAAACCTCCCAGTGGTTGGCCAAGGAGCCAAATATTCATATATCAGGTCATTGCAGCCTGCAGCACTATTGCGAGGGACACTTGGCAGCTGAAGGCTGTTGCAAACAATAACCAAAGTTTAGGAGAGACTTTAAGAAAATGCTATATTAGTCTTAGGCTAACTACAGCCCATCAGACTAAATTAAGAGAGAGTCACTTCTGTTTATCGCAGGGTGGCTAATACAAAAAAGAAAGTTTTGGCTTAAGTTGGGCCTAAAGTGCAGTTTTAATCTCAACTGTCAGAGTGTTAGCTTAGAGGGTTAGCTAAGGGTTAGGGTAAGGTTAGAGGTCATGTGGTATAAGGTGACACCAATTGTACACCTGTTTCAGGCATCAAAACACCTATGCAGATATGTATCTGATACTGCACACCAAAAAACCAACATACTTGTAATGTGTACATGTATGCGGGTTTTTGTACTTGCCTGCATGGGTGTTTCAATGTCAGAAACAGGTGTAAAACTGTGTATGTGTGCTCCCACGCTTGCCCTGGAGCCTAAATACACCCCAGGCATAGTTGGACATATGTAACCGTTTTCTAGTGACTCATACTAGTTTTTTATGCACTTATCTCTCAACTATTCTTGCTGCATTAAAACAGCTTTTGTATGAATATAATTGTACCATTATTATCTTCTTGTATATACTGTTATTTAGATACTTTGTGCCTCCAACTTCCATCCTCCTGAAAAAAATGGTTTTCTCCAAAACACATGGACATGGACACAGGACTTTGGGATCCCCCTCAACAGCTTCGATTTCAATATTGAGAATGTAATCAAGTTAGTCATGTCACCTTTATATGAGTTGTATAAAGCTGAATAAGGAGGACCTATAGGTTTGGAGGAACCAATATATGGTTTTATTTTTGTGTTTCTGTCCTAATGATTTTATATGTACCTTTTTTTTCTAATAAATTGATGTTCCTCTCTATACTGGATAGCAGTTATGGGGAGGCTTATCAGTGGTGGCAAAGCTCCTCAGCTTAAATAAGGAGGCCACGCTGGGTGGGGTTGAAAATGCAGCACTGAATTCACTACAGGCCATTGATTGTTATAGCCCTGCTTGTGAAAGGAGAAGTTAATTTCAGGATCATGTGTTATTCCTCATCAAATTAAATGTATTTAGTGTGGAATGCCTTATTTTCATCAACTCCTTTTTTTACCTTGCGTTTTCTTCAAGTTCCCTACACTTTTGATAAGTGGTGGGTTTGCAAAAGGAGCTAGTAAATAAAAAGGGGAGGTTCCAAGTAGAGAAATACTAACCCTATTACTAACTTTCTCGGGCAGTCAACATTCTCCTCTGCACTCCTTTGCTTTCTTCTTGTGGGAGAGCCCCTCTACATCCTACAATGTAGAACAACTGGTTCAGCAAAGATTAGTGGCTTAATGGGGCCATTTATATGGTGGTAGGAAGCCTGTGGGAGCACAGGATAAGTTAATACTTTCTGCTTAAAACCTGCAGTAGATTATACAAACTCTTGCTTGGCTGGGGGGCACAAACTTTCCAGGGATCTGTTAGCGAGATCCCTCTTTATTTTTCCAGGGACAGTGGTTTCACCAGGCAGTCAATGAAGGAAAATCTCCAAAAGGGTTACAGGCAGCAATAAAAAGATGATTGGCATTCTAGCCTTTCTTTCACCACATTTTTATTTCTATTTGAGTTATGTTGCGTACACACAACCAGACTTTCCGGCAGATAAGGTCAGACAGAATCATTCCGTCGGACATTCCGATTATGTGTGGGCTTCATCAGACTTTTTCTTTCTAAAATTCTGACAGACCTAGAAATAGAACATGTTTCAAATCTTTCCGACTGACTCAATTCCTATCGGGAAAACCGTGCGTCTGTATGCTAGTCCGATGGACCAAAAACAACGCAAGGGCAGCTATTGGCCACTGGCTATTGAACTTCCTTTTTCTAGTCCAGTTGTACGTCATCACGTTCTAAACGAACAGACTTTGGTGTGATCATGTGTAGGCAAGTCCGTTTCAGCGGAACTCCGTTGGAAAGACCATCAGAGTCTACTCTGACGGAAAGTCCGGTCGTGTGTACGCGGAGATTTTCCCTCAATTTCTGTATTGTTATACATGATAGGAGTAAATCAAACAGGGGTTTTCTACTCTTTCTTTGCTGTAAACAAAAAATAATATTTTGCCTGAACATACATTTTAAATAAAGCATTTGATCAGACTTAGTACAGGCTATACCATATATAAAAATCAGCATTACCCAAACATTTGCAGAGAGATAATTATCATGGCATCACTGTTCATTCAACTCACAAAGCATCTAAGAATCTTAGACATGACATAATGGACCAAAATGTAAGTAGCTGCTGGCCGTTACGACTAATAAAACAGCAAATTGCGATATTTTTTTTTGTTTAGTTCCTCTCTAATCTCTTGATATCACAAAACTATTCATCTATAGTAAAGAACCAATTATTGCCGATATTCCATTTTCCTATGCAATTACTTCTGAATTATTTCTAGAGACATCAAAATATTCATTTGTACTGTGGAATTAACTCTGGTAGATTCCAGGATGCTCGGCTATGGTACAGAACAATTTTCTAAAGAGGGCAGACTATTCACATTTAATAAATTCCGGGAAATGTCAGAATATTTACCTGTGCTTTAGAATTTGAATCCTGTTGACCCTGGAACATTTATCTGCAGGATAGAATACATTGTTGGAGACACTAGAGGATTTATCTCTGTAATAGAAATAATTCCTAAAGACACTGGAAAATTCTTCTGTGCTATAGACGTATTTCCTGGAAGCATCCCAGTACTAATCTGTTCCAATGGAAGGCACACTTATAGTTGGCAGAATATTTATTGGCAGTATAGTAATTTCTGGATTCTAGAATGAAGAAAATGTGTTTGTAGAGCTTCAGAATATCTAGACACTCATCTTATCAGTATATTGTTTCCTAGCTTCAGAAAACTGGCATGGTAGTTTGAAGCATTGGCGCCACACATTAAATTAATTTTTTCATCAACAATAAGTAATTGAGTGATTTTTTTCATCTGTATGTATGTGGTGACAGTGCACATTTATCACCAGGGAGAACTGGGCTAGAGCAGGGGTAGGCAAGCTTTAAGAGGTGGAGATCTACCTGGGCAACTGAAAGAGGTCAAAGATCACCGGGTTGTGGCACGCTTTTTTTTGCCCTTTAACGAAATCAATTAGAAAGGCCTAACTAAATAGTAGGAAAAACTTAATAAAACAAATGTCACTGCAAAAATATGAATGTAACCTACCTAAAAGTGGACAGTGTCAGTCAGTATAGCTGTAAACAGTGTCAATAGAGCAGTGAAGGGTATGTGGGCAATGTCAGTAGGGCAGTGGATGGTGTCAGTAGGGCAGAGGATGGTGTCAGTAGAGCAGAGGATGGTGTCAGTAGGGCAGAGGAAGGTGTCAGTAGGGCAGAGGATGGTGTCAGTAGAGCAGAGGATGGTGTCAGTAGGGCAGAGGAAGATGTCAG
The DNA here is from genome assembly GCA_037952925.1 of Lithobates clamitans. Lineage (NCBI taxonomy): Eukaryota > Metazoa > Chordata > Amphibia > Anura > Ranidae > Lithobates > Lithobates clamitans. The sequence goes on from JBBGZY010000992.1 coordinate 10,232,744, forward strand.
TAGAGCAGAGTATGGTGTCAGTAGGGCAGAGGATGGTGTCAGTAGAGCAGAGGATGGTGTCAGTAGGGCAGAGGAAGGTGTCAGTAGAGCAGAGGATGGTGTCAGTAGAGCAGAGGATGGTGTCAGTAGGGCAGAGGATGGTGTCAGTAGAGCAAAGGATGGTGTCAGTAGGGCAGTGGACAGTGTCAGTGGGGCAGTGAACTTTTTCATTAGAGCAGAGGAAGGAGCCAGTAGAGCAGTGGATGGCATCAGTAGGGCAGAGGTTGGTGTCTGTAAGGCAGTGGGCGATGTCAGTAGTTTTTTATTTTTTTATTATTTTTTTAAATTTTATTTTAAAATTATTATTACAATATTTTAACAGCCCTGTTTTGTTGGTGAAAACAGATCCCTAAAGTTTTACTTTTGAGACAGAAAAAATTATTTACACAGTCCTCTCCTCACAGATCTTTATCTCTGCAGCCTCAAATGCACAGGAATTGTTCTTTAACCCTGTTCACAAAACTGAAGCATAGTAAACACAGTTTATGAATGAATGAATGAATGAACACAGTGAGTGATCAGTACCAATCTCTATCATGAAACAATCCCTGCAGCAGCTAGCAGGAGAGGAGAGGAGGGGAAGCTGAAAGCGCTGCATGAGGATGGGGACCAGGGGAACACACAGAGGGGCCCCAGCAGCAGAAGGAAGGGGAACACAGACAGGAGGGGTGGCGGGTGTGGCATTTACTGGAGCCGCTCCCCTGTGTTTACTGTGGCAGCTGAATTCCAGCAGGAGGGAGAGGAGGAAAAGCTAGCTTTTAGCTGCTGCAGAAGGAAAATACAGGGGATCGGCTCCTGTAAATACTGACCCTCTCCTGTCCAGGTTCTGGGGGGTGGCAAGAAAGGGACATGATCTAACCATCACCTTCTCGCAATCGACACATAAAAATCATAGTCAATGGGTTGCTGACCCCCCCAGCTAGAGTATATATGCCCATTGGTCTAGTAAAAATAATTTATTCTGGTCTGGTACCCTGGGTGGAGATACCTCACCATTTAGACACCTATCAGAGCTGGACCCTTAGTCAGTGACGTATAAAGGTGGTATGTTACTAACAGAGGGGAAAAAAAAGTAAACAAATGCAGCCACAACATCTTATGATTGGTAAGCTGCAATATACTCAATTTTTGGTTTTGGTTTTAATACCCCTTTAAGAATTTTACACTTGTACTAGCCTCCTTGGTAGTATGATTATTTCAGAATTTTTGTCTCAAAGCGGTACAATTATTTTGCATAGAAATTTGGTGTTTTATATTGTAGGTCTGTAATTCTTAGCAATAACACACTTAAATCTGTCCAAACAAGAGTCTAGTAGATATCCGGGGTATGATAAAGTTTGAAACACAAAATCATAAAGCCACACTCGGGAAAACATTACTGGGGAGATTCTGAGAGGCGCAATATATGATACATGAGCTCAATGCCAGGATGAGGTCCTCTGGTACCCAAGCTAGGATGCCAGAGTGCATCCTCTTCCCCTCCAAGCTATTTAATTTGGCATTATAAAACTAAACACAAGTTTAAAACATTTATATGCGAACAGTTTATACAAATAACTATGGGAAGGGAATGAAGGAGAAATAATTTAGGTTCAGTAACATTTCAACTACAAATTTTAGGCTAAATAAAAAGGGTTAACTACAAATTCTATTCTGCCATTTGTCCAATTTATAAAGGCGCTCAAATCAGGTACAAAGAGTTTTTTTTTTTTTATTAGAGCTACAAACACAAACAAATATAAATTAAAAAAATATACAGTGTAAATATGCTGTCGCCTCAAAATAACTTAACACACAGCCATTAGTGTCTAAAGCGCTGGCAAGAAAAGTGAGTACACCCCTGAGTGAAAATGTCCATGTTGGGCCCAAAGTGTCAATATTTTTGTGTGGCCACCATTATTTTCCAGCACTGCTTTAACCCTCTTGGGCATGGAGCTCACCTTTACTCTCAGATTCTTTAACAAGGCAGTGGTCGTCTGAGATGTGTCTTTGGGGCCATTATCATGTTGGAATATTGCCCTGCGGCCCAGTCTCTGAAGGGAGGGGATCATGCTCTGCTTCAGTATGCCACAGTACATATTGGCATTCATGGTTCCCTCAATGAACTGTAGCTCCTCAGTGCCAGCAGCACTCATGCAGCCCCAGACCATGACACTCCCACCACCATGCTTGACTGTAGGCAAGACACACTTGTCTTTGTACTCCTCACCTGGTTGCCGCCATACACGCTTGACACCATCTTAACCAAAAAAAGTTTATCTTGGTCTCATCAGACCACAGGACATGGTTCCAGTAATCCATGTCCTTAGTCTGCTTGTCTTCAGCAAACTGTTTGTGGGCTTTCTTGTGCATCATCTTTAGAAGAGGCTTCCTTCTGGGATGCCAGCCATACAGACCAATTTGATTTGTCCCTTCAACCTCTGCAGCAATGCTGGCAGCACTAATACGTCTATCTCCCAAAGACAACTTCTGGATATGATGCTGAGTACATGCTTTGGTCGACCATGGCAAGGCCTGTTCTGAGTGGAACCTGTCCTGTTAAACCGCTATATGGTCTTGGCCACCATACTGCAGCTCAGTTTCAGGGCAATCTTTTTATAGCCTAGGCCATTTTTATGTAGAGCAACTATTCTTTTTTTCAGATCCTTAGAGAGTTCTTTGCCATGAGGTGCCATATTGAACTTCCAGTTACCAGTATGTGAGAGTGAGAGCAATAACACCACATTTAACACACCTGCTCTCTATTCACACCTGAGGCCTTGTAACACTAATGAGTCACATGACACCGGGGAGGGAAAATGGCTAATTGGGCCCAATTTGGACATTTTAATTTAGGGGTGTACTCACTTTTGTTGCCAGTGGTTTAGACATTAATGGCTGTGTGTTGAGTTATTTTGAGGGGAGAGCAAATTTACACTGTTATGCAAGCTGTGCACTCACTACTTTACATTGTAGCAAAGTGTCATTTTTTCAGTGTTGTCACATGAAAATATATAATAAAATATTTACAAAAATGTGAGGGGTGTACTCACTTTTGGGAGATACTGTATATATATATATATATATATATATATATATATATATATATATATATATATATATGTATGTATATATATATATATATATATATATATATGTATGTATATATATATATGTATATATATGTATGTATATATACATATGTATATATATATATGTATATATATATATATATATATATATATATATATATATATATATATATATATATATATATATATATATATATGTATGTATGTATATATATATATATATATATATATATATCTATATCTATATATATATATATATATATGTATATATATATCTATATGTATATATATATCTATATGTATAGATATATATATATATATATATATATATATATATATATATATATATATATATATATATATATATGCAAAATATTAAAACGAAAAAATCAGCAAAACAAATGCTAGGGGAAACAGAGAATGAAGGAGCTGATAAAAACAGTTAGGGTTTACTAAGCGTTAATATTGGTTAAAAAAAATGTTTCCCTTTTGCTTTTTTTTTTCTTTAATTTACACATAGCAATCATTTATGAATGAAAGCTACAAACACTTCAACAGGATATTTTTTGCCATGAAAGAGGACTAGACAAGTATTTGACTTTCTAAAAACTGCTCATTGAGTTACAACACTCATTCCACTATCCCAAATATTACCCATTGATTTTCAACAGCTCTGCCACTTGAGATTCACAAGAATAAATGTAGGGAGATGATATATTGTTTTTTAGTGTAGTTCGGGCTCTGAATGTTTTCCTTCTTTCGTTTCATCCATTTGTTAATCCTGTCCCTTGGAATAAGTAAATCTTTTGTAGAAGCCATGCAGCATTTCACAGCAATGAAGGAATAATACAAAAGGCATAATACAATTTACAATAGGTGACATGGCCTGGTAAATCTGAAGCCGCTTATGCATTAGAAAAAAATTTAAAAGTAACTCAGAATTAATGGTGTTGTCATCAGCATAATTAAAGAAACACTAATTCATGAAAAATACTGTGGCCTTAGGAATAATAGTGAGCTTAAAACTCTCTCATTTAAATGTTTTATATCAGTATGTATAATCAGAGTCGTATTTACTACAAGGCACTTGTGTGTCTTTAGCATCCACAAAAAAGGATGAAGAGGGGAAACAGGAGCTCAAAAATGCATTTGCATTTTTTTATGTTTTTCCTTTGCTTAGTCATTTGTGGCTAAGTCTAGATGAGGGGGAAGAGGTATTGGGACTGCAAGAGAACTTTTGCAGACAAAAATTATTTCTATTTTCTTTTCAGGCCGCATATCTTAGACTGTGAGGGTGTTGTATATTAAGCTTCTTAAAGGATAACAGTACTTTTACATGTTATCCTCAAATACTGTAGATTTGGGGATCCCTGTGATCTTTGCCCTGTGAACTTCTTTCTCTGCACTCTCAGATAAATCATTACAGGCCATTTAAATGTTGACATTTACTCTGCCTTGTAACTGCAACCTGTCAGTGTCTGCACTGAGGACGAAGAAGGCATCTGCTCTACATACCTGCTGTTTCAATATTTTCAGTGCTAGGAGCTCTATATCATGATTTTTGTGTTGCTCTTCACAGTGTAATCACTGGAGATCGCACTCTGCGATAAAGAAGCAGTCCCAGGGTGAGTTTTACTACCCATACCCCCAATTTGATGTGATTTTTGAAGTGTAGCCGTGGAAAGAAAAACAATGACAATAACAATGACAATGACAATAAAAGAGTGCGTAAAAAAAAACAAAAACAAAAAAACAATGACAATAAAGGAGTGCATAAAAAAAAATTCTTCATAATATTCTTCTGGTTTGCAGGACAAGCTATATTTAACAACGTTAAAATCAATGCAAATGTAGCAATGACTGCAATTGCATACTTTGCCATCCAGCTGCTTTAAAATTGCAACAGATGACTGTATACACAAGACTTAAAGAGGAAGTAAAGACTTCCACTTTAATTGTACCTATAGTAAGGCTTACTTGTAGGTATTGTAAGTATCTAATAAACTTGTACCGTTTAGGAGATATTTACTATATACCCTGCCACCGACATCACTGGTGCATACGCACTGAAGGAATGGCTCGCTCATACCTTTTCTTCAGGATCCGTGCCGTGACCAGTGGTACATGCGTGGGAGTGACGTCATCGTGGCTCTGGTCAATCACAGCGCCAGAGCCCGCAAACCCAGAAGTAACTCGAGGAAATATGTCAGCCGTGGGAGCGAAGTGCGGGTGGCACTGCAGGGCATCATTGCAAGGTAATTATTTTATAATGAGCTAATATGCAATGCAATGGACTTTTATCTGCCCTATTTTTTAAATACACATGGTTGTTGGATTATGTTTCTACATATTGTGACACAATAAAGTTTTTGTAGGTTCAACTGTTTGTTCTTGAGCGGACCATCTTTTTTTTTTTTTTTGGGATCTCCTCTTGACCCCTTCCTTCCCTTTCTTATATATGCTTTATGGTCCATTGAACAACCGTTTGACAGCTAGTCAGCTACATACCACTGAGTTATATGATTAATGATACGGGTGACATGAGAGGCATATTAATCTGATTAATTACCACAGTGGGAGGGAATTCCCCTCCCCCCGTTTGTCACCCTAGAACCTACTATTGGATGACTTTAAGGTGTCCTTCCCCCCCTTTCTTTTCATATGCATCATTGTAGGATTTGACTTCCTTTCTGGACCCTTAGTCTCCGTGTCAGGTAGTAACGGCATCCACCCCATGGTTTTTAATAGCACACCCAAGTGCATATGTTTAAGATTAGACTCTATAACCATGTTTTTAACATATCTATATTGGCTTGTTGAGCAACTGCTTTAAATTCTGTGATTGAATCCTTGTTCCCTCCTTTCCTTCCCCCCCCCCCCCGGCCCCCCTCCCTGTTTCTTCCCCCCCCTTTTCCTCCTTCCCCTCCCCCCCCCTCCCCCCCCTTTTTCCCTCTGCCCTTCCTGACCCTCTTTCCTTTCCTGGTTTCCCTTCTCCTCCCCTTCCCGGGAACAATGGCGTATGTACTGGCGGATGAGATTGACTTAGAGATACAGTCTGCGTTTTCTAGTGAAACTCCAGCTGCATCCAACCATGATGAGACTCTTAAAAAACTGTTTAAGAATCATAAAAAATTAACTATAAAATTCCTTAATAGGAAATGGGACATTTCCTCATTGAAGTCCCACATTGAACATAAAGTTATTCCTAGAGGGCTGAGGGAAAGAGTAGTACCTGCTGCTCATTTACATACACCGAGGTTCCTGGAAATATGGAAACAAAGTTGTCTCGATCGTGGACTAGCAGTTCTGCACATGATTATCAATGAAGAACAAATACAATTGGATGACCTCAAAAAAGAGATCGATATCAGTGCACAGCTGCTAGAGCCATATAAAAATGATCAGGATTTCAACAAATACAATGACTCGCTCAAGAAGGAGGTTGAAAAGACACAAAAAACCCTTAAAATCACTAAACAAGAGAAATTTAAGCAAAACCTTCTAGATTGGGAGAAAGGAGATATTTTTGACCCCACAGTACCTCGAGGGAGGAGTAGATCACGCAAGGGCAGGAGAAATCGATCAGGTACATCTAGACCTAGATATACATCTACTGATAGTGACCCTGAACAACCAGAGAAAACCGTGGCTTTTTTAGATCAGGAAGGGGACACCATCCCCAGGACAGGCACCCAACCAACCACATCCATGACCAAGACCCAGGCTCAAACCAACAGAGGAAACCGGGGAAAGGGAAAGGAAGGAAGGGAAAACCAAAGGGAACTCAGGTCAGGGCCACGCAAGCTTTAAATAGCGAAGTAAATCAATCTAGTGACCACTCAGAACAAATACAATCTGATCTGAAGGTTGTTAACCTATCAGATTTCCCCCTAAATCACCACCACATTTCACTGCTGCAAAAAGGCCTAACATTCTCCCCCACTACAACGATGAGCGAATTTGAGGTCTTTAAAGATATCAATTTGTTCTTGAGGAAATTAATTTTTAGGTACTGGCATGCAAAGAGGGACACCCAAGATATAGACACGAACCAACTAGACAAACAAGAGCGCGACTCTCTCGAAGCCCTAATAGCCCTCCTTGATGAAAATCAACAGTGGAACTCAGAAGGGGAAGCCACCCAAGTGTCGCCCAGCTGCCCCCGCCCATCCCAACTGACGATTAAATCCCAAAAAATGCCCCCCCTGTCCAAACATAGACATATCCAGCTCTTTTTGGAACAAGTAAAAAGGGACCTTATGGGGGTCAATTGGGAATATAAAGGATATGACAATCTTAGCCGGGAAGAGAGAAGGGCCCTACGGGAATTAGAAAATGCAAAGGATATTGTTATTAAAGCAAGCGATAAGGGAGGCAACACGGTCCTTATGTCACATGCTCTATATGAGGAGCAAACCATGCGCCTTCTCCGTGATGGATCTACATATCTACGTCTACACCAGAACCCTTTTCCCCAAATGATATCAGACTTAAACTTTAAACTTGAACTAGCCCTTGAAGCAGGTCTAGTTACCAAAAGGGAACTCGAATACCTCAGAGTCAGTGAATTCAACATCCCTACCCTATACACAATTCCTAAACTACATAAGTCCATTACCGACCCCCCGGGGAGACCAATTGTATCAGCTGTAAAGGGTCCCCTCGAGAGGGTCGGTAAGTATGTGGACGCACTGATTAAAGAACTTGTACATGAACTACCATCATATGTTCAGGACACACGGGATGTTTTGGGGCACCTGGAAGACATATCGATACCCAAAGGCATGTTACTGGTCGGAATTGACGTGGAGTCGTTATACACGTCAATTCCGCACAGATGGGGACTAGCAGCGACACAATTCTTTTTGGAAAATAAATTTCCGTCATTAGCAGGCCAAAATGAATTTATCATTGAACTATTGCAATTTATGTTAGAAAACAACTATTTCCAATTTCTTGGGATATACTACAAACAAATTAGGGGCACATCGATGGGTGCCCCATGGGCCCCATCATATGCATGCCTACACCTTGGCTTTTGGGAGTCTGAGTGTGTGTACCCCTCGTCGATGTACCTCAGCCATTGTCGTTTGTGGCTGAGGTACATCGATGACGTGATCATGATTTGGGACGGCCTGCCATCTGAATTGACACAATTCATTAATGAACTTAATGACAACGACCGTAATATTAGGTTAACATATACGTATGACACCAATGAATTGTCATTTCTGGACCTTACGGTGTTTGTCAGGGATGATAAGTTACATACAAAAACCTTTCGTAAAGACACAGCGGCAAACACTTTACTGCTAGCGTCCAGCCACCATCCCGCATCTCTGAAACGGGGTATCCCCGTGGGACAGTTCCTCCGTGCAAGAAGGAACTGTTCAGAGGAGGGGGATTTCCACAGGGAAATGTATGACCTACATGGGAGGTTTCGTGATAGGGGTTACTCGCATACGGACATCAGACGTGCTAGAAAAAGAGCACTACAGACAAATAGATCGTCTTTGTTGGTGAACTCTACTAAAGAAAAAGCAAAAACTTCAAGCCACCCTCCCCTTAGAATCATTACCAAATTTGGTACCCAGTGGGACCAAATCAAAGAAATTCTGGGCCGACATTGGCACATTTTATCTGAGGCCCCCATTTTGGGAAAGCTTGTCAGCAAAAAACCTCTGCTCACTGCCCGTAGAGCTACAAATTTAAGGGATCGCTTGGTACACTCAGAGTGTACCCGCCCTAAAAAACGCAGCTGGCTTACTGACCTTCCACCCCTTAGGGGTATGTACAGTTGCGGTAGATGCCATATATGTAGGCACGTGGATAGGACGGATGTGTTCGCCAGTTCTGACAATAAAAGACAATTTAGAATCAATAATTTTATCAACTGTACAACCACACGGGTAGTCTATATGTTGACCTGCCCGTGTGGCCTTATTTATGTTGGCAAGACCAAAAGAGAGCTAAAAGTCAGAACTGGCGAACACATCCAAAGTATTATCAACAGGGATGATGACCGGCCACTGTCGTTACACTTTCTTGATAAACATGAAGGTAAACCGGATGGCCTTAGGGTTAAGGGTATATACAAGCTTAATTTGCCCCATAGACGTGGAGATTTTGATAAGATCTTATGCCAGAAGGAGAAGATGTGGATCTTCTATTTAAACAGCATGCAGCCTTTTGGATTGAACAATGAATTTAATTTATCTCCATTTTTGGAACAATGACTTAAATATTCACAATCTAAATGTTCCCATCCGAAAATTGACTGGTTCTAACCGAGGATCCACATCTTCTCCTGCCCATAACGGGCAGCTTTTAAAGAAAATTGACTGTGTGTAGTGTTGCTCACGACCATGTCTCTGCTCTCTACACGAATATCAGTGATTGACATGTGAGACGTAACCTATGCGAGACAGTGGCCCATGACCTCATTCCATCCCAGCTTGCCTCGATCATTTGGCTACTAACCAACTGATTTAATTGAAGCCGCACTGCCCCCAGATTATGAAATTTTCATATTTTAAATTATAATCTGTACAACAGATTATTCTGTTGTTCCATGTGCGGGTAATACCAGTGTAATGCCTATATGTAACTACATATCCGGACTATCCGGAATCACTTTGTACTAAGTTGTCTCATGCGACTTCACAGGCAATCTCACTGGTAACAATGATTTTATCCCGTGTGTGGATGACAATACATGGGACGTAAGCTGCCATTTAATCTGGCCAAAGCGATGGTTGGTTGCATATATTCATACTCATTATTTTCATTCCGTGTGTGTATGCCATGCAATTTTCGATCAATTATTGGGACATCTCTGTTTATGGTCAGGATGTTGATATGTGTTGCAATTTAATTCGGAACAATAGACTGTTCCCTCTTGCTTCCATATATCACTATTTTGACTATCTTATTATTATTATTATTATTATTTAGTATATGGTTATATATGCACGGTTTGTTTTTGGAAATGCAGCATTCCTCAATTGGCTTTTATGTATTGATAGCAGTTGCTTGACAAGCCTTTTTCCGTTATTTCATGATGGTAAGAGATGCAATATTCAAATCTGACCACATACACAAGTCAATCAGATTGAATCTCTATGTATCCACTACCCTCAATGGTTCTGTCTAAATAGATGTATGTATGGGTGTGATTGGCACATTTTTGGTGATTGCAATTATGGTCAAGCTATGGTATTCAGGTGTTAATTATGAAGACAGGAAATTGAACACTAGCCTTCTGGCTATTTAAATAACATTTTTATTGTTATATTTGTATTACAAGATTACATAGTATATACCATCGTTCAAAGTCGTACAAGTTATTAAAACATTCAACACAAAAAGAAAGAAAGAGGGGGGGAGAAGGGAAGAAGGGTAAAGAAGGGGGGGGGGGGAGGTGGTTATTACATTGATTTGTTTACTTGTTCAAGGTGGGTCCTCCCAACGGTGCCACAGCTCCCATACTTTATTGTGTGCTTCCAGCCTGTCCTGTATTCTGGCCGTCATCTTCTCCATCAACTCCACATCTTTAATCCTGGCGTATAGGGTTTCAGGAGTGGGGGGAGAGGTTTTTTTCCAATTTAGGGCGATAAGGCAGCGTGCCGCTGTGAGAATATGACGCATTAACTTTTTGTATGCCTTAGGGATTTTTAGTTGTAGGACTCCTAGAAGAAAGAGCTTGGGGGTCATGGGAACCTGAACCTCCAAAAGACCGGTCAGCAGTTGGTGGACTTCAGTCCAGTAGGGGGCAATCAATGGACAGCTCCAGTATATGTGGAGGAGTGTACCCTTTTCTTTCTGACATCGCCAGCAGCGGTCGGGACTTGAGGGGTATATGGTATGGAGGGTGTCCGGAGTCATATACCAGTATAGGAGAATTTTATAAGTATTCTCCTTGTATAGGGTGCATAGGGAACTTTTTGCCGCCTGGGTCCATATCGTCTGCCACAGCTCCATGGGTAGTTCCTCCTCGAGGGCTTTTTCCCATCTGATCATATAAGCATGTTTACCTTTAGTTTCTAGTGGGTAGGCATTTATTATTTTGTAAATATCAGAGATTAGGCCCTTCTGGGCTGTGCCTCCCATAATCAGGTTTTCGAAAGGCGTTGGAGGGGAGAACTGTAGGTCAGACGCTATGGACAGGGCATAATGGCGTATTTGCAGGTAGCTGTAGAAGGCCTGGCGTGGAAGGTCATATTTGGTTTGAAGATCAGAGTAGGGCAATAATCTGCGGGTTCTTGGGTCTACTATGTGTCCGTAGTGGAAGAGGTTCCGCGACGACCACGGGTGAGACATCTGGCGAGTGAGGCTGTCCGGAATTTTGGGGTTATAGATGAAGGATGTTAGGACTGATTTTTCTGAGGACAATTCATGGACATTTGATAATTTGTTCCACAGTCGGCGAAGATGGGACACTGCTCCCAGTGAGCGCTCGGGGGGGACCTCCGCCCTCGTGTTCCATAATAGGTTATTAGGGTGGGTCGGGGCCAACCATATTTTTTCAATCTCTGTCCACCTATTATAGGACCGCTGGGTAAACCAGGAGGCTATGGCACGCAGTTGGGTGGCTTGATAGTATTTGATGAGGTTGGGGAACGCGAGACCTCCATCTGAGCGTGCCGCCATCATCACCGACCGAGGAATTCTATGTCTTTTGTAGTTCCAGGTAAATTTAAAAAGGTCAGATTGTAGTTTACTCAGGTGGCTGTGGGGGACAGGGATGGGTAGAGTTTGGAAAAGGTAGAGCAGTTTCGGGAGGATTGTCATCTTAATCGACGCGATCCGACCTAGTAAGGAGATATGATGTTTTTTCCATGATGTTAGCAGGGCTCTGATGGAGCGGTATATGGGGGGAAAGTTTTCCTGGTATAAAGTGTTAAATTTTGTAGTGATGTGTACCCCTAGGTATTTCAAGGAAGTAGTTTTCCAATGATAAGTGAAGTTTGCTTTTAGGTGTGTTGTTTCTTTGTCTGAGATGTTGATTGGAAGGGCCTCTGATTTAGAGGTATTAATTTTATAGCCCGAGAGGGCTCCATATTTGTCCAGTTCTGCGTGTAAGTTTGGCAGGGAGATTCGAGGTTGGGTCAGGGTAAGGATCACGTCGTCTGCGAACAGCGAGATCTTGAACTCCCGCCCCCTAACGGAGACCCCCCGAATATCCTGATTACCTCGGATAGAGGCCGCCAAGGGTTCAACACATAATGCAAATAGCAGGGGTGATAATGGGCATCCCTGTCGGGTGCCGTTTGTTATCGAGAAAGCTGGAGAGATGACAAAGGGGGTTCTGACCTGTGAAGAGGGATTTGTATAGAGATGTTTAATGGCTCTCAGGAATGGTCCCTGAAATCCCACGTGTTGTAGTGTGGCGAACAGGAAGGGCCACCCAAGTCGGTCAAAGGCCTTTTCGGCATCTAGGCTAAGTAGCAGAGCTGCCGTTTTCTCCCTATTCGCCACATCCACCAGATCAATCACCTTCCTGGTGTTGTCTCCTGCCTGCCTGAGGGGGACAAAGCCCACTTGGTCCTTGTGAATTAGGGATGGGAGGATCATGTTTAACCGGATTGATAGTAGTTTAGTGAAAATTTTTAGGTCTGAGTTCAGCAGGGCAATAGGTCTATAGTTGGCACATAGGGTAGGGTCTTTTTCTGGCTTAGGGATCAGAGTGATAAACGAGCGTTGCATGTCTGACGGGATGGGGGAGTCTCGGAAGAAGGCGTTGAAGAGTTTGCACATATGTGGTAAGAGGATGGGGAGGACTGCTTTGTAGTATTCGTAGGGTAGTCCGTCTGGTCCGGGGGCCTTGTGTGATGGGAGTGTCTTTATAGTCTGTTCTATTTCCTCTTCAGTGATTGGCATGTTTAAGGTTGTCAGGTCAGAATTTTGGAGCTGAGGGACTCCGCTCTCTGCCAAATAGCGCTGCATTCGGTGGAGAAGGTCTGGAGGGGCGGGGTTACTAGGGATATTAGGATTGTTGTAGAGGTCCCGATAGTAGTTCGCAAAGGTATCAGCAATGTCCTTGGGGTGGGATAGTAGGGAACCTGATTTAGTCTTAATTTGGTGTGGTGTGGATATGTGGGAGGTATCGCGTAGTTTTTTCGCTAGTAAGGAGTGTGCTTTGTTGCCTTTATCATAGTATAACTGTCTTAGTCTGAGGATGGCTTTTTCTACCCGCCCCATTGCCAAATCGCTCAATGTTGTTCGCAGTTTTACGACTTTTTTAAGGAGGGTTAGAGTTGGTGACCGTTGTAGTTGGTTTTCTAAAGCCCTAAGTTCTTTTTCGGTTTGAAGTTTTGTGGCCAGGGCATCTTTTTTCATAGCAGAGGACAGTGCCATGCATCTGCCTCGGACCACGGCCTTATGGGCTTCCCATAGTGTAGATGTAGATATGTCAGGGGTATTGTTCTCTGCAAAATAGTGAGTGAGAGTGGATAATAATTCTGTTTTCGATGGTATGTGCTGGAGGAGGAATGTGTTTAGCTTCCAATTGTATGGTCTATAGGCGGTGGGACCTAGTTCTAATTTAAGTGATATAGGTGCGTGATCAGACCATGAGATCGGTAGTATTTTTGCTTCTTTTGTGTGTCTAAGCGCAGTATTATTTAGGAAGAAGTAGTCGATGCGTGAGTGTGTTTTGTGGGGGGCTGAATAGAACGTGTATTGCCGGTCACCAGGGTGGAGAGCCCTCCAGGCATCGAAGAGAGCATAGCGTCTGGAGAGTCTGCGGAAGAGCTTCGAGTCTCGTAAGGCACGAGCCGGTATTGCCCTGGGGCCCACCACCTGACGATCCGCAGTTGTTGAGTGAGTTAGATTAAAATCGCCCCCCACTACTAGTATCTCATGGTCAGATTTAAAGAGTCGGGTAAATACTTTAGTCAGAAAGTTATATTGTTTAATATTGGGGGTATAGAGGGTGCAGAGAGTAAGTGCCTGTTTTTGCCACTGTCCTTGAAGGATGACAAAGTGGCCATGTGGATCGGTATATTGCGCCGTACATTTAAAGGGGGATCCATTTTTAATGAGGATGGCGACCCCTGCCCGTTTATGTGGACCTGAAGAATGGTATATTTGGGAGAAATGCTTGGATGCGAATGAGAATGAGCCCCCTTTATCGAAGTGTGTTTCTTGGACAAAGACAATATCTGCTCCAGATTGTTTAAATTCCCTCATCGCCAGATGTCTCTTTTTATCAGAATTTAGGCCGTGAACATTTAAAGATAGGATCTTAGCCATAGTGTTGGTCGGGGATGGGTGGTTGTCTTACCTGATGTGGAGAGGATGTTCAGAAGGCGGTGGGTTGGCTGTGCACATGCCCCGAGGGAGGAGCCAGGTGGATTCCACGGTTTGTCCGTTGAGTCACATAATGGTGGATAGGTGGGGGGGGGGGAGAAGGGTAGAGAGGGGGAGGGAAAGGGAGAGAGAAGAAGAAAGAAAAACATGTGATTAGTACAAATCATAGGGGTATAAATTCGGTCAATTATCAAACGACCTCGAGAGGCAAAAAGGCCTAGGTCAATACGGGATTCCAAGGATCCCCCCAGCTGCGGCCCAGAAGGACCCGTCGGGTGGATGCAAGGGAACCCTGATTTGGTCATAGAAAACACAAACTGTGAAATAACTATAACTGCTATCAGCTAACCAAGAGGGGGGTGGTCAGGAGTGATATCTCCTACTCTCTCGAATCTCCGTGGAGATGTGCCCGTAATGTAAACTAAAGTATAAACTGAGGGCGCAACAAGAGGGGGACTAAGTAGACTATAATGTCCAGGGCAAATTCACCAGTATTGTCTGGTGGTCAATAAAGGCCATTGGAAGGCATCCTAAAGATGCTGTCGGTACATCTGGAGTCAGCCGTTTCCGTGCTTGGTATTCTTGCGTGATGCATCTTTGTTTCGGGATCTGTTGGATGAGGAAACTTTCTGCCAAGTTGCGGGTGGTGCAGGAGGATTGGTGATCAGGTCCCATTCTGGGAGACGGGGGACGGATATTCCCACTGTATTGCAGAAGGTTTGTATGTCCTCCGGATAACGTAGAACCGCTGATCTGCCTTGATTTTTGGCTGTAAGGCTGAAGGGGAAACCCCAGCGATAGGGGATATTTTCTTCTTGTAAGATGCGTAGTAGTGGTTGAAGGAGTCTTCGCTTCTGTAACGTGATCCATGAGAGATCAGGGTATAGCTGCACCTGAGCATTTTTGTAAGTCACTCTGCGTGCTAAGCGAGCTTGTCGCATAATGTCCTCTTTCAAGGGGTAGGAGTTAATCCTGCAGATAATGTCTCTTGGTTGCGTAGTGGCATTCTTGGGTCGCAAGGCTCGATGGGCTCTGTCCATTTCTATGAACTTGGTGACTGGTTCTCCCAGGAGATTGTTAAACACGTCTTGTAGAATGTGTTGAATGTCTTCTGGGCCGTCAACTTCTGGGATTCCTCTCACCCGTATGTTGTTCCTGCGTCCTCTGTTGTCCAAGTCTTCCACATGGCGCTGCATGTCTCTTAGCATGGTGTGGTGGTCTGCTCCCTGGAATTGGGTTCTGTGGACTGCAAGCTTGGTCTCTTGGATCTCTTCTTCGGCCATTTCAACTCTGTCGGCTAGGTGTTTGAGGCCTGACTGGAGCACTTGTATTTCCGAGCGACACGTGGACTTTACGTCTTCTATTAACTGTCGGAAGTCCTCTTTAGTGGGGATTGCTTGCAAGTAGGTTTGCCATTGTGGGGGTGCTGGTTGGGGGTGCTCTGGTAGTGCGGACCACTGCGCCGGGGGTGTGCGGGGTGGTAAAGGTGGTGGGTCTGACGCGGTGAGGCCCAAAGCCTGGTGTGCAGTTCCCAGTGGGGAGTCCCAGGGTTCACTCCAGGTTGGAGTCTGGGCAGAGGGGTTGGCCCTTGTGGCATCCATTCTCTGGAAGCGGGGGTCGGGTAGACTCACTTTTTGGGCATAGGTGGCCTGTGGTATTGTCCAGTCTCTGGGCAAGCCAAGTGCCTGTGGGAGCGCCATTTTTTGGGCCTTTGGTGGTGGTGAAGCAGGCTCTGTGTGGTTATGGGATGCTGTGTTCGCTGCAGGTTCCGGAATGGTGCAGCTAGCTGGGTGCGTGGGGGCTGGCAGGGCTGGAAAGTCCATGGAGAGGACTGAGGAGGTTGGGGAGTCTGGTTCAGTGCCGTGCAGACATGGGTCTGATGCTGTTCTCAGCAAGCGGGGGAACGCTTCTGAGCACTGAGTGTATTGCTGGGGGAGGGAGGGCGGCATGGTGTCCTGAGGGCCTTGCTGCGGTGCCTCATGAGGTGGGGATCTGGATGGGGGACTCACCGCTCCCGGATTACGGAGTCCGGTTGTGCTGTCCAGTGGAGCAGATCCGTGATCTATAGGTGTCCGCTGTGGTGAGTGAGGCGTTGGGGAGTTCCGGGCGGATCTCTGAAGGTAGGCCGCAGAGGGATCCGGCGCCATCTTGGCTGTTCCGGTCTGTGGCATGTCCGTCGGCGGAAAGAAGGACCGGAGGTCTGAGGAGGATCCCGGAGGGGGTAAGGATGATCCCCTGGCTGCCGCGGATCTGGTGGTCCTGGATTTGCCCATATGAGTGCTGTGTGGAGTCCCCTATGCGCCGTTTTTTCCCGGGCTGAGAGAGAGCAGAGGAATCAGGCTGCCATTCAGTGCGGCTTCCGGTCACGCCCCCCTTCTGGCTATTTAAACATCCAGCTACTGATACCACATTAGCTCTGAAGAAGCTTGGCAACAAGCGAAAGCGCTCAGCATTTGACCCATGTGCAGGTGGCACACAGACTCTCACACTCTAACTACAAATCCTTCCAAATTGGATGTGAACATCCCTAACGATCCTGATCGGATCAATCAAGATTTGGGATATCAGGTGAAACCTCTGCGGTGAACACGGACGCCGAGCGTCTCTCCGGATTGTTTATACCATTGGATATGAGACACTAACAAGCTTGATCCTTGTGACTCACCTTACCTTCTGCCGGAGGATACCCGGAAGTAATCCGCTCATGCCCACAACAAGCTAATACTGCATGAACGTGTTTTCAAATCCACACGAACGCGGCCATCAGCAACTCCTCTGGGCTCTACTCCTTCTTCATTGAAGACGTCAGACGGTGAGCTAAAATGTACCCTCACATTCATGAGGCATTTTGTTTATGGCCATTTTCCGTCCATCCTTAAAAGCCCTCTTTGTGAGGTTGCTTGAGTTGCAATTGTTCACCACACAATCAGGACACCGTTTCCTTCCTTGGCTCTGGTTGAATGACACATACATATGTCTAACCAGCCATTGGTTCACATCCGAGGGGACTTTTGTTGTGTATTAGCACTTGCACTTTACCTACAAGGACCTAGTCTACCCACTCATGTAGCCAATCCAGCTCTGGAATTCCAGTGAAATTGTATAGACCCGGGTCTCTAGTGACTTTAATTGATGAGTGTGAGTGCATGAATGCATGAGATATATGTGTAATGTCTGTGGTGGCCACCAGCCCACAATAGGACTTTTATCTGCCCTATTTTTTAAATACACATGGTTGTTGGATTATGTTTCTACATATTGTGACACAATAAAGTTTTTGTAGGTTCAACTGTTTGTTCTTGAGCGGACCATCTTTTTTTTGGGGGGATCTCCTCTTGACCCCTTCCTTCCCTTTCTTAAATATGCAATGCATACTAGCTCATTATTCCTTTGTCTTGCAGTTTTTTGTTTTTTTTTCCGGAGGTTTACAAACTCTTTAAGCCTGGTACACACTGCTATTTTTTTTTTTCGTTCAACCCAGTGGGCGGAACGAAAAAAAAAACCTGACAGCTCAGGTCGGAGCCACTGTGCTAACGATTCGATGTTAGTACAATAAACTCCCCTGTTGTTCTATTGTGTTCTAACAGGGGGACGCCCCCCCAAAAAAAATCCAAAAAAACACTCCGGTCAGCGCTCACAGCCATTGGCTGAGAACGCTGACAGGGAGCCAGTCGGCAGACCTTTTTCGATCATGCCCCTTCAACAGAAGCTGGACCAATGGCTGGTTTCTGTTGGACCGGCTGTAGTACACACAGCCGAAAATTGGCCGCTTTCTATTGAGTGGGCCGATGCAGCCCAACATTCTGCCCATATGTACAGGGTAGGGATGAGCTTCGTGTTCGAGTCGAACCCATGTTCGACTCGAACATCGGCTGTTCGACCGTCCGTCGAATTGCGAACGATATGGGCCGTTCGCGCCAAATTCGTGTGGCGCGTCACGGCCCATAATTCACTGCGGCATCGCAGTGCATTGCTGGCTGATGATTGGCCAAGCATGCACTATGACCCGCATGCTTGGCCAATCACAGCGCCGTCAGTAGAGAGAGCTGTAATTGGCCAAAGCCAGGGTGGCTTTGGCCAATTATGGCTCAGGGGATTTAGTACACACCCCACACTATATAAGGCCGCCTGCACGGCGGCCCTGTGTAGTGTGTGTTCCGGTGTGCTGAGCGATAGAGAGAGAGAGAGACAGTGTCATTTGATTTGAGTTAGATAGATTAGGCAGAACAGTCAGTCAGTTAGCTGCACTTACAGTGTATTGTGTATATATATGCATCCCAGGTGTTGCATATATATATATACACTGTATTCAGTTTAGCTAGATCCGTTCCTGTTATCTTCTATCTAGACTATTTACATTCAGTGCAGTGTGTCCTGCTCACAGTGTTCAGCTAGATCCGTTCCTGCTATTTACATTCAGTACAGTGCTTCCTGCTCACAGTGTTCAGCTAGATCCGTTCCTGCTATTTACATTCAGTGCAGTGCGTGCTGCTCACAGTGTTCAGCTAGATCCGTTCCTGCTATTTACATTCAGTGCAGTGCGTGCTGCTCACAGTGTTCAGCTAGATCCGTTCCTGCTATTTACATTCAGTGCAGTGCGTCCTGCTCACAGTGTTCAGCTAGATCCGTTCCTGCTATATACATTTAGTGCAGTACGTCCTGCTCACAGTGTTCAGCTAGATCCGTTCCTGTTATCTTCCTACTGACAGGCAGGCTTGTCTGGTTACAGTATATAAAGCTACCTGAAGAAAATTACAGGTGTTCTTTTTGATCCTATTAGTACCACGGTCAGGCAGCTAGACTATTTACATTTAGTACAGTGTGTCCTGCTCACAGTGTTCAGCTAGATCCGTTCCTGTTATTTACATTCAGTGCAGTGCGTCCTGCTCACAGTGTTCAGCTAGATCCGTTCCTGCTATTTACATTCAGTGCAGTGCGTCCTGCTCACAGTGTTCAGCTAGATCCGTTCCTGCTATTTACATTCAGTGCAGTGCGTCCTGCTCACAGTGTTCAGCTAGATCCGTTCCTGCTATTTACATTCAGTGCAGTGCGTCCTGCTCACAGTGTTTAGCTAGATCCGTTCCTGCTATTTACATTCAGTGCAGTGCGTCCTGCTCACAGTGTTCAGCTAGATCCGTTCCTGCTATTTACATTCAGTGCAGTGCGTCCTGCTCACAGTGTTCAGCTAGATCCGTTCCTGCTATATACATTTAGTGCAGTACGTCCTGCTCACAGTGTTCAGCTAGATCCGTTCCTGTTATCTTCCTACTGACAGGCAGGCTTGTCTGGTTACAGTATATAAAGCTACCTGAAGAAAATTACAGGTGTTCTTTTTGATCCTATTAGTACCACGGTCAGGCAGCTAGACTATTTACATTTAGTACAGTGTGTCCTGCTCACAGTGTTCAGCTAGATCCGTTCCTGTTATTTACATTCAGTGCAGTGCGTCCTGCTCACAGTGTTCAGCTAGATCCGTTCCTGCTATTTACATTCAGTGCAGTGCGTCCTGCTCACAGTGTTCAGCTAGATCCGTTCCTGCTATTTACATTCAGTGCAGTGCGTCCTGCTCACAGTGTTCAGCTAGATCCGTTCCTGCTATTTACATTCAGTGCAGTGCGTCCTGCTCACAGTGTTTAGCTAGATCCGTTCCTGCTATTTACATTCAGTGCAGTGCGTCCTGCTCACAGTGTTCAGCTAGATCCGTTCCTGCTATTTACATTCAGTGCAGTGCGTCCTGCTCACAGTGTTCAGCTAGATCCGTTCCTGCTATATACATTTAGTGCAGTACGTCCTGCTCACAGTGTTCAGCTAGATCCGTTCCTGTTATCTTCCTACTGACAGGCAGGCTTGTCTGGTTACAGTATATAAAGCTACCTGAAGAAAATTACAGGTGTTCTTTTTGATCCTATTAGTACCACGGTCAGGCAGCTAGACTATTTACATTTAGTACAGTGTGTCCTGCTCACAGTGTTCAGCTAGATCAGTTCCTGTTATTTACATTCAGTGCAGTGCGTCCTGCTCACAGTGTTCAGCTAGATCCGTTCCTGCTATTTACATTCAGTGCAGTGCGTCCTGCTCACAGTGTTTAGCTAGATCCGTTCCTGCTATTTACATTCAGTGCAGTGCGTCCTGCTCACAGTGTTCAGCTAGATCCGTTCCTGCTATTTACATTCAGTGCAGTGCGTCCTGCTCACAGTGTTCAGCTAGATCCGTTCCTGCTATATACATTTAGTGCAGTACGTCCTGCTCACAGTGTTCAGCTAGATCCGTTCCTGTTATCTTCCTACTGACAGGCAGGCTTGTCTGGTTACAGTATATAAAGCTACCTGAAGAAAATTACAGGTGTTCTTTTTGATCCTATTAGTACCACGGTCAGGCAGCTAGACTATTTACATTTAGTACAGTGTGTCCTGCTCACAGTGTTCAGCTAGATCCGTTCCTGTTATTTACATTCAGTGCAGTGCGTCCTGCTCACAGTGTTCAGCTAGATCCGTTCCTGCTATTTACATTCAGTGCAGTGCGTCCTGCTCACAGTGTTCAGCTAGATCCGTTCCTGCTATTTACATTCAGTGCAGTGCGTCCTGCTCACAGTGTTCAGCTAGATCCGTTCCTGCTATTTACATTCAGTGCAGTGCGTCCTGCTCACAGTGTTTAGCTAGATCCGTTCCTGCTATTTACATTCAGTGCAGTGCGTCCTGCTCACAGTGTTCAGCTAGATCCGTTCCTGTTATCTTCCTACTGACAGGCAGGCTTGTCTGGTTACAGTATATAAAGCTACCTGAAGAAAATTACAGGTGTTCTATCCCAGCTTAGTGCAGCTACAGGCCATTAGTATGTCTGGAAGGCCAAGAAGGAGAGGCAGACAGTCACAAGCCAATAAGAGAGGGCAAGCAGGCTCTGTGTCTAGTGCTGGTCGTGGAGACGGTGCATCCTCATCAGCACGTGGCCATGGGACACGCTTGGCCTTTTTTTCGGCAGCTGGCCGTGTTGAGCCGCAACATGCGGAAGACTTGGTCGAGTGGATGACCAAGCCGTCCTCATCCTCCTCATCCTCTCTCACCCATGCCCAGGGTGCTTTGTCTGGCAAAGCAGCGGCCTCCTACCTCAGCTCAATGTCATCAGTGACTCCTTCCCTAGCCCCACCATGTCCTCCTGAGGATTCCCTCGAACTGTTTGACCACAGTGTTGGGTACATGCTCCAGGAGGATGCCCAGCGTTTGGAAGGCTCTGATGATGATACTGAGCTCAATGAAGGCAGTAACATGAGCACGGACAGAGGGGGTGCCCAAGAAGGACAGCAATCTGGCAGTCATGCTCCCCCTGCTGCAGCATACTGCCAGGTTTGCTCCAGTGATGAGGAGGGAGGGGATGATGAGGTCACTGACTCAACGTGGGTGCCTGATAGGAGAGAGGAGGAGGAGGAGGAGGAGGAGGAGGTGGCACATCACCAACTAGGCAGGATGCCCTCCAGGGGCCAGCCTAAGGGCAGCACATTGACTGCATCACACCCCAAAGCTCCACATGTGCAGGGCGCTGCAGTCTCTGCGCGTTATTCAAAAAGTTCTTTGGTGTGGGCCTTTTTTGAGACGAGTGCATCAGATCGCACCGCTGCTATTTGCAATATATGTCTCAAGCGTATCTCGCGTGGCCAAAACATCTCCCGCTTGGGTACCACATGCTTGACCAGACATATGTTGACCTGCCATGCAGTTCGTTGGCAAGCGTATCTAAAAGACCCACACCAAAGAACAAAGACGATCTCTCCTTGCTCCTCATCAGCTGAGATTTCCAACCCCACTAGACCTTCAGTCCTCTCTGCGACCTGCAGTGAGAGGAATGAAGGTGTAGAATTAGGTGTGTCACAGCCAAGTACTTATGGGCAATCTGCTTTGGGTACACCGACGTCAGATTGTACCAGGCAAATTTCCCTGCCCCAGCTGCTGCACCGCCGAAAGAAGTTTGCTCCCAGCCATCCACATGCCCAGCGGTTGAATGCTAGCTTGGCAAAATTGCTAGCACTTCAACTGCTGCCTTTTCAGTTGGTAGACTCTGCCCCCTTCCGTGAGTTTGTGGAATGTGCGGTTCCTCAGTGGCAGGTACCCAAACGCCACTTTTTCTCACGGAAGGCGATTCCGGCTCTCTACCGGCATGTGGAAGGCAATGTCCATGCCTCGCTGGACAGGGCGGTCAGCGGTAAGGTGCATATTACCGCTGACTCATGGTCCAGCAGGCATGGACAGGGACGTTACTTAAGTTTCACGGCGCATTGGGTGACTCTGCTGGCAGCTGGGAAGGATGCAGGACAAGGTGCAGTAGTGTTGGAGGTTGTTCCGCCACCACGCCTCCAAAATGCTGATTGTGACACACCTCTCTCCTCCACCCCCTCCTCTTCTTCTTCCTCCATGGCCTCTTCCTCGGAACCAGCGGTGCTCCGTAGGCGTTCAAGGGGCTACGCAAGTACGCAGGCCAAAAGATGCCATGCGGTGCTTGAGCTGGTGTGCTTGGGGGACAGGAGCCACACTGGGGCAGAGGTTCTGTCAGCTCTGCAGGGGCAGGTTCAGAGGTGGTTGACGCCACGCCAACTTAAGGCAGGAATGGTGGTTTGCGACAATGGCACCAACCTCCTCTCTGCCCTCCGACAGGGACAACTGACCCATGTGCCCTGTTTGGCTCACGTCCTTAACTTGGTGGTGCAGCGGTTCTTGGGCAGGTACCCGGGCTTACAGGATGTCCTGAGGCAGGCCAGGAAAGTCTCTGTGCATTTCCGCCGGTCATATAATGCCAGTGCTCGGCTGACGGACCTCCAAAAGGAGTTTAACCTGCCCAAGAACCGCCTAATCTGTGACATGCCCACCAGGTGGAACTCGACGTTGGCCATGCTGCAGCGGCTGCACACGCAGCAGAGGGCCATCAATGAGTACCTGTGCGACTATGGCACCAGGACAGGGTCAGGGGACCTTGGTTTTTTTTCCCCACGCCAGTGGGCCATGATCAGGGATGCATGCACTGTCCTGTCACCATTCGAGGAGGCCACGAGGATGGTGAGCACTGACAGTGCATGCATCAGTGACACTGTCCCCCTTGTCCACCTGTTGGAGCACACGCTGCGTGGGATAATGGACAGGGCACTTGAGGCAGAACAGAGGCAGGAAGAGGAGGACTTCCTTAGCTCTCAAGGCCCCCTTTATCCAGACAGTGTTCCTGCGTGCCCGCCGATCACACAGGAAGAGGACGAGGAGGAGGAGGAGGAGGAGGAGGAGGAGGAGGAAGATTGTGTCAGTATGGAGGTGGAGCCTGGCACTCAGCATCAGCAGTCTTTAAGGGATCAGTCCCAAGGAACACATGGACTTGTACGTGGCTGGGAGGAGGTGGCTGCGGACGTTGTTGTCCTTAGTGACCCAGAGGACTCCGGACCGAATGCCTCAGCAAACCTACGCTGCATGGCCTCCCTGATCCTGCAAAGCCTGCGTAAGGATCCTCGTATTCGTGGTATCAAGGAGAAGGACCAATACTGGCTGGCAACCCTCCTTGATCCACGTTACAAGGGTAAGGTTGCGGACCTTATCTTGCCATCGCAGAGGGAGCAGAGGATGAAACATCTTCGGGAGGCCTTGCAGAAAGGTCTGTGCAACGCGTTCCCAGAGACTGGGAGGTTACAAACTCCTGTTTCTGGACAACGTGTTGCTGAGGCTTCGGTCAGTCAAAGAAGGAGCGGTGGAGAAGGTGGCCGTCTGACCGATGCGTTCAGACAATTTTTTGGTCCGCAGCCCCAAGGTATGATCGGTTCCAGCAACCATCGCCAGCGTCTGTTTTACATGGTGCAGGAATACCTAGGGGCAAGATCAGACTTGGACACCTTTCCCACCGAAAATCCTCTGGGTTACTGGGTCTTGAGGATGGATCACTGGCCAGAGCTTGCACAGTATGCAATTGAGCTACTGGCCTGTCCTGCATCCAGCGTTCTTTCGGAACGCACATTCAGTGCTGCTGGAGGCGTGGTAACCGATCACAGGGTGCCTCTGTCCACCGACTCGGTCGATCGGCTGACCTTCATAAAAATGAATCAGTCTTGGATCACCACCAGCTACCAAGCACCTGATGCAGATGTAACCGAATAATTTTTTTTGAAATCTCAGATCCCTTCAAAGACTGCCTATGCTGATGCTGAGTGACTATCCCTGAGTAATTATCCTCTTCCTCCTCAATCATCACGCTGATAGCTTGTAAGAACATTTTTGGTTCTGGGCGCCACCACCAGTGCCTAAGGCACAATTTTTCAGCCCCTGTTTAACAGGGGCGTGTAATTACAATTTTTGATGTAATACTTTGCAGCAGGGCTCGTTCCTGCATTCCAACTAGAGTGTCTGTGAGGGGTTGCAGTGTTGTGGCACCAGCACCAGTGCCTAAGACCCAATTTTTCAGCCCCTGTCTAACAGGGGCGTGTAATTACAATTTTTGATGCAATACTTTGCAGCAGGGCTTGTTCCTGCATTCCAACTAGAGTGTCTGTGAGGGGTTGCAGTGTTGTGGCACCAGCACCAGTGCCTAAGACCCAATTTTTCTGCCCCTGTCTAACAGGGGAGTGTAATTACAATTTTTGATGCAATACTTTGCAGCAGGGCTTGTTCCTGCATTCCAACTAGAGTGTCTGTGAGGGGTTGCAGTGTTGTGGCACCAGCACCAGTGCCTAAGACCCAATTTTTCTGCCCCTGTCTAACAGGGGCGTGTAATTACAATTTTTGATGCAATACTTTGCAGCAGGGCTTGTTCCTGCGTTTCAACTAGAGTGTCTGTGAGGGGTTGCAGTGTTGTGGCACCAGCACCAGTGCCTAAGACCCAATTTTTCAGCCCCTGTCTAACAGGGGCGTGTAATTACAATTTTTGATGCAATACTTTGCAGCAGGGCTTGTTCCTGCGTTTCAACTAGAGTGTCTGTGAGGGGTTGCAGTGTTGTGGCACCAGCACCAGTGCCTAAGACCCAATTTTTCTGCCCCTGTCTAACAGGGGCGTGTAATTACAATTTTTGATGCAATACTTTGCAGCAGGGCTCGTTCCTGCGTTCCAACTAGAGTGTCTGTGAGGGGTTGCAGTGTTGTGGCACCAGCACCAGTGCCTAAGGCCTAATTTTTCAGCTCCTGTTCAACAGGGGCATGTAATTACAATTCTTGATCTAATATTTCACAGCAGGGCCCTGTGAGGGCTTACAGTGTTTTGGCCACAGCAACACCTAAGGCCCAAATTTCTGCTGAGTATATAGGGTAGGACCCTACTTTCAAACATCTAACTTACAAACGACTCCTACTTGCAAACGGAAGGAGACAACAGGAAGTGAGATGAAATCTACCCCTAAGGAAGGGAAATTCTCTCCTGTAAGAGTTAATATGGGAAAACAATTTTTCCTTTCCACTGATGCTTTCCAATCCTTGTTCCACAAAAAAACCCAAATTTTCAAAAAACATTTTTCATTGGGACAAAAAAGTGAGGTGAAATCTTCTGAAGAGGAGGAAAGACGCAAAACAAATGTCACAGGGGTGATAACCCTTCCCTATGTTTTCCAAAAAGCTTAGAAAAGATTTTTTGGCTGGAGCTAAACACATTAAAAATGTTCAAAATTACAAACAGATTCTACTTAACAACAAACCTACAGTCCCTGTCTTGTTTGCACCGCCTGTATACTGCTGTTCAGAGTATATAGGGACCTTTCCTTATTTTAATTTGGGTGCGGGGTTCCCCTTAATATCCATACAAGACCCAAAGGGCCTGGTAATGGACTGGGGGGTACCCATGCCGTTTGTCTCACTGATTTTCATCCATATTGCCATGACCCGACATGACATTAAACCCGCAAGCAGTTTTAAATGAGATTTTTTCCTTTAAAAATGACATTTGGTGCAGGGACTGTTCTAAACATGGGAAACACGCGTCACTTTACAGGCATACTATAGACACCCCCCAGGTACGATATTTAAAGGAATATTTCACTTTTTTTTTTTTACTTTAAGCATCATTAAAATCACTGCTCCCGAAAAAACGGCCGTTTTTAAAAGTTTTTTTTGCATTGATACATGTCCCCTGGGGTAGGACCCGGGTCCCCAAACCCTTTTTAGGACAATACCATGCAAATTAGCCTTTAAAATGAGCACTTTTGATTTCGAACGTTCGAGTCCCATAGACGTCAATGGGGTTCTAACGTTCGTGCGAACTTGCGGTCCGTTCGCGGGTTCTGGTGCGAACCGAACCGGGGGGTGTTCGGCTCATCCCTAGTACAGGGCTTTAAAGTGTATGTCAAGGCAAAAAAACCATAAGGACTATTCATTCTGAAGTCCAAGATAAGAACGAGGTAGGTTAAATATAACACAGGATAGTGTGAAGAGGACACAAAACAGCCCTAAATTAATGCCATGATCAACAAGTATTTTTGCACTTATTGGAGAAAACAAAACCCTTCCATTTTCCAAATGCTTACACATATTTGGTATATTTAACATATTGAAAAAGAGAAAATAAGAGTAGTTCATTGTTAGGGTTGACATACACTTTAATTTTAAAGATTATAATGCAGTACTGTATTTTGATTCTCAGTAGGTACGAGCCAAACGGCCTTGGGTTCGGTTCAAGCAGGGTCAGGGAGCCTCAATAAAGTTTGGGTGCAGAACATAAACCCCACTGAAATCAATGAGAACAAAATCTGTCAAATAAATTCCCATTGTATGCCCATGTGCCCATATTTGGGCAATGGTGTCAACCCCCCTCCCCCATCCCCACTCCTTGCTTACATGGCTAGGGGTTCCCGTCATGTAAGTGAAAGGGTCGGGTGATGTCAGTGGTTGGTAAGCATAGCAAGCACCTGCTATTCCTTATCAACCATTGGCAGCTGGAAGCTGTCATGTTCGTCCACATTGCTCGCCCTACTCGTTTGTACCAAACACTCAGCTCATAGCTTATACTCACACATTTAATCCTAGTGTACAATTTTCATCTGTGATCCAGGTGGGGTTTGAGTTGAAAAAGGGACCTCCTCCCTGAAACATTGACCATCCTTTCACCTCCACTTGTCTTGTTTTTCCAAACCCTGTGTATGGTAGCTCTTTTTGTAACAATCTGTCTACAGGAAATTCAAAATATATGCTAATTATATATTGTGATTTGTACTGCACTTTATATGCAAGGTGATCTATGTATACAGTAGTTGGGATTTTAAGTATTTTTTGTGCAAGTTATATGTTTGATGTTTTGACTTATATTGTGTGACAATTGGAGATTTATCTTGAGGAAGTCCTTTTATTGTTAGAGCACTAGATTACATTTGGGTATGCATTTGCCATATATATATATATACATACAGTGAGGATGGAAAGTATTCAGGCCCCCTTAAATTGTTCACCCTTTGTTATATTGCAGCCATTTGCTAAAATCATTTAAGTTATTTTTTTTCCTCATTAATGTACACACAGCACCCCATATTGACAGAAAAACACAGAATTGTTGACATTTTTGCAGATTTATTAAAAAAGAAAAACTGAAATATCACATGGTCCTAAGTATTCAGACCCTTTGCTCAGTATTTAGTAGAAGCACCATTTTGATCTAATACAGCCATGAGTCTTTTTGGGAAAGATGCAACAAGTTTTTCACACCTGGATTTGGGGATCCTCTGCCATTTCTCCTTGCAGATCCTCTCCAGTTCTGTCAGGTTGGATGGTAAACGTTGTTGGACAGCCATTTTTAGGTCTCTCCAGAGATGCTCAATTGGGTTTAAGTCAGGGCTATGGCTGGACCATTCAAGAACAGTCACGGAGTTGTTGTGAAGCCACTCCTTTGTTATTTTAGCTGTGTGCTTAGGGTCATTGTCTTGTTGGAAGGTAAACCTTCGGCCCAGTCTGAGGTCCTGAGCACTAGAGAAGGTTTTTGTCCAGGATATCCCTGTACTTGGCCGCATTCATCTTTCCCTCGATTGCAACCAGTCGTCCTGTCCCTGCAGCTGAAAAACACCCCCACAGCATGATGCTGCCACCACCATGCTTCACTGTTGGGACTGTATTGGACAGGTGATGAGCAGTGCCTGGTTTTCTCCACACATACTGCTTAGAATTAAGCCAAAAAGTTCTTTCTTGGTCTCATCAGACCAGAGAATCTTATTTCTCACCATCTTGGAGTCCTTCGGGTGTTTTTTAGCAAAACTCCATGTGGGCTTTCATGTGTCTTGCACTGAGGAGAGGCTTCCGTCGGGCCACTCTGCCATGAAGCCCCGACTGGTGGAGGGCTACAGTGATGGTTGATTTTCTACAATTTTCTCCCATCTCCCGACTGCATCTCTGAAGCTCAGCCACAGTGATCTTTGGGTTTTTCTTTACCTCTCTCACCAAAGCTCTTCTTCCCCGATAGCTCAGTTTGGCCGAACGGCCAGCTCTAGGAAGGTTTCTGGTCATCCCAAACGTCTTCCATTTAAGGATTATGTAGGCCACTGTGCTCTTAGGAACCTTAAGTGCAGCAGAATTTTTTTGTAACCTTGGCCAGATCTGTGTCTTGCCACAATTCTGTCTCTGAGCTCTTCAGGCAGTTCCTTTGACCTCATGATTCTCATTTGCTCTGACATGCACTGTGAGCTGTAAGGTCTTATATAGACAGGTGTGTGGCTTTCCTGATCAAGTCCAATCAGTATAATCAAACACAGCTGGACTCAAATGAAAGTGCAGAACCATCTCAAGGATGATCGGAAGAAATGGACAGTCAAATATATGAGTGTCACAGCAAAGGGTCTGAATACTTAGGACCATGTGATATTTCAGTTTTTCTTTTTTAATAAATCTGCAAAAATGTCAACAATTCTGTGTTTTACTGTCAATATGGGGTGCTGTGTGTACATTAATGAGGAAAAAAATGAACTTAAATGATTTTAGCAAATGGCTGCAATATAACAAAGAGTGAAAAATTTAAGGGGGTCTGAATACTTTCTGTCCCCACTGTACCTGAAAGGATGGTTTTAACTCTGCCCAAATCTATGCAAAAGTAAAAAAAAAGAAAAAGGATTTGACCAAGGTTTCAACTATTGATTAGGAAAGAGCTTGTGGGTAGATGAAAAGTACCTCTGAGGAGGTCTCTGATGACAATGACAAAATGGGTAGCCTTATACCCCCTTTGCCTGGGATAATGATCTACTGGTAATTTCATACCTATCAGTAGGAACACCTAAGCTGGGAAGGCCTTTGACAATGACTGTGACAAAAAGAAGGTGCCCTGACCCTTAAGTTTAACCAGTTCCGGAACAGCCGCCGCAGTTATACTGCGGCAGGTTGGTCTGGCTGTGCGAAACGTCGTAACTATACATGGCATGCACGGCCGGCTGGGGGCTCACGCGTGCGCCCCCCCCCCCCCCCCCCGCCGGCCACGATGATCAGATTCGATCAGGAACCGATCAATCTCCAGGCCCAGGCCAATGAAATCTGGCCTGGACCTGGTGATCGGTCCTGGCGAATTAGATCCTTACCCTGTCGTGTAACTGTAAACACTGACAGGGGAAGTTATGTCATCTCTCCTCGTGTCAGTCTTTTCCATTCCAGACCAAGGAGAGATAACTATCTAATAGTAAGTGCGCAAACACTACACTGACACCAGGTCACGTAAGCACACATTTCACCCCCCCATCACCCCCCCAGTTAACCCCTTCACCACCCGTCACTGTGTCACCCAGTGCAGCATTCAGATTTTTTTTTATTGCTGTACTGGTGTCATTAGTGACAAAAATCAGTGTTAGGGTAAATAGTCTTAGGCCCAGATAGGTCTAGGGACCCCCCTAACTCCTCTAATAAAGGTTTAACCCCTTGATCACCCCCTGTCACCAGTGATCACTGTATAAGTGTCACGGGTGACGCAGTTTAGCTAGTTTATTTTTTATAGCGTCAGGGCACCCGCTGTATATTACCCAATAAAGGAATAACCCCCGATCACCCGGAGGGTGATCAAAGTTAGGTTTTAGCGTCAGATAGGGTCTGCGTCGCCCAAGGCAGCGTCAGATTAGTGCCAGTAGCGCTAACACCCACGCATACACCATGCCAGTAGCGCTAACAACCACGCATGCACCATACACCAGTATAGTATAGTGTCTGAACGGAACAATATCTGATCTGATCAGATCAGATCTATACTAGCATCCACAGCAGTTTAGGGTTCCCAAAAATGCAGGGATAGCGGGATCAGCCCAGATACCTGCTAGCACCTGCATTTAGCCCCTCCACCCAGCTCAGCCCACCCAAGTGCAGTATCAATCGATCACTGTCACTTACAAAAACACAAAACACATAACTGCAGCGTTTGCAGAGTCAGGCCTTATCCCTGCGAACGCTAATATTTTTTTTTTTGCAGCATTTGAAGCAGTCGTTAACAGTCAGGTGCTTTTAAATTTAGAGACCAAAATGTCAAATCGAAGGTACACAAATGAAGAGGCCTACACGTTTCTTTTCCAATGTTTTTATTGAAACACAAGGGTTCACATTGATACAAGTTTTGTGTCAACAGTAATGTTACAATAGTGAATCTCAAATTAGCACGAATGGCTCATTGTATAACTGCACTAGAACTAAGGTCCCCACCCTGTCCATTCCTATCCATAAACAAACTAATGGTTGATGTGACGCCTAACACACATGGAGGATAGTACAGTGAAATTCCCTGTAGAGGGACTATCATGTGATGTGATTCAATTTCCCAACCTGGAGTTATAACAGAAAACCTAGGTATTGAGTATACTCTAGGCTTAATATACTGTAGAGCCCGCTGTCAAGCATGTGTGAACCCAACTATGGGGACAAAGTAAAAGTTTGTATGAAGAAATAAAAGGAAGGAAAAAAGAAAGAAAAGGAAGAAAATAAAAAGAGAGAGAGAATGTGCAAATGATCTCCACGCTCCAGGCCACTGACCCCCCCCCCCGCCCTTCATGGCGACTGAAGATATTTAATCCAGGGGTTCCAAACCCTTTTAAATTTATTTTGTTGGTTGCGAAGAATACTAGTCAATTCTTCATTTATCATGATCCAAGAAATTTTGTTTTTAACTAATGCCAAATTTATCAGGGGGGGTTTCCATGCTCGCGCTATGATTATCTTAGCTGCTAGGAGGATAAAAAAGATAAGGGACCTGAGGTGCCTGGGTAGTTCGCTCGAAAGATCAGAAAATAAGGCTGGCTTAACATTTTTAGGTATGTTCACTCCAGTCACCGAATAAACCAAGTTAAAAATTCTTATCCAAAATCTCTTGACTTTCGGACATGTCCACCAGGTGTGGAGCATTGTGCCCTCTTGACCACATCTCCTGAAACAGAGAGGCGATACATCTGGGTGCATTTTGGCTATCCGTTTCGGAACGAGGTACCATCGTGACAATACCTTATAGTTCAGGCCTACACGTTTCTCAGCATGACAGATAGTGAAGAGGAAGTCACCCATCTGTCAGATTCAGGCTCAGAATACGAACCTGTAGACAGCAGTGGCACCCTGACAGATAGCTCTGACGACGGAGTTGTGGTCCCAGCCAAGGTCAGGTGTACTAGACCGCATTCTTCTGCTCTCATGGAGGTGCAAGAACCGCAGGCCCCTCGTATGGAGCAGAGAGCCAGTACTAGTGCCACTCATCCTTCTGGTGAATTGGCAAGCACCAGCGGCCTAGTACATCCTGGTCGTACATCCAGCACTGCAGTAACACTTGGTGATGTGGCGAGTCCCATAAGTGCAGTTTAAGCTGGCGAGGTGGCAAGCACGGGTAGTGTCGCGTTGCCACCAAGAAGAAGACAAACACAGGCCCATCGAGCCCATAGTGCCCTTCCTGCTGCATTCGCCAATCCTAATTGGGAGCCCACCACTTCTGCAGCACCCGTACTTTCCCCATTCACTGGCCATTCAGGTGGAAACAGTTGATTTTACATCACTTGATTTTTTTTCGCTGTTTTTTATTGAAGATCTCTATAGATCTATTGAAGACCAAAGCAATTTGTATGCTGGTCAATTCATCGCCACTAATCCCCTTTTGACCATTGCCAGAGATTGGAAACCAATTACGGTTTCCAAATTTAAGACCTTTCTGGGCCTATCTCTCCTCATGGGCATAACTAAAAAGAGGGAGTTGCAGTCATATTGGTCCACTGACCCAATTCACCATATGCCCGTGTTCACTGCCTCCATGTTCAGGACACAATACAAGCAGATCTTGCGGTTCATGCACTTCAACGACAATGAACTCAGTCGTCCTCGGGGTGACCCTGGATTTGATTGGCTCTACAAAATTCGGCCTCTCGTAAACCACTTCATCCAACAGTGTGCAGCCTTGTTTACTCCCGATCAAGTTGTCTGCGTTAATGAGTCCCTGATTAAGTTTTATTATGTCCGCTTTTCTATCAAACAGTATCTTCCCAGCAAGCGTGCCAGATACGGGGTCAAGATGTATAAGCTCTGTGACAGGGCAACAGGCTATACATGTAGTTTTATAGTTTACGAAGGAAAAGATAGTCACGTAGAGCCGGAGAACTGCCCAGACTACATAGGGAGCGCTGGTAAGATTGTGGGGGACTTGGTGTCACCCTTATTTGGAAAGGGGTACCACTTGTACGTGGACAATTATTACACGAGAGTGCCACTTTTTAGTCACCTTTTTGATTATGGAATTGGCGTATATGGCACCGTGCAATCTAATCGCCGGGGCTTTACCCAACGGCTTGTAGAATCCCGACTTAGATGGGGGGAGAGAGCCTGCTTGAAATGTAATAATTTGTTAGCAGTGATGTGGAGGGATTCACGGAATGTTTTTGTTCTGTCCTCGCTTCACGCAGATACGACAGTCCAAATTCCTTCGGCGACTGGTGTTGTGGAGAAACCCCTCTGTGTCCATGAATACAACTTTAATATGAGAGAGGTGGATCTCAATGACCAGTTGTTGGCGCTGTACCTAATTGTCCGTAAGACCAGACGCTGGTACAAAAAAGTGTACGTTTCACCACAAATGGCGTCGTCTGGGGAACGTCGTCGGGAGGTTGACGCAATGACGTCATCGCCATTTTCAGTGTGGACGGGTGCTCGCTATGCCGGCCGGCTGTTTGCTGTATTTTTACATACTCATGTGAGTTTTCTACCTTTATCTATTAAATCGTTTTAATCAGTATTACACTATGGCCAGTTCTTTTTTATTTACATGCTTGTGAGATGTCATTTTGGAGTCTCTGCTGTATCCCCCGGTTCCTGCCGCAAGCAGTCCAGAACGCCAATGGATCTCTCATACTGCTATTGAACATAAGCTGTGGTTGGCTTGCCTTGCGGTAAGCGCATTATTGGCCTGGTGGTGGATCACGTAGTGTGGTGTGGTAAACTGATACTGAACACAAGCTGTTGTTGGCTTGCCTTGTGGTAAGCGCAATATTTGCACGGAGTGTGGGGTCTCATCTTCAGTACGGAGTTTGCTAGTGTTCACTCTAAGTTCCCTTTTTTCCTGCTGTATCTTTATGCACCAGTGTAAGTTTTCTACCTTTTCTAAACTTTAATTAGTTTGGCAGTATTACACTATGGCCAGTTTCTTTTTATTTACATGTCTATGAGATGGAAGTTTGGTGTCCTCATTACATCCTCTCAGCTACGATGTATATAGTCTAAGAGCACCATCTGGATTCTCTACACCAAGACGTGATACGGTAAGCGCAATTATTGGGTATTTGCGGATACTGTATGGGTTGTCACTTATATTTTTTACATCATTGACTCTGGTTGGATTCACCCAAGGGGTCTTTCTTGGACTGATTTCAGATCATTACTTCACATTTTTATTTTCTGTTATTATATATGGACACTTATTTTTATTCGCAAATTTTACATATGGACACTCATGTTTGATTCATACATACATGGTTGACCCATGTACTTTTCATAATTTAATTTTTAATATTTTTCAACATTTTTGTATTTATATATGTACTTCCTCACGGAAGTCTTTGAGATTGCTTCACGTGTTTCACTCAGATTTAGCGCGGTTATTTCTTTTTTATTATTCATGAGGTGGGGGGTCTGTGGTCTCCTCTGATGAGTGGTGTCCTCTGAGTCTTTTCTCCCCTATGTAAAAAAAATAGCACACAGATATTTGATGGCAGAAATAGTAATATGAAACAGTGCTTGGAAGTGGGGTACTATTGTCTATTGCAGAGTTCCAAGATGAAGAAATATTTATTTACTTTGTAAAGCTTGAATACTTACCTGTTTTGTACAAGCTTCACAGATGGAGTCACTCCTATAGTATTCACTGGTGTACCTGTGTGGGGCCCCTAATGAAAAGGGTGTTCTGGTGTCCCACACTTGTGCTCCTGTGTCCAGATGTGTAAACAGCTGCTGAGTGTCCACTCCTTACACAGAATCTAGTTTGCATTTCATTCTAGTTCCAAACCCATCTAGACACCAACATTTATTTAAGAGAAGTATGCCTGAAAAAATGTATTGAACTGCATCTGGACAAAACACGGTGTTTTATTTGCCGAACGAACAATGTTTCCTATGAACGATTAATATGTCCATGAACATGAAAGTTGCCATTTTAAACTGTACAACAGTAAAGAAAAGCACATGGAGCAGCATGAACGTAATAAAAATAACGAATAGGAACAAAGGACAACTACTTACTTTTTTGAAGCACTCTCCTGATCCTTCTATACTGATCGTGCTCCCTTAATTTGAGGTCCAACCACCACTTCCTGAGTTGATCCTTGGATCGTCGTACCCCAAAATTCTTCTGCAGACTCTTTACAACGTTCGCCATAATCTTGGCCTTTCTGACATTGGGGTTGGGGTAAGGTCCATACTTCCCATCATAGACGGTCCTTTTCAAGATGTCCAAAATCTCAAACATCTCCCCAAAGGACATATTCGATGCCTTAAATCGCCTCCTCTGGGATTGGAACGTTTCTGGCTCCGGGCTTTCCTCCTCCTCGTTGCTGTAATTAACACGCACCTGTTGTGTCTCCGCCATGTGCTCTTCCCCCACAGCGCCAAAGGAGAAGGGGCGAGGAATAGACTAGAAAGAACGTCAGGGGCGGGCGGAGTTTCACGCATGCGCAGTGTATATAAAGCGTAACACGCGTGCGTAGTACGTACGATCTGTGAGCGGAGGAAGGAGTATTGGAAGCGCTGATCATGATAACGAAGGTAACATTTAAACTCCGGCCTATACTGATTCTAGATTGAGGCCTATTTTGGAACAAGATTAGGAGACTTTAGCTTTTATCTTGTGTATTGCAGATAAAATGGATGGCTTCAATGACCACAATTTCCTACCCCTGTTCATAGACAAATACAGGGATCTCCCCTGTCTGTGGCAGGTGAAACATCCACATTATAATCATAAACAAAAGAAGCAGGCAGCGCTGGAGAAACTGCTGGAGTTGGTGAATCCGGTGGTCCCCACAGCAACCATCCCCTATTGAAAAGCCAAAATTGGTGGCCTGAGGAGCACTTATCTTAGGGAGTGCAAGAAGGTCCAGGATTCCCAGAGATCCGGAGCTGCAGCAGATGACGTTTATGTCCCCAGGCTCTGGTACTATGAGAGACTGCGATTTCTGTCAGACCAGACTGAAGTCAGGGAATCCCTCTCCACTCCTCCTTCCACTCTTCCTTCCACCCTATCTTCCACCCCAGCTGAGGCTTCCGATATCCAACCTGGGACTTCCAGCCAGGAAGAAGTGGAGGAGCCCAGCTGGAGCCAGGTATAGCATTCTTCTACAGATTTCTGGTCAATAAATAAATGATGTTTACTAGATGTAATTATTGATCACTAATTGCTGATTTAATAAAGTGTTTTACATATCAATAGACAGTAGTGGGCAAAAATAATTGGGACAATAATGAAAAATGCTGGGGTCAAAATGATAGTCTGTTATATTTCTTAACATTCAGTCATGAGATGTAAATTGTGTGTGATTGATGAAGAAAAAACTAAAACTATGTCAATTTTTCATACACAGGAAGACCTCAGCCAGGAGGAGGCTGTGGAATGAGGCACACAGGAGGAGGCTTTGGAATGTGGCACACAGGAGGAGGCGGGGGTTAGTGGCAGCCAGGGGGAGGCGGGGCTAAGTGGCAGCCAGGAGAAGGCCAGGCCCAGTACGAACCTGACAGAATCGCAGGTCCCTCCCCTCCGCCTTCCAAGCAAAAGACCCAGGAAGGGGAGTAATGTGCAGGATGCAGCACTCAGGCTGATTCAGGAGTCTTCTGCGTCCCTGAGAGCCTTCCCCACTCGTGAAGAGGCCTTTGCCTCCATGGCTGCCACAAAACTGAAGGACATGCAGGAGAGCCAACACCTCATGTGTGAGGACATTCTTTATAAAACACTAACTAAGCGGGTGAGGGGCGAAATTACATCCAATACCCACCTGTGTGAGTTGCACCATCCTCCTCCTCCTCCTGCCACAACTCCACCACCACAGACACAGCGTGGAAGGAAGAGTGGAAGGAAGACCAGAGAGTAATGACCTGGGTTCAGTCTGGTCTGACAAAAGATGCCGGCTCTTTTATGACCACAGCCTGGGACATGTATGTCATCTGCTGCTGTTCATCATCTCTTGGACTTATGGACCAGATTGAACTCCCTTAGATAAGGACTCCTTAGGCCACCAATTTTGCTTGGAAATAATTGATGTGTGCCCTGGGGGCCAAAGGCTTCGCCAATTTCTGTTGTTTCTCCAGTGTTGCCTCCCTTTTTCTTTGGTTATGAGCCCTTAATACATTTTTGGTTTGATTTATTATACTCGCCTATGTGTGTTTTCCTTCAAAAAGGACAGTTTGTTTGTGAGGAGGCAGGTACATTTCAAAAATACAATGTGAAATTAACAAGAGACACCAACACCAAGCAACCTCCTTGAGATTAAATAATACAAGATAATAATGGTGTTGTGGTAACTTGACACACAATACACACACAAAACTAAAAAAAATAAGAATAAAACACAAGATCAGGATTTTAAAAAATAACAAAAAATAAATAAATAAAGCTAAAACATCAAAAAAATATAATTTTTTCCGTAGATGTGACAAATAAAAATATTATATTCATGAAATCACGAAAAATAATAAAGAAAGAAGTTTGTGAGAAGTCTGTGTGAATATGAGCAGCAAAACAACTTAATTCTTCTAGCATTATAAAGAAGAAGAGAGTGTGCTGCATTAAATCATTTAAAACATTGCAGCGTGACGAAAGTGCTATATCCATTCCGAGCGCTAATTTTACCAGACCGAGCAGTTCCGTCTCGGAATTTATTCTGAGCATGCGTGGCACTTTGTGCGTCGGAATTGTCCACACACGGTCGGTATTGACGCGATCGGATTTTGTTGTCGGAAAATTTTATAGCATGCTCTCAAACTTTGTGTGTCGGAAATTCCAATAGAAAATGTCCGATGAAGCCCACACGGTCGGAATTTCCGACAACAAACTCCGATTGCACATTTTCCGTCAGAAAATCCGACCGTGTGTACAGGGCATAACTGTTATACTGTAATGTTACTTTGTTTTATTGTTAACCATCATTTTCTTAGCAGGTACGCCATTCAGCTGCAGTGGGTTTATTTATCTTGACAGCAACAGCGTTTGCTCCCACGATACGTAAAGCCGTGACTCCAAGGCTGTCAGAGGTGATTTCACCACCAGTTAAATAAAAAATGGTGCATGTATGCCCATCATTAGAAGTGGGTGGATGAAGAGCGGTATTCTAATAGTGGGCATACCCACCGATCAACAATCTCTTTTTTTCGTTCAGCCCACAGGCTGCATGAAAAAAAGAACATTACAATGTATACCCAACAAGGACCAGCAACGAACTGGTATGTTGCTGGACTTTGAGTGGTTATACCAGAATGATGCCTGCAGGTTTAGGTATCATCTTGGTATAATTCTTTTCAGCCAGTGGTCAGCTTTCATGTAAAAGCAATCCTAGCGGCTAATTAGCCTCTAGACTGCTTTTATAAGCAGTGGGAGGGAACGTCCCCCCCCCTCCACCATGGTTTTCTCGGGCTCTTCTGTCCCAACAGGGAACCTGAGAATGCAGGCGGTGGTTCCGCCAGCTGACCATAGAGCTGATCAGAGACCAAAATGGCTCCAATCATCCCTATGGCCTAAGAAACCAGATGCTACGAGCATTTCATGACTTAGGTTTCGCCTTATATAAACAGCACCATTGGGAAATAGGCAAAGCATTTTACCACACTGATCTTGGTGAGGTCAGATGCTTTGAGGGCAGAGGAGAGATCTAGGGTCTAATAGACCCCAATTTTTTCAAAAAAGGGTAGCTGTCACTACCTATTGCTATCATAGGGGATATTTACATTCCCTGAGATAACAATAAAAAAAATGAAAGGAACAGTTTAAAAATATAATAAATGATCAAAATTAAATAATACTAATAAAAATAGCACCCCTGTCCCCTTGTGCTCACGCACAAAGGCAAATGCAAGCGTCGGTCTGGTGTCATATGTAAACAGCAATTGCACCATGCATGTGAGGTATCACCACGAAGGTCAGATCGAGGGCAGTCATTTTAGCAGTAGACCGCCTCTGTAAATCTAAAATGGTAACCTGTAAATGCTTTTAAAGGCTTTTAAAAATGTATGTAGTTTGTCGCTGCTGCACGTTTGTGCGCAATTTAAAAATTTTAAAGTGTTTGGTATCCATGTTATCGGCATAAGATCATCTTTTTTTATTTTATTAAACATTTGGGCAATATAAAGTGTTATTGCATTAAAATTAAAAAAAAGTGTGAAAAATTTTGTTCGAAAGATCGCTGAGCAAATACTGTATAAAAAAAAAATGCAACACCCACCATTTAATTTGTAAGGCCTTGGAAGTTTCACACATGTGGTATCCCTGTACTCAGTAGAAGCAGCAGAATGTATTTTGGGGTGTAATTTCACATATAACCACGGCATCTTTGAGCAATATATCATTTAGTGACAACTTTGTGTAATTATTTTTGTCATTTTTCAAACACTTGTGACAAAAAAATAAAATATTCAACGGGCTCGACATGCCTCTCAGCAATTTCCTTTGGGTGTCTACTTTCCAAAATGGGGTCATTTGGTGGGGGGGGGGGGGTTGTACTGCCCTGCCATTTTAGCATCTCAAGAAATAAGATAGGCAGTCATAAACTAAATGCTGCGTAAAGTTTTTAGACACTATAACTTTTGCGCAAACCAATAAATATATGCTTATTGACATTTTTTTTACCAAAGACATGTGGCTGAATACATTTTGGCCTAAATATATGACTAAAATTGAGTTTATTACATTTTTCTTTATAACAAAAAGAAGTAAATATCATTATTTTTCAAAAATTTCGGTCTCTTTCCATTTATATCGCAAAAAATAAAAGTTGCAGAGGCAATCAAATACCATCAAAAGAAAGCTCTATTTGTGGGGAAAAAAGTACGCAAATTTTGTTTGGGTACAGCATTGCATGACCTCGCAATTACCAGTTAAAACAGCGCAGTGCCAAATTGTAAAAAATGCTCTGGTCATTGAGCAGCCAAATCCTCCTAGGCTGAAGTGGTTAAGGGCTAACAAATAGGTAGGCAATGCAGGATGAAAACCATATTACTTTTTTCATCATCTTTTTTGTTCCTTTGAAAAAAGCTCAAATGACAATAAAACACACAATAAACATGAGAAGGCTTACTATAGTGGATTGCTTTTCAGAGGGTATTTGGCAGGCAGCAAATGGGTGATATGTTGCATCCTCACGGCCTGTTTTAACCTTCAAGGAGCTAACCTACCAAAACCCCTTCCCCTCCATCCTGTCCCCATATGTAGGTAATCCAGCTGAAAAAAACAAATTTAGGGCCTATGTTGACAGGCTCTGGGTTTAGGTTGATGGCAAAGTTTGTGGTGCTTCTGAGATAATTTAGAGTTCACTGATAGGTGTATTTGACCTCCTTTTGATCTGCATTTGACCTTTTTTAAAAAAGGTTTTGTACTCCCATAGAGTGCCTCCCATGTATGGGAGTGCAAAACCCACTTTAAAGTAACAGGAGCCCATCAATGCAAGCCCGTAGAAGAAAATTGTCCTTCCTGCATAATTCCCTGCAGGCTACAACAAAACACAACATCAGCCATATTTGCAGCCAGAAATATTGTTCCCCCCATTTCGGGAGCTGTCCTGTAGCTTAACTAGGAGCTTAACTAGGAATCACCATTAAAGTCTCTAAACACACTGTGTATTCAGACTTAAAATAAGTAATGAAATTAAACACTTGGCTCTCTCTTCTTAATATCTGAAAAACTGTGATTTCCTGAATAGTACAAGGTGTCCTAACTAAATGTATAAGAAATTGTAGAATGATTGGATACAGTAGCTAGCTTGCCTACATTTTTTAAGAAGGCAAATTGATTATCAGTAGCAGAGTGATTGATTATCAGTTGCAAAGTGATTGATTATCAGTAGCAGAGTGCTTGATTATCAGTAGCAGAGTGTTTTGTCCCTACTGCGGTGAATCATGTTGGTGGGTCTGCACTGCAGTGGTACTCTACTCCAATCCTCATGGCTGCTTGTCAATGCATGTTTTTCAATTATCTTTGCTTTCCAGGTTAAATTATTAGTGTCGTTCTCTTGCATAGCTTAGTAAATTGCGCTGATCTACCCCTCCACAGCAATGAGGAAACTATGCATGCGTAGGGAGTTCTTGGCTCAACAGCAATGCCTTATTCATGTCAGGCCAGTGGATGGCACTTTGACAGCTCTAGTGTTCCTACTCTTGGCCCCAGCTATGTCAGAGATGCCTTCACCCCATTTTCTACCGCTGAGTTCCAAGATTTGCCATGACCACAAGAATGTAGTTACATTCCTTTACACTTGCTATATATTACAGACAATGCCTCCGGGACACTGGAATAATGCAGATGCATCAGAAGGAATGAGAATTCAAGGTGGAGGTCCTAGAAATCTGCCCAGCATGTCATCCCCAGTCTCCAGGAAGCATTTAAAGCTGCTGGTTAAAAAAAAAAATATATACACATCTATCTGAAACACAGATATAACTTTTGGTTGGGCTGACCCTTTAAATATAAACTACACATTGTATAATGAAATGTAAAATACTATGTGATCCAAAGTGCACCACATTTTATTCATGTGCCTTGCTTAAAAGAGCATGTCCTTGTCTAGATGATATCAGTATTGCTCGTGGGCATGACTATAGATGAGTACACGGTCCCAGCAATGCAGTGCATGCCCATTTTTTAATATAGATTTTGTGTAATGGAGATTTATAATATTCATGGTGGCCGCAGCCAACAGAGACCCCTTGTGCATTCCTACGAGCTACTTTCAATTATTCTGTGCCGTGGCGGTTGCTCGTTTTCAACCAAACACTGCAGCCCGGATGAGAGTTTGGCAGAGTGGCCAAGGATGAAAGGGCTTCCTTGTGAATTTGAGTGGGGATGTCAGAGAATGCAGCGTTTAGTGACTGAAATAATAGATGAAGCCAGGCATCGTCTGCTAAATACTACAATATTTATGCCTTGGAAAAAAAAAAGTCAGATCAATCTTGTGTTTATAATGGATTCTTAGCACAACCATTATAACATTTATGGTTGTAGCTCAACTTGCAGCCAATAGCAGGTCACATGGGTGAGGGAGAAACACTATACTTTTCATTATACCTTTTAATAATATAGCAGGGTAGCCAAGAGAGAGCTAACTGGCCCGGAGCCAGCTTGCAAGGTTAAAGGTTGTGCAGAGTAAAAGGGACAAGTTGATGCCTGTCAGCTTTTATTTCTACTTTATTTCCAGCTTCTCCTGGGATTTGTAGATTCTTTTGTTCTGCATAAAAAGGACATGAAATTAGAATGGATGAACACATTCCGACAACCTTGGTTTAGCGAGCTGTATAGAACTGCACGGTGTTAAAAAAAAGGGGGAAGTGATATAAGAGGGGTTTTAAAGAGAATCTTTATTTAAGTAGCAACCCCAATAAAATAGTGAAAAAAAACATTCAAACAGTTATAACAGTCTTCTAGGAAATATGTTCTTTTTTTTTCTTTAGTTGAGACTGCCCTCAGAAAGAGTCCTCCATAATGTATGGCTCCTTGTGAAGGGCATTGTCTTTTTTTTACCTTGTGGCTATTTTTGGTGTCACAACTCCTCCTTATTTTGCACGTGTGCTTGCTGATTACTTCACCCACCTGGTTTAAACTCAACCCATACAAAAAAGTTTCACCACTTGTCCAAGTGGTGTCTTCCAGTTTAACATGTTCCTGTAATTTAAATCCACTGCTAATGTACTATGTAACAGACGTGCACACTGAAATATTTTGTTTCGGAATTTCGTTTTCGTCCGAAAAATACATTTATTTATTTATTTATTTATTTAGTTTCTTTAAAAAATGCATTCGTCCGAAAATCTGAAATAATTAAGGTCAGATCTGTCATTGAAGGCTTATGGTGTCTGTTGAATGTTCTAAGAAGATTCAACGGAGCAGCTAAACTGTATGATGCCGCAATCATACATTTCCAGTCGAATGTTCCGCCTACAAGCTATAGTAGAATTCTAATGTTATATGACA
Source organism: Lithobates clamitans (assembly GCA_037952925.1). Classification (NCBI taxonomy): domain Eukaryota; kingdom Metazoa; phylum Chordata; class Amphibia; order Anura; family Ranidae; genus Lithobates; species Lithobates clamitans. The sequence goes on from JBBGZY010000992.1 coordinate 10,275,730, forward strand.
CTAGTTATAATTATATTTATTAATTATTATTACTAGTCAACCAACATTAGAGTTCCTCTATAGCCTATGGGCGGAGCATTTGACCATAAATGTCCGCTCGCGGCGACTGTTTCGTCGAATCTTCATGTTGAATCCTTTCTCTCTCTCTCTCTCTCTCTCTCTCGAATAATCTTGGACTAATAGAATTAGGTTAGGCACATTCGACCTTTTTTGATATTGTCTTTATAATGTCGAATCTTTTCTCTCTATGTCAAATCTTTTCTCTCTATGTCGAATCTTTTCTCTCTATGTAGAATAATCTTGGACTAATAGAGCTAAGGTTAGGCACATTCGACCGCAGGTACGATGGACACAGATCGCTATTGTCAGCGTCATGTCGATTCTCCTATCTATATCGAACTGTTGTCGCAACGAAAACCAAGATAAAGCATTTGTTAATGTCAGATCTTTCAGTTTTCGGGTTCTGCACGTTCGTTATCGTTTGTTAAAACGATAATGAAAATACCCGAAATTCGGATGAAAATGCATTTGGACGAAAACGAATGCACATGTCTACTATGAAACTACTTACCTTCTCTCTTATGTCTGCAGCCATCAACTGTTAGGTAAGACACCCCACCACCTCCTGGTGCCACAAACATGGAATGTCAGATAGAGCTGGCTTCGTTCATTTTAACATATTCCTGTAATTTAAATCCACTGTTAATGTATCAATTGAAGGCTTGAATGTCTTTTGACTTTACTACCTACCTTCTCTCTTATCCCTGCAGCCACTTCAACTGCTAGGGGAGGCATACCTCCCAACTTTCTGAGATGAGAATGAGAGACACCTATTAGCAAAAGTATGTAGGCATAGGACACACTACCTGCCACACTGCCCTTAATGGAGAATTGTAGAAAAAATGATAGGTTAAACCCACAAGTGCTTTTTTTTTTACCACTACTATTCCTTTATATTGGCTTTTGGAATTTAGAAATACAGCGATTTAGAAATTGGATGGAAGGTTTAGTTATATAAAACACTTTTTGATACTTGATAGATAAATAGTGCATTTTATATACAACTCTATAGATCAGACCAAAATGAGGGACAAATGAGGAGGAAAGGGGGACAGAGAGACTTTGTTCCAAATCAGGGACAGTTGGGAGCTATGGGTACGACACCCCACCACCTCCCAGTGCCACAAACATTGAATGTCAGACATAGGAATAAACTAAGGACTTTCATTGACCCAAAGAGTAGACAAACAAAATACTCTAGCAAACACTTCTCCTTCTCTGCACCTAGTCCAGATTCTGTAATGGTTGGCCCCATTTAAAGTTTTGGTAGCTCAGCAAAGAATTATAAAATTTGAATTCAATGAAGTAATATGCAGTGGGGACGGAAAGTATTCAGACCCCCTTAAATTTTTCACTCTTTTTTATATTGCAGCCATGTAAACATGGAGATGCCAGTAATAGGCTCTCATTGCCTCACGCAGACAGAGTGCGTGACAGGGAGAGCCGATCTCTGCCATTCCTCCTTGCAGATCCTCTCCAGTTCTGTCAGGTTGGATGGTAAACGTTGGTGGACAGCCATTTTTGGGTCTCTCCAGAGATGCTCAATTGGGTTTAAGTCAGGGCTCTGGCTGGGCCATTCAAGAACAGTCACAGAGTTGTTGTGAAGCCACTCCTTCAGTTTTTTAACTGTGTGCTTGGGGTCATTGTCTTGTTGGAAGGTAAACCTTCGTTCCAGTCTGAGGTCCTGAGCACTCTGGAGAAGGTTTTCGTCCAGGATATCCCTGTACTTGGCCGCATTCATCTTTCCCTCGATTGCAACCAGTCGTCCTGTCCCTGCAGCTGAAAAACACCCCCACAGCATGATGCTGCCACCACCATGCTTCACTGTTGGGGACTGTATTGAACAGGTGATGAGCAGTGCCTGGTTTTCTTCACACATACCGCTTAGAATTAGGGCCAAAAAGTTTTTTCTTGGTCTCATCAGACCAGAGAATCTTATTTCTCACCATCTTGGAGTCCTTCAGGTGTTTTTTTTAGAAAACTCCATGCGGGCTTTCATGTCTCTTGCACTGAGGAGAAGCTTCCGTCGGGCCACTCTGCCATAAAGCCCCGACTGGTGGAGGGCTGCAGTGATGGTTGACTTTCTACAACTTTCTCCTATCTCCCGACTGCATCTCTGGAGCTCAGCCACAGTGATCTTTCAGTTCTTCTATACCTCTCTCACCAAGGCTCTTCTCCCCTGATAGCTCAGTTTGGCCGGACGGCCAGCTCTAGGAAGGGTTCTGGTCGTCCCAAACGTCTTCCATTTAAGGATTATGGAGGCTACTGTGCTCTTAGGAAACTTAAATGCAGAAGAAATTTTTTGTAACCTTGGCCAGATCTGTTCCTTGCCACAATTCTGTCTCTGAGCTCTTCAGGCAGTTCCTTTGACCTCATGATTCTCATTTGCTCTGACTGTGTTTTTCACCTATTCTCATGCTGCTTCTGAATCAGTTTTTTTTTTTAACCGCTTGCCGCAGAGGGGTGGTGCGGCTCTCGTACGACGTCGTCCCAGAACGGCCACTCTCGCGCGCCCGCGGGGGCATGCAGCATGCCGATCGTGGCCGTGCTGTGTTGCTAGGACACGGCACGACCCCGATCTCTGTAAAGAGCCGCAGCCATGGCTCTTTAACCATGTGATCGACGGTGTCCAATCACAGCCGTTAACAGGTAAACACGGAGATGCCGGTAATCAGCTCTCATTACCTCACGCTGACAGAGTGTGTGAATGGGAGTGCCGATCAGCGGCATCTCCCCGCAGGAGACATCCTCACATGTAATCAGGGCACTCATCATCAGTGCCCTGATTACAATACTGCGCCACTAGTGCCAACAATCAGTGCCCACCATTGCCAGCAATCAGTGCCCACCAGTGCCAGCAATCAGTGTCCACAAGTGCCACCAATCAGGGCCAGATTAGTGATGCCAGTCAGTGCTGGCTATCAGTGCCGCCTATCAGTGCTGCCCATCAATGTCCATCATTGCTGCCCATCAATGCCCATCAGTGCCACTCATCAGTGCCGCCTATCCATGCTGCCTATCAGTGCCCACCAGTGCCACCTATCAGTGCCCCCCCATTTCATTACCAGGCCCTTTGGGTCCCCCCAAAATCCATACCAGGCCCTTCAGGTCTCGTATGGAAATTAAGGGGAACCCTGTGCCAAATAAAAAAAATGGCGTAGGGGTCCCCCCAGAATCCATACCAGAGCCTAATCTGTGCACGCAACCTAGCAGGCCACAGGAAAAAAGGGAGGGACAAGAGAGCCCCCCTCCTGAACCGTACCAGGCGACATGCCCTCAACATGGGGAGGATGCTTTGGGCTCCCCAAAGCATCTTGTCCCCATGTTGATGGGGACAAGGCCTCATCCTCACAACCCTTGCCGGTGGTTGTAGGGGTCTGTGGCAGGAGGTTTATTGGAATCTGGTAGCCCCTTCAACAAGGGGCTTCCCCCCAGATCCCAGCCCCCCCTATGTGAATTGGTAACGAGTACATTGTTCCCCTACCATTTCACAAAAAAAGTGTCAGAAATAGTAAAAAAGACAGGAGACACTTTGGGACAAGTCCTTTGCTAAAAGATAAAAAAATTAAAATGTCCCACGATGTAGATCCATCTCACGCTGCCCGACGGACTGAAAAAAGAAAAAAAAAAGCAGCGACAGCACCCTCTCTGTCCCCACATGACGTCAGAGGAAGGAGGGGTCGCCCGTTTATGTCACTGAGTGGCCTCGGCCTTAGCTATACAACAGCTGTCATCAAGAAGAAGCGTCACTTGGCGGGAGCCTCCCATGGAGGCGAAGCTGTTGTAGCCTTTTTTTTTTTTCCTTTTTTCGGCTCGTCAGGTGGTGTGAGATGGATTTACATCACGGGACATTTTTATTTTTTATTTTTTAATAAAGGACTTGCCCCAAAGTGTCTCCTGTCTTTTTTACTATTTTTGTCACTTTTTTTTCTTTAATTTGATTTACTAATGCCAAATAGGCATACTCCCAATACTTTGCAAAGGAAGTTGCACTTTGCAAGGGTTAATTTCCCCCAAGGCTTAGTGAATGTGGTTAAGGTTCACTCTGCAAAAAATACCCAATCACTACAAAAAAAAACCCAGCAATTTTGCATGCACATGAATAGATGATAGACGTTATCAGAGCTTTATCTTAATCACTAAACTCTGGGGCACATTCCCTAGCTAAGTGCAACTTCTCTAGCAAAGTGAGCAGCCTGTTTGTGTTTAGTAAATCAACCCCACAGAATGAAATAAAAACGTTACAGGAGTTCAATCTTTTCCCTACTCCATCCAACATTAAAAAATACGGCTGTTCCCTTTGCTTTTTAAGTAAACTAACCAACAATCCATAATGCACATGTATGTGTCATTCATCTGTGTAATTACTTCACTCCCATAATACCAAATAAACTGTCTGCAAGGGACAAGTCAATCTTGCCCTGCCTCAAGGTGTTTCTGTTAGCTGGTCTAATATCACTTGACACCTGTCAATTAGCTACAAGAATTAATAAGACATGACCAGGTGACACACACAAGTAGACTTTTACATTTGCTCAGAGTTCTCCTTTAATAACCCAGGTTGAAGGATACAGTAAGCGTAGTTTAGCACAAGTGGATTAATCTCAGGCTCGGTAATGGTATTGATTTACACGGTCAAGCATATTTGTTATTCCTGGCCTGGTAAGAGTTCCCTGTAGACAGGCAAGAACAACATTGCTTTGAATATTTAATTTCATAAGCAGGTGGGATCCAGTGCTTTTCTCTGATAATGTACATTATATACATTTTAAAACACTTCTAAAACCCAAACAGGGAAAATTAAAATAAATGTATTCTTGGGAAACAAAAATTGTTATTTTACATTGCTGTTAACCATGGATAATTGAAAATGGGAATCTTTCACACACCCTCCCCCTTGTATGCAGTGGCAGGAGGCATTAATGAAAGTGTCAGAGGTATAGGTGTGTATGAGGTTCTATTTCTGCTCCAGGCACATAGTTTGTAATATTACCCCCTCCCGAAGAATTTTGAACATAACTTTAGGCAGTGTTTGGTCTTTTTTACAAAAATATGATTTCAAGACTTCTGTTTAACTAATAGCTAAATGTAGAACAAACAGTCATTTTTATTTCAAGGTAATACAGTAGCCTTTGTCTTCTCTAAGCCCTGGGCAGCAACCCTTGCTGAATAATAGCTTTAATAAAATCTAACAATACATGAATTATAGTTTACAGAAAAACAACTTCACAATATAACCAAAACCACTTTAAAGTTATTTTTATTTTTTTTTGTTCCATAAAGTTATTATAGAAAAGCATATATATCTATATATATCTATAGATATATATATCTATATATCTATAGATATATATAGATATCTATCCATAGATATATAGATAGATATCTCTATCTATCTATCTATCTATCTATCTATCTATCTATCTATCTATCTATCTATCTATCTATCTATCTATCTATCTATCTATCTATCTATCTATCTATCTATCTATCTATCTATCTATCTATCTATCTATCTATCTATCGATATATATCTATAAATCAATATATCTATAGATATGTATATCTATAGATATGTATATCTATAGATAGATAGATATCTATATTCTTAATATAGATATATTCTTCTTAATCAAACTTACCTAAACCTATCCTCATTGAAGGACATTTCAATGCATTGGTGGGCTCAGGGCAAACCCATTTCCCAAGGTTCAATGGTAACATGCAAACCACACTGTAATAAACTGGTCCACAGGTGAACTGTCCAACAGATAAAAAGGAGGTGTGCCGCTACTCACTTTTCTGCTGCAAACAGTTTTTATTTCAGTGTTGCATTTGCATCACTGTCAGACTCAGAGCATTATTTTCAGCATCACAACTCCTTTTAAAGCCCACAGGTCAAAACGGTGAAAAAAGAGTGATGGTGCTCAAAACTTTGCTCTGATGATGATGCATATGCAACACCGAAATAAGAACAGATGGCAGCAGAAAAGTGAGGAGTGCTGCATCTCCTTTGGACTATGTGGGACAGGTCGCCTGGGGACTGTGAGAAGCAGGCTCATTACAGGAATGATATACTTACATGTGCAGGCCACCCTGCTATCTGTCTTATTTAGCAATAAATAGAGCCCATAGTTGGCATTTAAAAGTCTAGAATGTTGTGAGTGTCAAGAAGTCCTGGGAAGACCTTCAGGCAACCACATCCTTAAAAACTGAATACATATAAACAGTTATAAGAAAAGTTTCATAGTGTGTGTATGTGAGGGGGAGGGGAGGCGGAGTTACTTACTTACATTCAGGGCCATCAAGGGGGGGGAGGGGGCAGCCGATACATCTATAAAAGGTCCAGGTGTACCAGGGGGGCCCAGGCATCCTGAGTCTCTCCTCTCTCTCTGCTCTCTCTCTCTCTCTTTCTCTCTCTTTATGCTCTATCTCATCTCTCTCCCTCCCTGCTCTCTCTCTTTCTCTTCCTCCTTTCTCCCTCTCCCCCTGCTTTTTCTCTCTCTCCCCTCTCTCTCCCTCTCTCTCACTCCCTGCTCTCTCTCCCTCCTCTCTCTCTGCTCTCTCTCCCCCTTTCTCCCTCTCCCCTCTCTCTCACTCCCTGCACACTCTCTCTCCCTCCTCTGCCTCCCTGCTCTCTCTCTCTCTGTGTCTTGCTCTGTCTTACTCTCTCTCCCTCTTCTCTTTCCTCTCTCATGCGCTCTCTCCTGTCTCTCCCTCCCCTCTTTCTCTCTCTTTCTCCCTCTCTCTCTCTCTGCTCTCTCTCACTCCACTCTCCCCTGCTCTCTCTCTGTGTCTTACTTTGTCTCTCTCTCTCTCTCCCTGCTCTCTCTCTCTCTCTCCTCTCTCTCTCTCTCTCTCTCTCTCTCTCTCTCTCTCTCTCTCTCTCTCTCCCTGCTCTCTCTCCTCTCTCTCTCCCTGCTCTCTCTCCCTGCTCTCTCTCACTCACTCACTCTCACTCTGTCTGTCTCACTCTCGCTCTGTCTCTCTTTCTCCCCCTTCTATCCCTCTCTCTCCCCCTGCTCTCTCTCCTCTCGCGTGCTCTCTCTCTCTCTCCCTGCTCTCTCTCTCTCCCTGCTCTCTCTCCTCTCTCTCTCCCTGCTCTCTCTTGCGTGCTCTCTCTTACTCACTCACTCTCACTCTGTCTCTCTCACTCTCGCTCTGTCTCTCTCTCTCTTTCTCCCCCTTCTATCTCTCTCTCTCCCCCTGCTCTCTCTCCTCTCTCTCGCGTGCTCTCTCTCTCCCTGCTCTCTCTCTCTCTCTCCCTGCCCTCTCTCTCTGCTCTCTCTCTCTTACTCACTCACTCTCACTCTGTCTCTTTCACTCTCGCTCTGTCTCTCTCTCTCTTTCTCCCCCTTCTATCTCTCTATCTCCCCCTGCTCTCTCTATCTCTGCTCTCTCTCTCCCCCTGCTCTCTCTCCTCTCTCTCTCCCTCTGCTCTCTCTCCTCTCTCTCGCGTGCTCTCTCTCTCCCTGCTCTCTCTCTTTCTCCCTGCTCTCTCTTCTCTCTCTCTCCCTGCTCTCTCCCTGCTCGCTCTCTGCTCTCTCTCCCTGCTCTCTCTCCCTGCTCTCTCTCTCTCCCTGCTCTCTCTCCTCTCTCTCTCCCTGCTCTCTCTCCTCTCTCTTGCGTGCTCTCTCTCTCTTACTCACTCACTCTCACTCTGTCTCCCTCACTCTTGCTCTGTCTCTCTCCCCCCCCTCTATCTCTTTCTCTCTCCCCCCCCCCTCTATCTCTCTCTCTCCCCCTGCTCTTTCTCTATATATTCTTCCCTTTGAATACTCATTAAATTATGATAAATATATAAAATATTTATTAAATAATCTACAAAGGCCACAAATATATGAATTAATATTCCTAAAATGTTCCATAAAAGGTTTCATACTGTACTAGTCTTAGCACAAGATCACTGCTGCACAGCTGATTATCAACTCGTGCTGATTCCCCCTCCTCCAGTCTGAGCTGTACTGTACAGGAATAGCATGGGGCTGAAACCAGGTCAAATTCAGGCTCCTATGGTCGCAGCATGCAGCGGAATGTTGGGGCATTGACCTCTGCAGCTACTTACAGAGCGAATAGGGTGCAAATGTGTTGCTTAACTTACAATACCATGCAGTTATGCTATAAGCCTAGCCTCTTTAGTTTAGATAAATTGCTGGAGTATAACGTTGAAGTCTTCTTTATGCCTTGTTTCTTGTATAATTAAGACTTAATTGGTATCCTTCTGTTCTACTGTTACCGTTCTTTAAGGCTACTGCTCTCCTGTTATCTGTAAGTTTGTTACAAGATTTTGTCATGTGTTACAAAATACCTAAACACCTATTCATTTGATTTCTAGCAGTCAGTGGCTTCTACAGTATTAAAATGTACCAAAACCAAGCTATTTATTAAAATTGGTCTTTAATGGTAGGGATGGATCTATGTACAAAGTGTGTACTGTAACTCAATAATTGGTGGGCATGGTGAATGTTGGATGATCTTAAAGGACATGATTTATCGTATCACACCTTTCTCATCTTCTAGCATCAGCTTCTTTGCAAGTCTTGGTAATTGGTCGCATGGCATCTCAGAGCTGCAAAGGAAGTTGGTGTTGGGACATCTTCTCTCTGCTTGACAATGTGACTGTCAGTCTGAACAGAAAACAGATAGCTTTATAATGCTTAGCAGGTGTCACTGACTGTTCTTCCTGCTGTGATCGAGGTCTGAATGATGAAGTACCTCCACTTAAGCCTACTACACATGATGAGGAAATTGGACAAAAAATACCACTTTCGGAGTTATCATCTGATAATATGATCATACACAGCTTTCAAGAGCTGATCATGACAGTTCATGCAAACCTATCTAAAGAGACAAGCACAAAAATGTTCTCATACAATACCAGAACGAGTGATTTCAGTTTAAACAATATAGTATTCGTCCGTAAAAAAATTGAGTGAACAAGAGTACGCATGCTCAGAAATGATTAATACATTACAATCCAATACAATACATTACATCATCAAAGGAAGTTGTATTCTGTCTTACAAGAATTTTCACAACTCTAGTAACCTAATCGTTTCGATTTGAGACTAGCATGCAAAAAAATGAAAATGGACGATCATTCATCCAAAATTTTCATTGTGTGTACAAGGCATAAGGGAAACCGGTCCAGCATCTATTATTAGCAATGGCCAGGGGGGAATATGTCCCCCCTGTCCCCCAGTCCTGTCCTCCCAAGGTTCTCCTTCTTTACTATGTAGGGGTGTTTGGCACCGTCTATAAAACAGCCTTACTCAATCTTTATAACCCAGAGGAACTCTTAATATAATGTTAATGTCTTTGGGCTATCGGGGGTCAATGGGAAACATGCCCTTTATGTTGGTGATCATTAGGAAAAATGCAACCCTTACAGTGGTGTTCAGAACGTCACCCTTAAAGACAGCTAAAAAGATTAATGTTGTCATGCTGCTGGGCTGGCCTAAGAAAGTGGCATTGCTGCCTAAACTATGTAGGCACCATCATATTGGAGATCAATTATTCGCAGCTCGAAAAATCCCTAGCAACTCTTGGAGGAACCAAAGTGTGCCACAGCACCCTGGCTGATGATAGCTGCTATAGAATGCACATTACTGTTGCCTGGATGCAACATTCATTAAGGAAATCATCTTCCCATTACATATACTTTAATGAAAAAAAAAACTTTAAAACCTGAATAAATGCCCCCTAATAAATGTATAGAGGGCACGTATTGGGGTTTTAGAAGTTTTCAATTGAAGTGTATGTTATATTAAGATGGTTCCCGTAATCAAGATTTAATTTTAATACTGTTTATTGATAAGAATGTTGTATACTTAATTTTGTCCATTGTGGTCTCCAGAACAGTTTGGTTGTTTTTTGTGTCCATTTACTTTTTCACATACTTTAAGCTAAAGCATTTTGAGTGCTCTTCACTTGACTACTTCCACAATTAAAATGTAGTCTCCGACAAATAGCTATTGCCACTGCAAATTTGTTACAGAATTCCAAAGTTGCCTTTTAATTGTGTTGTTTGCGCAAACCTTTTAAGATTCTTTACTGCAGCATGCATTTTAAAAGTATCACAGAACAAAATTCTGGATATCAGCTGGAGAAATCTTCAAGTACATTGTTAAAGTTGAACATTAGGCAGATATAAAAGATCACCCTATAATCCAGTTATGTATTCATCAAACAGTCATTAAATGTTTTTTAAATTCAGCTCATGTAAGTACCTAAATCCGTCTTCATAATAGCCTTCTGGAGGGACCAAGGCTATCAATGTGAACCAGGCTGGTTGTAAGAAATGCTTAGTACTGTCCATGGAACACTGAGGGTTATTTACTAAGACTGAAAAGTGCAAAATCTGGTGCAACTCTTCCAGGATTTATTGCCAAAGTTTAATTGAACAAGCTGAAGTTAGAAGTTGATTGGCTACTATGCACAGCTGCACCAGATTCTGACTACACCAGTTTTAGTAAATCTCCCCTACTGAGCTTTCTAAATGGAGGTGAGAACAAAGTGAGCAGAATGATGACCTTTACAGCATGCTTATGCTCGTTATTGATCAGTAACCTTGCTGGAGGTATAGTTAAATTGCAAATGAGAAAGGTAGATCTTTAGCCTTAGGGATCTCAAAATGGAAGTAAACCACCACAGAAAATGTCCAATTTGGGGCGCCTAGGAGCTGTTTGCCATAGTGTGCAAGTATGCAAAGCATATTTGCACTTGATGACACACTTACCTATGGACAAATACAGTTAGCCTTCCAACCTGTAGGCGGCTTAGTGCCATTATGGCATGGGAAGAGTAGTCTCATAAGGGAATTAGTCCCTTATGCCGCGTACACATGGGTGGACTTTTCACCTACAAAAGTCCGACGGACGCCGCCGGACCAAATCCGGCGGACAATCCGACCGTGTGTGGTCTCCATCGGACTTCCGACAAACCGTTTCAGTCAGAAACCTGACGTACTTTAGATTTGAAACTTGCTTCAAATCTTTACGTCGTAACTCCGCCGGACTCAGTTCCTGACGGAAAGCCGTTCGTCTGTATGCTGGTCCGACAGACCAGATACGACGGAGGAGCAGGGTACTGCATCTCGCGCTCGCTGCAATAGGAAAAACAAATAGGTACCTATTTAAAATGGGTAGGGGTACCATGTACCCCATACTCATTCACATAGGGTGGGGGGGGCCGGGATCTGGGGGCCCTCTTATTATAGGGGGCTCCCGGATTCCGATAAGCCCCCCGCCCGCAGACCCTGACAACCAACGGCCAGGGTTGTCGGGAAGAGGCCCTTGTCCTCATCAACATGGGGACAAGGTGCTTTGTGGTGGGGGGGCACCGCAGGGCGCCCCCTCCCCCAAAGCACCCCCCCATGTTGAGGGCATGCGGCCTGGTACGGTTCAGGAGGGGGGGCGCTCGCTCGTCCCCACCCCCTTTCCTGACTGGCCGAGCTGCGTGCTCGGATCGGGGTCTGGTATGGATTTTGGGGGGACCCCCATGCCGGTTTTTAGGGGGTTCCCCTTAAAGTTCCATACCAGACCTAAGGGCCTGGGATGCCTGCGACGGGGCTCGCAAGGTTTCAATCTCGCCGATAAAAGCAGCGAGATTGACTTCCTTTTCTAGTCCCATCGTACCCGAGTCACGTTCAAAATGAACAGACTTGTCCGTGTGTGGGAAAGTCCGTTCATTCTGAAAGTCCGGCGGAAGTCCGTCAGGAAGACCGCGGAAAGTCCGGTCGTGTGTAGGCAAGTCCGGCCGTTCAGAAAGTCCGGCGGTAGTCCGCTGGAAGTCTGGCGGCAAGTACATCGGACCTAGCTTTCCAGAAAGTCCGACCGTGTGTACGCGGCATTAGAGATTCCATACAGTGCCTTGAGAGAGGAACATAGTCTGACAGGACACCAAACTCTTGAGAGACTTTGGCAGCCATCTTGGTTTAGGGGACCTTGAAAGGATAAGTCCATCTTTTGCAACATGTTACACCCATATTCAGGGTGTAAGATGCAACATGTTAAAGGGACAGCAGCCTCTGCACCACTCTCCCTGATCCCCCATTTTGACAGTGAGCTGAGGATCTTCACAATAAAGAAAAAACACAGAGCTCTGTGAATGTGAGAGCTACGACTACCATCAGCCTTTGTGGCACTGTTAAGGTCTCTAGGTAGTTAATTTTTTTTTTCGTTGTCAGTATGTAACTGCCTGCTCATATGAGGTATGAGCAGACAGCTTACATGGACAGTCTCCAAGAGTCTTGCATTGCACCTACGATCTGCTGATCGCGGGTACAATGCTTTGCAGGCTCTTGATTTTTAAAAAAATAAATAAATGTATATTTGTTTACCTGCAAAAAAATGTGCATTTATTGTTTTTTTAATTTTTTTGCAAAGGTGAACTTACCATTTAAATAAGAAACCCCATGTCATTTTGGCACACTTTGTGGTAGGAGGAGGAACTTGTTTGGAAGGGCAGTGCATAGCACTAGGCCACATTCCAGATGAGGAGGGAAAGCTCAGGAAAGGCTCCTTCTTCATTTTATATATTCCAGAAAGCAGTACGGAGACATTGCAGACTGCATAAATATCCTCTGCCTACTCAGATAAGGGACATTACCCCTGGTAACAGAAGCCAACCTCTGGTAATGTATACTATAAGCACCAAGTTTGTGTATTATATGGATTGCATATATCGGTACTAAAGAGAAGTTTGTCTGTTACTGCAGCCAAACCGTACAAGATTTATATAAAAGACATCTGTGATGTGACCGTTTGCTCCCAATTTAAGGTACCTAATTCAGGCCCTGCCTATATACCTATTGTAGCACAGATGCTAGACCAGCCTTGCAGTTTTCTCCCAGGCTCTATTCCCTATAGGGTACATCTATTCCCTATAGGGCACTCTGTGGCTGTACCCAAACTCTTCAGGGGGAACCCCCTTAGGACTAGGTGCAGGTGTACGCACAGCTCAAGGAATTCCAGTTATAGAAGCAGTCCTAAGCCAGCAATTCTGAAACATAGTAACAGTCATTAGAATCTCTCTTTTTTCTGGCCATTATTTACTGTGCCCCTGTGTACTTGGATGCTTTCCTCCAGTACCAGCCAGTCTCTATACTGCAAGTCTCCAGGCCAGATCCTCTGTAGATTTTCAAAACTCTTCTCTCAGCAACTTTAGAGATAGGTCCCTTGGATCTCCCTTAGCTGTGGCCTAGTTGGGTACCTGCAGCTAAGAGACCCAGAGGTCCACAGCCCTCCAGACTGGGTCTTCTCCACCAGGATATAGACCCTGCTATTCCAGATCCCAGGCTATTAATACACACCTCAGCCCCTTACTGGTTATTGTTTTCCCCAGGGATTGACAGAGGCTCTATGATTACGCAAGTCCAGAGTCTGCCTCTTCCAACCCAATAAATTCTAGAACTTACTAGAAAGCAAGGAAAAGTAGTTCAGCCTGCAACCAGTAGATCCTGGAACAGCCAAAAGCAATGAAAGTTTGCCCCGCTGGCTACAGAGGAGCCAAAAACTAAATTAGCCTTAATCCTACTAGCAACGTAACTAGGAGGGTGCTACGCCATCCAAGCGATTCCCTCCAGTGCGGCAATGTCCATGTTGCCCTGCATTGCTGGTGCTTCCATCTTCACTTGGTCATCCTCTTGGTTCGGAGTCTTCAGCCATCTTAATTGGCTGGGCTGGGATGTAATAACTCCTCCAGACGCATGTGGGAGTTACTTTCTCCCAGCAGAATCAAGACGAGAAATGCATGCATGTTCGGGGTGTACTTGCATACTTGGTTGACATGCACAGTATATAAAAAAAAAACTAGCTGTGCAAGAAATGGAACAAAAAGTTGGAGCAATAATGAAGAAACCGCAAAGACTGGAGCTGATCACTTAGGGAGTACATCATTGTTCAAACTTTAGTAGTTATCTGACCTTTTGATTAGGGTTTCACTCAGTAAATGTCTGATTCTTTTATAACCTATCATATGCTATATCTAAGTAATGGTAAAGACAAATTTTCCGGCAAGGCAAACATTATTGGGAGTCCCTGTAGTGTGTATGCAAATGCTCGCTAATGAGATAATGCACATTCATTTGTCCTCTGCTTAACGCGTAGATCATTAAATGACACTTAAAAAAGCTTTTATCATCTTCTTAAATATTCAGATGGTATACATATAGCCCAGATCCTTAGTAGCAATCATTGGCCACATGTGACAAAATACACAACAGATTACTACGGGATTCAAATGTTAACATAATGCATTATCATGCTGTGGAAGTAAATGCTCAAATTAGATCCCTTCTCTTTAAACCCATGGTGCCCAACATATGGCATGTGGTCCTTTACATCATATCTGCAGTCAATTATAATCTCTTATATCATGTCTGCAGTCAATGACCATCTCTTGTGTCATATCTGGAGTCTCTGACCATTTCTTGCACCGTGTCTGCAGTCTCTGACCATTTATTGCACCATGCCTGCAGTCTCTGAGCATCATTTGTATCATAGGGGCATCAAGAAACTAAATATTGGGACTTTGAGGGCACAATTGTAAAATGAACTACAAAAAGTATCATTTGTATCATGTCTGCAGTCTCTGACCATCACTTTTCTCATGTCTTGAGTCTCTGACCATCTCTTGTATCATGTCTACAGTCTCTGCAAGTTTAACGCTGCATATTTCATTGTGTTACTGCAAGTTTAACGCCATATAGTTCTGTGTGTTACTGCAAGTATAACACTGTATATTTCATTGCGTTACTGCAGGTTTAACACTGTATATTTTATTGCGTTACTCCGAGTTTAATGCCATATAGTTTTGTGCGTAACTGCAAGTTTAACGCTGTATATTTCATTGCGTTACTGCAAATTTAATGCCAAATATTTCATTGTATCACTGTAAGTTTAATGCCATATAGTTCTGTGCGTTACTGCACATTTGAAGCAATATATTGCAGTATATCATAGTGTATCTGTGGAGTGTGTCTGTGTAGTGAATACTCAAATTAAAGTGCACCAAACAGCACTTTCCATTGATTAAATTGCATCCACGTACACATTTACACATCTGTATTACATTTTATTAATAAGCACCCCCACTCCCCCATCATGTCTGGGAGGACAGCAAGGGGAGGCAGATTTTCCCATGGCACTGTAAGGGGACCAGCAGTGTATGTGTCCACAGGCAAAGATGGACGTGGTCAGTCCACAGGCAGGGCATAATTTCCTCTGTTTAGTGATGTTGCCCGTGCTATCCAGCCACAGCATGCAGAGGAGGTGGTGGACTGGCTTACTAAACCATCCTCATCCTCCGTCACCCAAGCAGAGACTAGTGCGCAGTCCCCTGTAGCTGCCAAAATCTGCCTCCTTGTCCACAGCTATTGCTGCCATAGCCTCAGCATCAGGCATGGAGGAGTCAGCGGAGTTATTTGAACACTGTTCAGCCACTTGCTCCTTGATGATGCACAGCCAATATGTGATTCAGATGTTGGTTCTGAGGTTGAGGAAGGCAGGAACATGAGCCTACAGAGAGGGGAGAACACTGGTACACAAATTGGCAATCATGTTCTCCCAGCCGAAGTGTATTGCCAAGTTGTCTCCAGTGGTAATGAGGATGGAGGAGATTATGATGATGTTGAGGTCACTGACTGGACTTGGGTGCCAGATAGAGCAGAGGAGGAAAGTGAGGGTGAGGCACAACCCTAACGAGGCAGCCATCATGGAAGAGTAGAGAGCAGCCACCCTATTCCATCACATTTTGGAACTGTTATCTCCCGGCAAATTTCCCACAGCTCAGCTATCTGGGCCTTTTTTTAGTACACGTGCAAGCGATCGCACTGTTGCTATTTGAAAACTTTGTCTCAAGCACATAAAGCGTGGCAAAAACACCAACCATTTGAGTACCACATGTTTGACAAGGCATTTAACCTCCCACCACTCAGCCCATTGACAAGTTGACAAGGGGTATGCTTGCCACTGATAAGCCCTGCTCTTTTTAGTAAGCCTAGCCCCTTTGTCTTACCAGTGTCATGGCTGGTTCAGACAGCTATACTGTCACTACCAAGATGCTGAAAAATTCATAAACCAGTTCATACAACATTAGACATTTTGTCTCCTTTCACAATTGATGCTTTAGTTTAAAAACAGGCACGCAGACTTTTTGGATGCTATTGCAAGATATCTTAAAAATAGAAGAAGTATGGCCAAAGCTTTTTTGGACATACTTCTCTTTTGGGTTACAAGAGTACACTTTCATTTGTCCTCCTGTAACCTGGATCCAGCTGATAGCAAACTATTGCCCACCATCAGCTGCTGGGGCAGAGCTGCACAATGCTCAGGAAGGATCCCAATAATATTGTCAGGATACATCCTGCTGCCTGATTGACAGTTGGCTCCGCCTTTCAGCATGTGACTGGAAGCCAGAGCCTACTGCATCCGCCCCTCTAGTGTGCAGTGAAGTCAGACAAAGCAATTTCATTACAAGAGAGGAGCCTGTAAAACTGTGCAAGGCTAGAGTTCAGCTTTACTACTTGCTGACCTTCCACAGTATATATACATCATCATTACTTTGACATTTAATAAGGGGGTTATGGCAGCAGCTATCTGCCATAACCCAGTATAATTTTAGTTGTGGGTGATTTGGCATCTGTTAAAAGTGATCCTAGCGGCGGATTCACCACGGAATCACTTTGAGGGGTGGCAGCAGAAGTGCACCACCCCCCCTCAACCGCTTTCCGGTCATTTCTGCGTTTACCGGTGCTGTTGGTAAACCTGAAAACGACCCAATCCATTTGCTAGATAGGCAGAAAGTCTAGTGAGGGAAGGATGGCTCTCACTTGGCTCTATGCCCTTGGAAGACTGGAGCGACCTGCAACATCACTTCCGGTTCTCAGGCAGTTAGACAGGATTTTTTTCCCTTAAAGTCAAAATGTCAATTTTTTTTGCTTTTAAAGGTAAATGAGAGATCTGGGGGTCTTTTTGACCCCAGATCTCTCATTAAAGCAGAGCTCCATCCAAAAGTGGAAGCTTGGCTTGTTCGCAACCCCCCCTCCTCCACTGCCACATTTGGCACGTTTTGGAAGGAGCAGATACCTGTCAAAACCAGGTATCCGCTCCCACTTCAGGGTAAGATCCCCACACAACGATGTGGTGATTTGCAAAATTTCTGGCCCCTCCTCCTTCCACCCCACTGCTTTCTGGGAGAAACAGAGGTCCCAGAAGACAGCTGGACCCATCAGAAAGTACAGTGTGACTCACGCATGCACAGTAGGAAAGAGGCTATGAAGCTGCAAAGCTTTAATTTCTGTTTCCCTTAGTAAGGATGACAGTGCCTGCACCTCCGAGCCGATGGATTGGCTAGGGTAGCTGGCATCACGGGATACCTGGGCAGGTAAGTGTCCTTATACTAAAAGTCAGCTGCTACAGTGTTTGTAGCAACTGACTTTTAATTTTTTTTACACAGGCTGGAACTCCGCTTTAAAGAGGAACTGTCATGTTTATTTCTATTACAAGGGATGTTTACATTCCTTGTAATAGGAAAAAAGGGGTAAAAATAAAAATAAAGAGACAGCATAAAAATAAAAAGTCAAATAAATAAGAAAAAAATGTAAATGCCCCATCCTTCCAAGCTCGTGTGCAGAAGCAAACGTATACGTAAGTCGCGCCCGCATAAGTAAACGGTGTTTAAACCACACATGTGAGGTGTCGCCGCGATCGTTAGAGCGAAAGCAATAATTCTAGTGCTAGACCTCCTCTGTAACTCTAAACTGGTAACCTGTAAAACATTTTAAAGCTTCGCCTATGGAGATTTTTAAGTACCGTAGTTTGTTGCCATTCCACGAGTGTGCGCAATTTTAAAGCATGTTAGATATCTATTTACTCAGCATAGATTTTTTTTAGCAGAGAACCTAGAGAATAAAATGGAAATTGTTGCAATATTTTATGCCGCACTGTATTTGCGCAGGGGGTCTTTCAGACGCAATTTTTTGGGAAAACAAATATTTTTTTTTCATAATAAAAACCCACTAAAGTTAGCCTAATTTTTTTGTATAATGTGAAAGATCACATTATACAAAAAAATTAGGCTAACTTTAGTGGGTTTTTATTATGAAAAAAAAAATATTTGTTTTCCAAAAAAATTGTGTCTGAAAGACCCCCTGCGCAAATACAGTGCGGCATAAAATATTGCAACAATTGCCATTTTATTCTCTAGGTTCTCTGCTAAAAAAAATAATTGTAATGTTTGGGGGTTCTAAGTAATTTTCTAGCAAAAAATATAAATTTAAACTTGTAAACAAGAAGTTCTAGAAAAGGCCTGGTCGGCAAGTGGTTAAACTGCTTGGATGCAATGGATAAACAGATATATTTTTGCATCAGTATTATATATCAGCCCTACTTGGTTGGAGAGGTTAAGCTAAAAAAACATTTCAAGTGACACAGGGCAGTTTATAAGTCTGCCTCATACGCCTTGGATGCCTAGCAGCTAGAAGTCATATTATCGGCTGATGGAAGCTGCCAAACCTATTAATAAAAAAGGCTGAAGAAAGAGTTTAATTTGTAATGCTAATTGAAAAACTGCAGGTTATTCTTACAGACATGCCGATGTATTTCAAAGAATCCGCACCCCTTGATCAGATTATCAAAATAATAATCTACTAAATGTGCTTGATAGGTCATGAATTGCATCTTACTAACTAGAATGTGGTCGGATTTCATTATCCCACTTTCAATTAACATTTATTCTGATCACCGTCATGGTTGCTGTGACTTTTTTTCTTGTTCTGTTAATGTGTCTTTTCTATTACCTTTGTACATATAAATTACATACATTTATAAAATGCCACAATAAAAACTGCCATTAAAAGATATTATAGTCAAACTGCTTGAACCAGAACATTCCTCTCTCTCTTTTTTTTCTTTCTTCCCTACTTTGTCTTTTTACACTGGATTTTTTATAATTGATGCATGGCCATGATCCCGAGAAAGATATGAAACATAAAGTCCTTCTAGAAGTATGTTCTTCATGACATGGTGATATCCTTTTCTGCGAATAGCTATTGTGTTTATTTTCTTTCCCAACTGTGATTGATGTTTATGGATATTATGACGGAGCTGTATTTGAAATTATTCCATACTGGAATAATCAGTAAAAATATTGAAAGTAAAAAGAAATTATTACAGTCAATGTGCTAAACTGCCTACACCCAATGTGCGAGGTTACTATATACTTTGGCGAAGACCACTTTGTGCTGGTAGCTTTCACCACAGGGCAATGGTGCTGAAAGAAGGAAAGAACATTTAGGTCCCCTATATGCTCTGACTTCAAATATTGACTTAATTTTTAGGCTGAGTCTTATACTTAACCCTTCTGATCCAATCCCTAAATCACAATCGAACCCCTAAAATGAACCTGTAATTCTCAACTTTCTCAACACTTGGAATTCAATTTAAAACTTAAAGAAGATCTTCAGGCTGTATGAAAAAATATTGTAGCTGCTGACTTTTAATAAAAGAACACTTACCTGTCAAAAGGATCCAGCAGCATCCTCAGCCGGGCCAGTTCTTCACCGGTCTTCAAGTCCCCGGCACTGGCATGTTTACTAAGGGATATAGAAAAAAGTGTAGCGCTAAGGTGAATATAATGAAAGGAAGGTTTTTGGAACAAGGAGAAGTAGAACCACAATATCAAGTGGCCCGTAACCTCAACCAGGCCAAAACCAAATATGTGTACACACAGACAGTGTGATACAAACAAAGTGCAGTGCTTTTTCTTTAGAAAAAAAGTGCAAATGTGCATAAAAATAAAGTAAAAATAAATCAACAATTGATAATCTCAAAAGTCCACATTTTGATAGTGAAGAAATATAAAAGACTGTCCAAATTAATGGTGGGGAAGTGTTAATCTCATATAAATAAAGAAAACTTATTAATATAGTCCATATGTTGCATGGTGCAGTTGAAATGGGGGACCCAAGGCAGATATCCTCATAGTACAGAAGCTCCAACTCAGAGGGGACCCAAGGCAGATATCCTTATACCACAGAGACTCAGAAAATGTGAGATAGAATACTCTTACCAACTTCGGTGGACTCACAAGCCGTGGGCGGTGAGTCAAACAGGCTTGTACTGTCTTGTGATAAATGACAGTATGAAGATGGATAATACACCAGTCATCGGCCAGTCTAGGGATAGCGTGGGGCACACGGATTCGGGGTACGGCGGCGCATTTTCTTTATGGTCCATGTATGCTGATGAAAACGGTGATCGTGCAGACCCACAGGACAGGCTCCGGGATTTCCATTCAAGGAGGAGGACGTCTTCTGGTGTATTATCCATCTTCATACTGTCATTTATCACAAGACAGTACAAGCCTGTTTGACTCACCGCCCACGGCTTGTGAGTCCACCGAAGTTGGTAAGAGTATTCTATCTCACATTTTCTGAGTCTCTGTGGTATAAGGATATCTGCCTTGGGTCCCCTCTGAGTTGGAGCTTCTGTACTATGAGGATATCTGCCTTGGGTCCCCCATTTCAACTGCACCATGCAACATATGGACTATATTAATAAGTTTTCTTTATTTATATGAGATTAACACTTCCCCACCATTAATTTGGACAGTCTTTTATATTTCTTCACTATCAAAATGTGGACTTTTGAGATTATCAATTGTTGATTTATTTTTACTTTATTTTTATGCACATTTGCACTTTTTTTCTAAAGAAAAAGCACTGCACTTTGTTTGTATCACACTGTCTGTGTGTACACATATTTGGTTTTGGCCTGGTTGAGGTTACGGGCCACTTGATATTGTGGTTCTACTTCTCCTTGTTCCAAAAACCTTCCTTTCATTATATTCACCTTAGCGCTACACTTTTTTCTATATTTTTTACACAGTCCTAGTCGTTCTGTAGTGTTGGCAGCTTTTTCCACTTACTAGACAGGCGCGGTATTTTATCTATTTTATTTGTTTACTAAGGGAAGCCAGCTGTGACTCCTTGCAGCTTCACTGACGGTTTCTTTCAGCCATGTGCGAGCGGCGCTGTAATTTGTAATGATCTCACAGCCTTCTGGAGGGGGGGCAATCTCAGCCGAAGTGGGAGCGGGCACCTGTCAAAGCCAGGTACCCTTTCTCTATCCAGAAAAAAATATATCTAAATGTGATAGAGTAGGGGGAGAAAGCAGAAAAACTGAACTTCCCCTTTTACCTTTAAAATTTAATTATGTAACATTTAATAATTTAACATTTTTAAAGCGGTTGTAAACCAAGGGAAAAAACAAAACAAAAAAACCCTGCAAGACAAGGACATAATGTGCTAGTATACATCATATACCAGCACATTATGAAATACTCACCTTAGAACGAAGCCCTCTCAGTGGCAAAATCTTCCCCCATCCTTTCTTCTGGGCATGCGCGCGGGAGCCCTTGGTTTCCGGCAAGAAGCTCTGAAGTTCTGGCACGGTAGTTCAGAGCACATGCGCCGCTGATGTCAGCAGCTGCATGCAGAATGAATATCTCCTAAACGATGCAGGAGAGATATTCATTTTAACTACACGTAAGCCTTATTATAGGCTTACCTGTAGATAAAAATCACAAAGTGGGGTTTATCACCTCTTTAACATCAAACTAACCTTAACTTAACCCTTGAAACGTATCTAACCTAACTCTGTTATATTTCATCAATGAATACAAGGCTACCTTTGATTGGCTAAGGTAGAGATTGTGACATCATTCCCCAGCATTTCCACCTTAGCCAATCAGAGGTAGCCCTGTATCTATTGGTGAAATACAATGCTTCCTGTTAATGGATGAACAACACCCAACCTGATTTTGTTTCAGGAGCTGAATGGATAGTCCCCATCACGCTCCGGAAGCACAGCGATGTAGGCTACAGATAATACAGTGCTTACGGTGGGAGCATCTGTTAGTGAAGGAAATAGTTAGTTTGGACAGCCTTGATCCAAACAAACTATTTAACGTTACAAGAAACCTGGAGTTGGCTTTAACCCCTGAAGTTAAAACACCTATATAGTAGTAGTTAGTCACATTCAACTGGACTTGTTCTGTCATTTTAGCTTATCCAAGCCACTTCTTTAGTTCTAGTGTTAGAAAAACCCAAGTATTTTTATACTGTACGCCCAGGTGGCACCAACACTTTGAAGCAAGCACCATGGAAAGATAGATGTTAACTGTCCAAGAATAGGATGTAAAAGTTGTGGAACCACGCTGTTCTAGTTACATAATCCCATCTTTGTTGCAAAGAATACTTTGTAGGTATTAATCGTTTAATTTACAGGGTTAAAGGTATGAATAGTTGTCAAAATGCCTAGGTAGAGGTGTTATATGTGAAAGACATGCCTCTGCCCACGTTTGATGATGGTTCTACCAGTTTGATGTAGATGGTATCTTTTATGCCTCTTGCAAACCATTTGTCCTTTCTTTCTCTCTGTCATTGTGGATACATCGCCTGGAGTGTTTTATCACACTGGCTGAAGCTCTCATTACTTCTGGACAGTGAGGATGGATGGACCACCCACAGTCACCACTGGAGAAGGAGGACCTGTGAGGTCAATGGACCAGCCTGAAGACTACAGTGAAAGAAGCTAAGTATAAAAGGGATATTTTTTAAAAAACAAGGGAGCTTTAGAGATGAAAGGGTGAGGAAGGACGGAGGGTGAAAGGTAGTGAAGCTAAGCTTAACACATTTAAAATTTTAGGTTTCTAACCAACCCCTTAACCTGTTATTCTGTAAAGTTACATAATCACTAACTTTAACCCCTCGCTGTAATTTTCTTGTTAGTACCAAAATTATCAGCAATGAATTAGATCTGCTCTGAAAGCTACTCTCATGAAGAACCAAACTTTGTACATAGTTGTATAAAAAGTAGAAAACTATCAAAGGTTCGGGTAGGAAGATTCTTCTAGGAATGGTGTCATTTGACAACATCTGGAGAGGTGTAGCTTGTGATATTGTTAACTAATGTAATAGTCTTTAAAATACTAATTAAAATACTTAGAAATAACTAAGGGTTTATTGCCCAATATAACATGTTTTTCCTCATGTGAGCTTGTTAGCGATGCTGTTACTACACATAACCACATTCATAAATGTATAAATTATAGCTACTTAGCTATGTGGTCTAGTATTAGGAGTAAACAATGGAACTGGCCTCACAAGATAGCGCATTACATCCCTATTAATACTTACAGATGCTCTTCTAGCTATTATGACTTTTAAGGTGCAAATACACAATGTTAAATATTTTTCTACTTTTATTTAAATCAATTAAAATGATTAATTTAAAACACACTGGGTCTGATTTACCAGTTTCCAGGTTTTTTTTTCAAACTTAAAGTGGTTGTAAAGTCTCTTTTTTTTTTTTTCTATAAAGATAACAAACCTGTTATACTTACCTGCTCTGTTGCAGTGAATTTGCACAGAGCAGCCCAGATCCTTCTCTTCTTAGGTGCCTTTTCTGTGCTTCTGGCCCCTCCCTCCTGTTGAATGCCCCCAGAGCAAGCAGCCCCCATCTTCAGCTCCGTGTGTCCATTCAGACACAGAGCTGTGTCTCAACTGATCAGGAGGGAGAGTCCCAGATGTCCGAAACACTCATGGACATCGCTAAACAGAGATGTAGCACAGGTAAGTATTTGGGGGGTTCTGGGGGGGGGGGGGTGCTGCACACAGAAGGCTTTTTCTCTTAATGCATAGAATGCATTAAAATAAAAAAACTTCTGACTTTATAACCCCTTTAATTGAACAAGCTGACGTTAGAAGCTGATTGGCTACCATGCACAGCTGCACCAGATTTTACACTCTCCTGTGTTAGTAAATCAACCCCACTTTTAGGCTGTTATGACACATTGTTCACTTTGCACATATACGGATAGACAGAACAGCACAAATATAGGGGTTGATTCACTAAAACTGGAGAGTGCAAACTCTGGTGCAGCGCTGCATAGAAACAGATCAGCTTCCAGGTTTTTTTGTCAAAGCTTCATTAGAGAAGCTGAAGTTAGAAACTGATTGGCTACAATGCACAGCTGCACCAGATTTTGCACCCTCTAGGTTTAGTAAATCAACCCCATAGTGTTTCTTTCACAACATTCCCTGGTCACCCAAAACTCCTCAGCCTTATATGAACAGTTCTAACAGATATTTTACCTTCCAAGGCTTTCTTAGTCTGTAATATCTACCTATTTTAATGTGTACCTCAATATTTGTAACTTATTTTTTAAAATTGTTAAATGAAACCTTATTTAACCATATTGAAAAAACAAACAAAATACTGTCTTGCATGCTGTTTATTTGGTGGAGCCCTTGTGAATGCTCAACACGCTATGTGGGTCACCAGACCCACTTCATCATGACCTGTGAAGACTAAATTACATAAGTCAGAACATAAATTATTTTATTAGAACAAAATACATATAGTGCATATATTGATCAAATATTATAAATTAGTATAGTTTAAAAATGTATATGATTCTCATACCAATGCTTACATATTAGTTCAGCTTAGGTGAAGTATTGACCAAGTATTGGAGTCCTCGCCTCATCAGACCGATATTATGTGATCAATATATGTATGCATAATCCATAGACAAGCAGGTGAGGGCAGACTGAGTACACTCAAAGCTGATACAGAGCAAAAGATCAGGTAATGCTCCAGACAGACAAATATAGGGCCAAAAAAGGAGCGTAATAGTTATAAGAATAGTGAAAAAATATTTTCCGGTGTGGAAATTCAGTTTAAGTCTAAACACGTGTGAATATGCCCTGATGGGTTTTAGTAACTAGTATTTCAATAGATTCCAATACAGGGGATAGGGTATACTCAGGTCTAAATACAGAGCTTGGTTCGGGCAAAGAAGACCAATGAGAGAAACAAGGTGACAAGATGGCACAGAGGTAAAGGAAAAGCACAGACTGGAGTATACCACAGGGAGATTTGTGACATCATTTTTACTAGCAGAACTGCTATTAAACAATAAGAATATTCTCCTGAGTAAGTCGGTTTTTGACAAAACATGTTGAGTGGAGAAGTCTGGGATGTCCTTACATCCATCTGAAAATATTGCTGAACCTCCTCTTGATGCAGCGGAGTAGCGAGGTAGCAGTAAGGCATTTGTTAAACAGTGCTGCATATCACATGGGAATGTGAGTTCTTTTTAATAAAGGTTTAAAAGCAATTACACTGTACAAGCCTCTTCTCCTTTATTCTTTCTGAGTTGATACTGAAAGGAGAGCCTGCACATTGGAGGAGGAGAAAGGAGTAAAGGGAGTGGATCCAGCTAAATGCAATTTTAACCAACTTAGAAATATGTGGTCAATACCATCAGCTGAGTGATTATCTGTTAGGATGTGAACAGTGGTGAGCAATTTACAAAATGTATGGGTGACACATAAGGTTATTTTAAAACTGTTTAAAGAAGTATGAACTTGGAAAAATACCCCTTGAATATTTCCACATTTTTTTCATGTTACAACCAAAAATGTAAATTTATTTAATTGGGTTTTATGTGATAGACCAGGGATATGCAATTAGCGGACTTCCAGCTGTTGCAGAACTACAAGTCCCATGAGGCATAGCAAGATTCTGACAGCCACAAGCATGACACTTAGAGGGAGAGGCATGATGGGACTTGTAGTTTTGCAACAGCTGGAGGTCCGCTAATTGCATAATCCTGTGAGAGACCAACACAAAGTGGCACATAATTGTGCAGTGGAAGGAAAATAATAAATACGTTTTTTTTTACAAATAAATATCTGAAAAGTTTGACGTGCATTTGTATTCAGCCCCCCCTTGTCAATACTTTGTGGAACCACCTTTTGCTGCAATTACAGCTTCAAGTCTTTTTGGGAATGTCTCTACCAGCTTTGCACATCTAGAGGGTGAAATTTTCACCCATTCTTCTTTGCAAAATAGCTCAAGTTCTGTCAGACTAGAAGGAGCGTGTTTCTGTGGACAGCAATTTTCAAGTCTTGCCACCAGTGGCGGCTGGTGCTCAATTTTCTTGGGGGGAGGCCCACCTGAGCTGTGGATCTCTGCAGCTCCTCCAGAGTTAGCATGGGCCTCTTGGCTACTTCTCTGATTAATGCTCTCCTTGCTTGGCAGTTCAGTTTAGGTGGAAGGCCATGTGTTGGTAGGTTTGCAATTGTGCCATACTCTTTTCATTTTCGGATGATGGATTGAACAGTGTTGCGTGAGATGTTCAAAGCTTTGGATATTTTTTTATAACCTAATCCTGCTTTAAACTTCACAACCTTTTCCCTGACCTGTCTGGTGTGTTCTTTGGCCTACATGATGCTATTTGTTCACTAAGGTTCTCTAACAAACCTCTGAGTGCTTCACAGAACAGCCTCCCAAGCTTGAATAGTATTAAGCATTGGAGCAGTCAACTGGTAGGGTGCCCTACGGCCCCTAAATAACAGTACCTTAAGAGCTTCTATGGAACCTACCACTGCTGCTTCCAGCCAAGTGGACGAGTTATATAAATCTGGGCTTAGCCACCACGCAGCCCCAACCAGCTGAGTGGCCAAGAAATATTTATATGAATCCAAAAAAGCTAAGCCTCCCTGTTCACAAGGGCATATCAAAGTAGTTAATTTGTACCTGGGGTTCTTCGATCCCCATAAAAAAAGGGAGCCACTGACTAGAATGTCTGAATAAGTACATACATTTTGGTATGATTTTCATTTTTAAGAGATTATTATGTCCCAATAAGGACAGTGGTAGAGACTTCCATGCCTTAAATTTTGATCCAATATCTCCTAGAATCAGAGTCAAATTCAGGGAAATAATTTTAGAAGCTTGGCGGGAAATTACAACTCCTAAATACTTGAAATTCTCTACCCACTGCAATGGATCAATATCATCCGAAGCCATGCTATAGGCCTCCATATCAACTGGGAACAACAAGGACTTAGTAAAAGTTAAATACTGCGCTTACACTGATTGGAAAAAAGCTGCGACTAGAAAGTAGTAAGCTGAAAATAGTGTAGACCTCAAAAAGTCGCGCTAAAGGCTAAAGGTGACAACAGGCGAATGCCTACACAAAAACTAATGTAAATATGAGGGTTGAATGGTGATCATTAAGTGAATAGAAAGTATGAAAGTGTCAAGCACTATGGAAGGAAAACTAAAAAATGCTAATAAGTGGGTAGGACATAGATAGTAATAACTATCCCTGTGGCGAAAAACAAATATTGCATGGCACAATCAATAAACGGTGAGTTCCTCTAGTGTCAAAAAATATGATAATATACCTTAACTGTGACTGCAAAGCTAAACCATAATTGATATAGGAAAATAGTGTAACAACATAAGAAAAATAAAACCAAAAAAAACAAAACCAAAAAAAATGTCCGTAGCTCAAAAAGGACAGTATTGAATAAAGTCCATCCGTATTGAATTGATATGCATAGATTAAAACTGATCTCCAGGTGCTCTGTGAAGTAATGTAACAGGATCTCGCTGTGGTGAGAAATAGAGTGCGTAGATAAACCTCCACCTCTAAGAAAAATTGCTGCCTCTTACCAGATGGAAATGGTCTCTTAATTACAGGAGACCCAGGAGGCGGATGGCTACAACCCCAGCCAGGGATCTTTGAAGCAGGCACTCAACGTCCAGGTCCAGGGACTCACTCCAACCAGCCTCAGCAATTATGGGAATATTACCATGTAAAAAATAAATTGCTCCACATAGCATAAAATCCAGCGATTTATTATATAAAAAGTAAAGGTTGCACTTACAGAGACATGGTAGATTACAAGCGTGTATGTAGAAAGCCGGCCAGCTCCAAGATAACCCGTGTCCTCCGGGTCTGTGTATCGCGGTGTCGTCGGGACGTAGCTCCTCCTCCCATAGCTTATGGTATAATTAGCTATTTGAACATGGTTATATGTAAATGTATAGGACTGTATTGAGATGCGTTTTGGACATTTATGCATTGTATGTCTACATGTAGTAATTTAACTGTATTTTCTGTAATTTTACTGTACTTATTTCCTGTTAAGTACTGAAGAAGTGGACCTTTGGTCAAAGAAATGTGTAGCATTTTGCTTATCAAGCTGTTTCCACCATGCGTTTTATTCAAGTTTTGAATATTGTTCATTAGGCTCGGTTCACCCTGGTGCCACATGGGATCCGACTTGTGAGACCCCAAGTCAGATGACATGTGAAATTCAATGTTTCTCTATGAGAGCTATCTCAACTGATACTACACAAGTCTGTCTGACTTTAGAAAAGGTTCCTGCATTACTTTGGTCTGACTTTGATATGACTTCAATGCCAAAGAGTGTAAAAAGTCACATCAAAGTTGTATCAAAGTCAGACTCCAAAGTTGCACTGAAAATCACGTGACTAGAGCCAGGCTTGTGTGAACCGAGCCTTAGAAATAATGTTGCATAGTAAAAAAAAATCTTTGTATATATGATATAATTACCAACATGGTGGTTTTGTACTTTTCCCACTGATATAATTTGTTGAATTTTCATATGGGTGTCCTGGGTACTGTTTGTCTTATTTTTTTTTGCTGTAACTATAAATAAAAATGAATCCACAGAATTGTAAAGATCTATTAACCTCCCTGGTGGTATGATTATTTCAGAATTTTGCGTCTCAAAGTGGTACAATTGTTTTGCATAGAAATTTGGCGTTTTATATTGTAGGCCTGTAATTCATAGCAATAACACACTTAAATCTGTCCACCAAGAGTCTAGTAGATATCCCGGGTATGATGAAGTTTGAAACACAGAATCATAAATTATAATATAATAAATAAATATAAATAATTATAAAAAATAATAATATAATAATAATAAAATACATTTCCCCACGATTCACTATCGCTCAATTCTGGAAGTGTTCTAATTTACTATCGCTGTTTTCTAGCTGGTCTAAAACCACTTTTGATGTAAAGGGACACTTTTTGGTTGCCATGGACAATCTCCAGTTTCCAGGCAGAAAGAACAGTATATATCATATAAAACTCCATGCAGGGCATTGGACAAAGCACTGGGGACAAAAGGGATGTGAAATTATTTCATACAGTAATGTAAGATTACAGTGTACTGTATGCGTCGCAGAGGAACGGAGCCCAGCACACAGGACATCAGGGCGGAGGACAGAGCCCACAGACACAGCGGGGGGATATCGCAGGATCCTGCAGATAAGGTAAGTACACTGCACCAGGATCCTGAGATGTAATCCCGAGTGTGGCTTGGGTTAACTGCTAATGATGCTGAAATTTAAACCCGAGCCACACTCGGGAAAACCTCCAGGGAGGTTAAGGCATAATGATAGCAATTTTTGATTCAGTTGTGGTAGAAGAATTCCAAATTCTGTCAGGTTCTTCTTTCTGTCTTCAACTTCATCTCTAAATCCTCGTACACACAATCGGATTTTCCACAGACAAAACCGCAGACTTTTGTCCGAAGGGCGTTGGCCCCAAACTTGTCTTGCATACAAACGGCACACAATTGTCGGCCAACAAACACGAACGTAGTGATGTACTACGTGGTTTTTCAGCTCTTTAGCGCCACCCTTTGGGCTCCTTCTGCTAATTTCGTGTTAGTAGAAGTTTGGTGAGTGTTGATTCATGCTTTTAATTTCACGCTTTTTATTTTCGCGCTTTTCATTTTGTGCTTTTCAGATTTTCAGTTTGTTTCTTCTTATTCATTCATCAACTAATCGGAGTCGGAATCGGAGGAGATAACGTGTTATTTATTATTGGCCTTAGAGTTATTGCTTTGATCCAAGTCCAGGAACAGGAGGAGGAGGATTTCGTAGACCAAAAATTGGTTGCTATATTAATCGTGAACAATTATGTCATATGCCTTTGCTGCGGGAGCTCCAGGAGAATAATCCGAATGATTTTCGGAATTATCTCTGGATGACGGACCCCTGCTTTCACCAACTCTTGGCATTGTTGACACCCTATATTAAGAAGCAGGACACATGCATAAGGGTTTTATTTAATTTTTTGGTCGAATAATGATTTGATTTGGTATATTTTCTATATTTTTGGATGCATAGAATGCACTTTTTGGTTAAGTTCTATTGGCAGATAGCATGTCAAATTGTATTTGTTTTCTTTTTTTAATGCACAATAAAAAAATTGTGGAGAATAATACTTGGCTATGTGTTTTACTTCAAATGACAGTTTGGGAGTAGGCAGTTACATTTTAAAATATACAATGTAAAATTAACAAGGGACACCAACATAGTTGTATCTTTGATCTTAAAAACTACGGGATAATGGTATTGTGGTAACTTGCACAAAAAAAATAAATAAATAAATAACAAGCATAATAATATTATTCTTGATATCACTAGAAAAAAAAAGACTTTGAAAATTAGTTTGCAATAACTCCATCAGTATAACCAGCAAAGCAGCTTTGTTATTATCCCATTAAAGAAGAAGATAATTGTGCGCTGCATTTCGAGATTTCATAATTTGCCACGTCACGAATGTTAATTCTCCATTATGTTTGCTAGTTTACAAAGCCGGCCGCTTCTGGCTCGTCCTTGCTTCCGAGCATGCGTGTTTGTACTTTGGACTTTTGTCTGATGGACTTGTGTACACACACTCGGAAAATCTAACAACAGACATTTGTCCGCGGAAATTTTTAAAGCCTGCCATCCAACATTTGTCCGCGGAAAATCGGACAATTGTCCAGTGGAGCATACAAATGGTTGGATTTTCCGCCAACAGCCTGTCATCACACAATTCCCATCGGAAAATCCGATTGTGTGTATGAGGCTTTAGATTTGATCTCACTTCTGGTCCCTTCGATGCCCGTACAAGAAATGGTGGGTGCAGCTGTTTTCAGGATGTAAAAGCATAGACAGCAATAAAAAAATTACCAGCAGTACTATTTCCTCCCCATTGTACTTAACCTCCCTGGCGGTTTTCCCGAGTGTGGCTCGGGGTTAAAATTCAGGACCATTAGCGGTAACCCCGAGCCACACTCGGGATTACATCGCAGGATCCTGGTGTGGCTTTACTTACCTTGTCCCCGGGATCCTGCGATGTCCCCCGCAGTGTCCGTGGGCTCCGTCCTCCTCCGAAGCCTCTCCTTGCCAGGCTCCGTTCCCTGCGAGCGTTGCGACGCACGGGGGCGGAGCCTGGCGGCAAATTAAAAAACGTAAAAATCATAACACATACAGTACTGTAATCTTACAGATTACAGTACTGTATGAAATGATTTCACATCCCTTTTGTCCCCAGTGCTTTGGCCCATGCCCTGCATGCAGTTTTATATGATATATACTGTTCTTTCTGCCTGGAAACTGGAGATTGTCCATAGCAACCAAAAAGTGTCCCTTTACGTCAAAAGTGGCTTTAGACCAGCTAGAAAACAGCGATAGTAAATTGAAACACTTGCAGAATTGAGCGATAGTGAATCGTGGGGAAATTTATTTTATTACTATTTATTTTTATTTTTTTTAATTTTTATTTTTATTTATTATATTATAATTTATGTTTTTGTGTTTCAAACTTTATCATACCCGGGATATCTACTAGACTCTTGTTTGGACAGATTTAAGTGTGTTATTGTTAAGAATTACAGACCTACAATATAAAACACCAAATTTCCATGCAAAATAATTGTACCGCTTTCAGCATCTAAAATCCGAAATAATCATACCGCCAGGGAGGTTAAATATGTTGCTGTTTTTGTCTGTGTCCCTATAGAGATGTTGAGGCAGAATCCTCCCCAATAGGAACACAGCAGTAAAATCCAGACAGAAGCTCTAGCTCTTCCTCGTAAATGCAAAATGTAATAAAGTGTTTGGCTTGAGTTAGACTTTAATTCATTGTGGAGAATTTTAATGGATGTCTATCAGATCTAATTTAAGATAGAGAAACAAACTAGTGTTTTTAGGAAATGGTTATTTTTCCCAGATGACAGTTTAATGTGTTGGAAAAGGATTCCTTTAAATTAAGCACACTGCTTTAGGTAAAAGCAAAATTGTTCTTTTTTTTGCAGATCAACAGGAACATTTTATTACCAACAATCTATATCCCATTGATCCATCAGAGCTAGGCACAGCTGAACAGAGAGCACCTACAAGTGCATCAAGGGACAATCTACAATGCACTAAATCTCTACAAAGGCCTAAAACTGAACCCTCTTCTACGACTGAATGTAGTCTGTCCTAGCTACCATCCAATTTCCAGAGTAGTGTTGCTTCTGGTCTAAATACGGCTGTGTCAGAGGTCGGCAGACTCAATTATAGATTCCATTTGCAGCAGAAAAATACTAAGATACATACAATGCTGTACACAGATCTCTTGGCCCTGACATATTCAGAGATGATCAACTTTTGCGAACAACAAAAAAAGATGCCCAAAGAAACAAAGAATGAATTGTACAAGACAGAAATCTGTAAAGCTGATAACTTTAGAAGAGCATTGCCATCAAATTGCCATCATCTTATCTTTCTGAAGAGAACCAAGCTATATCAGAAATTCTAACTATCTTTGAAAATCATCCACTGTAAACCACAACTACCCCAGAGTATGACATTTCAAGTCAACTTGTCCAGGTCAATGAGCATCCAAGTTTGTAATGGAAACACCAATAAAGGCGCAAAAACGTAAAATCATAAGTATCCCAATAGCAATACAGTCTGTCATGGGATTACACAGTCTATATTAGTCCATATAGGTGGTCAATAACAT
The DNA here is from genome assembly GCA_037952925.1 of Lithobates clamitans. Lineage (NCBI taxonomy): Eukaryota > Metazoa > Chordata > Amphibia > Anura > Ranidae > Lithobates > Lithobates clamitans. The sequence continues at coordinate 10,308,475 of JBBGZY010000992.1, forward strand.
ATTATTATTATTATTAGGCAGCAAAACTATTATGATGGTTATTTCTTTTCTTATTCCAGGAAAAAACTCATAATTAAAATCATCTAGATTTTGTCTAAATTTACCAAATTTCATGTGTATGAGGTAATCTCCATTTATTTTAGTATTCTTCTTCAGTACATCTAGCCAAGAAGATGGAGTAAGTGTATCATGACTAATGATGTCCCGTGCTAGTTGTTGAACTTGGTTTGTTAATTTATTGAACCTCTGTGTTCTATGTGAAATTAGTATGGTCATCCATTTAGAGGTACAAAACTCTGCAATGTCTGCCCATTCTTTGTTGTTGTCCACTTCAAGGAAGGGACAGTCTTTCATAATTCTTAGGCCCGTGGGTGAAATTTTGGTGTTAATATATTTCTTTAGAAAGAATTTGTCCCACCACTGTTGATTAGTGATCTGGAAAATTATTTCCAACTGTTTAAACTTGCCACATAATACGTGCTGTTTTTTTCCTGTTAAGATCACATCTTGTTTAAAGGTAGAGAGTGGTAAATGTGTAATTAAGTTGTCTAAAACTGCCTGTCTATGCCTTTCTTTTTCATTTATAAGATCTATACTATAAAAGGGATGGGAGATATCTGTGTAAAAGTTGGATTATAAAAACTAAAAAATAAAGATTTAAATTGCAGTAATAAATATAAATATATATGATGAGAATATAGGTTTATATAAAATTAGGGTGTGTATAGGGCAAAACACAGATGTTTGCAGGGATACAGAGCAGGTATGTGGCACAGCAGCTTTTATTACATACACAAACACAAATAAAGGAGCAAAAACCTAAAATCATAAGTATATAGCAACACAGTCTGTCATGGGATTACACAGTCTATATTAGTCCATATAGATGGTCAATAACATATGGAGAATAAGGAGTCCGGCCGGAACACTCAGGGGTGCCAACATATGGCAACAGAAACCAAGTTCCAAAGGTACTGCAAAAAACAAGGAGAGAGGCGCCTCTGTGTGTAGATGTTTTAAAACTTTTAATAGTACATAAGGTAAATAACTCACATTTGAGTGTCAAGTATAGGGATGTGGGTCCCAACAAGGGTAAGTCCTGGGGTGGACGGTCCTGCTATTCCCAGTCCTTCACACTCAGGCGCTGACTGGATAGAGTCCACCGCTGTAGAGGAAGAGCCAGCTCTGATGGCAGGACTCAAAACGAGGCGTGAGGCGCAGGGGGGAAGATGAAACCAGCAGATGACGTCACACATTATGCGATGCGTTTCTTGAGCATGCTCGCTGCGATACTACGGCAAGCTGCGCTCTTTTTTCAAAGCAGACTTCATTGGAGGAACCATATGGGGCGTTTTAAATAAAATATACACAGGAAGGGGGAGGGGAATAGTACTCAGGAATGTGGGCAGCGCTATTAGCATAAATAAAATGTGGTAAGGCAGCCAAAGACAATTACAATTTAGCACACATACAAGTGTAATTCGTAAATAACAGGTAATAGTAAGCCTAAGAATCTAACAAGTCTGTAGAGCAATATTTAGTGGGCTATTATTATCAACTATTAAAATAAAAAGCAGATAACAAATAAATAGAATAATTACAGGTAATTAGAGACAAAATGTATATATGGCCCTATTAACATTACATTAAAATATTTAAAAAATAATATTAAAATATATATATTATAAAATAAGGGGGCAATATTAATATTCAATAAAAATGAGTGAAATTACAGTAAATACATATATACAGTAGGGACGGAAAGTATTCAGACCCCCTTAATTTTTTCACTCTTTGTTATATTGCAGCCATTTGCTAAAATCATTTCAATCAAGTTCATTTTTTTCCTCATTAATGTACACACAGCACCCCATATTGACAGAAAAACACAGAATTGTTGACATTTTTGCAAATTTAAAAAAGAAAAACTGAAATATCACATGGTCCTAAGTATTCAGACCCTTTGCTCAGTATTTAGTAGAAGCACCCTTTTGATCTAATACAGCCATGAGTCTTTTTGGGAAAGATGCAACAAGTTTTTCACACCTGGATTTGGGGATCCTCTGCCATTCCTCCTTGCAGATCCTGTCCAGTTCTGTCAGGTTGGATGGTAAACATTGGTGGACAGCCATTTTTAGGTCTCTCCAGAGATACTCAATTGGGATTAAGTCAGGGCTCTGGCTGGGCTATTCATGAACAGTCATGGAGTTGTTGTAAAGCCACTTCTTCGTTATTTTAGCTGTGTGCTTAGGGTCATTGTCTTGTTGGAAGGTAAACCTTCGGCCCAGTCTGAGGTCCTGAGCACTCTGGAGAAGGTTTTCGTCCAGGATATCCCTATCATCTTTCCCCCGATTGCAACCAGTCGTCTTGTCCCTGCAGCTGAAAAACACCCCCACAACATGATGCTGCCACCACCATGCTTCACTGTTGGGACTGTATTGGACAGGTGATGAGCAGTGCCTGGTTTTCTCCACACATACCGCTTAGAATTAATGCCAAAAAGTTCTATCGTGGTCTCATCAGACCAAAGAATCTTATTTCTCACCATCTTGGGTTTCTTCAGGTGTTTTTTAGCAAACACCATGCAGGCTTTCATGTGTCTTGCACTGAGGAGAGGCTTCCGTCGGGACACTCTGCCATAAAGCCCCGACTGGTGGAGGGCTGCAGTGATGGTTGACTTTCTACAACTTTCTCCCATCTCCCGACTGCATCTCTGGATCTCAGGCACAGTGATCTTTGGGTTCTTCTTTACCTCTCTCACCAAGGCTCTTCTCCCCCAATAGCTCAGTTTGGCCAGATGGCCAGCTCTAGGAAGGGTTCTGGTGGTCCCAAACATCTTCCATTTAAGGATTATGGAGGCCACTGTGCTCTTAGGTACCTTAAGTGCAGTAGAAATTTTTGTGTAACCTTGGACAGATCTGTGCCTTGCCACAATTCTGTCTCTGAGCTCTTCAGGCAGTTCCTTTGACCTCATGATTCTCATTTGCTCTGACATGCACTGTGAGCTGTAAGGTCTTATATAGACAGGTGTGTGGCTTTCCTAATCAAGTCCAATCAGTATAATCAAACACAGCTGGACTCAAATGAAAGTGTAGAACCATCTCAAGGATGATCAGAAGAAATGGACAGCACCTGAGTTAAATATATGAGTGTCACAGCAAAGGGTCTGAATACTTAGGACCATGTGATATTTCAGTTTGTCTTTTTTAATAAATCTGCAAAAATGTCAACAATTCTTTGTTTTTCTGTCAATATGGGGTGCTGTGTGTACATTAATGAGGAAAAAAAATGAACTTAAATAATTTTAGCAAATGGCTGCAATATAACAAAGAGTGAAAAATTTAAGGGGGTCTGAATACTTTCCATCCCCACTGTATATATATATATATATATATATATATATATATATATAATCCTGTGTATGTAAAAACATTTTCAGAAATTATTAGAACCATTTTTTAAAAACATAATTAAGAAACACTAACACCAAATGTCGCACATATTATCATGCATTGGTAATGTAGAACATACGGCTGCAATAATAATATATTATGGCAACAGCATAACAATATGTGCTATCAATAGATCGTGTAATAGGTAGATGAAATTAATAATAGTTACATTCATGGTAATAAAAATGATCTTGTACAGATGTAAAAATGAAGAAGAAAAAGCAAACAAAACAAAAAATGCAAATTTATACTTTTACCTCCTATTATACACCCGTGCTGGCATAACTCTGTAGCCACTGAAAGGTGAAGGAGGAGAGGGAAAAAAGGGGTGGCGGTAGTGGGGGGGTGGTATGGGGGGCACTGGGAGTAATAGCATCAGCCAATGATTGGCTCACACTGTGCAAAATTATACATGTAGATGCATGAGGCAATGTATGTCTCAGGATATATCCAGAGCATATATATATATATGAGGATAAAGAAATGATACATATCCATACATACAGGTAGGATACATTTAAAATTATGTGAGGGAGTCATATAAAATAACCTCTATCTTACAGAACTACCAATACTTACAAATAGTTCCCTCCACCCCAATGCTGTAAGAACCTGAAGCTAAATAGATGAAAGTTAGAACCTTATTGAAAATATTTTAATTAAGATAAAATAATAATAAAATAAAAATGGTGATGTATTTTATTGATATTTATATAATAGTTAAAATTTCAATGCTTTCATTGATACCACCAGGAGAGAGAACATCAAGATTATAAATCCAGAATGTTTCTGTGGCATAGAGTTTCTTAAATCGTTCGGCCACCAGAAGAGAACTGGATATCAGCTCGATTACCCACACTTGTAGCCCGTTGGTGGAATGTTGGTGAGCTTTGGCAAATTGTCTCGGAACACTATGTGGATCAGTCCCTCCCTCGATGAGTCTCTTATGTTCACCAAATCTCGTTGACAGGGCTCGTACATTTGCGGCCTACGTAAATTAGGCCACATGGACGAGTGAGCCCATATACTTGAAAAAATCTTTCAATTGATAATTTTTACCTTTTGTGCTGAAGGATTTCTGACCGTGCTTCACAAATTTGCATGTCTTACAGAAAGCCTTACGGTACTGTACATTCCTACAAGTGGTATAAGGACTGGCTTGGATGGGGGAACTGTACTCAGTCTAAGTTTACTGGGAGCAATTCTGTTTTTGAGATTTGGTGCTCTACGGTAAGTTTCCTTGAGATGTTTAGGAATAATGGTACTGAGATGCAGATCATGTTGTAAGATGTTCCAATGATTGGCCAATATTTTCTCCATCTTTTTTAAATTGAAAATGGAAAATAGTAATCGAACCGAATGGTCTTCTGGTTCACAGATTGTTTTAGGGGGTTTCCCTTTGAGGTAGTGTTCAAATGCATGGTCTACTAGAGTCTAATGCCCTGTACACACGGTCGGACTTTGTTCGGACATTCCGACAACAAAATCCATGGATTTTTTCCAATGGATGTTGGCTCAAACTTGTCTTGCATACACACGGTCACACAAAGTTGTCAGAAAATCCGATCGTTTTAAACGCGGTGACGTAAAACATGTACGTCGGGACTATAAACGGGGCAGTGGCCAATAGCTTTCATCTCTTTATTTATTCTGAGCATGCATGGCACTTTGTCCGTCGGATTTGTGTACACACGATCGGAATTTCCGACAACGGATTTTGTTGTCGGAAAATTTTATCTCCTGCTCTCCAACTTTGTGTGTCAGAAAATCCGATGGAAAATGTCCGATGGAGCCCACACACGGTCGGAATATCCGACAACACGCTCCGATCGGACATTTTCCATCGGAAAATCCGACCGTGTGTACGGGGCATTAGAGTAATGCTTGTCACTGAACTTCTTTTTTAGAAGAGCACTTTGGTCAATGTAGTCACTGTCTCTGGTACAATTCTGTCGCAAACAACAGAATTGTCCTTTAGGGATGTTATCAATCCATTTGGGGTAATGGCAGCTTTTATGATGTAAATGGAAATATATACTTATACCTCCTATTATACACCCGAGCTGGCATAACTCTGTAGCCACTGAAAGGTGAAGGAGGAGAGGGAAAAAAGGGGTGGGGGTAGTGGGGGGGGGTATGGGGGACACTGGAAGTAATAGCATCAGCCAATGATTGGCTCACACTGTGCAAAATTATACATGTAGATGCATGAGGCAATGTATGTCTCAGGATATATCCAGAGCATATATATATATATGAGGATAAAGAAATGACACATATCCATACATACAGGTAGGATACATTTAAAATTATGTGAGGGAGTCATATAAAATAACCTCTATCTTACAGAACTACCAATACTTACAAATAGTTCCTGCCACCCCCATGCTGTAAGAACTTGAAGCTAAATAGATGAAAGTTAGAACCTTATTGAAAATATTTTAATACAGATAAAATAATAATGGTGATGTATTTTATTGATATTTACCGGTATATAATAGCTGAAATTTCAATGCCTATGTTGATACCACCAGGCAAGAAAACATCGAGATTATAAATCCAGAATGTTTCTCTGGCACAGAGTTTCTTAAATGGTTCAGCCACCGGAAGAGACCTGGGTAATTGCTCGATTACCCACACTTGTAGCCCGTTGTAGCTCCTCGTCAAAATGTCTCGGAACACTATGTGGATCAGTCCCTCCCTCAATGAGTCTCCTATGTTCACCACATCTCGTTCTCAGAGCTCGTATATTGCGGCCTATGTAAATTAGGCCACACGGACAAGTGAGCCCATATACTAGGAAATCTGAGGAACAGTTGAAAAAAATCTTTCAATTGGTAATTTTTACCTTTTGTGCTTAAGGATTTCTGACCATGCTTCACAAATTTTCATATCTTACAGAGAGCCTTACGGCACTGGTACATTCCTACAAGCGGTATAAGGACTGGCTTAGATGGGGAATTGCACTTGGTCTAAGTTTACTGGGAGCGATTCTGTTTTTGAGATTAGGTGGTACTGGTAATGGTACTGAGATGCGGATCCGGTTGTAAGATGTTCCAATGATTGACCAGTCAGAGCCGCCTCTTAATCTACAGCGCTGGACTCTATTCAGTCAGTGCCCGAGCGTGAAGGACTGGGAATAGCAGGACCGTCCACCCCAGGACTTACCCTTGTTGGGATCCACATGCCTATACTTTCCACTCAAATGTAAGTTATTTATCTTATGTACTATTGAAAGTTTTAAAATGTCTACACCCAGAGGCGCCTCTCTCCTTGCTTTTTGCAGTACCTTTAGAACTTGGTTTCTATTACCATATGTTGGCAGCCCTGAGTGTTCCAGACTCCTTATTCTCCATATGTTATTGACCACCTATATGGACTAATATAGACTGTGTAATCCCATTACAGACTGTATTGCTATTGGGATACCTATGATTTTAGGTTTTTGCTCCTTTATTTGTGTTTGTGTATGTAATAGAAGCTGCTGTGCCACATACCTGCTCTGTATCCCTGCAAACATCTGTCTTTTGCCCTATCCACACCTTGGTTGTAATTTTATATAAACCTATATTCTCATCATATATATTCATATTTATTACCGCAATTTAAAGTGGAGTTCCACACAAAAATGGAACTTCTGCTTTTCGGAACCCTCCCCCCCACCGGTGTCACATTTGGCACCTTTCAGGGGGGAGGGGGGTGCAGATACCTGTCTAAGACAGGTATTTGCATCCATTTCCGGCATAGACCCCCACGGGAGTCTATGCCTCTTCCTGTCCCTCCGTGCTGTCTCCTGGGAAACACACAGGTCCCAGGAGATAGCGGGGACCAGTTAAGATGCGCAGCGCGACTCGCACATGCGCAGGAGGGAACCGGGAAGTGAAGCTGCAACGCTTCACTTCCTGATTCCCACACCTAGGATGGCGGCGGCAGCTGCTGAGAATCGCGCGGGTTATCGGCGTCGGCTTCCGACATCGCTGGACCCTAGGACAGGTAAGTGGCCATTTATTAAAAGTCAGCAGCTGCAGTATTTGTAGCTGCTGGCTTTTAATTTTTTTTTTTTTTTTAGGTGGATTTAGGTGGACTCCCTCTTTAAATCTTGATTTTTTAATTTTTATAATTGACCCTACTTTTACACAGATATCTCCCATCCTTTTATAGTATGGATCTTATAAATGAAATAGAAAGGCCTAGACATGCAGTTTTAGACAACTTATATACATGTTTACCACTCTCCACCTTTAAACAAGATGTGATCTAAACAGGAACAAAAACGCCACATATTATGTGGCAAGCTTAAACAGTTGGAAAGAATTGTCCAGATCACTAATCAACAGTGGTGGGACAAAGTCTTTCTAGAGAAATATATTAACGCCAAAATTTCACCCAAGTGCCCAAGAGTTATGAAAGATTGTCCCTTCCTTGAAGTGGACAACAAAAAAGAACGGGCAGATATTGCAGTGTTTTGTACCTCTAAATGGATGACCATACTTATTTCACATAGAACACAGTTTTTTCCTGGAATTAGCCCCGTACACACGATCAGAAATTCCACCAGCAAAAGTCGGATGTGAGCTTTTGGTCAGAAATTCCGACCGTGTTTATGCTCCATCGGACTTTTGCTGGCAGAATTCCAGCCAGCAAAAGATTGAGAGCAGGTTCTCTATTTTTCGGTCGGAAAAAGTTCCTATCCGAAAATGCGTTCGTCTGTATGTAATTTGGACGCGCAAAAAATCATGCATGCTCAGAAACAATTCGATGCATGCTCGGAAGCATTGAACTTCATTTTCTCAGCTCGTCGTAGTGTTGTACGTCACCGTGTTCTTGACGGTCGAAAGTCCAGAGAACTTTTGTGTGACCGTGTGTATGCAAGGCAAGCTTGAGCGGAATTCGGTCCGAAAAGCCATCCAAGATTTTTCCAACGGAAATCCCGCTCGTTTGTACACGGCATAAGAAAAGAAATGACCATCATAATAGTTTTGCTGCCCCACCTAGAACTCATGGTCCCACAAAACCATTTTTCACCTCCACCTTCCCAGCCCCAGCCATTTTGCCAGCCACTAGGTTTTTGTCCCCCACTCATGAACTTGCAACCATTTTGTCTAGTCACTTCTGATGGGTGCAAGAGGCCAGACAGACAAAATCCAGATCCCCATAGTGTTAAGAGTAAAGGCTATAATAAAGAAAAAAACTCAGAGCTCGTTAATAATAAAACAGATTTGTTGAGTGCATTAAATCAGTTTTACAATAGACCATCAGCAACACATAATTCTGATACCACCACCAAATATAGACATTCTTAGTCCCTAGTTCTTCTTCCTCCACAGCCTCATACCCCTTCTGTTGTAGCTCAACCGGTAATTGGGGACCCTGGTATGTCTACCAATGTCCCTACCACCATAGATACCATAGAACTTTAAATTTTAGTTACCAATACTACCTTATCCATGCTTGATAGTGACCAGTTACCATCTTCTACCTCCATAAATTAGCTTTTTTCTCTCTTTTTTAGTGCTCGGTCCTCCTCCGGCAACCTCTAGAAAAAGAAAACTCATAGGAGAGGCTGTAGAGGAGGACGAACCAAAAAGCAACCCCCTTGCTCTAAAAATCAGGAAACTATAAAAATATTTCATTTATCTTCACATATTCTCTCCAATGCAGACACATCTCTTTGAAGTCGAGGACTTAATTTTGAGCCCCTAAAAACCGAACTCAACAAGTACATATGCAACTTTACACTAAAAAAATACTACTTTCTCAAAAAAAAAAAAAATTGATGCCTGTTGTTGTTCCCCCTTCTACATCTCCATCTGCTGTGATTCATGATCAGTTTGAGTTTGACACCAATTCGACTGAAGTCACAGATACATAATTTGTTGATGAGGATTCTATGAGTCTCTTTACACAGCACTCTGCCACCTCTCCTCCCATAATATATACATCTTGCAGGCCTAAATCTATCTTTTATCCCTCACATGCCAAGGGGCCCTATTTAGAGTGGTATACTCAGATTTTTTAAAACTGTGTCAGTCCTCCACTACTTCTAAAACCAACAATATTTCTCTACCTGAGATTAAAGCACTACAAAGCACTACAAATTCTGACTGAGGAAAAAAATATAGTCATCAAATTTGCCGATAAGGGGGGAGGGATAGTCCCACAAAATAAAGAAGACTATGTGAGTGAGGCTAGGAGATTACTATCTGATAGTACCACCTACATCAAAATTGCAAGAGCTCCTACACTTGATTTTGCTAAATACGTTGATCTTTTAGTCTCCACAGCATTTCAAGATGGTATTATTAACAACATGGAAAAGTCCTTCCTTCGTAAAGACTTTGATAAGATACCGTATTTTTATCACCTCCTCAAGTTTCATAAAACTCTTCAATCCCCTCCAGGCTGACCTATTGTGGCCATGATGGACAGCGTGACCACAGGGCTTAGTCTATATATTGATCAATTCCTACAGCCTATAGTGCATCAGTTACAGTCCTATATTAGAGACGGCACACTCTTGTTAGAATTATTGTCTCCATACAAATGGGAGCATACTTATGTATGGCACTCACTTGATGCGAGCTCCTTGTACACGTCCAACCCCCACACCTTTGGCCTAATGGCCCTGGAAACCTTCTTAGCTCAAGATCCTCTTATCAATTCTCGCCAGGATGCTTTTATTCTCATGCACAATTATTTTAATTTTGGTGGAGATTTTTATTTACAATTACAGGGCATTGCGATGAGGGCTAATTTTGACCCATCATAAGCGAATTTAGCAATGGGTTTTTGGGAGAATGAATATATTCTTAAAGAAAATCCTTTTTTGGCTCATATTTTCTTTTTCGGGCGCTATATAGATAACATAATTGTCATTTGGGACAGCACCCTTGACAAAATGAGTCAATTTTTAAACTATTGTAATGGCAACCCATACGGTTTGTCCTTTACATTCGTTACTTTTTGGACTTGGAATTAGGCCATGATGAAGATACTGCTACTATCTTTGACAAAAATTATATTAAACCAACCGCTGAAAATTCATATTTACATCATAAAAGCTGCCATTACCCCAAATGGATTGATAACATCCCTAAAGGACAATTCTGTCGTTTGCGACAGAATTGTACCAGAGACAGTGACTACATTGACCAAAGTGTTCTTCTAAAAAAGAAGTTCAGTGACAAGCATTACCCTAAGACTCTAGTAGACCATGCATTTGAACACTACCTCAAAGGGAAACCCCCTAAAACAATCTGTGAAACAGAAGACCATTCGGTTCGATTACTATTTTCCATTTTCAATTTAAAAAGATGGAGAAAATATTGGCCAATCATTGGAACATCTTACAACAAGATCTGCATCTCAGTACCATTATTCCTAAACATCTCAAGGTAACTTACCGTAGAGCACCTAATCTCAAAAACAGAATTTCTCCCAGTAAACTTAGACCGAGTACAGTTCCCCTATCCAAGCCAGTCCTTATACCACTTGTAGGAATGTACAGTACCGTAAGGCTCTCTGTAAGACATGCAAATTTGCGAAGCACGGTCAGAAATCCTTCAGCACAAAAGGTAAAAATGACCAATTGAAAGATTTTTTCAAGTATATGGGCTCACTCATCCATGTGGCCTAATTTACGTAGGCCACAACTGTACGAGCCCTGACAACGAGATTTGGTGAACATAAGAGACTCATTGAGGGAGGGACTGATCCATATAGTGTTCCGATTTTTTTTGCCAAGGCTCACCGATATTACACCAACGGGCTACAAGTGTTGGTAATGGAGCTGATATCCAGTTCTCTTCTGGTGGCCGAACGATTTAAGAAACTCTATGTCATAGAAACATTCTGGATTTATAATCTTGATGTTCTCTCGCCTGGTGGTATCAATGAAAGCATTGAAATTTTAACTATTATATACGGTAAATATCAATAAAATACATCACCATTTTTATTTTATTATTATTTTATCTTAATTAAAATATTTTCAATAAGGTTCTAACTTTCACCTATTTAGCTTCAGGTTCTTACAGCATTGGGGTGGAGGGAACTATTTGTAAGTATTGAAAAAATGGAAAGGAGGAAAAATCAAGAGCACCACATTCCTTTACAAACGTATTTGTAAGTATTGGTATTTCTGTAAGATAGAGGTTATTTTATATGACTCCCTCACATAATTTTAAATGTGTCCTACCTGTATGTATGGATATGTATCATTTCTTTATCCTCACACACATATATATCAGTGGCTACAGGGTTATGCCAGCACGGGTGTATAATAGGAGGTATAAGTATATATCTGCGTTTTTTGTTTTTTGCTTTTTCTTCTTCTTTTTTACATCTGTACAAGATCTTTTTTACCATGAATGTAACTAAAGTTATTAATTTCATCTACCTATTACACAATCTATTGACAGCACATATTGTTATGCTGTTGCCATCATACTGTATATTATTATTGCAGCTGTATGTTCTACATTAGCATGCATGATAATATGTGCGACATTTGGTGTTAATGTTTCTTAATTATGTTTTTTTTTAAATGGTTCTAATAATTTCTGAAAATGTTTTTACATAATCAGGATTATATATATATATATATATATATATATATATATATATATATATATATATATATATATTACCGTAATTTCACTCATTTTTATTGAATATTAATATTGCCCCCTTATTTTATAATATATATACACTACCGTTCAAATGTTTGGGGTCACATTGAAATGTCCTTATTTTTGAAGGAAAAGCACTGTACTTTTAAATGAAGCTAACTTTAAACTAGTCCTAACTTTAAACAAATATACTCTATACATTGCTAATGTGGTAAATGACTATTCTAACTGCAAATGTCTAGTTTTTGGTGCAATATCTACATAGGTGTATAGAGGCCCATTTCCAGCAACTATCACTCCAGTGTTCTAATGGTACAATGTGTTTGCTCATTGGCTCAGAAGGCTAATTGATGATTAGCAAACCCTTGTGCAATCATGTTCACACATCTAAAAACAGTCTAGCTCCTTCCAGAAGCTACAAAACTGACCTTCCTGTGAGCAGATTGAGTTTCTGGAGCATCACATTTGTGGGGTCAATTAAACGCTCAAAATGGCCAGAAAAAGAGAACTTTCATCTGAAACTCGACAGTCTATTCTTGTTCTTAGAAATGAAGGCTATTCCATGCGAGAAATTGCAAAGAAATTGAAGATTTCCTACAACGGTGTGTACTACTCCCTTCAGAGGACAGCACAAACAGGCTCTAACCAGGGTAGAAAAAGAAGTGGGAGGCCGCGTTGCACAACTAAGCAAGAAGATAAGCACATTAGAGTCTCTAGTTTGAGAAACAGACGCCTCACAGGTCCCCAACTGGCATCTTCATTAAATAGTACCCGCAAAACACCAGTGTCAACATCTACAGTGAAGAGGCGGCTGCGGGACTTTGGGCTTCAGGGCAGAGTGGCAAAGAAAAAGCCATATCTGAGTCTTGACGTTCTAAACGTACATTTATGAATTATTAACCATAAGATATGAGGTTGGTTAAATAAGGATTCTTAAAACCAGAAGTGAAAGCTTAAATATAATAACATTTATTAAAGAAGCGTTAAAAGTCTACCTAATACACAGACAATATCTATAGTCTTAAGGGAGAAAATATTAGGTTATCGTACAAGAAGACAAAGTATAATCATCACAATACAAATGGTAAACAAACAAACATGACAAGCAGGTATACCTTTAAGTGCTGGAAGATGTTCTGATAATTACCTATATTATGAATGTTCCTGGGCCCAGGTCAGTTTTCATCTCTCTACTACTCTCTTTGGAATACCTTCTTATAGGCCCATCTCTCATTGAATTGAATAGGGCCAATATGATTGGTTTATTCTGTTAGCCCTCTATTCCCACCAGGCATATCTCCTAATTTGGGCAACTTCCTCCTGTTGTGGTAACGAGCTGGGGATAAGTTGTTTGAAGAGGGATTAAGGTGAAAGTCATCACCTTCTCTTGAAAGGGGTACTTAACTTATGCATGGCCTTAGCCAGGGCAAAACCTCCTTTCCTGAACAGATAAAGAAATATTGTCATCCTCTCAAACACCCCTTTGAAATGGACAAATGGTTGATTAGCATGGAGGAATACAAAGGCCTTTATTGACCTAATGAATTTGGCCCTGTAACAACTAAACTTCAGATGGTATCTGTCCTTGACCCTTTGAACATCAAATATACGTAATCAGCTGATTGTCTTCCCAGCACATCCTTCTCGCATACTACAAGTAGCTGTTAAATGCATTAGCTATTTTCAGCCAAATCCTGTCGCATATTTACATCTAGCTAAATTACCCCTTTACTGAAACCCTGTCACATACACACGACTATTATTTCTTATCCAAAAATATATATATACACATCTATATACAGATATTCTCAGTTGCTAATGGAGATTACTCATAAACTCCTCATAAGGCAACATGAGACTGGCCAATAAAAGAAAAAGATTAAGATGGGCAAAAGAACACAGACATTGGACAGAGGAAGACTGGAAAAAAGTGTTGTGGATGGATGAATCCAAGTTTGAGGTGTTTGGATCACAAAGAAGAACGTTTGTGAGACGCAGAACAAATGAAAAGATGCTGGAAGAATGCCTGACGCCATCTGTTAAGCATGGTGGAGGTAATGTGATGGTCTGGGGTTGCTTTGGTGCTGGTAAGGTGGGAGCTTTGTACAGGGTAAAAGGGATTCTGAATAAGGAAGGCTATCACTCCATTTTGCAACGCCATGCCATACCCAGTGGACAGCGCTTGATTGGAGCCAATTTCATCCTACAACAGGACAATGACCCTAAACACACCTCCAAATTGTGCAAGAACTATTTACAGCAGAAGCAGGCAGCTGGTATTCTATCGGTAATGGAGTGGCCAGCACAGTCACCAGATCTGAACCCCATTGAGCTGTTGTGGGAGCAGCTTGACCGTATGGTACGCCAGAAGTGCCCATCCAACCAATCCAACTTGTGGGAGCTGCTTCTAGAAGCGTGGGGTGCAATTTCTCCAGCTTACCTCAATAAATTAACAGCTAGAATGCCAAAGGTGTGCAACGCTGTAATTGCTGCAAAAGGAGGATTCTTTGATGAAAGCAAAGTTTGATGTAAAAACAATGTTATTTCAAATACAAATCATTATTTCTAACCTTGTCAATGTCTTGACTCTATTTTCTATTCATTTCACAACGTATGGTGGTGAATAAGTGTGACTTTTCATGGAAAACACAAAATTGTTTGGGTGACCCCAAACTTTTGAACGGTAGTGTATATATTTTAAGATTTTATTTAAATATTTTAATGTAATGTTAATAGGGCCATATAGACATTTTTCTCTCTAATTACCTGTAATTATTCTATTTGTTATCTGCTTTTTATTTTAATAGTTGATAATAATAGCCCACTAAATATTGCTCTACAGACTTGTTAGATTCTTATGCCGTGTACACACGGTTGAATTTTCCGACGGGAAATGTTCGATGTGAGCTTGTTGTCGGAAAATCCGACCGTGTGTATGCTCCATCGAACATTTGCTGTTGGAATTTCCGCCAACAAACGTTTGATAGCAGGTTCTCAAATTTTCCGCCAACAACAATTACACTTGTATGTGTGCTAAATTGTAATTGTCTTTGGCTGCATTCCAGCATTTTATTTATGCTAATTAGGGCTGCCCACATTCCTGAGTACTATACCCCTCCTCCTTCCTGTGTATAGTTTATTTAAAACGCCCCATACGTTTCCTTCAATGAAGTCTGCTTTGAAAAAGGAGCACGGCTTGTCATAATATCGCAGCGCGCATGCTCAAGATACGCATTGCATAATGTGTGACATCATCTTCTGGTTCCATCTTCCCCCTTGTGCCTCTTGCCTCTACAGTGGTGGACTCTATCCAGTCAGCGTCAGAGCGTGAAGGACTGGGAATAGCAGGACTGTCCATCCCAGGACTTACCCTTGTTGGGGCCCATATGCCTACACTTTCCACTCAAATATGAGTTATTTACCTTATGTACTATTAAAAGTTTTAAAATGTGTATACCCAGAGGTGCCTCTCTCCTTGTTTTTTGAAGTTTGTAATGGACCTAAATTTTGGGTGAGGAAAATCTGTAAAATGTATCCAAAGGCAAAACATTTTTAAATAGAGTGGTGAGGGGCAGGGACCTCTGTAAGGTATTATTGCTATCTATATGATACTGTCAGTATTAATCTGGGTAACCATAGTCAATGTGACTGAAATTAAGGAAATCCATTTTTTTTATACCCAAACAGGAATAGATTCCAATGTACTATTCCTCACACACACATGTTCCTGAAGAAAAAGCTGTGGGGTTGATTTACTAAAACTGGAGAGTGAAAAATATGGTGCAGCTCTGCATAGGAGCCAATCAGCTTTCAGGTTTTATTGTCAAAGCTTAATTGAATAAGCTGAAGTTAGAAGCTGATTGACTACCATGCACGGCTGCAACAGATTCTGCACTTTCCAGTTTTAGTAAATCACCCCCTGTCTGTGTAAGTGCATGCTGCAGCGACCACCAGCTGGAACCGGAGAGAGTAAAAGCGAGAAAATGCCACCAGCACACCATGGATCCTAGAATGGGTTCAAAGCTTTATTTGTTTACATTGTTACAGCAGAAGCATCGTTTCGGAGCCTTGCAGGGTCCTTTTGCCACATAAATCCCATGAGGCTACAAAAAGCCACTTCTCCTGTAAGAATGCTATCTCTAATTAAGCTTTGAACCCATTCTGGAAATCCATGGTGTACTGGTGATGTTTCCTAACTCAAACAGGAATAGAGAAAAAATATTTCAACAGGGACACTTTTTCCACTCCATTTAGGAGGACAGTTCTGGTAAGTGTTTGACAAAATAGCACCACTTTTTATGCAATTACCTAAAATTAACACCTTCCTGTTGGCTGTATGCATATGTGTGGTAGGGAGGTGTGCTTCAATGCAGAGCTGCCACATATGCATAAAGCTTGTGTTGCTGTTCTGGGCTGGGAGTGTGCCCACTCTGTGCCCCCAGCACTGGGACTGCATTGTCACTGACAATTCCCAGTTACTGTTTATAGTGGGTGGGATGGGCTCTGGAAAATGTGATCCATCACATGTTCCATCACAGTAATGACATAACCAGGAATCCCATATAACACCTCTGGCATTAAATGAGCAGGCTCTCGTCGACGCGAAAGGGTTAAAATCACCACAGTTACACGTTGATATACACGTATATAAGACAATATGCAAACTGTTTGAGAAATGTTATTAACCTATGGCCTTAAAATCAGCATTTTCTTATGTGAAAAAATAGATAATATAAATAAGTTGGATATTAATCTCCCCTAGTAAGGCAAACTTGGGGTTTCTATATACCCTACACAAGTAGGAAGGGCAATATACAGTGCCTTGCAAAAGTATTCACCCCCCTTGGCATTTTTCGTGTTTTGTTGCCTCACAACCTGGAATTAACATGGATTGTTTGAGGATTTACATCATTTAATTTACAGAACATGCCCACAGCTTTGAATATGTTTTTTTTTTATTGTGAAGCAAACAACAAATAGGACAAAATAACAGAAAAAGTCAATGTGCATAATTATTCACCCCCCTAAAGTCAATACTTTGTAGAGCCACCTTTTGCGGCTATCACAGCTCCAAGTCGCTTTGGATAAGTCTCTATGAGCTTGCCCCATCTTATCACTGGGATTTTTGCCCATTCCTCCTTGCAAAACTGGCTCCAGTTCTTTCAAGTTGGATGGTTTGCACTTGTGAAGAGCAATCTTAAAGTCTGACCACAGATTTTCTATTGGATTGAGATCTGGGCTTTGACTAGGCCATTCCAACACATTTACACATTTCCCCCAAAACCACTCAAGTGTTGCTTTAGCAGTGTGTTTGGGGTCATTGTCCTGCTGGAAGGTGAACCTCCGTCCTAGCCTCAAATCACACACAGAGTGGTACAGGTTTTGCTCAAGAATATCCCTGTATTTAGCACCATCCATCTTTCCTCAACTCTGACCAGTTTCCCAGTCCCAACTGCTGAAAAACATCCCTACAGCATGATGCTGCCACCACCATGTTTCACTGTGGGGATGGTGTTCTTTGGGTGATGTGTTAATTTGCGCCAGACATAGCGTTCTCTTTGATGGCCAAAAAGTTCAATTTTAGTCTCATCAGACCAGAGCACCTTCCTCCATACATTTTGGGAGTCTCCCACATGCCTTTTCGCAAACTCAAAACGTGCCATTTTGTTTGTTTTTTGTTGAAAGTAATGGTTTTCTTCTGGCCACTCTGCCATAAAGCCCAACTCTATGGAGCTGTGGAACTCTGCAGCTCCTCCAGGGTTACCTTAGGTCTCACTGCTGCCTCTCTGATTAATGCCCCTCTTGCCCGGTCCTTGAGTTTTGGTGTGTGGCCGTCTCTTGGCAGGTTTGCTGTTGTGCCATGTTCTTTCCATTTGGTTATGATAGATTTGGGACTTTTCATATACGATAATTTTTTTATTTTTTATAGGTTTCCATTTTTTCAATTCTTCCACTAGTATTGCACTTTTTTAATGCAGAAGTACTTATTTTGATCACACTCTCCATCTGTTCTGCCTTACGGGTGAGAGCACGGAGGGCTGCATGATTATTGGATGTTAAGATGCATTTTTAGATCAATGTTATTATTGCACAGATATTATAAGGAGGATTTGTATTTAGAAACTTATACATTTATTTATTCCTCTCCACGCACTAGAGGGAATGTTTATTGATTGATTTAATTATTGATTTATTTATTTTTATTGGATTAATTCACACTTGGGTGGAAGGGTAGCCATTTATATGTTAGAATTAGAAGGCACTGGTTTTGCACACAGCAGCACGGGATATTAATCCCACTGGGAACACACCCACCTTTATATATTTATATACACGAGCACACATCCAACCAGGTATCCAATACAGGTAGCGCCACTCGCCCCCATCTATAAGCTCTTGATACTATATCTCACCCCTTTGGGGGTGTGCAAGGGGAGGCTGCAAACCTTTTTTAGTCTGTGAGCGCGGAAACTTTATTATACTATTGTTTATAAATGGACTGCCAATGTACTGATTAACAAATAAACAAATTGTTAATAAACAAAATTATTAGCTTTTGTGTCTTTGTCTATAAGCCAATCAGCAACGCTAAAGTCTTCAAGATTCTCATGCTCTGGCGCAGTATAATGAATCTCTGAACACTTCATTAGGCAGCTTGGAGCTATGGGGAGCTGATAAGGGAGTTGATTTCCCCACAAATGTAACTCTTGTCAGTTTTTTGGATTTCTTTATAGAGAGATGATCCAGAGCATATTATTGCCTTTTGTAAATTTTTTTTTTTTAAGTGGTGAACAAGAATTCATGGATAGAGTGCAAGGTTCTGATGTAAATACCTTAATATGGTTTCTTAAGCTCCATACACACTATTAGATTTTCTGCAGATTTTTGCCTTCAGATTTACCAAAACCATGTAGTGCAAGGGCCTGCCTGATTGCATACAAATTGAAACTCTTAGCCCGGGTTCACACTATAATGCGCTGCGGATCGCACAGGAGCGCTGTGCGTCCCTGTTCCCCATTTCAGGGACGAATCAGGGCCGATTCTATGCCTGAATTCGGCACTGAAACTGAGCCAAAGACGCACAGCGTTTTTGTGCAGTGCGCTCCGCAGCCGCCCCGTAGATATGTGAACCGGCTCCATAGGGAGCCAGTCACATTCTCCTGCTATGCGAATTAGATGTGCGGAAACACACATCTAGTTCGCATAGGTGTGAACCCGGGCTTAAGGTTTGCCCTCATATTATATGGTTTTGGTAAATCTGCAGAAAATCTAATAGTGTGTATGGGGACTTAGTCCTGGGTGGATTCCTTTAACTGACCTATTTCATATGCATTGGGGAGGGAGAGGGTGAGTATGATTGCTGGTTGGTCAAGTGTGTGTTATATTTATCTGCACCTCTTGTCCCTTTATATTGGGTCTTGTGTGACTCTGACTATTTGCTACTTTCCTATATTCTTTATGTGTGTCTTGGCACTGATTCGCTTTGTTACCTCCATGTAAACTTTATGGAAACCAAAAATAAACACCTTACAAAAAGTGTTGAATAAGGGTTGGGAATTGAGTCATACTTTTTAAAACTGAATGTGTAAAGCATTGTACACGCGGTCAGATTATTGGACAAATTTTCGTCAGTTTTTTGTTTGATGCTAGTCTCAAATCGAAAGTGAAGAGGGTACTAACTATCAGAAAATTTTCGGACGACAGAATTCAACGTCAGAAGAGACGTAATGTGTTGAATTGTTTTTTATTGTGTTCATTCATTTCTGAGCATGCCTAGTCTTGCTCTTCAGATTTTTTTTGGCAGAAAACCATACTAATGATAAGAAAATCGGATGTTGTAGTCACATCAGACAAAAATTTTCAAGCCTGAACATCCAGTTTTTGTCTGCCGAAAATTTGTAATTGGCTGTCAAAAGCAGCGTACCAACGATCAGAAAATCGGCAAAACGATCATCGGACGAAATTTAGCTTCAGATTTTCTGACCGTGTGTACAGGCCTTTAGTCTGTGTGGTTAGACCTTTCTGCCAGTATAGTGGACAATGGACAGGATTTCTGGTACAATAGGATTTGCAATATGGAAATTAAATGTGGGATTTGGATGACTTTACCAGTTCACAGTACAAACCAGGTTCTCTGGCAAAGCTAATCGCTGCTTCCCAGCAAACAGTAAAACAAAGCAAATCCTGGATTTATACTTACGTAAATTGCTTCTCTCATCTCTATTTGAAGGGGGCATATTCAAAAGGTGGAATTTTGGTGAATAAACATATGAAAATTATTTCTGCTTGCTCATAAGTCAGCAAAAGCTATCTAGAAAACAGATTTTGCTGAGAGGCATCATCCCAAACAAGAAGGCTGCCTTGCAGATTGTCACCAACATTTTTTTATAAACTGGCAGAAGGAGAGAAAAAAAAAGTAGAAAAGCAGTAGACCTTCAGGCCCACTTGAACTTTTAGTTTATTCAGGTAAATACATTACCATAGATCCCAATTGTCCCTGATTTTTGAGGGACTGTCCCTGATTTGGAACAAAGTCCCTCTGTTCCTCTTTACTCAACATTTGTCCCTCATTTTGCTCTGATCTATATAGTTGTATATAAAATGCACTTTTTATCTTTCAAAAAGTGTTTAGAGCTAAACCTTTCATCCAATTTCTAAAATACTGAAGTTGTAAATTTCAAAAGCCAGTGTAAAGGAAAAGCAGTGGTAAAAAAAAATAAAAATATAAGTGCAGCGCTAGATAGGTACCATAAATAATGACATAGTGTATAATGGCAATAAGTGCGATTGTGCTAATCAAATACAATGATAACAATAAGTGCAATTATGCAAATCAAGTGCAAGTGATAATTAAACGTCCATTAGGGCAAATAAAACCATGAAAAATTGTGTAAAAAAATAGTTTGTGAATAAGGATATCCGCATGGTAAATATCCAATAAGCGATTCTGGATTTAAACTCTTTTCCACCAGTGCTGCCCGTCACCTGAGAGTAAAAAAATGGAGGCTTACCAGAAAGCTGATCAGAGCAGCTGGACCGTTTTTGTATTAAATATTTTAAATAAACTATCGAAGAAGTTCTACACCATTGGAGTCTCCTCTTTTCTCCCTTCTTATCCCGGACCTATGGAAACGTTTGCGATATAGGGATGGTCTCCTGGGAACGCGCTGTTTAGGTGCTTTTCACTCATGCTGACCGGCTATCTTGGAGGGAAGCTAAAGAGATCCTAACAGTGTTCCTGTGTCTCCTGTTTGATTTACTAAGCCTGTTTTGACCCCCCTGAATAAGGGCGGTCGCAGGTTTTCTGGTAAGCCTCCATTTTTTTACTCTCAGGTGACGGGCAGCACTGGAGGAAAAGAGTTTAAATCCAGAATCGCTTATTGGATATTTACCATGCGGATATCCTTATTCGCAAACTATTTTTTTACACAATTTTTCATGGTTTTTTTTTGCCCTAATGTTTAATTATCCCTTGCACTGTATTTGCATAATGCACTTATTGTTATCATTGTATTTGATTAGCACAATCGCACTTATTGCCATTATACACTATTTGTGGTACCTATCTAGCGCTGCACTTATATTTTTATTTTTTCTTTGTGCCCTTATGTTGGTTTTATAGTGTTCAGCTGCAGGATATTTTTAAAAAAAAAACAACTTTTTTTGTCATTTTCACTAATATATTTTAATTCACATTTTTTTACACCTAGCGCAATTCTTTTTCTTTTTACATTTTTTAGTGGTAAAAAAAAAAAACTCTGGTGGGTTTAACTAATATTTTTTTTTTGTATAACTCTCCTTTAAGGGGGCGTGTCAGAGGTGTGTGTCCTATGCCTGCATACTTTTGCTAATAGGTGTCCCTCGTTCCCATTACAGGTACATCACAACAAAAGAGGTGCAAAGTCTTATGCCCCGTACACACGATCAGATTTTCTGACAACAAATGTTGGATGTGAGCTTGTTGGGCGGAAAGTCCAACTGTGTGTATGCTCCATCGAACATTTGTTGTCGGACTTTCCGCCAACAAATATTGGCTAGCAGATTCTCACATTTTCCGCCAACAAATGTTTGTTGTTGGATTTTCCAATCGTGTGTACACAAGTCCATCGGACAAAAGTCCACGCATGCCTGGAATCAAGTACGAGCCGGAGATATAACTAGCGTTCATAATGGAGATATCAGGTGCGTCTTGTACATCACTACGTTCGTAATTGTTGACCAACATTTGTGTGACCATGTGTATGCAAGACAAATTGGAGCCAACAACCTTCGAACAAAAATCCCCAATGCATATAAAATAGGTCAGTTAAAGGAATCCACGGTTTTGCTGTCGGAAAGTCCAATCATGTGTATGGCGCATAAGAGTTAGAATTCTTTAAAACTAGAATTCTTTAAAAAATTATTTTAATCATAGCAGCCTGTCTCCTGCTAGCATGCTGTAAAGAAGGACCCTTGCTGTCTGGGTGGAAGCAATGGTCACTCTGCAGAGACCTGAAACACTCCCTGCTGAGTTGGATCTATATCTCTGCAATCAGAAAAGCTCACACTCTGATTAGAGAGCAACAGGTTTGACTTAACCGCTTGCCGACCATCTCAAGCTTGTATATACGTCGGCAGAATGGCACGCCTGCGCAAACTGACGTACCTGTACGTCAATCCGCAAAAGCAGGAGAGCGGCAGCCCACGATCACGGCGAAGAGAGGCAGAACAAGGAACTGGGCATTTGCCTGTTCTGCCTAGTAACATGACAGAGATCTACTGTTCCCTGTCATCGGGAACATCGATCTCTGTCATGTCACTGGTAGCCCATCGCCTCTACAGTTAGAACACTCTGAGGGAACACACTTAACCCCTTGATCGCCCCCTAGTGTTTAACCCCTTCCCTGCTAGTGACAGTAATCAGTGGCTATTTTTAGCTCTGATTGCTGTATAAATGTCAATGGTCTCAAAATAGTGTCAAAATAGTGTGAAAAGTGTCCCATCTGTCTGCCGCAATGTCGCAGTACCGATAAAAATCGCAGTTTACCTCCATTACTAATAAAAAGAAATTAATGATAAAAATGCCATAAATCTATCACCTATTTTGTAGACACTATAACTTTTGCGCAAACCAATCAATATACGCTTATTGCGTGTTTTTTTTAACCAAAAATATGTAGAAGAATACATATCGGCCTAAACTGTGGAAGAAATTAGTTTTTTCATATATTTTTGGGGGATATTTATTATAGCAGAAAGTAAAAAGAGTTTTCTTTTTTTCAAAATTGTCGGCCTTTTTTTGTTTATAGCGCAAAGAATAAAAACCGCAGAGGTGATCAAATAGCACTAAAAGAAAGCTCTATTTGTGGGAAAAAAGGACGCAAATTTTGTTTGGGCACAGGGTCGCAGGACCGCGCAATTGTCAGTAAAAGCAACGCAGTGCCAAATTGTAAAAAGTGCTCTGGTCAGGAAGGGAGTAAAATCTTCCGGGGCTGAAGTGGTTAAAGTGGTATTAAAGTCAATAGGGATAATTTACTAAAACTGGAGAGTGTAAAATCTGGTCCAGCTGTGCATAAAAATCAATCAACTTCCAGTTTTGTTTGTCAAAGCTTAATTGAACAAGCTGACATTAGAAGCTAATTGGCTACCATGCACTGCTGCGCCAGATTCTACACTCTCTAGTTTTAGTTAATCAACCCCCTTTTTTTTTTTAAATATTTTTTTTTAACATAAATTCCCTTCCCAGAGCTTCTTTTTGCAGTTTTTCCCTTGGCCGTACTGCCAGATTGCAATTATTATTATTATTCAGAATTTATATAGCACCAACAGTTTACGCAGCGCTTTACAATTTAAAAAGTGAGACAATACAGTTAAAATACAGTAAAATACAAGAGGATTAAGAGGGCCCTACTCGGAAGAGCTTACAATCTAATAAGGTGGGACAGGTGGTACAAAAGGTTGTAACTGTGGAGAATGAACTGATGGAAGTAGTAAAAGATTTGTTAGAGGCGTGATAGGATTCCCTGAAGAGATGAGTTTTCAGGGATTGCCTGAAGGTAGCAAGAGTAGGGGATAGCTGGACAGGTTGAGGTAGCGAGTTCCAGAGGATGGGAGAGGCTCTGGAGAAAGCCTGGAGACGAGCATGGGAGGAGGAGATGAGAGTGCTTGATAGCATGAGGTCTTGGGAGGAGCGGAGAGGACGGTTTGGGTGATATTTGGAGACAAGATGTAGTGATGTAGCTCGGGGCAGAGTTGTGAATGACTTTGTATGTTGCGGTTAGTATTTTGAATTTAATTTGCTGTGCGATTGGGAGCCAGTGTAGGGATTGGAGGAGAGGGTTGGCAGACACTGAGCGGTTGGTAAGGTGGATAAGTCTGGCAGCAGCATTCATGATAGACTGAATAGGGGTAGCCTATGGAGAGGCAGGCCAATGAGAAGAGAGTTGCAATAGTCAAGGTGAGAGATAACAAGGGAGTGAATAAGGAGCCTGGTGGTTTCATTTGTTAAAAAGGGGCGAATTTTAGAGATGTTACGGAGGTGAAGTCTACAAACTTTTGACAACGCTTAGATTTGAGGCTGAAAGGACAAGCCAGAGTCTAGGATTACAGCTAGTACCTTGGCTTGAGGGGAGGGACTGATGGTTGCATTGTTGATTTTGATGGAAAAGTCAGAGGGGGGCATGGTGGGGGTGATTTTAATAGCTCAGTTTTAGAGAGATTACATGTGTATTCCCTGTGCCACTTGGACCTATGGTGTTCTGTAGGACGGGGGTCCTCAGCTTCCGGGCCGCAGCTCAACACCGGGCGGTGGCGCCCCTGCTGCCGGGCGACGAAGGAGACTCTGTCAGCAGTGCGGTGGCGAGCAGAGAGATGACATTATCTCTCATTGTCTGTACCGCATCACCGCTGTTCAGCCCTTACTTACAGGGCCGTGAAGGCTGTTTTACACAGAGGAGAAGCCTCCGACGAGCAGAGAGAGAATTACGTCATCTCTCTCCACCCACCCTCACTCTGGGACAGAACCCAATACGCATGTGCCATTTTACCCATGCTGAGGAGAGGCTGTCAGAAGTGGTGTATCTGTAAGTACTGCAATGTTGGGGAGAAAAACAACAACTTGATTAACCATTTAAATCACAAGCTGCTATTTTTTGGTGGCAAGTAACAATGACAATACACATCTGGTGGCAGGCCGCAACAGTGAAAATCCACATCTGGTGGCAGAATAAGGATAATCCACATCTGATGGCAGGCAAAGTGGCAAGTGGCAATCTGCATCTGATGGCAGGTGATGTGGCAAATGACATTCCGCATCTGGAGGCAGGCAATGTGGCAAGTGACAAACTGCATCTGGTGGCAGGCGATGTTGCCGAGTGACACGCTCAGGGCTTCTATTGATTCTGCATTATGGTAAGTTGAACTATTTCATTTAAATTACAATGTAATAATGCAAATAATGTGCTTCAATCATCCTAACGCCATATCAACCATGGTGCCATGATGATTGAAGCGCTAAAGCCTCATACACATAATCGGATTTTCAGACGGGAATTGTGTGATGACAGGCTGTTGCGGAAAATCCAACCATTTGTACGCTCTATCGGACAATTGTTGTCGGATTTTACATGGACAAATGTTGGATGGCAGACATTTTCCGCAAACGCGCATGCTCTAAAGCAAAGACGAGCCAGAAGCGATCGGTCTTGTAAACTAGCGTTCGTAATGGAGAATTAACATTCATGACGTGGCAAATTATGAAATCTTGAAATGCAGCGCACATTCTCTTCTTCTTTAATGGGATAATAATGAAGCTGCTTTGCTGGTGATAATGATAGAGTTCTGCCAAATGTATTTTTTTTTTTTTTTCAAAAAGTTTTTATTTGATTTTCAAAAGAAAAGGATACATTTACATTAAAGTATTGTGTACAATCAGATTTTGTAGCATATACTGAGGCGACAAAGAAAAGTATAAACTTAGGTACAAAACTTAGTTTTAAGTAGGGGAAGATACTATTGAATTTACCCATATGAGTTGGCTGAAAGAGTACATTTATCAGATCGTAACAATTCCATTTTTAATTACCATTTATGGATACCTGGATGGATCAGTTTGGGAGGTCCCTACTTAAAATTAACTTATACGCTAGTAATATTACAGAGAAGAGAACAAAAGAAAAAGAAAAAAGGGGGGGGGGCCCTATATGGGATATGTAAAATAAGAGAGTTGGTAAGAGGTAGTGTACTATATGATTGTCCAGGTTTATAAGGTCCCATTAACATTAACATTGAGCAGGGTGGTGTCAGAGGTTAGAATGGGTTTCCGTTTGAGCTGACTTGTGATGCCATCTGACGAGAGGGGTCGTAGTAGGAGAATGAGGATAGGCTGAAATTTGCTATTTCCTCCTGTGAGAGGGAGGAGAGCATAAAGGCATGCCACTTGGAGTGGAAGTGTTCTGAGGCGTTTTTCTGTTTGACAAATGTATTTTAAAAGGCCTTTTTTTTCCTAGTGTTATCAAGAATAATATTATTATGCTTGTTTTTTTTTGTTTTTTTGGGGAAAGTTACCACAACAACATTATCCCATAGTTTTTGAGATCAAAGATACAACTATGTTGGTGTCCCTTGTCAATTTTACATTGTATTTTCTTAAATGTAACTGCCTACTCCCAAAATGTCATTTGAAGTAAAACACATAGCCAAGTATTATTCTACACAATTTTTTTATTGTGCAATAAAAAAAGAAAACAAATACAATGAGACATGCTATCTGACAATAGAAACCCAAACAAAAAGTGCATTCTATGCTTTCAAAAATATAGAAAATATAACAAATCAAATCATTATTCAACCAAAAAATAAAATAAAAGTCTCATACATGTGTCCTGCTTCTTAATATAGGGGGTCAGCAATGGTAAGAGTTGGTGAAAGCAGGAGTCCGTCATCTGGAGATAATTCCGAAGATCATCCGAATTATTCTCCTGGAGCAAAGGCATATGACATAATTGGTCACGATAAATAAAGCAACCAATTTTTGGTCCAAGAAATCCTTCTCCTCCAGTTCCTGGACTGGACTTGGGTCAAAGCAATAACTCCAAGGCCAATAATAAACAACACGTTATCACCTCTGATTTCGCAACGTGTCTGGTTGATGAACGGCCGTTCAGAAATGAACTGAAAAGCACAAAATGAAAAGCACGAATCAACACTCACCAAACTTCTACTAACACGAAATTAGTAGGAGCCCAAAGGGTGGTGCCTGACAATTGAACTTCCTCTTTATTGGCTCGTAGTACGTCTAGTACATGACTACGTTCGTGTTTGTTGCCCGACAATTGTGTGGCGTTTGATGCAAGACAAGTTTTTGGCCAATGCCCTTCGGACAAAATTCCGAAGCTTTGTCTGCGGAAAATCCGATCATGTGTACGGGGCTTTAGTCCGCAGGGTTCAACATTGAGTTTTCCTACCCTTTGCAGCTTTAACAGCTTTAACTCTTCTGGGAAGGCTGTCCACAAGGTTTAGGAGTGTGTCTATGGGAATGTTTGACCATTCTTCCAGAAGTGCATTTGTGAGGTCAGGCACTGATGTTGGATGAGAAGGCCTGGCTCTCTGTCTCCTCTCTAATTCATCCCAAAGGAGTTCTATCGGGTGTAGGTCATGACTCAGTGCAGGCCAGTCTAATTCATCTATGCCAAACTCGTTCATCCATGTCTTTATGGACCTTGCTTTATGCTCTGGTCCAAATCATTTGGTGGAGAGGGGATTATGGTGTGGGGTTGGACCATTTTGGACAATTTCATGATTCCCAACTTTGTGGGAACAGTTTAGGGATGGCCTCTTACTGTTCCTACTTGACTGCACACCAGTGCACAAAGCAATGTCCATAAAGACATGGATGAGCGAGTTTGGGGTGGAGGAACTTAACTGGCCCGCACAAAGTCCTGACCTCAACCCTATAGAACACCTTTGGGATGAATTCGCAGAGACTGCGAGCCAGGCTTCTCATTCAACATCAGTGCCTGACCTCGCAAATGCACTTCTGGAAGAATGGTCAAACATTCCCATAGACACATTCCTAAACCTTGTAGATGGCCTCTGTGTCACTTTTGCGATCGCTGTGTGTGCGATGCTCTGAACAGCTGCACATAGAGTTGTAGTACAGAGTTGAACTGCTAATGATGAGAAGACTCTTACCAGACTCTATAGATCCTGGAGCCACAGGGGAGCACATATATAAGTGAAATGTAGCAGTGCAGCCAGGCAACAACTGCAAAAGAGAGCTCAGAGGAGGAAATATGTAAAGAAAAATCAAATGCTTGTGTGTTATGCTATTTGTATCTGAATTATGAAAATTATATTGACTTTAATATAAATTTAACCACTTGCTGTCCGCCCACAGCACATTTACTGCAAGTGGGTAACAAAGCCAGACACCACGACATACCCGTATATTGCTATGTACTTCTTGGTTTTTGGGTGCACATGCACAAACCCCCTGCTGACCTGTACTGTGATTGGACACAGCACAAGTTTGTCAGTAGGTTACAGCCAATCATTTAGGCTGTATAACTGCTGATCAGCGATGGCCAATCACAGCACAGATCTCTATGTTTGTAAACACAGGCCCTTGCTGGATTTCTCCTTGCCGTTCAGAAATAAAAGCAAGGAGAGAAACCCAGCCAGATCAGTGAGTACAAGCAGCACACATACACTTGAATACACTTGTTAGACACACAGTTAATCCCTTGATTGCCCTCCTGATCACCCCTGTCACCCGGTCAGTGCCATTAGTGCAGTGTCAGGCTACAGTCTTAGCCCTGATCACTGTATTAGTGTCACTAGTGACGTCAGTGTCAGTTAGTCAGTTAGTTTCCCTCCCAACCAGTGTCAGTAAGCGCCAGATTGCCTGCCACACTATCACAGTCACATTATAAGTTAATGAACACCACTACTACTAGTATAGTTTCTGTATTGATCAGTATATTGATCACGATCAGAACTATACCAGTGTCCCCAATAGTATAGTGTCCCCAAAAAAAGCCGTGTTAGTAGGATCAGCCCCCAATTACTGCCAGCACTTGCGACATCTAGCAAAATACCTTTTGGCCTAAATGTATGAAGAAATTTTATTTTATTGGATACGTTTTATATCAGAAAGTAGAAAATATATATATTTTTTTTAAATTTTTGATCTTCTTTTGTTTATACAAACTAAAAAAGTTATAAACCCAGTGGTGATCAAATACCACCAAAAAAAAGTTCTATTTATGTGAAAAAAATAAAATAAAATGTATGTACAGTTTTTTTTATGACTGAGCGATTGCCAGTTAAAGTAGCATGGTAGGGGTTAAAACCATCTGGAGGTCAAGTGGTTAACCTCTACAGAGAGACAACTGCTCCCACTGAGAAAGCAATAGTCCTTCTTGCTTGGAACAATCTTTTCTCCTCAGGTTTAATTTGACTTTCAATATTTCTCTTTTTTCTTCTTAGGCCCATATAGAATTACTGGGGCTGCAAACATTTGTTTCTCCTACTTAATTATGGGTATTATGATGAAAAGTGTTTGAAAGAAGAACTTATCCTGTTGTCCATTTCAACCAGTCAGATTCTCCTTTATACTGCTCCATACTGTGCTAAGGATATAAAAGAGAGGATCGGTAGCTGTGGCCAACAAGATAAGTTCCTCCATCAGAGACTGTTTTCATGAGGCCCATATGCTTTATAAGTAGCACACTGTAGAAATACAATTTTCTCTTTTCATGACTTGTGCAGAGATAGCCCACCCACTGTGCGTATTCTGGCAATATGGTTTATGCCTAAAATATGCCTAAAATACTTCTAAATATTTGCACTGCTTTAGGCTTCACGTTGCAATTCAGAGGCATTTTTGCGACCATTATTTGACAGCTACTGTACAGACCTTGTAGGAATTAAAATAAAAGCTAAGAATACGGATTAAAAATGTTTAGACAGATAGGTGACATTTGGCCTACACAATGCAGTATGCATTTTAATGCTTGGTGACAATGTTACATTGAACATGATTTCATAAAAAAAAATAAAAAAACCTAATCTGCCTTTAAGCACAGCTTTGGTAATGTATTGTAGCGTACTGTTTTATCACGGTGCCACTTTCCATACATTTCTGTTTTATTATACAATGAACTGAGCCTTTTATGGAACATTTCTGGCTGCAATGAGAATGTGAAAGAAAGTTATGTTTGCAAAATCCATTCAGAAATCAAACATTTTGGGTTGCTGAGGAAACAAACTAAAATGTACAAACTAACCAAAAAATTGCAACTACTAGTGTATGAAGGATATCTGACTATTGCAAATGCATTTAGGAGTTCAGTAACCGTACTCTCATTAACATCCAGTCCAATGGAAGCTTTTCAGATCGTTAGAGATGATCGAATATTAAAAAAACATCCAATACCAACTTGAGGAAATAGTCCTAGGTATCCATAAACTACTAAACCAGTCTGGTTGAACCAGCAGCCATTAATAGTAGGGTGCTTTTTTAATCCTTTAAAGGAGAAGTACAGCCAAAGCTTGTTTAGCTGTACTTCTCCTGGTGATCACAGGAGTGCATACCATTTTGCACTCCTGTGAACCGTTTTCAGCAGATAGCAGGATGATGTCCGTAGTCTTCTGATGTCACAGAGCTGCTCCAAGTTTGGGCAAGATCGTGACACTGGGGTCGTGATCTGTCTACATACCCAGAAAGATTGGTAAAAAGTAAACAGCTGGCTGGGATCAGGCAAAAGCATAATCAAAAAAAAAGCCAAGGGTCAGTAATAAGTGATAGCGAAGATAAGGACAAGCAAGAATGTCCATGGGACCAGACAGTGAGCTGACCAGCATTTCAGGTAGCACAGCAAGAAGAGCCACAGCCAGACACCACAGAGGTCCCAAGTCCAGACCTGCATACTGACATAGGCATCTCTCATATCTGATGGGCCACTGATGTAGTTCATAATAATCACTGTAGTAAATGGTGCTACTGCAGTGATCTTCCGGGTCTGCACACTGACCACAAGGACTTGTTTATTTGGTACTGCCACCATTCACAGACCTCCATTAATATTTTCAAGGAATACAAGACATTTACTGGGTGAGGTGGAGGTTATGACATCATCACCCCCCCTCCCCAACTCCTCCAATCAGAGAATGACCTATATTCATTGAAAATTCAAGGCATTCTATGAATGGCAGCAGGTCTGAGTATGTGGTCCCATATGGTCAGTGTACAGATAAGAAGCTGCTCACTCAAACCAAAAGCAAGACCCGGAAGATCACTGCTACCACTGTAGTAGCACTGACTACTACAGTGACTGCCAGCTTCCCCAGCAGCCTATCAGGTTTGAGATATCAATACTTACATTAATTCAAGCTAGACCAAGCTATAGACCGTTTACCACCAACACCAGTGTTGAGCATGTATGTATGTGACAACACTGGTCTCCTGAGCTGGACTTCCTCAGCAATTATGGAGGCCCATACATCTATCCTTTATATAGTAAGCTACCTATGTAATTGCACCTATACACTCCTCCTCCTAAGGCATGCGCTGTCCAATCAGCTTCAAACGTCAGGAGGTTAAGTGTTAAGAAATGTCTTTTCCTCACCCTTATTGTACAGTCAAGACATGAAGATTACAATTGCCGTGGCTGGCTTATTTTTTAATTACACTGTTAAACTAGTTTCAGAGCGATGCACAGAGGGGATTTTTCTGATTAGCAACGATAACAACCGACACCTTGTGGTTCTTGTTTCTAAACCTACAAAATTGCTGCCCCATTACTTTAAAATCCCACTGAACTTTCAGTTCAAATCAGCTAAATACATGTTTAGGTGCATCAAGGCGAAAGGTGTTCAAAGTCTTATGCCGCGTACACACGGTCGGACTTTTCAGCTACAAAAGTCCAACGGACGCTGACGGACTAAAGCTGTCTGGTAATCCGATCGTGTGTGGGCTTCTCCGGACTTTCAACGTACTTTTTTAGCCTCAAATCCGACGTACTTTAGATTTGAAACATGCTTCAAATCTTTACGTCGTAACTACGACGGACCCCGAAGTCCGCTCGTCTGTATGCTAGTCCTACGGACAAAAACCCACGCTAGGGCAGCTATTGGCTACTGGCTATCAACTTCCTTATTTTAGTCCGGTGTACGTCATCACGTACGAATCCGTCGGACTTTTGTGTGGTCGTGTGTAGGCAAGTCCGTTCGTTAGAAAGTCTGCAACAAGTCCGCCGCAAGTCCGCCGCAAGTCCGCCGAAAGTCTGTCGGACAGGCTGTCGGACTTTTGTAGATGAAAAGTCCGACCGTGTGTACGCGGCATTACAGTTCATTTTCTTTAGAAAGCAGCCACAGTATAAAAGTTCCTTGCTAGCATGCCTTTGTTCTATGTGAAAGCAGAGGTCCCTCTGCAGAGTTCCCACTCATCCCTTCCTAAGCCAGAGCTAAAACGCTCAAATCTGCATTCAGTGTGAGTTTTCCTGATTGAAAGCTTTTGGTCTGACTGAGCAAGGGGTGTGTCGAACCACTATTGCAGCTTACTAATCCTTAGATGTGATGGCTGTGTTTGTTTTCTCTTTTTTTTTCCTTTACATTCACCTGGTGATCCGGCCAATAACACACGTCCTGCCTTATAGGCACTCCACTCTATGGAGACATCTTTGGCCAAAAGCACAGTCAGTGGTTTTAAAGGGATTGTAAACACCTATGCATTAAGATAAAAAAACTAAACCTGAGCCCTTCGTTCCCTCGGTGGAGACGCGCTGTACCTCTCTGCCCGGGGTTCTCGGCTCTTGATTGAATAGACTGATAGCAGTGCAGCCATTGGCTCCCGCTGCTGTCAATAAAATCCAATGACACAGGCACCGGGGGGCGGGGCCGAGTCCAGCATTCTGTGTCTATAGACGCAAATGCTGGTCTTGGGAGCGCACCCGCAAGGTAACCCCCCTGGTAGAGCGCTTCTCCTAGAGGGTTATCTGATGCAGGGAGGAGCCGCGAGAGCTGCCGGGGGACCCCAGAAGACGAGGATCGGGGCCACACTGTGCAAAACGAACTGCACAGTGGAGGTAAGAATGACATGTTTGTTATTTAAAAAAAACAAAAAACAAAACAGGGTTTACAAATCCTTTAAGGCTGGTACACACAGGACGAATATTGACCAGTATAGGCAGGCTCAACAGAAACAGCTGCAAGCGCTGATCAGTGTATTGTGGCAGAGAAGTGGGCAGTCCCCTTGTCAGAACACAATAGCATAGGGGGGGTGATCACCGCACTAACATCACTTAGTTAGTACAGCGACCTCCGTTTTTTTTTTTTTTTTTCAGTCTGCTGGTTTGAACAAAAAAAAAACTTCTAGTGTGTACCTAATATTAGATTAGACGATTTCGATAGACTTAAACTAACAAACTGAAGCTGAAATAAAATGTGACCATTGGAAGCACCCTTGTCAGTGGTAAATGGTTTGTCTCATTCCTCTACTTTTTTGGAACAGTTTGGTTTGTTAAAGGAAATTGAAAGATAACAGACTTACTGGCCAGAATACCAGGTTAAAATAAAGGAAAAAAGCCTAAAAAATAAAACAATTGCAGCCACCACATTTAAGAAGGGTGGGGGAAGCCATCCTGGCCGGGAGAGGACAGTGATTATTGCTAGTGGCTATAGCAGCTACTAATCACTAGCCAATCCGGCAGGCTGGTTGTACCCAAGTTGATTGATCGATCAACTTGGTACATTCAGCCTGCCCACTAATGGTTCGAATCTCGGCCGGTTCCTTCTGAAGTGGCAGATATTTGTGTAATGATATCACATACTGGACATGAAAAGCTGTAGCTAGTCGCCATGTTGTTTGGAACCTTGGGGCAGCCATGACAGCTTGGCTAACCGTGTAACATTACAGAAAAATCTGAACTCCCTCCCTCCTCCCTTACATCAGAAATTCAGAGATTTAGATTTAAAAGGAATGGTTATCTCGACAGAGAAAGCAGAACCAGGGTAGGTCTGTAAAAACAGCTCATGTT
Organism: Lithobates clamitans; assembly: GCA_037952925.1. Classification (NCBI taxonomy): domain Eukaryota; kingdom Metazoa; phylum Chordata; class Amphibia; order Anura; family Ranidae; genus Lithobates; species Lithobates clamitans. The sequence continues at coordinate 10,342,573 of JBBGZY010000992.1, forward strand.
GGCCTGGCAGGATGTTCAGGCCTGTCGTAAAACTGTCACCATCTCAATTCAGAGAACCAGCAGATACCGGTCGTAAATACCTGAATGCACCTAAAGCTTAAAACAGTGGAATAAGTATAAAATTTCAGCATGTTTCATAACTTCTAAAGTAATAATAGCACAACCATAATATGGACATATTTAGTTTCATCAGATAATTTGTAACATTTCAAGTCCAGACACCCCTATATCAGGTCATATGGGAAACCACTAGTACCCCTTATTCCTCCTAGGTAAACTGGACAGTAGAGACATGGCATGTTTATATTTGTTCTGAAGCAAATCTCACGCTGAGCAATAATATGGATATTTGGAGTCTGAAAACACTATAGATGCAGAGATATGAATATATCACTCAGGCTTTCACACTGGAGTGACAGGAGAGGAGCTTTACAGGCGCTTTGCAGGCGCTATTTTTAGCACTAAAACACCAGTGTGAAAGTGGCCTAACTGCCACTTTTTCTGGACAGTTCGGTTTGTTAACCACTTTAGCCCCCCGGAAGATTTTACCCCCTTCCTGACTAGAGCACTTTTTACAATTTGGTACGGCGTCACTTTAACTGACAATTGCGCGGTCATGCAATGTTGTACCCAAACAAAATTTGCGTCCTTTTTTAATTTGCATCCTTTTTTTCCCACAAATAGAGCTTTCTTTTGGTGGCATTTGATCACCTCTGCTGTTTTTATTTTTTGCGCTATAAACAAAAAAAGAGCGACAGTTTTGAAAAAAATATATATATATATTTTTTACTTTTTGCTATAATAAATATCCCCAACTTTAAAAAAAAAAAATTCTTCATCAGTTTATGCCAATATGTATTCTTCTACATATTTTTGGTAAAAAAAAATTGCAATAAGCGTATATTGATTGGTTTGGGCAAAGGTTATAGCGTCTACAAACTATGGGAAAGATTTATGGCTAATTTATGGCATTTTTATTATTTATTTTTTTTTTTTACTAGTAATGGCGATGATCTGTGATTTTTAGCGGTACTGCATCATTGTGATGGACAGATCGGACACTTTTGACACATTTTTTGGACCATAGACATTTATACAGCGATCGGTGCTATAAATATGCACTGATTACTGTACAAATGTCACTGGTAGGGAAGGTGTTAACACTAGGGGGCGATCAAGGGGTTAAATGTGTGTTCCCTAGATGTGTTCTAACTGTATAGGGATAGGACTGACTGGGGAGGAGACATATAGTTGTTCCTACTTAGTAGGAACAAACGATATGTCTCCTCTCCCCTGACAGAACAGGGATTTGTGTGTTTACACACACAAATCCCCGTGCTGGCTCTTGTGTACGCGATCGCACATGGCCAGCGCCGATTGCGCCCACCAGCCACATGCATCAGGTCCCCCACTGCGTGCCCTTTGGCGGCTCTTAAAGGAGACCCCGTACATGTACAGGGTTTTGTGCAGCCGTGCCATAGTGCCGCAGTAAATCTACGTGAGCCGGTCGGGAACCGGTTAAAGGAAATTGAAAGATAACAGACTTACTGGCCAGATCACCACGTGAAAATAAAGGAAACAAATCCTAAAAATAAAACAATTGCAGTCACCACATTTAAGAATTGGAAAACTGCAATATAATTCATTTTTGCTGTTAGGTTTAATATTGCTTTAATATCATCTTAATATCATCTTACACTTTTCTGTTACTTAGCAAGAATTTTCTCTAAATCACCAAACTCCAAATGCTACCAAATATTGCTAATTTCAAATAGAAATTGATATTTCTTTAGATTCTGTGACATGTGAAAGTAGCTCATTGGGCTGCAGAAAACCTTTAAACAATATAGAAATAGCATTTAGCTTTTTTTTAATTCATGGTGCTGATGGCGACTAATCTGTTTTGGCACCTTCTGTTTAAATTCGCAACACTATAGCCAAAGGCTGTATGGAATTGGGAAATCTTGACTCGTATACTTGGGCAATGGAAAAAATAATTCAAACCCTGGCTATCACCATGAATTCAATGTCATGTTAGAAAATGAATTGGGACACTGACAACCTTAGAAATAAAATGTTTCATCTAACTGGTGAACTTGTACAAGATAAAGTGTACATTTTTGGGATTTATTCTTTTTAAAAGTAATCAGAAATTAATACATTCTGCCATTAATATTTTGGCAGCAATATATTCCAGTGCAGCATAAGGTTAGTACAAACATGTAGAGGTTAATTTACAGTTAGGCAATAGGTAAGGGTAAATTAAAGTGGTAGTAAACAGCTGGTGGTCAAAAAAAAATACAAATCCTGCAAGGCAATGTCATAATGTGCTAGTATGCATTGCGTACTAACACATTATGAGAAACTTACCTTAGAACTAAGCCCTCCAGCGGCACAATGTCACAAGTGAGATGGCTGACGTCTTCCCTTGGCCTTCCTGCCTGCCTGCAGCTGCATGAGTGGCCGGGAGCGCAATGAAGTCAGTCCCGCGCATGCGTGCGGAAGCCTCAGTTTACGGCACGGGCTCTGAAGGTCCGGCACTGTAAGCCGGACCTTGAGAGCGCATGCGCCGACGATGTTATTAGCTGCATGAACTCTGAATATCTCCTAAACTGTGCAAGTTTAGGAGATATTTACAGTACGTACAGGTAAGCCTTTTTATAGGCTTACCTGTAGGTATAAGTGGTAGTACAGAGTTTACTACCACTTTAAAAGACAGGCCTAAGGTTAAATTTAGAGGCCTAATTTTAAGGGTTAAAGGCCAATTTACTTAAAACCTTCTTCTAATTTTGGATCAAGTGATGAATATTTATAACCTTTCAAATGTATGTAAAGCTGTAGATGGGATGTTCTGGATTTCAGGACTGTGCCGGGTTCTGCTTGGATGAAGAGAATCTATGACAGGATATAGTATACCTAGCAAAGCTGCTCTAACTATACAAATAGGACAAAATGGGGGTCCTTTGAGTTAAATAATTGAGGGTCGCAACATGTATTTCCTCATATTACATAAACCAAAGCATTTCGTAATGACCCTTCATCAGTACTTTAAATCTAACCCCAGATTTCAGTCACTCTAAAATACTCCTTGGACCAAGCTGGCTCAAATGAACTATTTGCTTCACTAACAGACGTACTTGTTGGGAGTGCTATATAAACTGTATAGTATTTATAGTACATGGTGTAGTATATATAAACATCAGCTACATACTGTATACAACACCGTGGTCCTGTCCTGTACTGCTCCCAGCACAAAATCAAGTCAGACTGAGTGCTGCTCAGCCATTCACAGGAAACTTTGCATTTTATGAATGAATACAAGGCTTCCTCTGACTGGTGGAGAGGTGGGTGGATGATGTCATGATCTCCACCTCAGGTAATCAGAATCCTTAATGTGTGGAAAAGGGGTGAAAATACTGCGCTAAACCCAAACAATCGTGAACAAAAAGCTGCTAACACACAAACAAACCAAGTCTGAGAAGAAATGCAAAAGATAAGTGTAGCGCTAAATAATAATGTCAAGGTGAATCAATAAAAATGTATAAATGTGTATATAAGCATCCAGCATCCAGAACACCTCAATCACAAAGGTGGAAATGGTGAAAAATGGTGAAAAATGAATAAATAATGTATGACAACAAAGTAAACCCCAAAATGCTGTGGAGTGATAACAATAAAAAAGACCAAAAGTCCACACATAAAGTGTACAATCAGTCTCATGTGGAGGTGTGTAACCTGGCGTACAGGGGGCAGCTGGAGCAGCTGAGGAGCCTGGTGCTGGCAGACAAGTCCCTGACCTCCGGAACTGACCAGCTTTGGAACCTTCATTTGGAACCATCTCCCAACCTCGTGTCAATTGGAGTCTGCGGCCTGCAGGATACCGTCCAGTTTTGGCACCACCTCACTACTGGGTATCCAGTATCCCAAAGCCTTTTAAACGCACTGCTGCGTGGTATGTGCGTCCAACTGATCCGGTAAGAGTATCCATCCTTCCATCTGAATGTTTTCTTCTATTTTGTGGTGTATTTTCTACTTCAGTTGAAGATTGAAGAGAAAGTCCCCCAACCATGGACTTTTGGTCTTTTTTATTGTTATCACTCCACAGCATTTTGGGGTTTACTTTGTTGTCATACATTATTTATTCATTTTTCACCATTTCTTGTATCCATTCCACCTTTTTGATTGAGGTGTTCTGGATGCTTATATACACATTTATAAATTTATTGATTCACCTTGACATTATTATTTAGCGCTATCCTTTGCAATCAGAATCCTTGCACTTATTTAGAAAATGCAAACCTTCCTGTGATTGGCAGCGCTCAGCTCAACTTGATTTTGTTTGGGAAGAGGGGCAGGAAGTACCCATTCTGCTGCAAGGACACAACTCTGTATAATGTATGTAGCTGATACAGTGCTCACAGGGCCACATATGTTAGTCAAAGTAATAGTTTGTTTGGACCAGCTTGGTGAACAGCCTCAGATGATACACAGGAATGAAAGTGAACAGCCTCAGATGATACACAGGGATAAAACAAATCTCCCTACATAAGTTTTACATGTACTGTATATCTGCTGTCTTCAGCTGTATATATCCTTTAGACAGTGCACATTGTGTTACAGATTTTTCTCTTCCTGTTCAGCACTGGGAGTGGATTATTGGCATACAGCCAAGACAGCTGATTGGAGGAAAGGCACACACCCCCATTCCACATAGGCAAAGGAAGAAAGGAATGTGCAGAGCTGTGCTGTGACAAGTCAAGCTGTCTGCTAATCTATTTATAGCAACCTCCCACGACACAAATTTCAGGTTGCTTTTACCTACTGTGTCGAAAAACTTGTCAGAAGTTAAAAGGCTGATAACAGAGCTACGGAGCAGGAGAAAGCCACAGGACTCAGTGCTTTCGAGAGAGATAAGAAAACACTGCAGATATATGTGGCCGGTAGGGATGAGCCGAACACCCCCCGGTTCGGTTCGCACCAGAACCCGCGAACGGACCGCAAGTTCGCACGAACGTTAGAACCCCATTGACGTCTATGGGACTCGAACGTTCGAAATCAAAAGTGCTCATTTTAAAGGCTAATTTGCATGGTATTGTCCTAAAAAGGGTGTGGGGACCCGGGTCCTACCCCAGGGGACATGTATCAATGCAAAAAAAACTTTTAAAAACGGCCGTTTTTTCGGGAGCAGTGATTTTAATGATGCTTAAAGTAAAAAAAAAAAAAAGTGAAATATTCCTTTAAATATCGTACCTGGGGGGTGTCTATAATATGCCTGTAAAGTGACGCGTGTTTCCCATGTTTAGAACAGTCCCTGCACCAAATGTCATTTTTAAAGGAAAAAATCTCATTTAAAACTGCTTGCGGGTTTAATGTCATGTCGGGTCATGGCAATATGGATGAAAATCAGTGAGACAAACGGCATGGGTACCCCCCAGTCCATTACCAGGCCCTTTGGGTCTTGTATGGATATTAAGGGGAACCCCGCACCCAAATTAAAATAAGGAAAGGTCCCTATATACTCTGAACAGCAGTATACAGGCGGTGCAAACAAGACAGGGACTGTAGGTTTGTTGTTAAGTAGAATCTGTTTGTAATTTTGAACATTTTTAACGTGTTTAGCTCCAGCCAAAAAATCTTTTCTAAGCTTTTTGGAAAACATAGGGAAGGGTTATCACCCCTGTGACATTTGTTTTGCGTCTTTCCTCCTCTTCAGAAGATTTCACCTCACTTTTTTGTCCCAATGAAAAATGTTTTTTGAAAATTTGGGTTTTTTTGTGGAACAAGGATTGGAAAGCATCAGTGGAAAGGAGAAATTGTTTTCCCATATTAACTCTTACATGAGAGAATTTCCCTTCCTAGGGGTAGATTTCATCTCACTTCCTGTTGTCTCCTTCCGTTTGCAAGTAGGAGTCGTTTGTAAGTTAGATGTTTGAAAGTAGGGTCCTGCCCTATATACTCAGCAGAAATTTGGGCCTTAGGTGTTGCTGTGGCCAAAACACTGTAAGCCCTCACAGGGCCCTGCTGTGAAATATTAGATCAAGAATTGTAATTACATGCCCCTGTTGAACAGGAGCTGAAAAATTAGGCCTTAGGCACTGGTGCTGGTGCCACAACACTGCAACCCCTCACAGACACTCTAGTTGGAACGCAGGAACGAGCCCTGCTGCAAAGTATTGCATCAAAAATTGTAATTACACGCCCCTGTTAGACAGGGGCAGAAAAATTGGGCCTTAGGCACTGGTGCTGGTGCCACAACACTGCAACCCCTCACAGACACTCTAGTTGGAACGCAGGAACGAGCCCTGCTGCAAAGTATTGCATCAAAAATTGTAATTACACGCCCCTGTTAGACAGGGGCAGAAAAATTGGGCCTTAGGCACTGGTGCTGGTGCCACAACACTGCAACCCCTCACAGACACTCTAGTTGGAACGCAGGAACGAGCCCTGCTGCAAAGTATTGCATCAAAAATTGTAATTACACGCCCCTGTTAGACAGGGGCAGAAAAATTGGGCCTTAGGCACTGGTGCTGGTGCCACAACACTGCAACCCCTCACAGACACTCTAGTTGGAATGCAGGAACGAGCCCTGCTGCAAAGTATTGCATCAAAAATTGTAATTACACGCCCCTGTTAGACAGGGGCAGAAAAATTGGGCCTTAGGCACTGGTGCTGGTGCCACAACACTGCAACCCCTCACAGACACTCTAGTTGGAACGCAGGAACGAGCCCTGCTGCAAAGTATTGCATCAAAAATTGTAATTACATGCCCCTGTTAGACAGGGGCAGAAAAATTGGGCCTTAGGCACTGGTGCTGGTGCCACAACACTGCAACCCCTCACAGACACTCTAGTTGGAATGCAGGAACGAGCCCTGCTGCAAAGTATTACATCAAAAATTGTAATTACACGCCCCTGTTAAACAGGGGCTGAAAAATTGTGCCTTAGGCACTGGTGGTGGCGCCCAGAACCAAAAATGTTCTTACAAGCTATCAGCGTGATGATTGAGGAGGAAGAGGATAATTACTCAGGGATAGTCACTCAGCATCAGCATAGGCAGTCTTTGAAGGGATCTGAAAAAAATTATTCAGTTACATCAGCATCAGGTGCTTGGTAGCTGGTGGTGATCCAAGACTGATTCATTTTTATGAAGGTCAGCCGATCGACCGAGTCAGTGGACAGACGCACCCTGTGATCGGTTACCACGCCTCCAGCAGCACTGAATGTGCGTTCCGAAAGAACGCTGGATGCAGGACAGGCCAGTAGCTCAATTGCATACTGTGCAAGCTCTGGCCAGTGATCCATCCTCAAGACCCAGTAACCCAGAGGATTTTCGGTGGGAAAGGTGTCCAAGTCTGATCTTGCCCCTAGGTATTCCTGCACCATGTAAAACAGACGCTGGCGATGGTTGCTGGAACCGATCATACCTTGGGGCTGCGGACCAAAAAATTGTCTGAACGCATCGGTCAGACGGCCACCTTCTCCACCGCTCCTTTTTTGACTGACCGAAGCCTCAGCAACACGTTGTCCAGAAACAGGAGTTTGTAACCTCCCAGTCTCTGGGAACGCGTTGCACAGACCTTTCTGCAAGGCCTCCCGAAGATGTTTCATCCTCTGCTCCCTCTGCGATGGCAAGATAAGGTCCGCAACCTTACCCTTGTAACGTGGATCAAGGAGGGTTGCCAGCCAGTATTGGTCCTTCTCCTTGATACCACGAATACGAGGATCCTTATGCAGGCTTTGCAGGATCAGGGAGGCCATGCAGCGTAGGTTTGCTGAGGCATTCGGTCTGGAGTCCTCTGGGTCACTAAGGACAACAACGTCCGCAGCCACCTCCTCCCAGCCACGTACAAGTCCATGTGTTCCTTGGGACTGATCCCTTAAAGACTGCTGATGCTGAGTGCCAGGCTCCACCTCCATACTGACACAATCTTCCTCCTCCTCCTCCTCCTCCTCCTCCTCGTCCTCTTCCTGTGTGATCGGCGGGCACGCAGGAACACTGTCTGGATAAAGGGGGCCTTGAGAGCTAAGGAAGTCCTCCTCTTCCTGCCTCTGTTCTGCCTCAAGTGCCCTGTCCATTATTCCACGCAGCGTGTGCTCCAACAGGTGGACAAGGGGGACAGTGTCACTGATGCATGCACTGTCAGTGCTCACCATCCTCGTGGCCTCCTCGAATGGTGACAGGACAGTGCATGCATCCCTGATCATGGCCCACTGGCGTGGGGAAAAAAAACCAAGGTCCCCTGACCCTGTCCTGGTGCCATAGTCGCACAGGTACTCATTGATGGCCCTCTGCTGCGTGTGCAGCCGCTGCAGCATGGCCAATGTCGAGTTCCACCTGGTGGGCATGTCACAGATTAGGCGGTTCTTGGGCAGGTTAAACTCCTTTTTGGAGGTCCGTCAGACGAGCACTGGCATTATATGACCGGCGGAAATGCACACAGACTTTCCTGGCCTGCCTCAGGACATCCTGTAAGCCCGGGTACCTGCCCAAGAACCGCTGCACCACCAAGTTAAGGACGTGAGCCAAACAGGGCACATGGGTCAGTTGTCCCTGTCGGAGGGCAGAGAGGAGGTTGGTGCCATTGTCGCAAACCACCATTCCTGCCTTAAGTTGGCGTGGCGTCAACCACCTCTGAACCTGCCCCTGCAGAGCTGACAGAACCTCTGCCCCAGTGTGGCTCCTGTCCCCCAAGCACACCAGCTTAAGCACCGCATGGCATCTTTTGGCCTGCGTACTTGCGTAGCCCCTTGAACGCCTACGGAGCACCGCTGGTTCCGAGGAAGAGGCCATGGAGGAAGAAGAAGAGGAGGGGGTGGAGGAGAGAGGTGTGTCACAATCAGCATTTTGGAGGCGTGGTGGCGGAACAACCTCCAACACTACTGCACCTTGTCCTGCATCCTTCCCAGCTGCCAGCAGAGTCACCCAATGCGCCGTGAAACTTAAGTAACGTCCCTGTCCATGCCTGCTGGACCATGAGTCAGCGGTAATATGCACCTTACCGCTGACCGCCCTGTCCAGCGAGGCATGGACATTGCCTTCCACATGCCGGTAGAGAGCCGGAATCGCCTTCCGTGAGAAAAAGTGGCGTTTGGGTACCTGCCACTGAGGAACCGCACATTCCACAAACTCACGGAAGGGGGCAGAGTCTACCAACTGAAAAGGCAGCAGTTGAAGTGCTAGCAATTTTGCCAAGCTAGCATTCAACCGCTGGGCATGTGGATGGCTGGGAGCAAACTTCTTTCGGCGGTGCAGCAGCTGGGGCAGGGAAATTTGCCTGGTACAATCTGACGTCGGTGTACCAAAAGCAGATTGCCCACAAGTACTTGGCTGTGACACACCTAATTCTACACCTTCATTCCTCTCACTGCAGGTCTCAGAGAGGACTGAAGGTCTAGTGGGGTTGGAAATCTCAGCTAATGAGGAGCAAGGAGAGATCCTCTTTGTTCTTTGGTGTGGGTCTTTTAGATATGCTTGCCAACGAACTGCATGGCAGGTCAACATATGTCTGGTCAAGCATGTGGTACCCAAGCGGGAGATGTTTTGGCCACGCGAGATACGCTTGAGACATATGTTGCAAATAGCAGCGGTGCGATCTGATGCACTCGTCTCAAAAAAGGCCCACACCAAAGAACTTTTTGAATAACGCGCAGAGACTGCAGCGCCCTGCACGTGTGGAGCTTTGGGGTGTGATGCAGTCAATGTGCTGCCCTTAGGCTGGCCCCTGGAGGGCATCCTGCCTCGTTGGTGATGTGCCGCCTCCTCCTCCTCCTCCTCTCTCCTATCAGGCACCCACGTTGAGTCAGTGACCTCATCATCCCCTCCCTCCTCATCACTGGAGCAAACCTGGCAGTATGCTGCAGCAGGGGGAGCATGACTGCCAGATTGCTGTCCTTCTTGGGCACCCCCGCTGTCCGTGCTCATGTTACTGCCTTCATCGAGCTCAGTATCATCATCAGAGCCTTCCAAACGCTGGGCATCCTCCTGGAGCATGTACCCAACACTGTGGTCAAACAGTTCGAGGGAATTCTCAGGAGGACATGGTGGAGCTAGGGAAGGAGTCACTGATGACATTGAGCTGAGGGAAGAGGCCGCTGCTTTGCCAGACAAAGCACCCTGGGCATGGGTGAGAGAGGATGAGGAGGATGAGGACGGCTTGGTCATCCACTCGACCAAGTTTTCTGCATTTGCGGCTCAACACGGCCAGCTGCCGAAAAAAAGGCCAAGCGTGTCCCATGGCCACGGGCTGATGAGGATGCACCGTCTCCACGACCAGCACTAGACACAGAGCCTGCTTGCCCTCTCTTATTGGCTTGTGACTGTCTGCCTCTCCTTCTTGGCCTTCCAGACATACTAATGGCCTGTAGCTGCACTAAGCTGGGATAGAACACCTGTAATTTTCTTCAGGTAGCTTTATATACTGTAACCAGACAAGCCTGCCTGTCAGTAGGAAGATAACAGGAACGGATCTAGCTGAACACTGTGAGCAGGACGCACTGCACTAAATGTAAATAGCAGGAACGGATCTAGCTGAACACTGTGAGCAGGACGCACTGACTGCACTAAATGTAAATAGCAGGAACGGATCTAGCTGAACACTGTGAGCAGGACGCACTGCACTAAATGTAAATAGCAGGAACGGATCTAGCTGAACACTGTGAGCAGGACGCACTGATGCACTGACTGCACTAAATGTAAATAGCAGGAACGGATCTAGCTGAACACTGTGAGCAGGACGCACTGACTGCACTAAATGTAAATAGCAGGAACGGATCTAGCTGAACACTGTGAGCAGGACGCACTGACTGCACTAAATGTAAATAGCAGGAACGGATCTAGCTGAACACTGTGAGCAGGACGCACTGACTGCACTAAATGTAAATAGCAGGAACGGATCTAGCTGAACACTGTGAGCAGGACGCACTGCACTAAATGTAAATAGCAGGAACAGATCTAGCTGAACACTGTGAGCAGGACGCACTGCACTAAATGTAAATAGCAGGAACGGATCTAGCTGAACACTGTGAGCAGGACGCACTGACTGCACTAAATGTAAATAGCAGGAACGGATCTAGCTGAACACTGTGAGCAGGACGCACTGCACTAAATGTAAATAGCAGGAACGGATCTAGCTGAACACTGTGAGCAGGACGCACTGACGCACTGACTGCACTAAATGTAAATAGCAGGAACGGATCTAGCTGAACACTGTGAGCAGGACGCACTGACTGCACTAAATGTAAATAGCAGGAACGGATCTAGCTGAACACTGTGAGCAGGACGCACTGACTGCACTAAATGTAAATAGCAGGAACGGATCTAGCTGAACACTGTGAGCAGGACGCACTGACTGCACTAAATGTAAATAGCAGGAACGGATCTAGCTGAACACTGTGAGCAGGACGCACTGCACTAAATGTAAATAGCAGGAACAGATCTAGCTAAACACTGTGAGCAGGACGCACTGCACTAAATGTAAATAGCAGGAACGGATCTAGCTGAACACTGTGAGCAGGACGCACTGCACTAAATGTAAATAGCAGGAACAGATCTAGCTGAACACTGTGAGCAGGACGCACTGCACTAAATGTAAATAGCAGGAACAGATCTAGCTGAACACTGTGAGCAGGACGCACTGCACTAAATGTAAATAGCAGGAACGGATCTAGCTGAACACTGTGAGCAGGACGCACTGACTGCACTAAATGTAAATAGCAGGAACGGATCTAGCTGAACACTGTGAGCAGGACGCACTGCACTAAATGTAAATAGCAGGAACAGATCTAGCTGAACACTGTGAGCAGGACGCACTGCACTAAATGTAAATAGCAGGAACGGATCTAGCTGAACACTGTGAGCAGGACGTACTGACTGCACTAAATGTAAATAGCAGGAACGGATCTAGCTGAACACTGTGAGCAGGACGCACTGCACTAAATGTAAATAGCAGGAACGGATCTAGCTGAACACTGTGAGCAGGACGCACTGACGCACTGACTGCACTAAATGTAAATAGCAGGAACGGATCTAGCTGAACACTGTGAGCAGGACGCACTGACTGCACTAAATGTAAATAGCAGGAACGGATCTAGCTGAACACTGTGAGCAGGACGCACTGACTGCACTAAATGTAAATAGCAGGAACGGATCTAGCTGAACACTGTGAGCAGGACGCACTGACTGCACTAAATGTAAATAGCAGGAACGGATCTAGCTGAACACTGTGAGCAGGACGCACTGCACTAAATGTAAATAGCAGGAACAGATCTAGCTAAACACTGTGAGCAGGACGCACTGCACTAAATGTAAATAGCAGGAACGGATCTAGCTGAACACTGTGAGCAGGACGCACTGCACTAAATGTAAATAGCAGGAACAGATCTAGCTGAACACTGTGAGCAGGACGCACTGCACTAAATGTAAATAGCAGGAACAGATCTAGCTGAACACTGTGAGCAGGACGCACTGCACTAAATGTAAATAGCAGGAACGGATCTAGCTGAACACTGTGAGCAGGACGCACTGACTGCACTAAATGTAAATAGCAGGAACGGATCTAGCTGAACACTGTGAGCAGGACGCACTGCACTAAATGTAAATAGCAGGAACAGATCTAGCTGAACACTGTGAGCAGGACGCACTGCACTAAATGTAAATAGCAGGAACGGATCTAGCTGAACACTGTGAGTAGGACGCACTGACTGCACTAAATGTAAATAGCAGGAACAGATCTAGCTGAACACTGTGAGCAGGACGCACTGACTGCACTAAATGTAAATAGCAGGAACGGATCTAGTTGAACACTGTGAGCAGGACGCACTGACTGCACTAAATGTAAATAGCAGGAACGGATCTAGCTGAACACTGTGAGCAGGACGCACTGACTGCACTAAATGTAAATAGCAGGAACGGATCTAGCTGAACACTGTGAGCAGGACGCACTGCACTAAATGTAAATAGCAGGAACAGATCTAGCTGAACACTGTGAGCAGGACGCACTGCACTAAATGTAAATAGCAGGAACGGATCTAGCTGAACACTGTGAGCAGGACGCACTGCACTAAATGTAAATAGCAGGAACAGATCTAGCTGAACACTGTGAGCAGGACGCACTGCACTAAATGTAAATAGCAGGAACAGATCTAGCTGAACACTGTGAGCAGGACGCACTGCACTAAATGTAAATAGCAGGAACGGATCTAGCTGAACACTGTGAGCAGGACGCACTGACTGCACTAAATGTAAATAGCAGGAACGGATCTAGCTGAACACTGTGAGCAGGATGCACTGCACTAAATGTAAATAGCAGGAACAGATCTAGCTGAACACTGTGAGCAGGACGCACTGCACTAAATGTAAATAGCAGGAACGGATCTAGCTGAACACTGTGAGCAGGACGCACTGACTGCACTAAATGTAAATAGCAGGAACAGATCTAGCTGAACACTGTGAGCAGGACGCACTGACTGCACTAAATGTAAATAGCAGGAACGGATCTAGCTGAACACTGTGAGCAGGACGCACTGACTGCACTAAATGTAAATAGCAGGAACGGATCTAGCTGAACACTGTGAGCAGGACGCACTGCACTAAATGTAAATAGCAGGAACAGATCTAGCTGAACACTGTGAGCAGGACGCACTGCACTAAATGTAAATAGCAGGAACGGATCTAGCTGAACACTGTGAGCAGGACGCACTGCACTAAATGTAAATAGCAGGAACAGATCTAGCTGAACACTGTGAGCAGGACGCACTGCACTAAATGTAAATAGCAGGAACAGATCTAGCTGAACACTGTGAGCAGGACGCACTGCACTAAATGTAAATAGCAGGAACGGATCTAGCTGAACACTGTGAGCAGGACGCACTGACTGCACTAAATGTAAATAGCAGGAACAGATCTAGCTGAACACTGTGAGCAGGACGCACTGACTGCACTAAATGTAAATAGCAGGAACGGATCTAGCTGAACACTGTGAGCAGGACGCACTGACTGCACTAAATGTAAATAGCAGGAACGGATCTAGCTGAACACTGTGAGCAGGACGCACTGACTGCACTAAATGTAAATAGCAGGAACGGATCTAGCTGAACACTGTGAGCAGGACGCACTGCACTAAATGTAAATAGCAGGAACAGATCTAGCTGAACACTGTGAGCAGGACGCACTGCACTAAATGTAAATAGCAGGAACAGATCTAGCTGAACACTGTGAGCAGGACGCACTGCACTAAATGTAAATAGCAGGAACAGATCTAGCTGAACACTGTGAGCAGGACGCACTGCACTAAATGTAAATAGCAGGAACGGATCTAGCTGAACTCTGTGAGCAGGACGCCCTGACTGAACTAAATGTAAATAGCAGGAACGGATCTAGCTGAACACTGTGAGCAGGACGCACTGCACTAAATGTAAATAGCAGGAACAGATCTAGCCTAATCTAGCTAACTCAAATAAAATGACACTGTCTGTCTCTCTCTCTCTATCAGCACACCGGAACACACTACACAGGGCCGCCGTGCAGGCGGCCTTATATATTGTGGGGCGTGTACTAAATCCCCTGAGCCATAATTGGCCAAAGCCACCCTGGCTTTGGCCAATTACAGCTCTCTCTACTGACGGCGCTGTGATTGGCCAAGCATGCGGGTCATAGTGCATGCTTGGCCAATCATCAGCCAGCAATGCACTGCGATGCCGCAGTGAATTATGGGCCGTGACGCGCCACACGAATTTGGCGCGAACGGCCCATAACGTTCGCAATTCGACGGACGGTCGAACAGCCGATGTTCGAGTCGAACATGGGTTCGACTCGAACACGAAGCTCATCCCTAGTGGCCGGCTCAAATTTCATGAATCGGGGTTTACATCGACTTTAAGGTAACAGAAGGCTGGAGTTTGGCTTTAAAGGTTACTGGAGACAAAATGGCATAGAACACTCTTGTCATAGCAGCTGGTCTTGCAAGACCAAGTTCCATCATGGTCACTATCAGAAAGATGGCCCAGAGAAATTATGTCTAACCGCCTTTGGATAGAGTATAGGCAAAAAATGGTTGAAAGAGGCTAGAAGAGATCTACAGCACTGAGAATCAGTATAGGATGAAGAAAAAAGGGGGCGCATTCACCTGCCACATTCTTATATCTTATGGAAACTGTCACGTACCTGATCTGAGACTGAAATGACAAGGTTGGCCTCTCTTGTATCCCCAGCCCAGGTCCAGGAAGGTAGAACAGAGGGACAGGAAAAACAAGAGTGATGGCAGGTGTTGATAGGAGTGCTTGCAGCAGGAGATGCGATCCCAGGCAGGCTGGCAGAACATCAGTTCAGGAACAGTAGCTGTTAAAGGGGAGCTCCACAAGTGCCGCAGGTTCTGGATGAGTGGCTTGTCAGAGCTCCCAGCAGATAGGCAGTGAGGTACAGAATCATAAGGCAGAGATAAGGTCAGGAACAGAGCCGGGGTCAGGAACTGGCGACAAGGCAGAAACAGGATCCAAGTTCAGGTCAGAGGCAAGCTGGGCCAGCAACAAGGGAACATGAAGAGTAATAGCAGGATATGGGGAACAGCTGAAAGACCAGTCAGCACTTGGCAAAGGGCAGAAGCATCTTTAAATAGTCCATCTGGTGTCAACATGCACTATGCATGCACCCCTGCATTCCTGCGTGTATGGGTGCACCTGGTCACCATACTGTGGAGAATGCCACGTGTATGCGAATTTCTGCAAGCCAGATGTCTTCCAGGTCATCCAGGACTGTAACTCGATTGGAGGGATTTCCTCACTAATAGGTGTTATGATTAGGAGCTATTATCTGCGGGAAGCACATGAATATTTTTATCTTCTGGTGCTCGCTGTGCTGTATATGCTTTTGTTTGTTGATCACTACAATAAAGATTTTGGCATCCTTCTAGAGTGTGCAGTCATTCATCCATTTTTCCCTTGCTATAGGTAGTTTTATATCTGCTCCATCCTGAGGGCATCACTCTCTTTCAAATGGGTCTATTAATCATTTCTCTATTCTATATTATAAAAAACTTCATCAGTAAAGTATGCCAAATCACTTGATTTGTAATGTATATAGTGCTTAAGCAGAATTGGGCATTCTTTGGTGGTATATCCTGTTATTGGAGTCCCCAAGAGCTAAGAGGCAAATTTCAAATTGTTAGAGGGCACAATAAAAGAAAGGAAATTGCAGCTTGGGCTGGAGTCATCCTTTAACCTAAAATAGTTGTACTTCTTCAGAGACACAAGCACGTTTGCCACTTTTGCCTGTCAGTAACTACACATTTACCCTTCTCTAAATATTCCTTGCTGTATTGAAACAGCTCATTTGTGACTCCTTTAGCACTGAACACCTCTGTAGGCAAACACCTTCTCAGGAACATCAACCTGAATTGATTGATTATATTTTTTTTCCTGTTGCTCTAGGGAGTCTTGTCTAGCTCTCTCGCTGTCTGAGAATCACGCTGTCAATGACAAAACTACAATGTCCTTCTTGGAACACAAGATGCCTCATTCAAATCAGCCATGACTTATTTTTCCACCTTTTCACCGCAACGGTAGAACAAACCCGTTGTTTACCCCAGCCATGCTGGCAACATCTTTTCATGTTTTTGCCAGGATGTTGTATTTAATTTGTTAGAATGTAAAAATGCAGTTATTCTGAGTTTAATCAAACAGTTGTGTACTTTGGTCATATTATTTGTCAGCTGTGGGTTTTAACTCTCAAGGGACTCAAGGAAGAGGTGTTGCAAGTAGACAAGTAAGATGAAATGACACCCAAGGGGTTAACTTCCGCTATGTCTTCTGCTGCATTATGCCGTGATGCGTTCCTGGTCCCTGTGTAGTTAAATTAGCTGCAAGTCTCCTTTATGTTTTTCTGAAGGACGTAGCAGGCCCTGCATTGCAAAACATTGACGTCCAATCTTGAACAAGTGGGGTTAATCCATGTTCGACTTTAGGAGGAAGAAAGAAAAAAAATCCTGGCATGAAAAGGGATTTGAAGGTAAAACAAACAGAGTCCTCATTTGCATGTCTGCACCCAGAATCGCACTACGGTACATGAATTTTATGTTCCGTATGATGTTCGGGACTAAAATAAGCTCATAGCTGCTTTGTAAGGACAGTAGGTTTTCTTTTTTTTTGCCTTTCGTCCTTCCGTTTATCATTAAACAGATGGGCACTTACAATCCCCTTTTGACCATTTTATGAAATCATGATCACAATTCCAATTTATAATGAAAATAAAAGACTCTTCTTTCTGTTCCTGAAAGCAACAGTTGACCACGGGGAGATGGCTGTTTTCTAATATTTATTAGATTTCATTATTTTTGTTTAATGTCATGTATTTTATTCGTGCGTATAAAAGTACTAGCATGAAATGATCTTTAAATGAAAGGAAGAAGAGAAAATAAGTAAACCATTCATTGGTATAATTACGTAGGTGTATAGAATTATCCTTCTAAAGTGATATTTTTGAGGTTTATTGTTTGGCTGCTCTCTTAAGGTACTCATACATGGGCCTATTATTAACTATTAGTAACTAAAGAAGGTCATTTCAGACCTTCACTGCTAATGGTTTTAGATAATAATCAGTGCAGCGCTGGACAAAAAACAAAGTGAATAGTAATAAAATTAATATTACTAAAAAATTGATGACAACAATAAAAGTGATGATATAAGTACTATAAACAATCCATAGTATTAATGAACCACCGATGTGTAGATATTCATCAGTAGATAACTGTGCTCAAAAAGTCCATAATAATGATAACAAATAAATGGTGAAAAAAAGTCCAAAATAATGATAACAAATAAAATAGTGAAAAAAAGTCCAAAGATATAATAAGTGCAGAATCAATCCAGCGATGTAATCGATAGTGACACCCACCACCGGAGAGAAATAAAGGCTTACCAGAAAGCCTGTGACCGCCCTTATTCAGGGGGGTCAAAACAGGCTCAGTAGATCAACGTTGGTATCTTGTTGAAACCGCAACAGATGTCCTATGGATCACCCTCAATGTTGGCTTCTCATCAACAGTAGGAGATACTCAAGGAAAATGAAATGGTTCCAGGAAGGACCAGGTGGCCAATATTCAAGCAAGAATGAACCATAAAAAAGAGAGAAGGGGACTCCAGTAGTGCAGATAACCAGGGACGTTTAATAAAAATTAAATTAAAAAATACATTGCGCCAGGTTGCACATAAAGTGCATATAAATTGCAAATAAAGTGCATATTAATGGCAGATGCACTACAAAATATCAAATGTGAATGCACAAGATCAAACGTGTGTGCAAGAAAGATGCCAACAGGCACCAGCAGTGAGACAGTCACGACCAGCGAAACAGAAAACTCCACTGCTGTTAAAATTAAAAATGCGCATGCGCGATGTGAGTTCAGGTTGTGACATGCATTGACAAGAGTCTTTTGGTTGAACTAAAATATCTCGAGTACACAAGCAGGTCACCCTGACGGATGACAGGGGTTCACCAAAGGTGTGAGGTCTAAGCACTAACTGTATTCACCATAGCTCCGGATGGTGGACATGAGCAAGCTGGGTTCCAGTAGCAGATATAGGTAGCGATCAAGCAGAAGCATAGGCAGCAAACAAGTCAACGGTTGGTAACAAGCAGTTGTAGATTTGGATCAAGCAGATGCGTAGTCGTGGATCAAGCCAAAGGTCTATAATAAATAGTTGCAGGTTGGAATCAAGTTGAAGTGTAGTCAAGGAACATAACAAAGGTTGGTTTTGAGATATCGGCTGGACAGAGCGCAATAATCTGGCAAACGGGAAGTACAGAGACATGGCTTAAATCAGGAAGTTCATGGGAGGAGCAAAGAGTTCAAAGTTCACCAGAAACAAGAGACAAGACAAAAAAGTCCAAAGGATCAGACAGGGAGCTCTTCAGCATCTCAGGTGGCTCAGCTTGAAATGCTACTGCCAGGTGCAGTAGAGGCTGTGGGTTCAGATCCTGGTCATGACATAATGTCACTTATTAACACTGGCATTATTTTCTCTGCGATTAAAGCCGGTCAGTTGAAATTGTTCACTCACATATTCCAAGGAGGGATCCTTGAATTAAACACTGAATTTAGAAGAGAACATGTGGCCATAGCATCATATGAACAATGGGTGGCCTTTAAAACATTGTAAAGATCAGTATTTTGGATTGTGGGAGCAATTGGTAAATATTTCTCTCATGGAGGGGAGAGTCAGCACCAAGTTCCAGTATTCATCTTAATAGCACCGACACAGAGTTTGCAGTAGAGATGCACCACCAGCACTGGCACAGCAACCTCGGGAATGTTTTCAAACTTTTAGTAAAATTTACTTTAACCACTATTGTCAAATGGTGGCTGGGTGGGACATTTGTCGTTCCGGGTGGACATCATATGATATTTTTCTGGAACGCGTCAAGTGTGTGCCCCACGGGCCACGCTCTGGCGCGATCTCTCATCTGCTTTTTTCAATCAGGCACAGCGGATGACTTATTAGTGTACCGGCCTGCTGATGGTAGCATGAGATTACTATGGCCAATCACAGCAGATCAGATGACAATTGTAAACAATCCTTCCTTTCATGCCATTTATTGTGAACAATTGTGTTGCTAGCTGTGATTGTTTACAGTGATCACATGGTATAGACAAGGCTGGGTCACATCCTATCTGTACCATGTGATTAGCTGTGGCCAATCACAGCTAATTAAAACAAAACACACTGAATGCTTCTTTTGATAAAAAAGGTTGCTTATACCAGTGTTACAGCAATCATATTGTGAAAAAAATCCTGATACTTTCTCCATAGTAGTACAGTATTACTAGAGTAACATATTGCTCTGGTCACAGTGTGTAAAAAAAATCATAAAAAATGAAAAAAATGTCATTAAAAAAAAAAAAATTTTGAGAACTAGAAAAAAAATTATATATATATTTTTTTTTACATACTATCGCTAGTAAGTGTCCCTGATCACCGCCACACCCGTTATATGATAATGCTGTACTGCACTGGTGATAGAATGTAAAAAAAAAAGTGGAAAAAATCTTTTTTTTTTATTTCTTCATTTTCCAAAAAAATTGTGACAAAAAAATTACACTTCAAAAAACTCACCATGCCTCTTACCTAGTACTTTGGACTGTCTAATTTCCAAAAAGGGGTAATTTGATAGATATTTGTACTGTCCTGGCGTATTTGGACCTCAAGAAATTAGGCCGTCAGTACATCAGGATTGATCAATTTTCAGATACAGTATATACACAGCAGTTTGTGGACTATACCTCTCCTACAGACTAAATAATAAACACTGATTTGGGTTATTTTCACCAAAGAAATATAACAGAATACAGTTTGGTCTACATATATGAAGAAAGATTATTTATTTGCAAAATTTTATAATAGTAGCACTAATCACTTTTTTATTCAAAATTATCATTTTTTTTTCATTTATTTAGCAAAAAATAAAAAACCCAGTGGTGAATAAATACCACCAAAAGGAAGCTATATTTGTATGAAAAAATGCTAAAAATAAAATTTGGGTGCAGTGTTGCATGACTGAGCAATTGCCATTCAAAGTGTGACAGCGCTGACAGCTGAAAATTGGCCTGGGCATGAAGGGGGTGAAAATGCTCAGTATTGAAGTTGTTAAAACATTATAAAGTTCAGTTATTTGGATTGTGGGAGCAATTGGTAAAATGTTCTCTTCAGCCATGGAGAGGAGGGTCAGTGCCCAAGTCCAGTGTTCAATTCAATAGCACTGACACAGAGAGTCCGCAGTAGAGATGCACCAGCACTACCACAGCAACCTTGGGTATGTTTTAAATTCTTAAACTTTTAGTAAAATTTACTTTAACTGATGCAGTAGTCAAATTTCTAGTAAGCCTTTTTGGAAAATTAGAGCTCCATTAATCTTACCCTCTACCTCTTCTCTCCGATTTTTAACATGATCTCATTTCAAAGAACCTTAGTAAGTAATAGGAGGTAATGTGGCAGGCCCTGTCAAAGCACTTTCCCTCCTGCAAGGTGAAAAGTCAGCAGTACATATCAGGACTTGTGAGTTCTGATTTACACTGCAGAAAGAAGATAGTTATTGATATAGATGACTGCTTGGGGTCCTGACTGCTTAGCAAGTTATCAGCACTGTATAATTTTATGAAACAAAAATGTATAAGGAGAAAAGGTGAACGGGGGGCAGTAGGAGCCCCTGAACCTTGGAACTCTAGTGTTGCTCGTCTTGCTGCTCATAGCACCATTCTGGCGACTTGGGTTTACTGATCATAGAACTGTCAATGCATGGTAAAACTATAGCACTGCATCATTTATTCAGTATAGCATTGTGTCATTCTGATAACAGGGGACATAATGTAACAGAAATACTGTGCATGAGATTAGAGAGGAACTCCATGCAGGAAATCAGCTCTTTTCTTTTTGGAAGTGAACAAATACAACAGATCTGGATATAAGTGCCAATTTACAAAGCTGCATGAGTAATTTACTTGCACTGACTATTTTATCTCTGAAACTCACTATTTTATCTCTACAAAATATTCAGTCCACAACAAGAAACAACATTTTGGTGTGGAATTGTAAAGGAACAAATATCTATTAAAAGCCTTTGTCTCACAGTGTTCATTAGAAGTTGCTGCAGATCAGACAGAGCCTGCTCCATTTCTGGGCTGCAGGACATCCTAGGTCATCTAGCCATTCCAACCGTAGCTTGATGGTCCCTGCCCCTTTTATTCATTATCTTTGAGTTCTTTTAATCCTGGAGGTGTTTCGTCACATATGGCGACCCATCACGTTTGGCTGTCCGCTGGAGCGCGCATACGGGACGCCGCCATATGTGTTCCAACACTGTTGTTTCGTCAGATTAGACGACCGGTCAGAATGTGTAACGGAAGTGACGTTCCGTCGCTGCCATCTTGCTACATCCTGCACTCCTCAATAGTAAGGATACACTGAGAAGGGGAAAGCGGACATCTTGTTACACCCACCGGAGTTTTGAATTTTACACTTACTTGTAACAGTAAACTGAGTTTATATAGTGAAATACAGTACTTAGAACTACGTCTGACTGGTTAGTTAAATAAAGAAAATCTGTGTGCTTATAAGATAATATAAATTCAGTTATGTAACATTAACGCTAAACTCCTAGGACAAAAACTTCTATTTACGTACAGTATATGCGCCAAAACCAAAAAAGATATTAATCTACTTTGTGTGCAATAAATTTCTTTTAAAATGCAAATATTACCTTGTAAAAGCAGCAATGACATCATCACTGTGCTGTGCATAGGTTGTGTATCAGAGCTGTGGGAGGAGCCCAGCAGATTCACCCACTACAGGCTGCCTATAGAAAACTATGGGGAGGGTTTACCGAGATAAGACCGAATCAAAATTTTGCTATGTGGCCCAATCATATGTAGTTTCACCCATGCACCAAGACATTTTGATATCTGTATATGTACAACCCCTTTGCGCGTCCCTCCTACCTTCCATTATCTGCTTGCATTGCATAGAGAAGCACACGGAACCAGTGATTACATCACTGGATCTTATATAGGGAATGCAATAAACAGAATGAAATGTTTCATTTTAGGAATTTCATTAGCATATTGTAGAGGAGAATAGCAGAAACCAGAAATGCAACTAATGATTTATTTTTAAGAAAATATGCATGATAATTATGGTGAACTGCAGTTTATATACAAAATAAAATTGCTAAAATGTATGCGGTATGTATAGCAGATAAAATCTTTATTGAACTGAAAACAACTGATTGTTAAAATAAGTATAGGAATAAAAATACAGCACGCGTAATGCTTTTGTGAAATGACACTACTGAGGGAAAATTTCAAAGTACCAAAGGTTAAAAAACCATGAACCTCTTTCACTTCATGTACATGCCACTTCTGACTATACACAGGCCCTGGGTGAATTCCTCTGATACAGTTAGACTATCAAAACGATATTTTTTTTTCATTTAATAACTTTATATTCATTTTATAGTTGTCTTTTTTTGTATTCCCGAAAAGGTAAAACACATACAAACAATAGAAACATATAGATCAGGGGTGTAAAACTCAATTTCAGTGCATACTGCATCAGTGATATGGCTGCCCTCAAAGGGCTGGTTGTGTCTAAGATGTGCTACCCACAGAGGGTTCAGGAATGCGTTACATACAGAGTGCAGAGTTCAGGATTGCGATACATACAGAGTGCAGAGATCAGGAGTGTGTGATGTACAGAATACAGAGTTCATGTACAGAGCACAGGGTTTAGGGGTGCACTATGTACAGAGTTCAGGGTGTAGTGGTGCTCTACTTACAGAGTACAGGGTTCAGGGTTGCGCTGTGTACAGAGGGCAGGTTTTAGGGGTATGGTATGCACAGTGTGCAACCCCAACTCCAATACCCCCCCAAAGCTTCCTTCCATCTCTACTCTCTCCTACCTATGGCTCTAGTACCCCCTCCCTGTGTAGGCGGTTCAGCAGGGAGATCGTTTTCTCTCTCTCTGGAGATTTGTCCCAGCTGTGCCCCATCATGAGTGCATGCAGGGATCTGTTATATCTAGGAGCCGCTAAGAGCAAAGCTATTACTTTTAAACACAAAAGGCTTCTGTGTTTACAAATGACAGTGCGAAGCGGGAGTGGAGGGAGAGAGCCGGAGATGGTGGTATAGAGTTCCGCCATATTTCAGCTGTAAAACTGTATTTGACCAATGTGATATAGATAGTCATAGTACGAAGCATGAAGAACCTGGCTTTAACAGAGAGCTATCATTAGGAGGATACATAAACAGAACTGTGTCAACTACAATAATTCAGCAGGCAGATGGAGTAGGAATAACCATGGTGTGCAGTTGCAATAATTAGAAGATATAAAAGAGAGAAGGGGAGAGGGTAAGCATGTATCTAGGCCTCTGGAGAGAAAAAGCAGAGAGAATAACAGAGGAGACAGAGGGAAAGAGAGAACAGAGGAATTGAAAAGCCCCCCCAAAAATCGGGTATGCTTTGGAGGGGGGGGGGGGGTAACAGAAAGGGACCCGAAGTGGCTAAATAATATGGGTATATACAGGGCTATGGAGACAGAACAAAAAGTAGATGGAAAATAGCACTCAATCCATGGTTCCAATACCTTCTGGAATTTTGTCATTAAATTGTTTTACTTAGCAGTGAGCTTTAAGCTCATAACTTGTGAGATCTGATGCTTCACTTCCATTAAAGGAGCAGTTAGGATTTTCAATGCATGGGCTATTACTCATTTTGCCACTGTAATTTTTTTTTCAACAAGTTGGAATCTGGTGCACTGGTGCATCTGGTGCACTAGCACTCAATCCATGGTTCCAATACCTTCTGGAATTTTGTCATTAAATTGTTTTACTTAGCAGGGAGCTTAAAGATCATAACTTGTGAGATCTGATGCTTCACTTCCATTAAGGGAGCAGTTTGAATTTTCAATGCATGGGCTATTACTCAATTTGCCACTGTAATTTTTTTCAACAAGTTGGAATCTGGTGCACTTTTCACGTTTTTTATTTAAAAGGACCTCATAAGTCCTTACGAAAAGACATGCTTGCAGCAGTGCATGTCATTTGACAGACCCAGGTGCAAAAATATCTCACCTTTGGGTAGTCCCAATAAATATTGCTAAATGAGTCCTCTACCCAACAACCACGAAAACACAATAGAATTGTGTGGGATATTTATGAGGTGACCAGATACAAGAAAAGTAGGAGTTTATAATTTGCCTCTACCCGCAAAATATGGCCTGAACTACTGGCTATATTGGCCCAAAACCGGCTTTAGTCCTCCTTTGCTATATGTTTGCCCAAGTCTCTTGCCTATTTAAGAGCATAAAAGGGGAGGGTACATGAAGCTTCTGAAAGCAAAAGGAGGTACACCAGCGTGATGAGTCCTTGGTGCCTTGGATTATTTCATAGAACTTCTTTGAATGCTGTAAGGGAGGACAGGTCAGACTTATTATGAACATGTGATTGGATGAAGTGCTTAATTTGAAAATATTGGAAAATATATCTTGTGTGGAGTTTATGTTTATTCTTGAGGGTTTCAAATGGGACAATGCCAGTTTGTTAGAAGTTCATAATGAGTGCATTAAAAGTGTGTAGTTAAGTACAGTTTGTAACAGAGTCATGTTTGGAAGGCTAACAGGTTAGTGTACAAGCTAAACAAAAATGGCAACCACCCCAATTTATAACTAGCCTTAGAAGCAAGGTGCACATAGAAGGGCCGTGCACATCACATACAAACAAAAAAAGTCCCAGCACATTTCCTAGTTAGTCTGCAAAAAAAGAAAACCAAAAAAACAACAAATTGTCCCTGTCTAAGAATTCATGCTAAAAACAGAGGGCTTCTATGTGGAAGCCGCGTTCTGCATTTAACTTTCATCTAATGATCATTTTATTTCCAAGTGACACAATCACATGACCATTTTGTATCCAGAATTAGCAATTACATTATGAAACAATCATTTACATCCAGCACATGCAATTAAGTCATCAAATGATCATTTTACATCCCTGATGCAGGGATGCAGCTACACCATCAAACAATCATTTTTGATGAGCAGGATTTGCAGTTACAACATCAAATCACCATCTTATGTCCAGGATGTGCAGATACACCATTACATGATCATTTTTTTTTACATTCAGCAAGCCCATCCTCTATAGAAGTATGTGCCTCACCTGTCAGAGGCTTTCTCGGTTTAATCAGCAAAGAACAAAAGCACTTGCTTGACAGTTTTTCAGCCCAGCAGATCAATGTCCCATTGGTCAGTAATAGTTCACTGTGATCGTTTTCAGTCAATAATTCTAAAATACGGGTTAATCATTTTTTTACTTTACTGTTTTAGGCAGAATACTAGGAATAAAACAACCAGAAGTTTATTTATGTATTCCTTGAAAAGACGTGAAGTTATTTTTACCTTACTGTCAGATCACATCACACGTTGAAACGATGTATTCAGTCTGTCACAACCTCTTCAAACCGCTCTGTTACTGTAGTATTAAACAGAATACTTTGAATGGTGAGTATAGGAGAAGGAAATATTGTACTTAGGTTTTCCAGTATTAAAGAGTTTCTTGTGCTTTGGCCTTCTCTAGTCCTGAATATATCTATAATACCTCTTTGTTAATACAGCAGGTCTAGCATTAGGTGTGATCGTTTCATTCATTATCTAGCTATTTAGACTGTCTATAAGTGACACTAACATCTTCCATAACCTAACCACAACCTAACCCCCTTACCAGTGGCGGCCCATCCATACAGGGTACAGGGGCATGGCCCCCCTAATCCATGCATCCGGCCCCTAATCTACATGTAGGGCGCCGAACGCATGGATTCCTATTTTTTTTTTCAGAAGCACATGATTAAAGCCGGAGGGTGGGCTCGGGGCCCAGATCACTGCGCCCCAAGCCCGAATTAATATTCGCTATTGTCTTCCTGATTCTCCTCCTGGGCCAATCAGGAAGCGGGTCCTGAGACCCGATTGGCCAAGAGGAGAAGCAACCATATTGGCCACCAAAGAGGAAGCCGCTGAGGAGGAGGAGACACAGGGGAAGCCACCGAGCAATTGGAGACGCAGGAAGGATCCGAAGCTGGATCCGAAGCTGCCCGCAACCTAGATGGGGTAAGTGCGGGACTGGTGGGCAGTGAGCCACTGCTCCTTACAGTGGCATTTAGATATATATGATGCGGGAAGTAACAGTGGAGAAGGAGCCTTAATTTCGTGGAAGGGAGTTTAACAAGACACATGGCCACTCATTAAAATTAGAAGAAAAGAGGTTTAACCTTAAACTACATAGAGGGTTCTTTACTGTAAGAGCGGCAAGGATGTGGAATTCCCTTCCACAGGCGGTGGTCTCAGTGGGGGACATTGATAGTTTCAAGAAACTATTAGATAAGCACCTGAACGACCGCAACATACAGGAATATACAATGTAATACTGACATATAATCACACACATAGGTAGGACTTGATGGACTTGTGTCTTTTTTCAACCTCACCTACTATGTAACTATGTAACTTAAGGTGCTTAATTGGTGTAGAAGGTAGGCTTAAGGGGGTTGTAAACCCTCAAGGTTTTTCACCTTAATGCATTCTATGCCTTAGGGTGAATAACCTCCTATGGTGCAGAAGCCCCCCCGAGCCCCACTTTTCCTTACCTGAGCCCCGTAATTTCCGCCACGGGAACATGCACACCAGCTCCTGCCGGTGTCTCGTGTCCTGATTGGATAGATTGATAGCAGGGCAGCCATTGGCTCCCGCTGCTGTCAATCAAATCCAATGATGTGGGCGCAGGGGGGCAGGGCGGAGTCCTGCTGTCTGTGTCAATAGACGCAGCAGCAGGCCCAGCACGGGTATGTAGGTTAGTTTGTTGTTCTTGTATGATGACAAAAAGCTGCAGTCCCTGCAGTCCCTGTAAGTCAATGGCTCCCCTGAAACCCCTGATAGCATGGACCATGGTTTGCATTTGACAGAATTTCTGTTTTACCGAGACTGTGAGTAAAAGATGCTTCTCCAGTGCGATTTGTTGACTCTTTCCTTTTCTCTGAAAGAAGCGCTGACAAATTACAAGAACATTTATGTGTAAATTGCCCTACTGTTCTGTGCTGAGGGCAAAGCCACATAATGAAAGCCAAGGAATAATTTTTATTTGATTTTAATGTGGACACCTAAAGCTGTATAGAAGCAGAGCAGCTGCAATAATTCTCCTATCTCTGAGTGCATGCACTTATGAGCATAGACTTATGAATATAGCCCCTATCTTCAATTAGTCTGCCTTACGCTACAGTAATCCTACTTCTAAAACACCTACACATCTTAGCAATAATCTTTATTTTTAGATTCAATTTTACAGGGAATGTTACGGGCACAATTTACTTGCCCAATCAAGCTTACAATCTAATTTTTGCAACCTGGGATACAGGCAAACAAGCTGCTTGTAATAACCCATAATCCCAACTGCTGTCTGTTCTTTCCGTTAGGAGCTTTGAATCAATATAGATTGTTCACCTAAAGGCTCCTCTGCCTATTAAATCTGAATTCCAGGCAAACAGCTACATAAACAGTTGAAGTATGCAAGCTTTCTTATTTACCAAAGGGTTTGTAATTCTGTTCAGCACTGTTTGTGATTTATAGACCTCTAAAAGGAGAGTAACATCACCTTCCCTAAACGGTCACAAAATAATAGTTTTTGGTTACAATAATTTTTTATTGGTGGAGGTATACCAACAGTCACGCCCATACAGGGAGTAAACATTTGATAGCAAGTGCAAACAATTAGGATGCAACAAACAAACATTTATATCAGTACGTTTTCTGGGCTTATAGGTGGATGTTGATTGAGCCCCCTAAAAGAGCAGAATGGTCAAAGCTTTTCTTGGGCATACTTTTCTTTTGGGTCACAGGAGTACATTTACTTTTGTCCTCTTGTGACCCAGATCAAGCTGATATCAGGCTATTGCCCGCTAACAGGGATACACCACGCCAGGCTCTGGAAGGATCCTGACAATATTGGTTGGATCCACCTGGCTGCCTGATTGACAGCTGGCTCTACTGTTCAGTGCGTGGCAAAGAACCGGAGGCAGCCATGCCCACCATATGCCCACCCCTCCCTTTGCCTGGTGCTTCAGTGAGCACTGGAGGAACGGAGCGGAGAGCAGTGATTGACACGACCTTCTCTCCTCTCAGAGCAGACTGAGAACTGAGCAATCAGTGGTAATGTGTTCGGTCTTATAGCTGATGTAGGACAGCTGCAGCATCACACAGATGCTGCAGCATGGAGGTGAGTATGTATTTTTTTCCATACTTTCCATTCTTTAATCCCTTGGCACCGGCCATACACAAATATGTGGCCTCTTGGCCGCGTGAATTTCTGCCAATACACCTGTGCCGAGAGCGCGCTGCATGCTCCTACCACAGTTACCGTCGGCTAACAAAAAGCTCCCAATTGCTCCTTGTGATCGGGAGTTTTCAGATCACATGACCGCCATGACAGCTAATCACGACAGTTGCTTGATCTTAAGCCCCGCCCTGCCTTTTGGCGTCGTAAACCTCTTAAACCCAGAAAGATAGGACGAAGGTCTGGGTAGGGAAGAAGAGGCAACAAAAGGGTAATGGGGGGAAGATACAGCAGAATGTCCCCCATGGGCTCGGGCCAGAGGCTCCAGTAAATGAACTGTAGACAACTCAGTCTAGAAGAGTTCAATGAAGCATATGTGCTCTGTGCCTGACGTACCAGTGTATTTGTATTAAAAAAGTATCCTGTTGTCTTTGTATTGCTTCCCAATGCTGTATCTTGGCCTAGGCCAACAAGGCTCAGGCCTAGGACAGATCTTTGCAGGGGGGGCAGCACAAAAAGAGTCCCCGGCAGCTTGCACTACACTTTTAGTGTAGTGCCAGTCTCATAGGGCAGACTGGGCCAGCAAGGCAAATTGGTCTGTCGCCCCCATAAAGTGGCTGCACTGCTGCTGGTATGATAATACCATCAGGGCCGCCATCAGGGGGGAACAGCCCATACATATGTAGGGGGTCCAGGCGGTGGACCCCAACCAATGAGTTGTTGTGCGGGCGGCCGGCATTATGCCACTGTGGGGGAGGGCCCTAAAGCTTCTAGTTTTGACTGTCCTACCCTTGCATCAGTTTATAGGAAAGAAGATTCTGTTATTTTCAAAAATTTCTTCTTAAGTATATTACTTCCAGATTCTTAGATTCTAATCTTTTTTTTTTTGCATTTTTAATGCCTCGGAAGAAGTCATCTATGACGAAACATGTCAGACTGTGCTGCATGCTGATGTCATCCTGTTTACACTGATCCTGGAAGCGCATGTGTTGTTTTGCCAGCAGCAAAGACTGTACAGTTGGCATATATATATCTTTTTGGATGTAAGTGCAACTTTTAATTGTTTTAATAAATTAGTAAACAATTTTACATTATTAGAGCATCTCTTTCCCTTTATACATTCGCCCATGTGAATTGACGTGGCTGGTCTGGAGTTGAGGAGAGACAGTCCAAGGTCCATAGAGGGGCATACAACATCTCACAGATGGTTGTGATTATTTCTCGCTTGACCTTTCTAGAAATATCTGGTAAGTGCCCTTAGTATCAGAGGTGGTGGTATTCACATAAGGAGTCTTTTTCACTTGGGGTCCTGGAGCTCTGATTGAACTTTTAACGAAGACCACTTTAAGATTTTTTCACCATTTCATGTGGACTCAATTCATTATATTGTATT
Source organism: Lithobates clamitans (assembly GCA_037952925.1). Classification (NCBI taxonomy): domain Eukaryota; kingdom Metazoa; phylum Chordata; class Amphibia; order Anura; family Ranidae; genus Lithobates; species Lithobates clamitans. The sequence goes on from JBBGZY010000992.1 coordinate 10,372,818, forward strand.
TTTTAAACAATTTATATGTAGCGTGACTTCGTTGATTTATATTTGCATTTTTAAACCCTCAATAAAGAAGGCCATATGGAGTTCCCAAAACATGTTGGCTTCTTTGATCAAATATAAAGACCAATGGAAGCTAATTTGGACAAACACTTTTGGAATGACCCTCTCTTCGCTTTTCCCTCATCTTCATTTGTACAAGAACAAGGCTGAAGCTCATATACTATAGAAAACAGACCTATAGGCCTAAAATAGCTCACCAAATGAAGGCCCTTAAAGCGCTTGTTACCCCAACACTTCATATTCCTGATATATGCCTGCTGTACCATGTACTTATTTGAGAAAGTATCCTCTTCTCTTTGTGTGAAATCCCTGGTGTTCCTCCAAGTCCCTTTGCTTTCCTAATAAAAACTGACCACACTAAGCAGGAGAACACAGCGTGGTCAGTTCTCTAGCTATGCTGGGAATTTAACCTGCTCCTCCAATGATCAGACTTGTCCTAGCACGCCCCTGCTGCAAAGCCATTCACTGGGAAGCTTAGTGTGCTGCTGCTTCTCCTCCCTAGCTCTTATGCAGCTGAGAACAGAGGGAATGTGAGATCACTTATAAAAAAATATCTATCTATATATCTATCTATATATCTATACACAAATATTTTTCCTTTAATTTCTAATTTAAACTGAATGGGTTGTTTTACAAGGTGATCTTTTACAATCACTTAAAGTGTAAGTTATGCTTTAACCCCTATATGACTCAGTTAATAAAAAAGACGATTGAAATGGCTGCATTCCTTGCACAGGCATGGCTCTGTACAGTCTGCCTGAGTCCACCAACACCTTTTTATTCTCCTGCTCATATTAGAACTTCGTCTTTCTTGCATCCTTGTGGTTTGACATTAATGTGAAATTCTTCTGGGCCTGAGACTTTGGAATGTCACAATCGCTTGGCCTCTGATATTTACTGAGCTTCTTAGCTGGGAACAAATCTTTCTAAAGTATTACATGGACAAGTCCTTTCTCATTTTCACTTTTTCAATTATGTTTATTTTATATTATTACCCGTTTCGATGTATTATATCCTTTAAAGCATGGCCCTAATGTACTTATTATTTTCTGTCAGTTCTGTAAAAATATGTTATATTTTAACAAAGAAAGTACTGCAGAGTTGAGTTGAGTTTGCTAAAATGGTATAGTATTAATATTTAATTGGTAATAAAGAGATTTTAATAGCTATTAATTAAATATGCTTTACTGAAATACAATTTAATAAAACAAAAGCCTTAATAAAAGTAAAGTAGGACATATTCCCGAGGTGTTTTTTATTTTGTAAAAGAAATGAAACAGGGCTATAATCATGTTTTTATGCAACACATTTTATATTTCAGAAACATAAAACTTCTTCCCAGCTTTGTATTACAAATAAGGCGCCTAGGTTTTTGTTTTTTTCCATAGAGTGCTATGAACTTGTTTGGCCTTGTTGGGGTTTACATGGAAAGATTGTACTAGTTCATGCTACTGATAGCAACCAATCAAATTCATTCTTTTCTTCTACTAGTGCAGCATTGGAAAATGAAACCAATAATCTGATTAGTTACAATGGGCAACACAGTCTGTGTGAGTCAATAGACATAGTGCCATTGACTTACTAAAGGCAAGTACGGTAGGCTGTTCACTCTGCAATAATAGTAAATAAAGCAAAGCCCTGCTGATGTCCATCAGCCAATCACATGCAAGCAAGATTACTTTTTTATCATTTTTTTTGCAAGTGGTTCGATGTTCTTTTCAAAGTTAATTTTTTCCCACATTCACTAACTGAAGGAAAGTGCCACTAGGTGATAAACGGACTTTCTGTATATACTGTTATTAGTACCGGGACAGGATCATCTAGCACCCAGAGCAAGGATGCAGAACTGCATCCCCCTCTACCACTATTAATATATGTTGTACCACCCTGCATCCATTTTTTCCCCTTTGCTTCACTGTGCCTATGGCAACTTCCCCTCCTGCCCACCCCTTGTTCAGGTCCTGACTGTTTATATTGCATAACAGCCACTGAACACTAGACTTGTAGCTTGTGTTGCTTTGAGGAAAAAGCATTCAGTAACTGATCAATTTAATGAGAAACCAGACTCTGGAAACTGTGCCCACAGAAAAGGAGGCAAAGGGTAAAGGTCTTGTCACCAGTATTACCTGTGGTGTGTCTGCAATTTATCTATTCTCCATTACTGACTTAACCTGGCCATACAATGATCAAAATTTACCCTTTTCAAAAGGGACCAGGTGAATTTTCAATCAGTTTGTGGCATACTCCACTTGACAGATGTTGATTGTTTAATAGACTCTTGTCAAATGGACATATTGGGAAACAGCGTGCCGCTGTCAGAATACAATGTCCCAGTAGGGGGATTCCTCCATTCACCTCTTTTGTGGCTGAATGCAAAAACCAACAGTGTATTACCAAACTTACTCTGTCTAATTTTGCTCTGTGTCTATGCGTGGAGGTGACCATTTTGGTAGAGGCAAGGCTATGCTTGTAGCAAAGCCTCCAGCAAGGAGAACATTGAGCGGCGCAGTAGTGATATCAGCAAATTTCACTTCAAAAATTCTCGAACTAGCAGTCAGAGGCAGATGCTTTACACCTTACACTGCATATATTAAGCTATGAAGCTGTAGATACATGAGTAGACACTTTCCCATAGCAGGATGTGCTCTGCTATTTATCAGGAAAACTCCAGGTACTGCTTAGGCACAATTAATATTTCTATATGACATAGCAAAGCTATGCTTTTTTTAACTCAGGCCCACTTTAACAACATACATTATTAATTAAGCATAAACCTGATTTAAAGATAATATGGTTCTTGGAAGGAGGCTAAATAAAACATTCAAATAGTCTGGTATTGACTGTAGCGTCTGCCATGCACCTGATCATGACAAATGATCACAAGTTGTTGTCCGAGAAGGATGAACAGTCAATTTTAGTAAATGACACAAATCTGCAATCACATTACTTGTACAAGGGTAGGAAAATACAGACCACTCCACTTATTTACCATAGAGGGGACTCTAATTTGAGTCTTACGGGTGGGAAGTGAGTTGATGAACATAAACCCTTGGGGAAATCAGCTGAGTCTCTACATAAAACAAAAGCAGCTAGAGATCATTAGTAAATGTAAAGCTGTAGGCTACAAGGTCTTATGTACCACCTCTGCAAGAACTCATGTCATCGATATTGAGCCAGGAGGTAAGACTAACAGTGACCCTAATATGACCTTGAAAATTGGTTCAAATGATTTCATAGATCTCACATGGCCATCATGTTGTTTTACTGTGCTATCACAGACATCTAAGTGGGGTTTTTATTTTCCCTAACCCATCACAGATTTTTATGAGAGTGGGGATAAAAATAAATGAGAACCTTTCACAGGATCCAATGGTACATATTACTAAGCATCACAGCTGGAATAATCACAGTTATTGAGATCTAATGATTTACAGGTGGCATGCAATTATGAAACCTCCAGGCACCAGAGATCTTCTCGCTGTTGTAGTATATTAATTTTGTACCCAAAAGAATTTTATAACCAGCTGTAGTCTGTTAATGAATTAGAAACAATATTGTCCCTGATTTTTATATTGGTATGTTAAATGAGAATTATTATTTCTGTCCGTCCCCTCTTACTCATTGGGAACTACGCTGAAGGCAACCAAACTTTGTATGGTTCTTCAGCACAGTTCAGAACAGGCAACATATTTGACATGGCAACTTCAGGAATGGATTTTCCATTTGGCAGGAAAGCTAGCAGTAGTTAGCCACACTCAACAGGACTTATTATATAGCATTATAAACCAAGTCCAATTGAATGTCCAGAGAAACCTAAATTTACTTATAAAAGAGCGTCTACCTTGAGAGATCGTTTAGTCAAAAGCGTGATTGATCCCCCCAAAAGATTATTCTCTTTTTTCACAGGTAAAGGTTTTTATCCTTGTAAACGCTGCTACGCCTGTACCCGAACCAAACATCCAAATGAAAAGGTTTTTTCATTTCAGTCCAATAGTAATGGTACCATGTTTGACATTAATGAGTTTATTGGATGCAATACCGAGGGGGCTGTATACGTTTTGGAGTGTAGCTGCGGCCTCCAATACGTGGGCCGCACCAAAAGATTACTAAGGATCCGTATTAAGGAGCACGTCCAAAACATTATAAAGGGCTTTGACAAACATAATGTTTCTAGGCACTTCGACAAACATCACAACAGAGACCCTAGACATTTTAAATTTTGGGGTATCGAACCCTATACCAAACCATGGCGAGGAGGGCATAAAGTGAGGATTCTAAGCAAACTGGAGTCCAAATGGATATTCTCCTTGGACACTTTGGCCCCAAGGGGACTCAATATAGAGTTCGATATAAACTGCTTTATAAGCGATTTTTAGTCACCCCCTGCCCCCCTTTTTTTTCCTCTTTCTCCTACGCCCCCCTTTTTTCCTTCTCAAGCATATTTTGTTTCTCCCATATCTACTAGATAGCATTATTGAATATAATATAATACTATATACTGTATACCACAGACTTATCCATCTATATGCTGATTTACTGTATAATATGATGTGGCTTCTTGGTGCGTTTTTATACTCTAGCGTTTATCTGCATATTATATTATTATTGTGTCAGATGGTGTGTGACACCTCCCGAGCTCCTGTTTTTAATCAATTATTTTTTTTATACATACCTTTTTTATATCATATATATATTTTTATTTTTATTTTTTAAGTTTATAGGTTTCCCACATTTCATGCGTTTTTTTTTTTTTTTTTTTGGGACACTCCAGAGGCTTGTATTGTTATGGGAATAATGTGGCTTTCCCATACCAACATTAGTGTCTTATGTTTTATTCAGTACTTAATTTTGTCCCTAAAAATGTATTAATACATCCGATCACCATTTAAATATTACCTCTTTTCTGATGTGAGTAGTCCTCTGCCCCATAGGCTGGAGCGCTTTCACATACATATTATTTTTCATCTTTCCTCTTTTATATATTTTTTTGAGGCCCTCACATTAATGTGACTGCTAGTATTTGGGTCTCATCCCCCTTTTTTTCCCTATCTTCGTATATTTTTTCCGGCTGTGTTCATTACATTAACATGTCATTCTGCCCGTTCTTATATATGTGACCCTGGGAAAATGGCCGCCAGGCACTGCATCACTATTCACCATCAGCGTCCTCCGGGAAAATGGCCGCCGTGTATCCATTACGCGGGGACCATTTAAAAGCATTGGCTTTCTATCCCGTGTTATCCTCTGAAGAAGTCACGTGACGTGATGACACGCGTTAGGAGCACGGGACGCTGCCACACAACAGCTGATGTTACGAGCACGGCGCTCGCGGAGTTTTACCCCCCAGCTGTCTACTTTTGTAAGTTCATAAGTGTTTTCATACAAAGTGTGTTTGTTGTACGGGATTACGCTATATGCGGTTTTCTTGTCTTGTTACTACATCGTTTATATGACGTATGACGGGTGGTGAGCTACAGGAGATGTGAGATGTTAGAGGGTCCTATGGCCAGCGGTGTGGATTATACGAGTTCGGCACTCGTGGATTGAGGCTTGCGCTCATCTGTCACAAGTGAGTGCAACCCCCCCCCCCCCCTCCTTCAGCTCGCCAATCCCCCCCATTTTCATACGGTATCACACCATATGCTGTTCATGTGTTTTTTTTCGCATGTGATACCACTGCATTTATGAGCCATACCATCTGCTGCAACTTTTCTGGATTCCATCTCTTACTGGGCGTCTAACACATATGCTGTATACCTTACAGCCGTAAGGTAAGGGGCCTGTGTTCACTGAGGTGCCCCCATCGAAGACCACCCCTTTTCACCTGTCATTTGTTGGCTGTTTCTTTGGACTGCGACTCAGCATTATTACACTTGGTGGTGGGACTGTCGTTTATATGCAACACCATTTTTATATGTTTTTTTTCAGAAGTTTGGGAATATTATTTCCTTCTGCCATCATTATTGTATTTATTTTATATACTTTTATGTTGCACTCTGTTTTTTACAATTTCATTGGTCAAGTGTCTCTGATGTATGTATAAGACCATTTGCTATCCCTTATCCACTTTTTGTGCACTTAGTGTTATATGTATTTATTGTTTTTATATTTCATCAGCTTGATTGCCCCTTTTCATCATATGCATTGCTCACCTCTATGTGATCTAATATCACCTTGCCTCCATGCTTACACTATTTAGTGGTTTTTATTTATTTGTCTACTATATGCATTAGCCAGTGTGCCTTTCCAGTCATTCACTACTTACACTTACCAGTGTGCTGTTTACATTCATTTTCGTTTTATTGGTATTATCTTTTTCTTTAGGTCACCTGACATGTCTGCCATATGCACTGTAGTGTAGTTTCCCCCTTTCCCTATCCCCTTCCCTATCACAGCGCAACTACCACCCCCCTAGTATTTATCCAATTGAATGGAACCTTCACAGATATTTCAGAGGGGCAATTTAAAGTATCAAAACCCAAAGATTTTTTTTGGCTTTGGATTAAGTGGGGAAGCGCTAGAACATAGTCAGGGTTTTAGTTGTTTTTGTGCTCCCAACAGGAACCTTCTCTATTCGTCCTGGTGACTATGGTCAATGGAACAGAAAATGAGGGAAAATTCATAGATTTGAGTTGTCTCCACAATAGGAATAGAGGAACTCTTCCAATGGTGACAGATGGCAAAAAAAGGATCCATTGTTTTCTCTAGGATCTCTAAGTGCCCCCTATCAAGTTTTATTAAGATTAGATAAAATAAAAATTTTTAACATGGGGACTGTAAACAATTTAAATGGCATGTTCACCTTACAATGCTGTGTGCCACAACACATCCACTGTCATGCATGGGGGTGCAATGTAGAGCACTACATTAGCAACCCCCACAACGCAAGAAAAAGTAGTGCAGGCTGCACTGTGTGCATTGTGATGTGTTGTTGTGCATTGCAGCACAGGCACAGCTGCATTGTTAAAGGGTAACTCAACTTTCATGTGAAAAAAATAGCAAATAAAAAAAATAAAATAATAGCATATACAATTGGGACACAAGTCATATTGTAATTGAATGTTATTAAAAATGACCTTTCCTTTTCAATCTGCAGCTCTGTAATTTTCTGTAAAGTGCAATGCAATATGACTACCTGAAGGTATTCTGTACACAGAATGTGTACAGAACACCCCCAGAAACATAATGTCCTGCTTTAGTGATTGGCTCACTGATTTTACCAGAAGTCTACACTAAGATACAAGTCAGATTTTTGGCATCCCCTGCATCAAAAATTACATTTTTGGTAAGAAACGCTCAATAGGAAATAACATCTAAAGGGATGCAGTTTTCCTTGTTAGAGCTCTACAGCTGCAGCAGCTGGTTGGTAATTATAAAACCACTCCCATTAGACTCACTCAGCACATAGGCACAGAGGAACAAACAGTGATTTCTTCAGAATAACAAAAGGTAGGAATCTGCATCAAGTTTGTTAAAATCCTTGCAATGTACTGTATATAGAGCAATATATTAAGCTATGCAGGAGTTGTGTCAGACTTCTACAGAGAGACTGCTGCTTCCACAAAGAGCAAATGTCCTTTTCTATAGTATGCCAGGAGGGGACAGACATTTCTACTCAGGCTCAAAGCTCAATTTGGCTTTTCATTTTAGTTAATAGTAACTGTCAGGATAAAGCTGTTCTTGCACAGGTTTCAAAGTGTGTTGCTTGGCATGCAACCCCCAGCTGCCCACTCTTCTCAGTATAAGTTTCTGTGCTCATTAGGTATTGAGTTGCACCACAATGACCTGAACACTGTACACAGTGATTTGGCCAATTTATTTCATTTGCCTCATTCATATTGTCACTGCAGGTCAAAAGGAAAAGTACAGTTGCTGGATCCTGTGAACAGAGCTTTAAATGTATTTAAACGCAAAATCTATCTTTTTAGTACATTTGATGGCATGCCTCAGTGAATACAGTTTTCTTAGAGTGGAAGTCCGGTCTAAACTTATCTAAGCCTAAATTTACTCTCACCCCCATTCTCATCACTATACTAACTACCTTGTAAAGGAAAGATGTGTACACGTACCTAATCTAAGGGCACTCCATTCTAGTCATGTGACCAGTGCTGGCTTCAAGGTAAAGGAGGGACAGTGGACAAGGATGGCTTATAGTAAGTCAATGGGTAATGGTACCGTCAAAGCTCTCCAGCCATTGTCTCTGCTCCCTTTTCTCCCCTGAAGCCAGCTGCTGGGCAGATCACGTGACCACACTAGAACACCCTTAGATTGGGTAAGTAGACATATCTTTTCTTTACAGGGTAGTTAGTATAAGGCTTAGAAAGCGGATGGGAGTAGATTTAAGCTTAGATATGTTTAGACCTGACTTCCTTTTTAAGCAAATACATTTTTGTGAATCTGTTTCTAACCTGGAAATCCTGTCAGTAACAGCACTTCATGTTGAAGATTGACAAAGCTATGTCACTGCTTTACAATTAGTTGCAGAGTTGTCAGCCTGCTGTACGCTCCTTTGGTTGGCCACTGGGCTCTTTATCTGGTCTGCAATCTAAAGGTATACTGATACTAATTAAGAGGCAGAAGTTTAAGCTGCCTATAGATGGATAGATTTTTGTTCGAAAGTTCATAGAAAAATCATTAATTAGAACCTTCTTTCTTACCACCAGTCAACTAATTTTGTTCAAAAACCCTTAACATTCCATCCAGACCTGCTATTTGAATGGTATCCCAGAAGTATTAAACAGGTTTTTTTACAATACATAATACATTTAAGCAAACACATTGTGAAAACAACAAATCATTAAAATGTATAAACCGTTTTATTACCAAATTCATATTAGAAAATGCAGAGAGGACATTTACAAAAAAAAAACATTAAAATAAAATACAGTATATGGGACTCAATTGACAGTTCAATGAGGACAATATGTTTACACGTTTCATTTGGTATCCCGTATATTTGTATTGTCTTATAACAATGTAAACTGTACAGCCCTACAATAAGGGTGCATTCCAAGGATTGGGGAAACCATTGAGCCCCACCCAACTCGTGGGGAGACCCTCAAGGCAACAGAAGAACCCACTAGCCAAGCCAGGACATGTCAATAAATAAATAGGACTACATACCCCTTGAAATGTTCCACATATTGTCATGTTACAACCAAAACGTAAATGTAACAAAACCTGTTATGCCGCGTACACGCGGCCGGACTTCTCGACAGAAAAAGTCAGATGGGAGCCCTTGGTCGCACATTCCAACCGTGTGTATGCCCCATCGGACTTATTCTGTCAGCATTTCCTGTTGGCAAGTCCGGCCGTGTGTACGCGGCATTAGAGTCTGCAAAAGACTTGAGACTGGTCCAGGACAACGACCCTAAACATACAGCCAGAACTACAATGTGTTATGCCCTGTACACACGGTCGGATTTTCCGATGGAAAATGTGTGATAGGACCTTGTTTTCAGAAATTCAGACTGTGTGTGGGCTCCATCACACATTTTCCATCGGATTTTCCGACACACAAAGTTTGAGAGCTGGCTATAAAATTTTCCGACAACAAAATCCGTTGTCGGAAATTCCGATCGTGTGTACACAAATCCGACGGACAAAGTGCCATGCATGCTTAGAATAAATAAAGAGATGAAAGCTATTGGCTACTGCCCCGTTTATAGTCCTGACAAACGCGTTTTACGTCACCACGTTTAGAATGATCGGATTTTGTTGTCAGAATGTCCGATCAATGTCCAACCGTGTGTACGGGGCATTAGAATGGCCCAGTCAAACTCCAGACATAAATCCATTTTAGAATCTGTGGCAGGACTTGAAAATATATATAAACAGGTGGGGTACTTGTGTGCTACTCAAAGTGTTGAGTAAGAATAAATAAATAAAAAGTGTAATATATGTTGTATATAACTGCTAGACTTCTATAGTGTCACCAGTAGGGATGAGCTTTATGTTCGGGTCGAACATGAGTTCAACTTGAATATTGGCTGTTTGCCCGTTCGCCGAATAGCGAACAATTTGAGGTGTTCGCGGCAAATTTGAAGCCTGGAACACCCTTTAAAAGTCTATGGTAGAAATCAAAAGTGATAATTTTAAAGGCTTATATGCATGATATTGTCATAAAAAGTGTTTGGAGACCTGGGTCCTGCCCCAGGGAGCATGTATCAATGCAAAATTTTTTTAAAACGGCCATTTTTTCGTGAGCAGTGATTTTAATAATGCTTAAAGTGAAACAATAAAAGTGAAATATTCCTTTAAATTTCGTACCTGGGGGGTGTCTATAGTATGCCTGTAAAGTGGCGCATGTTTCCCATGTTTAGAACAGTCCAAGAGCAAAATGACATTTCTAAAGGAAAAAAATCATTTAAAAGTACTCGAGGGCTGCAGCTACAATGAATTGTCGGTCCTGGCAATACACATAAAAGTTCACTGATAAAAATGGCATGGGATTCCCCACAGTCCATTACCAGGCCCTTTGGGTCTGGTATGGATATTAAGGGGAACCCCAAACCAAAATAAAAAAAAAAAATGTCGTGAGGGTCCCCCTCAAAATCCATACCAGACCCTTCAGACCCTTCATGGATTTTGAGGGGGACCCCCACACCATTTTTTTTTCAATTTTGGCACGGGGATCCCCTTAATATCCATACCAGACCTGAAGGGCCTGGTATGGATTTTGAGGGGGACCTCCATGCCATTTTTTTTATTTTGGCGCAGGGTTCCTCTTAATATCCATACCAGACCTGAAGGCCCTGGTATGAAATTTGGGGGGACCTCCACACATTTTTTTTTTTAATTTTGGTTCGGGGTTCCCCTTAATATTCATACCAGACCCATTTTTTTCAATGACTTTTATGTGTGTTGCCGGGACCGACAATTCATTATAGCGGCAAGTACTTTTAAATGACTTTTTTTCCTTTTGAAATGTCATTTTGCTCTCAGACTCTTCTAAATACGGGAAACATGCGCCACTTTACAGGCATACTATAGACAACCCAGGTACGAAATTTAAAGGAATATTTCACTTTCAATGTTTCACTTTAAGCATTATTAAAATCACTGCTCTGAAAAAAACTGACGTTTTTAAAACTTTTTTTTGCATTGATCCATGTCCCCTGGGGCAGGACCCAGGTCCCCAAACACTTTTTAAGACAATAACTTGCATATGAGCCTTTAAAATTAGCACTTTTGATTTTTCATGTTTGTGTCCCATAGACTTTAACGGGGTTCGCGTGTTCAAACAAATTTTTTGCCTGTTCGCATGTTCTGCTGCGAACCGAACCGGGGGGGTGTTCGGCTCATCCCTAGTCACCAGCACCAAAATTATATAATAGCAATCAAGTGAAGCAGCGCTATATGCACACACTCGTAAATATCCAACAAAGTGCAATCTTCAAAAAATTTCACAATACAATGTGCACAAAAATGCATAAATTTGATCAAAGTGCAAGAGCAACAGTATAATCAGAAAAAAGTGCTTAAATTCAATCAAAGTGCAAAATGCAATGATGCATAATGTGAAGTTTAAATAACAATGATAGTCCAAATTGTTTATAATCAAATTTTAATTTTTATTATAGACTTCAACATTTCCATTCAATATTATACATTCTTGTATTCCATATTTTACATTAAGAACACCCAAATAAACACCTTGCAAGAAAAGACTGAATATTAAATTATCTTGTCAAAAATTTACCAATTATACTACCTTCCCCCCTCCCTAAAGAGACAAAACAAAACATAGGAGAAAAAAAAGAGTAAAGTACTCTTCAGTTCCCTCCTCCTCCTCCTCCCTCCTCTCAACCATCCCTGGGTTAGATCTACTCCATCCCTTCCCCCTTCCCACTCCATTCCTTCTACTTTGAGTCCTGTACATTCCTACTGTGCCCTTCTGTGTCACAAAGAGAAAGAAAGAAAAAGTGTTGTTTCCCTCTCTACCAAAACCTTGTGTAATATAAGAGGCCACTAATGGCCATTATGTCAAAATAAGAGAAAAAAAAAATAATTGTATGGTGTGTTAAAATGTTATCAACTGTATTTACATGTAAACAACCCTCCGGACCTACTCCTCCCCCAACTTTAAGTAACAACCCCATAACTTCATCAAAGGAGAAAAAAAAGTGTTGTTTCCCTCTCTACCAAAACCTTGTGTAATATAAGAGGCCGCTAATGGCCATTATGTCAAAATAAGAGAAAAAAAAATTGCATTGTGTGTTAATATGTTATCAACTGTATTTACATGTAAACAACCCTCTTGACCTGCTCCTCCCCCAACTTCAAGTGACAACCCCATAACTCCACCAAAGGATAAAAAAAAAAAAAGGGTGTTGACTCCCTCGCTGCCAAAACCTTGTGTAATATAAAAGGCCACTAATGGCCATTTTGTCAAAACAAAACAAAAAATAAATAAATAAATAAAATATAGTAGTTGTATCATGTGTTAAAATATTATCAACTGTATTTATATGTAGACAAGCCTTTTACTCCTCCCCCAACTTTAACCTCCCTGGCGGTATGATTATTTCGGATTTTAGGTGCTGAAAGTGGTACAATTATTTTGCATGGAAATTTGGCGTTTTATATTGTAGGCCTGTAAAATAACACACTTAAATCTGTCCAAACAAGAGTCTAGTAGATATCCCGGGTATGATAAAGTTTGAAACACAAAAACATAAATTTTAATATAATAAAAAAATAAATAATTAAAAAAAATAAAAAATAATAATAAATAAATAAATTTCCCCACGATTCACTATCGCTCAATTCTGCAAGTGTTACTAATTTACTATCGCTGTTTTCTAGCTGGTCTAAAACCACTTTTGACGTAAAGGGACACTTTTTGGTTGCTATGGACAATCTCCAGTTTCCAGGCAGAAAGAACAGTATACGTAATAAAAAACTGCATGCAGGGCATGGGCCAAAGCACTGGGGACAAAAGGGATGTGAAATCATTTCATACAGTACTGTAATCTGTAAGATTACAGTACTGTATGTGTTATGATTTTTACATTTTTTTGAATTTGCAGCCAGGCTCCGCCCCCGTGTGTCTCAACGCTCGCAGGGAACGGAGCCTGGCACAGAGAGGCTTCGGGAGGAGGACAGAGCCCACGGAAACTGCTGGGGACATCGCAGGATCCTGGGGACAAGGTAAGTATACCGCTCCAGGATCCTGCAATGTAATCCCGAGTGTGGCTCGGGGTTACCGCTAATGGTGCTGAATTTTAACCCCGAGCCACACTCGGGAAAACCGCCAGGGAGGCTGCGTGACACCCCCATAACTCCACCAAAGAAAAAAAATTTGTGTAATTCCTTATGGTGATGTACAATCTCTATCATTTTTCCATTTTGAATTTTAAATCCCTCCTCTCCTGTGGTCTACTCCTTATCCCCCCCTTCCCATCCCTCCCGTCACTACTTTGACTTGATTCACTCTCTCTCTTCTCTCATTAGGAGAAGGCATTTCACTCCACCCTGTCAGAGTACCAAAAAAGAAAAAAAAAAGCACCCACATGGTCAATCCTATTCAAGGTTCATAACTGACTCTTTATTCCTCTATGGCTAGAACCACAAGCAACTATACTAGGGTCCCCATGGGTCTACTACACCCCGTGCCCTCCCATTCCACGTCTCTTCTCTTTCAGCCCATCTCAGGCACACACTGTATCCAGCCTGCCCATGTTTTCTCAAATTCCCCTTTTTGATCTTTCACTACTTTCAGCTTCCATTATCCAATTTACCTCCTTTTTCCAATCCTCTAATGTTGGGCAGGCAGTCTGTTTCCAATATCTGGGGATTAATATTTTAGCAGCATTCAATAGGTGTGGTGTGATGCTCTTCCCATAGGCTTTAATGGAACCAGGCGTTCCATGGAATAGGAAACATAGGGGCGAAACTCCATAGGTCTAAGTGTCAACTTCTCAATCCATGGTGCAATTGCTACCCAAAATGATTTAATCCTGGAGCATTCCCATCACAGATGGAGAAATGTACCCCTTTGCTCGCACCCTCTCCAACACCAGGCATCTGCCGCTGGTTACATCTGAGCTAGTCTTACTGTTGTCCTATACCACCTTGTCATGAATTTATAGGCCATTTCCTTCACATACGAACTTATGGATGTTGAGTAAGTTGATTTAATCATTTTTTTAATTTGTGTGTTTGACAGGTCCTTATTTAGTTCTCTTTCCCATTCCCTGATGAAATATGGAACAGTACTCTTTTGGGCGCCAATTATCAATCTGTACATCTGAGACAACAAATGTCTAGCATCTCTCAAACGTACACACTGGCTCTCAATCAATGTAATTGAATTTAATGGTCTTAATAAGGGTTTTATCTTATTAAAGAAACCTGTCATATCTCCATCCTGATGTGGGTATATTCCCTACAGTTGTAATCAATTACTAGGTTACTAGGGTCCCGAGCGGGGCGAATTTACCAAACGTCGTATCTCCATCCCGACCCCATGCCCCCAGAAAACCCCCTCCCCCAGCGGGAACCATGGGAATCCCTCCAGCGGAGCTAAGGGGGACACCCGGGGGGAGTACTCTCCTGTTTTATTCAAATTGTCCCATACTGACAAAGAATTCCATGTCAAGGGAGATGTCCGCTTCGAGAGTCCTCTTGATATACTCGGGATCCATGGGGCCCCTGATAAATTCCTCCCTACTAGAGGAGTCGTGGCACCAGTTCAGTATTCGAACCAGCAACATTGCCTTGTAGTACATTGATATGTCTGGCAGCCCCATTCCTCTCTCTTTGCCTTACTTCTTCGTAGAATGTCATAGGCTAACCTTGGTCATTTATCATTCCACACAAATGCTACAAAGGCCTTCCATATCTGTTTAAAAAAGGTCCCTGGTAATTTAATTGGAACTGTATGCAATATGTAAATAATTCTGGGTAATATGCACATTTTAATAGCGCTCACTCTTCCAAACCATGTTAGATATCGTCTTGTCCATTTCTTCAAGTCCCCCATTATCCCAGCTATTGTGGAGGCATAATTAAGGTTGTATAACATTTTTTGATCTGAGGAGATATATACCCCCAGGTAGAACAAGGAGTCCTTCTTCCATACAAAGGGGTACGCCCTCCTCAGCATCCTCGCCATCTCTTGAGGGACATGGATGGGTAAAAGTATTGATTTTTCAAAATTAATTTTAAAATTGGATAGGTACCCATATCTGTCCACTTCCTGCATAAGGGCTATTAAAGATATATGTGGTGTTGATAAATAAAATAATAAATCGTCAGCGTAGGCCGATACTTTATGTTCCACAGCCCCGATACATGTCCCTGCTATCTATATCTATAGTCCAAATTGTAGAAAACTGTGGAAAACTTCACAAATAATTAATAGTCTCTTAAACTGTGCAAATTAGTGCAAAACATGGGGGAGGGAAGAAATCTGTCCAAGTTTGTAGAAAAAAATATAAAGTGATGAGAGCTTGTAGATCACTTTTACAATCCACACCCTGTGTGTTCTAGCCTCTCACCTCCAAGATAGACCCCAATGGGTCTAGTCACGCATCCAGATAATCCTTAGTGGCAATCTGTGCTGGAGACGTCTCAGCGGAACAGAAAAAACGACTGCAGCTTTAGAGGGTAAACGGCTCTTTTTCCTGTGTAGTCTGCACTTTAAAACAACCTCTCTCCAAAGCACCTCCAATTAGGTGATATTATGCAAAGGAGAAAATGATCTCCATAGTGTAGTAATTTAAAATAGATACATTTTATTAAAATAGCAACTTACATTTTAAAATTGCAAAGATCAGCAGCGTGTAAAGCAGCATGTAAAACAAGGACTTCCGGTCTCGACCGGGAGTGACATCACCCGGCTCCTCCCACTTGTAAAAGTGATCTACAATCTTTTCTCACATTATATTTTTTTTCTTGGACACATTTCTTCGCCCCCCCCCCCCCTCTCCTCTTTTGCACTAATTTGTACAGTTGAAGAGACTATTAATTATTTGTCAAGTTTTCCACCCAGTTTTCTACAATTTGAGCTATCATTGTTATTTGAACTTCACATTATGCATCATTGCATTTTGCACTTTGATTGAATTTAAGCACTTTAAGCACTTTTTTCTGATTATACTATTGCACTTGCACTTTGATCGAATTTATGCATTTTTTTTTTGCACATTGTATTGTGACATTTTTTGAAGATTGCACTTTATTGGATATTTACGAGTGTATATATATATATATATATATATATATATATATATATATATATATATATATATATATATATATATATAGTGCTGCTTCACTTGATTGCTATTATATGACTTGAAAATCGCTGTTCACAGATGCTTGAGCTATTTTGTAGAGAAGAATGGGCAAAAATGTCACCCTCTAGATGTGCAAAGCTGGTAGAGACATACCCAAAAAGACTTGTAGCTGTAATTGCAGAGAAAGGTGGTTCTACAAAGTATTGACTCAGGGGGGCTGAATACAAATGCACGCCACACTTTTCACATATTTATTTCTAAAAAATGTTGAAAACCAATTATCATTTTCCTTCCAATTCACAATTATGTGCCACTTTGTGTTGGTCTATCACATAACATCCCAATAAAATACATTTACGTTTTTGGTTGTAACATGACAAAATGTGGAAAATTTGAAGGGGTATGAATACTTTTTCAAGGCACTGTATATCTCAATGGCTTAAGGTGTGAAGACTTGATTTAGTCATGTCTGCATACACTTTTACATACCCTTTCACAAAGTATGCTCGCTACAGACATACTTGAGGCTTTTAAGGCTCCTGATGAAGCGAGTTACCTCGCAAAATGTGAAGGCCAACATATTGTCCTCATTGTACTCTCAATGGAGTCCCATATACTGTTTTTTATTTTAATGTTTGTTTTTTGTAAATGTCCCCTGGGCATTTTTTAATATGGAATTTAGTTCTAAAACAGTGTATACATTTTAATGTCTCATTGTTTCACTATAGGAGGAATAATCAAAGTCCCACTTACTTTGTGTTGGTATGTACTGTAGTTTAAAATGTGGAGATGATGCCTCATATAGTGTAATTTCAATATTTTATTTTGTTTAACACTCCACCTATATATCTTTGTGATATTATTATAGATACAATTTCATCACAATATGTATGATTTTTTCAAATGAAAACCAAATTCACAGTAATGCCGCGTACACACGAGCAGACTTCTCGTCGGACTGAAATCCGAAGGACTTTTCGACGGAGTTCCGATCAAACGGGCTTGCCTACACACTATCCCAACAAAGTCTGATTGTTTTCGACGTGATGACATATGACCGTACTAGAAAGGGGATGTTCAATAGCCAGTAGCCAATAGCTGCCCTTGCGTCGTTTTCGGTACGTCGGACTAGCATACAGACGAACGTTTTTTTCTATAGGAATCGAGTCCGTCGAAGAGATTTGAAACATGTTCTATTTCTAAGGCCCGTCGGAATTTTTGACAGAAAAGGTCCAATGAAGCCCACACACGATCGGAATGTCCGACGCATTTGTTCCGTCTGACCTTTTCTGCCGAAAAGTCCGGTCGTGTGTACGCGACATTAGAATTTAATTTCCAAAAAGTTTTCCATCATGCTCCTTCAAAATTTCTCACCACTACTATTTGAACAACAAATGAAAATTCCAAAACTGAAAATTTTCTAATTAAATTCTTCTGGTGCATGGCCAGCTTTAGCATTGATGACCAGCAACCGAAAGTGCTGTTACTCAAAAGATTTCGAGGTTATAAACTTAGTAATGATTTTAAAAAGTTTGCTGAAAAAACTTACAGTGAGATATAATTCTGTGCATACTGGAAAATAGGTTCTGGAGTTAAAAGATGTTAACCATCCATTTAATTGTTAAATGCCCTACATTAATAACATTGCTAGATAAAAGTTAAAGGTTTAAATTGTGAACTTTGCTACTTGTGTTATCCAGAAGATCAGATTGTATCAGAAGGTCACACAATTTGTTATTTGCAAACAGGTATCATTAGCACAGTGAGCCAATGTTCTTTGGAAATAACTGGATGAAATGTACACATATTTTTCTCCCTGTATTAGACACATTATTAAATATATATATTATGGCCCGACAGCTGCGAGCAAAACAAGTACCAGATTTACACAAACATGCGAACAAAGCCCTGAATAAATGATCCTTGTGAATAACATCTGCAAGCAGAAATAATTCATCACTTCCACACTGCAGAAGCTACCAGCCTATTATTCCCAAAGCAAAATTCTTCTTGCTCTCATTGTCAAGTATCTTGAATTTAATTAGCTTGGGTGTAATTATATCTATGTTCTGGTGGTCGGTTCACTAGCCAGTAAGTCCAGGTTATCTAGGGCCAAGTTTCCATTACTGGGTCTTGACAGCACACAGCCATAGACATCATCTTCTATGATCATCTCTTTAATACAGAAACATTTTTTTAAATATTTTCTCTGGTGAAGAAATACACAAAGACATATTCTATGATACATTGATATTTCATATTTGCCACTTTGAGAATAGTTTTTTTACATTATCTGTCAAACAATCTGTACAATTCAGCTCAAGAAGATGTACAAGTGGTTTAGGCTGTAAGTACAAATGGTAAAAGAACATAGATGCATGAAAACAAGGTAAAACGTGATAAAGTAGTTGTAAATTCTACATTTTAAAAATGTTGAATTGCAGCTTAAAAAAGACAAGGTGTAGTATAAAAGTGATACTAAACACACACTGTTTAAATTACAGTGTCCCTTTTATTTCTGCATGTGGATGATGGCACTGTAATTATTAAAAAAAAAACGCCTTTGAAATACAGAGTAAAAATAAATAAATAAATAAATAATAAATAAATAAATAATATAAATAAATGAATTTAAATTGTCATATAAATATACATTTGAAATCAAATCTTTATTATTTTGTGAAAATAACATGGTGTGGGTGGAGTTCTGCCAGTCACAGGTTGTGTCATGCCCCTCCAGTCTGTGTCTTAGAGTAAGAGGGAGGTAAAGCCCTCATTCATTTACACGTAATACCCCCCCCCTGCTCCCACTGTGTTTAGCTGGTTAGTGGGCATGGAGGAGAAGGGAGGGAGTAGGCTGTCATTTGCCACTGTGTATACGGCCACATGTGTGACTCTAAAGTCACATGTATAAAGGGAAGTCCTCTACCCATGCCACATCCAAATATCTAGTAGAAAAAGGGGGTTGCAGGGACTAACCCTGTTTGTAATGGACTTTATTGGCCTTTGTATGAGACGGAAACACTTTCCATAAAAAAATGTAATGTTATTTACCACATATTAAAAAACAGAAAACACATAGTGCACAATAATATTAAAAACATCACAGAAATGTCTAAATATGATATAGATAATCACATAACACCTTCTACAAATATACTTATTTTGCAGAGCAATAAGCTGAAGGTGTATGAGTTGTTCGATCATCCAAAGGTGAACATGTTTCGCTAACTTCTTAGTTTCCTCAAGACCAGTTCACTAGGTTTCATATTCTGGGTATTACACGACAGTGAATAGGTGCGGCTGTATGAACATTCAAGCACCAGGGGGAACTATATATCAAATGTATTCCAGCCATACCTGTTCAATGAAGAATTTTGCTTCTATACCATAAACAACTCATTAAAGAGGGCGCTTGGGCTTGTTTTTCAGCCTATATGCCTTCTTTGCTGTTTATGAAGGAGCTTTAGCCCCTGTGTCTGTCCCACAGACGTTATAATGCATTTGATGCCTCACCGTGTGCTACCGAGAATATGATACCTAATGAATGGGTCTTGAGGAAGCTACGCAGTTAGCAAAATGCGTTGACCCTTGGATGATCAAACAACTTATACACCTCCAGCTTTTTGCTCTGCAAAATAAGTGTATTTGTAGAATGTGTTATGTGATTATCTGTATCATATTTAGGCGTTTCTATGATGTGTTTAATATTATTGAGCATTATATGTTTTCTGAATTTTAATATGTTAAATGTAATCTTTTATGGAAATGATTTCCATCTCATGAAAATGCCAATAAAGTCCATCACAAGCAGAGTTGGTCCCTGCAACCCCTTTTTTCTATAGGCACATGGGCTGCTCATATGTAATAGGGAGGAAATACTCAGCATAGAAGCTTTCTGAAAACTGAGCATGTGCAGAGCTGCCACCACAGCTTCAAAATCCCTAGCTGAATTGGGGGCATTAGCAGAAGGTGGAGATAGAGAGCAGCAGGATCAACCAGGTTTTTTGCAGAATACAGAAAACAAATCTCATAGTGACTGAGGGAGTATGAACAGCATGTAGTACAGCATTTATTGATTGTTTTTTACGATGTGGGTTTAGTGACACTTTAATTCTTATGTGCCAGTCCTATGTTAAGAGTTCAAACCTGGTAGGTGTGAATTGGTTGGTGTCCATCATAAATTATGATTATTTGGTAAAGTGTGGGGAATGATGTGTGCAAAAGGGAGTTGCTATATTTTAGACAAGTTCTTTTTTGTACGTTTTTGTTTTATTGGTCCTTAATTAGCTTAGCATATTGCAACTCTGTAAATGTGTTTATATAACTGTTAGAAAATTGTCTCTTTGTTTCCAATAAGCACAAGGCTGTTGTTCCCAATGATAAATCAGGTCCTGCATAGGTGATTCCCAACTGAACGGTTGCAGCATTTGTTAGTTAGAGACATTCATTACTGGAAAGGATTTAGGCTTATTAGTGTGCACAATGCCTTTTTTTGTGCCTGGGTTCTGCATAGGTGATCTACAACCAAACTGATAAAGTATTTGTTAGTCTCCCTTTGTAAGTAGCACAGTAAAGCCTTCTTAGAACAGAAGGTATTCACATGTTTCATTCCATCATATCCCAAAAATAAGAGGATTATTTATTATTTCACAGCACTGGGTGGAGCCATGGAACTCTTTCCTTTACACGCCAATGGCTAACGACAAATCCAGAACCACTGGTGCATAGGACAGATATTGCAGAGCCATTTATACTGTACTAATCCTTCTTGGAAAGGATTTAGTTGTAGTGTGCAGAATACTTTTTCTGCACTTGGACTCTATTAGAACTCTGTTCACCTAAAGCAAAAGGATTGTATAAAAAGTGTATTAATCCCTAAAAAGAAATATTTACGGGGCAATGTACAGGAATGGCGGGAGCTTCATACAGAGGGCATTGGGACACACAGAGACATTTTAACTGCCACGACTACCACTTCATCCATGGGGACAAAATTGGTAGCAGTTGTATGGGTAATGGGATGGGGGGCAGTTAATTTTTTTTCCATGGGACCAATATTTTGAGGGTTTGAAACTCATGACTATAAGTCTTCTACCTTATAAACTATGTAACGATAAAAAAGACATTTAAAGGGGTTGTAAAGTCAGAAGTTTTTTTTATCTTAATGCACTCTATGCATTAAGATAAAAAGACTTCTGTGTGCAGCAGCCCCCCTCAGCACCCGCAATACTTACCTAAGGTCCCTTGCTGTGCAGCTATGTCCACGAGGGTCTCAGCTGTCTGAGATTCTCCCTCCTGATTGGCTGAGACACAGCAGCAGTGCCTTTGGCTCCCACTGCTGTCAATCAAAGTCAGCTAGCCAATCAGGGGCGAGAGGGGTGGGGCCCAGTTGTGGCTCCATGTCTCAATGGATACAGGGAGCTATGAATCAGCTCAGGTGCTCAAGCTGCTTGCTGTGGGGGCATTGAACAGGAGGAAATGGCCAGGATCACAGAAGAGCAACCCAAGAAGAGGAGGATCTGAGCTGCTCTGTGCAAATCCACTGCAACAGAGCAGGTAAGTATAACATGTTTGTTATTTTTGTAAGAAAAAAAGTAGACTTTACAATCACTTTAACATAAATGCAACTAGCATATCCAGCAAGAATTCTCTGCGCACAAACCCATTTACACCTGAGCATAGCAGGAACGCGTGTTCCCATTCATCATTTTTGTGTGCATTTTCATGTATTACTGCGTGTCACGCCTAGGGCAGCCCATTTAATTGAATGGGCTGTCGTACGCATGACAAAAGCCCTAAAGTAACTCCAGAACCTTTGGCACTGCAGTGCCAAAACTTAAAAAAAAAAATGGTGAATATTCATGATGTCGGACCTGGGGCACCCCGCAAGAGATGAGAAGCATGTGTCCCGGATGCTTAACGCTAGTTACGCCCATACTTTCAGTCGTTATCAGCCACTTTCTATCTACATGCGCTTGATCCACCATCTGGCGTGGCAATATTGGACAATACCCTCACAATGTGTATTGGCACAGCTGCTTCTGGACACGACCAAAGTGCATATGAAAGGGTGTCAAGGCTGGGCCCCAATTGTGAGAGAGTTGTCACCCCATAACAGAAAGTGCTTGAACAAAGCTTCACCTGTACTGGATAAAGCCTACTTTCTTAACTTAAAATGTTTTTCTCTGTTTTAGATTCAGGATATGAATAATTTTTAAAGGCTGAACAAGTACATTTTCATGTTTTAAAAGACTGGATCTACTGACCTGTAAGTAATATACAAATATAGATATAGCAATAAGGGGGAATATACAGTATACTTGCAATATTCAGACTGTCTGTAATAACAAGAACACATTTTATACCATACAGTATGTGTGCTTGCTGGAACAGCTCTATACTGAAATGCAAATGCAGAATAATTAGTGTTTATTCCATGAGGCCATGTAATTGGTGCTTAATAAGCACTCTTGTTTTAATTATTTCTTTATTAAAAAATGTACAGCAGTGAATGTGTGTAATAACCATGAAAAACAACAAAAGTGAAGAATTACTTTTGAATAGTATGTACAATGTGAATGTACCCTTACTGATGGCATGCATGTTACTTGTACTGGGACAACAGGAGTGTTTGGCTGCAAAGCAAACTAACCAGGCAAGATAATTAATTCTACAAAGTCTTCTATTTATGTCTTTTCTGAGGTACATAACTTTTTCTAGAATTGTAGGAAACCATCACATCCACTGGGTGTAATGTTTACAGCTAGATACTATATGTAAGTGAGTGACGATTAGTTGTTGTGCTATAAGAGGTATGCATGGCATAATAAATCTGGGTGGACTGTGTCATAACACTGACTGTAGGGCTGAGGCATATTACTGTGTTCATTGGTTTATTTTAATAAATACGTACAGTATATTAATTATCGCTAAAGACAGTGTCCATGTACAAAAAACAACAGCCTATAACAAGAATAATATATTACTGTAGTCTTGTAAGGGTTTTCTAGGGGTTACTACACTTTGTATATAGGATGAACATCAATAGTTTAATAAAAACAAGCATTGCGAACAGGGTGAGCATGTCTTTCAGAATATCCATTAAGGTGGCTCACACGTATTTAGATCATTCAATCTAAACTAAACTGATCAATCTGATATAAAATGGCAAACCAATGACCCTTAATGTGATCCATTTAGTGAGCTCTCAAATGCTTATGACTCTGCCAAGTCAATTAACTTTGGCAAAATGTTGTTGATTGCTTTTTGATTTTTTAAATTAAGTTTTTATTATTTTCCAAGAAAAAAGGACAAAATCATATATTCAAATACCAAATAAAATAAAAATAAAAGTACATAGAAGAGTAAAAACAAACAAACCAAAAAAAGATCCCAAAAAAGCAATGTACAAATACAGGTACAAATAAAGGTTTCATCTGGTTTTTCATGAAACAGTGTTTTGTGTAGCATAAGGTGATACATAGAAACGCATAAATACTATTTCTATTAGTATGAATTATGAGAGATATTCAGTCTTGTAAATTATTAGCGAATACACCAAAAATAACTAAGTTTGAAGGTGTTAACTGCCAGTAAACTTGAAGCATGGATGAACAAAAGGTCCAGATAATAACACCCTATTTATAACATTTTGACATTTGCACATTTATATCAAAGTGCTCTTATGAGCAAAATAGAAAACAAAATCTATCCAGTTAAAAAAGAAAGAAAAAAATAACAAAAGAATTTAGATAAATAAGGTTAGCTTAGGGAAAGGTGCATGGGAAGTAATTTAATTTCAATCCAGTAATAGTTGCATTTAAAATATAGTTATTTATGTATTTAAGGGAGAAGTTTGGTTAATGAAGTTGTAGTCTACCCAGAGTGTTAGTGAGGACTGCTTTATGATAGCAGTCGCTATATTAGAATGATGTCATAAGTTGTGTTATTTCTGAACTAGAGAGAGTTTGCTCTATAAAAGGTTGCCATCTTGAAAACAAAACGTCTGATAGGGCTGAATGGTTGACCATCCAATTTTTCAATGTACATTTATGCCTTCAGTTTTTTTTTTACAATTTTTATCATTGGTAGAGTAGGTGATATCCATAATTTGAGTATTGCTTTGAGCAGCCAAGATGCATAGCATGGCCCATTTGGGGATAGTAGAATTATGTGATCCGTTGGATAAGTCAGGTTTTTTTTAGTATATTCAAATAAACAAATCATGTTTTTTTTTAGATATGTACTGATGTGATTCCAAAGATATAAGTCAATATTCGATCCCAGAAGATTGATATGTCCTGACAATCCCAGAATTGATTAAATAATGTTGGACGAAGTGAAGCACACCAAGAACAGGTGGAGATAGATGGATCTGTTTTGTTTATGAAAAATGGAATAAATACTTTGTGAATAAGTTTAAATTGTGTTTCTCGCCAGTTGTTACTGACAATTAAAGCACAAGTTTTGAGGTATACATCTAGATTTTTTTCCGTTAACTCTTCGTCCGAGAGGTCTTTATGCCAGCTATTCAAGAGGGAATTCCTTTACTGTTGCGTGCAATGAAAGATACTAGCTCACTATTATCACCAAGAACATCGCAATTCCATGAGGATAACTGTATTGAAGAATACTTACCTATTCATAGCCCTGAGGGGTCCAAGTGCATTTGACCTAACAGATGTAGGTCCATCCCTTAAGGTGAGCGCATTGGAGTGAAGGTGGTGGTATCACACCTGCATGTTGGTGGCGGCACATTATTATTACTTAAGCACAAAGTGAATAAGGAATTATTGTGAACATTTCACCGTAGAACTTGATTGGACCAATACTGTAGTCTTAGATATTTATGGACGCTTATCACATCACATCATTTGTGGTGATTTTATGTGACTGTAGAGTATTACATTATTTCTGTATTTATTTAACAGGTTTGCACCTATTTATTCATTTATGGTATAAGTGATGTATATATTTATATTTGCATATAACATATAAGGGTGCGCTGCATAATTAGTTATAACCAGTACATCCACGTGCTGTAACACATATGTATGTGAGCAGCAACCGATAATTTGCACGTAGACACTATTGATAGTGGTAGCACGGAGGTATTTACCATTATTGTTGTGTCACTGCAGTGCAATAGTGTACATTCATTCAGGCCAAATCACTTATAAATTGCACCTTGCTGTTGGTTATCTGATGTTCTGGAAATTCTGCTCTTCTTCTAGTTTGTATGTGTAGCACCCTCCTGGTTAGGTGCTAGGATGTCAGGTAAATAAGTTCTTTTTGTACTCCTCTGTAGTCAATGGAGCGGTTGTTGATTGTTTTGGGCTGATCAGGGTCCCACAGGCTGCAAACTTGATTGCAGGGAAAGGAAAAACATAATTTGTGATCACCAAAGGCAATTAAATAACTTCCTCAAGTAGTTAAATATCTGGGGAAAAAAATCACTCTATCCATCCCTCTCTCCCATTCCCCTTTGAAAAAAGCCACTTTTCGCAAACCTCACCCCACCGTCTTGTATCCCTCATCAGTGCCTTTTTCTCAAGCGGTGAACCAAAACTGTAGTCTGGGCACATCACTGACCAGTCTTGTCGCCAACCCTGTTTGTGACTTTATAATAGTGCTGTTGGAGTCTTCAGGACCTGTAAGGACCCCATCACTGGACAGCCAGTGGGAAGTGTCCACATCACAGGAAGTGACATACAGTAGATATCCAAAGAAGAACCACCAGCTCTTCACAGAGTAAGAGAGAAGATTTGGGAGCCAGTGTGCCATATGATCACAGATTTAGGTAAGGCATTTGGGGCATTTAGATGAGTATTGTCTTTTTAAATTACTACAGCATTTAGTAAGAGACTGATGGGAGCATTATTTGAGGGGGAATACTTGACCAGAGCACAAATATAATATTCTGTACCTTTGAAAATGTATCCAATCTTTTTTTTAAATAATCTACTGAATCTCTTAGAGACAAGACTATTACACATTTTCATAACTCTGTTTATGCTTTTAGGAGTTCAATAACTCACACTAACATTTTTCCATTCAACTGCAATAAACTTAATGCATGCTACAATGGGTTAGTGCATCTGGCATTGTCCATTGTCTTATTAAATACACATATGTACATACAGTATACTCCCTATTCACAAGTGCCTATTTTGCAAGTAAATTGATTTGCAAATTTTCTTTTACGGACACACCCCAATGACTATACCATCATCAATCCCGCATCTATTCCCTTGAGTAAAATTCTACTGCAAACTACCCACTGTGCATACATGATATAATATTACACACTGGCGTTGTCATTATTTTTAATGTTTATTTATTCTTTGCCTAGTGGATGCTGGCCACTTGTGTCTCATTCTAAGAACGGCAAAGCCACAGCTCATCAACTGGCTGTTTACCATATTGAACTATTTCATATAATTAATGTTCCATTTTTGTGAAAACAAGCAGCAAATACCCATATTTAGCATCATGAACACGTTTTTGCTGTTGGTTCAATTAGGTCCCTGAGAAGCTGTATTTCCAGAGACCAGAAAACATGTACAAATATGTTCAACCTCTGGGCCGGGAACATTCAGTTTACAAGGTTATGCACTTATTAGTGGAACCTCGTACAGCAGCACAAGTACTTTAAACATGAACTATCTCTAAAGAAAAGTGTAAAGAAAATATTTTCTGCCCTTCCTAATGAGAATGCTGTTAAAATCTTTAATATTAAATCTTTTTAAGTTGAAACTGCAGCTTGATACCCCCTCTCCCACTGACCAGCTCACCTCCCTCTCTGAACCTTTTCTGCAACTTTAATACATAAAATACATACAAACCTTAAATCCAGATGTATTCTGAATTGACCAGCTCACCTCCCTCTCTGAACCTTTTCTGCAACTTTAATACATAAAATACATACAAACCTTAAATCCAGATGTATTCTGTCAAGCCACATACTGAGCAGGGTCCTTCTTTTTCTCTTCCCGTGTCAAGTCCTAACTGCTGCATACTTATGCACTTACATTGTTACATGAAAGTGCCTATCTATGTAACAATTCACTGGAAGGCTCACAGGAAGTTGAGCCAAGCTGGTTTTAACAGACTTGCAACATTATTGTCAATGGAGGGCACCACAGCCCATATATGGTTGGCATCCATGCATTGTGGCATGTTAAAATGCATGTACATTGTTATGAGCTTCTAGGAAGGTGTCGTGCTGCAGTTTGTTGACCGACCTGAAGATGGTGCTGTGTTGCCTCTTCAGGCTGGCAGGAACTCATTGTGGACTAAGTTGTCCTCTGTAATGGACTCCATACAGCCATCTTAAAGAAGCCAGTGTCTGTCATTGGCACTAAAATCCCAGGGGTTTTAGTTGTCCATTTGGGTCTGGCTGTACTACCAAGTGCTCACCATTTTATAAAGATTGCTCACATGGTAAAAGAGCAGTGAGAAAGCATCATCATATGTGTTACCCAGGTGCTATTATCTATTATTAATCAACCATGTAAAAACATATAAGTTTGTCATTCACAAAAAGTGATCCTGTGCATGAATAAATTCGAACAAAAAGTGAACTCTAACATAAAAGTCCAATTACAAAGTGTCCAATTGCTTTCCAGTGCTGTTCCTCTTTAAATGGATCAGTGATGTCTCTTTTCAAAGTGCCAAAAAATTGTGTACATATATTCTCTTCTGTGTTTCTTATCCTTCACTGTGCATCACCACCACACGGAAGAAGTCCATTTGTGACGAAACCGGCCGAGCGAGGATATACAGACCTGTCATCGCTCTTTTTTGAACTTACCATCGTTTTCTATTTAAGCCTGCATTACTGTGAAGGATGTAAGTGCAATATTTTAGCTTAATAAATCATCTGTAAGAGGTTTTACACTATCGGAGCTTTGCTTCTTTTATTTGACATACCAATGGAACATCTGGATGATCTGAGACCAGAACAATATTAGTTGTGTGTGGGCTGTGTGCTATCGGCTGCTGTCTCCCCTGATCAAAATCCATACCAGACCCTTATCTGAGCACGCCACCTGGCAGGTTGCAGGAAAAGGGGGGAGGGGGGGATGAGAGAGCGCCCTCCTCTCCTGAACCGTACCAGGCTACATACCACACACCCTGGGGTGTACAGTTAAGTACATCTTAACCTCTGTGTTATTGGTGGGTCACATGGTGGAGGATTGTCTACTGGATCTTCATTATGCACTATAAGATGTGTTTATTTCACATATCCTTGGCTATTTATGAGCCATTGTGTTTTCGGACTTTGGAGACTTTGTTTTTTAGTTAAGGATTTGGAACTATGTCTTCTGGCTCTATTTAGCGCAGCATTTTTGTCTTTTTTTCATAATTATCACCATAAAACAGAAGAGAGAGGACTCTAATAGCGTAAAACCTTTTTATTTAAATATAATCTAAAAAAAACATCAATATATGCGCTTATATTAAAAAGTACATTCCCCTTTGCACCCGGGTTGAATCGCTTTTGTATAACCTGCTAGCTCCACTATCTCTCAATGCAAGCACAGACCTTCCCCAATATCTCAGCACTCCCAGGTGTCAGGCTATTGTTCAGCACAGATAGCTTCTGAGATCCTATTTGAGAGGTTACTATGCACCAGTAATGTGAGTACCACACCTACATCTCCTCCTCCTGACACCTACAATAAAGACTGTTTGTAAACCTCTTACATGCATGTACCTGACACTTTACCTTATGCTTGATACAGTTCCTACCATTCTAATGGGCACTCAATTCCCTTCCAATTGGACTATGAATTGAACTATGTCTACAACCTTGTGGGACTGTATCCCTGAAACATGTATGGGTCTAAGTTAAAGTGTTACTAAACCCAGGACCCTGCATCCACTATATCTGGTCTCCCACAGTACACAGAACATTGAAATGCAATTATTTTAGTAAATATAAACTGCTAAATTCCCTATTCTCATCAGCAGTTAGAACAATCTTGTGTCCTCTATTAGTGCCTGGTTAAAGATTGTAGGAGGAGCTTTCACATTGCACCGGCTGTCCTTTCAAGATGCAAGGCCCCTGACCCTCTGTCTGCACAGTGCTGATTGGCCCTGCGCTAATCACATTCACTCCCAAGAAAAAAAAACCTCTCTAGAAATACACACCAAACTGAGCATGTGCAGCCTGACTCCATTTACTCTGTGTTATCTGGACATGTTGGGGTGGGGGGGGGGTGTAATGCAAGAAGGGGAGGATCTGTGCATACAGGATCAAAAAACCTTTTTACACAATGCAGAGGATTAACCCCTTAGCTTCCACAATGAGTATAACAAGCATGCTTTACTGAATATACAGACTGATTTTACTGTTGTGGGTTTAGTAACACTTTAAGCCATGCTGTTGGGAATGTACTTGTTAAGTGCTGTTTAAATGATGTGCCATGTGTTTTCAAATAATGTTAATTTCCAAACCTAAGGGAGTTTAATTTATCAAGTGCAGCCAATACCAGCAGAGTGTAACCTGAAGTAACAAGTGCAAACCTGATCAGCCTAGGAGTTGGTGGTGATTGGGGAAAGGGGTCGCCCTTGTAGCAGTGATAGAGAACCCCTCTGACAGAACATCTACCACGGCCCCCATGTCTCTTTGGTCTCAAGTGTTCAGCTTGACCTTTGGAGCTCTAATCTGAACCACGTTGGATTTGCAGGGCCCTGAGTGAACTGTGCACCAGGCATTTGTGGGTTCTTATGCACTATGTATGGCAGACTGGTCTGTGCGGGGCTTGGGTGGTTACAGAGTACAAAGGACAGCCTGGATAACCTCTTTTAAAGTGTTATCAAACTCAAAAGCAAACATTTATTATATTGCAGCTTGCCATTTCTTATTTGTGATTGCTGCATTCATTTCCTTTTTTAGGCTTCCTTTCTTTTTATATTCATCTGGGTATCCAGCCAGTAAGTCTGTTGTTTTCAAAAGAAAAAACTCTCTAGCAGAATGTATTAGTTACACAGATGAGGCAAACCATTTTACACTGACGGGGGTGCTTACAATGGTTAACATCTATTTATTTATGTAAAACCCCCTTATCTTAAAAGGAAACAACATTTTTTCTGTAACTGACTAGAAAGTGTTTAGAGTGGAGTGGAGTTTGGATTCAATTTCTTAGTGTATTTAAATCTGCTAGTACATCTAACAATCTCCTCTCCCACCTCTCCCAGACTGACAATGCTTCTGTCCAAAAATGCCACTGTGCTCCTTCATCCAGAGTGAGGGCACTCTAATACAGGAGGTGTGTTCCTGACCAGATCACCAGGTGACAACAGAGGGGAAAAAAGCCTAAGAAAAGAAAATGGCCACCATATCTATTGATTTGTAATATATTACATTTTTAATTTTGGGTTTAATACCGCTTTAATGGTAGTCAAGGCATATAACTCCAGCACATCATGGATCTTTAGAATAATATCCAAAAATGTATTAGAATACTCACAGCAGTAAATTGTAATGTTTTAGGGGTCCTGAACATGAACATGTAACATGGTCCCAAAATGTTGTGTGCTCTGTGCTCAGCCATGTACACAGTTAAGCTGAATGTCAGGCTGATATTCCAACATTGGGGGATGAATCCTGGGAGGAAGTAGTGGGATCCCAAAATTCTGCAGTTATAGCAGCGGGTGATAAGGTAATTCAATTAAAATATCTACACCAGATCTATTATACTCCACTTACATTGTTTAAAATGGAGAGATTGGAATCTTCAGCTTGCTATAGATGTCGTGACATTACAGTAGATTTCTTTCTTATGATATAGGGATGCCCTGGAATATGACCTTTTTGTTCACAAATCACTGCAAAAATGCATTCTTGGATATAAAATTAGCATTCCCTAATACTGTATATGTACTCTGAGTTGCTGTCTCCTTGGGGACTTTGGAGAGGAACCGCTGCGAGAGCCACAGAAGGTGTTGCTGCGTTTCCTTTTCTTTTATGCAAGAAAGCTATAACATTGCAGTGGAAACAGTCAGACCCTCTTAGCTTACATATATGGGTTACCTTAGTAAACAAAGCGATACCTCTCTATAAATTGACTTATACTGCCCAAGGATGTCCAAAGAAATTTGACAGAATTTGGACCTGTTGGACATCAGCTGTGTTGGGAAATGTATGGTGTAGTTTAGCAATTGTAATTTCTGTATGGAACTCTTCCATCACATTACTAATTTGTTCTTTATGGAGAGTAACTATGTTTTCCCTTATAGGTTGAAGCATTGCTTGAAATTATATTTGTTTCTAATGCAAAATGTATTTTCACCAGATAATTTGTGTTTTGTTTTTTTTTTTACTTGGCATTTGTACTTCACATAGCCTTTAAAATGGCCTAGATGGCTTTTTTTTTTAAGAAGTGATCTCCTTCTATCATTACTTCTAGTACAGCATGAAGTTAAGACCACTTAAGACCAAGTTAAGAACACTTGGATAGTTGATACAAGAGGGTCATTTCCATCTGGCATTGTCACCAGTCTCTGGGCACCTCCTCAAAACCAACAAAACATTTCAATGAAGTTGTTCCACACATAACAGAGTGGCTTCTGACATTGGGAGAACTGCTATATGAAAATTTGCAAACAGACATTCAAACAAGCAAGCACTGTCTTATGTAAAGTAATCTTATTTATTATAGATCATTAAAAGATCATTTAAAATTTTGATCCAGAAGGCTGTTTTGGATTGTCACACTCCTTTCTCGGCATATACAGTATGAAGATGCTTTGAAACATTATGGACTTCTTAATCACATTTTAAAATTATTTTTAAATAACTATAATATAGGAAACAGGTTCGGAATCCATAAGAATGTAAAACTAATGATTTGGTGAAACGTCTTTTTAATATAATTTTTTTTTGTGTTTCAAGGAGCACAACATATCAATAAGCACCTTATAATATATGCAGCATTATAATACATATGTAGCACTAATCAAATCTACTATAGTACAACAGTGTTTAATAAACCAGGAGGAATAAAAAACTGACAGAGGTCTCATCCCCTGGGCTGGTGCAGAACCCTCAAACACAGAGTTCAGAAACGGTATTTATTAATTGCATTTTGCAATTGGGTAGACGCCCCTGCAGCGTCCGCCCCTCCCCTATTTTTTGGTGCCGTTTTTTGGCGCCAATTTGGAGAGGGGGAGGGTATTTAAGCACTCTGGTGGTGGTTCAGATTGAGGGCCAGCCTTAGAGGAGGAGGACGTCTTTATCATTTTCTCTACATACAACCCTGTCCAGGTATTCAATTTCATTTTGAGGAAATCTTGGGATACTCATTTAGGGACCATTTTTGGTCTAGATTTTTGATTGGCTTCATTCTTTTCTCTTTTAGGTTCTTTGTCTCCCCCTTGGGGTTTATTTGGGGGTGACATTGACCAATATAGAAAAATAGCTTGGATTGGTGGTTTGATGTTTGGTCTTTCCATCACAGATAAAACTTTTGTATTTTTTTTTTTAAATAAAAAATATTAAAAAATAACAAAAATTATTCATTTGTCCCTCCATCCCTGCTTTAGGTCCTCTTTCCATCAGTTTGAAACGCGATCTCATTTACTCTCTATGGTCATCAGATGATCCATTGGCTGGGCCCGCCTCTTGATTTATGTGGTTTAAATATCAGAGTTTCTATTCAATTCTCTATTCAATCTTTTGATAGATTTATATACAGGTAAATATATTTGTTTGGCTACAGTATCGCATTGACAGATTAGATGTGTGGTATCATTTTACATTTTGTGTTTTGATTGATTCATTGTTTGTTTCATATATTTTTTGTTTATTTTGTAATTGTTGTGTAGTATTCTTTTTAGTGCCTGATAAATACTATTCTCCTGAAGAAGCCACGGCATGTGGTGAAACATGTTGAGAAATAAATCCCTCAGTTGCACTATTCAAAACTGTATTGTTACATTGAATGTAAACGCTTTTTTACTGACATGTTTTTACTAATTTTTCTGAATAAAATGAGAATTTTTATATAATCTGTGTTTTACTCATTGTACTTTCAAAGTCCCAGCCTTCTATTCTTTTGTGGTTTAATATTTAAGGGATGTGGTGCCAACATATGTGCTAGATGTGAGGCAATTGTTTGTATTTCTCCTGTATTGAGGTGGTTAAATGCAAAGTCTTCATGCAATGCTAATTTTCATTAATTTTTTTCTAACTAAAAGGTAAAGGAATAAAGCTTATGAATCCTTCATCAAAATAATTTGAAAAATAAATCACTATCCTCATCTCCTATTTAAATTTATATAGTCTATAGTACCAATCCACTTAAAGAATAAATAACTATATTTCTACTAATATTTTTTGTGCTACTTTGAGATTCTCAAACTACATTGGAAATCTGCAAACTCTGATTCACCTTGTAATTCACCATTAATGTCTAAACCACTAGCAACAAAAGTGAGTACACCCCTAAGTGAAAATGTCCAAATTGGGCCAAATTAGCCATTTTCCCTCCCCATCTCAGGTGTGAATGGGGAGCAGGTGTGTTAAATTTGGTGTTATCACTCTCACTCTCTCATACTGGTCATTGGAAGTTCAACATGGCACCTCATGGCAAAGAGCTCTCTGAGGATCCGAAAAAAATAATTGTTGCTCTACATAAAGATGGCCTAGGCCAGTGATGGCAAACCTTGGCACCCCAGATGTTTTGGAACTACATTTCCCATGATGCTCATGCACTCTGCAGTGTAGTTGAGCATCATGGGAAATGTAGTTCCAAAACATCTGGAGTGCCAAGATACACCATCACTGGCCTAGGCTATAAGAAGTTTGCCCTAAAACCCTGAAACTGAGCTGTAGCACGGTGACCAAGACAATACAGCGGTTTAACAGGACAGGTTCCACTCAAAACAGGCCTTGCCATGGTCGACCAAAGAAGTTGAGTGCAAATGCTTAGTGTCATATCCAGAGGTTGTCTTTGGGAAATAGAGGTATGAGTGCTGCCAGCATTGCTGAAGAGTTTGAAGGGGTGGGGGGTCAGACTGTCAGTGCTCAGACCATACACCACACACTGCATCTAATTGGTGTGTTTGGCTGTCGTCCCAGAAGGAAGCCTCTTCTAAAGATGATGCACAAGAAAGTCTGCAAACAGTTTGCTGAAGACAAGCAGACTAAGATCATGGATTACTGGAACCATTTCCTGTGGTCTGATGAGACCTAGATAAACATATTTGATTCAGATGGTGTCAAGCGTGTATGGCAACAACCAGGTGAGGAGTCCAAAGACAAGTTTGTCTTGCCTACAGTCAAGCATGGTGGTGGGAGTGTCTTGGTCTGGGGCTGCATGAGTGTTGCCGGCACTGGGGAGCTACAGTTCATTGAGGGAACCATGAATGCCAACATGTACTGTGACATACTGAAGCAGATCATGATCCCCTCCCTTTGGAGATTGGGCTGCAGGGCAGTATTCCCACATGATAACAACCCCAAACACACCTCCAAGACGACCACTGCCTTGCTAAAGAAGCTCAGGGTAAAGGTGATGGACTGGCCAAGCATGTCTCCAGACCTAAACCCTATTGAGCATCTCTGGGGCATCCTCAAACAGAAGGTGGAGGAGCGCAAGGTCTCTAACATCCACCAGCTCCATGATTTGTGGAGGAGTGGAAGAGGACTCCAGTGGCAACCTGTGAAGTTCTGGTGAACTCCATGCCCAAGAGGGTTAAGGTAGGGCTGGAAAATAATAGTGGCCGCACAAGACACTTTGGGCCCAATTTGGACATTTTTACTTAGGGGTGTACTCACTTTTGTTGCCAGCGGTTTAGACATTAATGGCTGTGTGTTGAGTTATTTTGAGGGGACAGCAAATTTACACTGTTATACAAGCTGTACACTCACTACTTTACATTGTAGCAAAGTGTCATTTCTTCAGTGGTGACACATGAAAAGATATAATAAAATATTTACAAAAATGTGAGGGGTGGACACACTATTGTGAGATACTGTAAATGCAATATTCTTATGTTGTAATTGTTCTATAGCAATGCTCAAATCTACTATATTTTAACAGTTTGTTCAATAAACCTGGATGAAATGTATAAAGATTAGAAGCTCTATCAAGTTTGTATTGCTGCCCGTGACCCTCGCAGAAAATCCTGATGATCAATGTTGCCAAGACAGAAAGAAATGAAAAAAAAAGTGGGCATCTGCTCTGGTGATAGCTGTCTTTAAAGTTTCCCTCAATTTGTAGAGCTTTCTTTTCACCTACTGTTGTGTTTAGAAAGCAGAAAGTGAAGTAAAATCTCCCTTAATGGAAAAAGAAAGAAGTAGCCAACATGTTTTGGGGGCTCAGCAGTCGCCTTTCATCAAGGCTTGTAAAATGATAACCTGTCCAGTCACTTGCATGATCCATATTCCTAACAGGGTTCCAACTTGCAGTCCAGGATGGCATTCCTCACCCTATAGTTATCATTCTACAAGCCCCGATGAAGTGGAGTGTTGAGCCACTGAAACACATTGGCTGTTGCAAAATAAAATATTTTAATGGACTCTATAAACCAGTGTGGCACTCCTATCTTTTTAATACTTTAGCAAACTCCTCTGATGGTTCAGCAGGACACGACGCTTTCTGGTGAGCAGTCTCCAGGACCGCACACCACTCATTACACTATAGAAAATCACTATAAGGTTCAGCACTCCTATACCACAAAGCAACAAAGAATAAAGGCACAGTAACCAGTCTCAGGCAAGGACCAAATAGTCGCCCTGACAAGGTTACTTCCACCTTCTAATATTTCTCTACCTCCTTCCACCTTCTAATATTTCTCTACCTTCTCTACTAGGTCCTAGTACTAACCTATTCCAAAAACACATTTGACTTTCTGGAAAGTATGGAAATTCTGAGATGTTTTTCCATACTTAATCATATATAGTACTACAAACCAGACGAAATCATTCTTAGTGGGCGTTTCCTTTAACAAAATATAATAGTATTAGGTCAGTGGTTGGAAATTATTAGAAATATTTTTTTAGAACATTGGGGCCTAGAGGAGATGTTTTTATAAGTAGTGGAGAGAGAACATTTTAACCATAGGGATACATTCGTATATAGCCAGCATCTTAGTTATTATTTTTTCCAGCTAAAACTATCATTGAGGCTTGGAGATTTTCTGCTCATAAGGGAAGTGATGAAATAACAGGAATTATTTCTTTAGGGAACATTGCAGTTCTGTTTTTGTTTTCTTATATAGAAGGGTTATTAATACAATGATACTTTTTTTCAAAGCTGGAGCTTTGTGGCTATGAGGATACAGTTGAGAAAAGTAAGCATTTTAATAACAGTAATTATTCCTTAGGTGAAAGCACATTAGAGCTCAGAGAATATGTTCTCATACAGGCAGACTTTCTCTAATTGTAATGATTTTTTTTCTACTGGATAATAGCAGAGCTCTTTCAAGGTCCAACCCCATTTGGCCAACAATTTTTCTTTTTCATCTTTTAACTAATTTATTAATTTAATCTCTACATAATTCTAATGATTTTTCTTTTTTCTTTTTTAAAGCTAAGCAGTTGCCTCAGAAACCTTTTTTCTTTTTTTTTCTTTTTCTTCAACCTCTTTTTTTTCTCTCTCTCTACATTCCCATGGCCATGGTCATGTTGTATACAGCGTATTTATAACTCAGTAGGGTATGAGCTTCTAGCTAGTCTCTAACAAAAGGCTGTACAGATCGCGCATTCTGTAGTATAAGCCTTAAATGTTTTGATTTTCTTGTTCTGATCACAGTTTCAGTTTCTTGAGGTTTCAGGCTAGTCGTTTATCTTGGTGAGCCCCAGGGGCCAAAAAATTAGACCGTCAGCTCTGGCTGAAGTTTGCAGTTGAGAGATTGTCTGGAAAACACTATAGAAACAGAATGGGAAAGCAAAGGAGCTGCCAGCACCAGCCAGTGAAATGCAGACACGTTTTACAATGCAGGATAAAAAAAGCTAGCAGCTGATTGGGTGCTATGACAAACAGATGCCATTTTTCCTTTTTTTTTTTCAAGCTGTTATGTATGAATTCATGTATAACACTGTCACAGTGATTCCGATGCTATTTATGTAACATTTCTCTACCTGTTGGAGAACAGTACATAGTCTTTGTAAACCACATGTGGTGGGTGGTTAGCTAAAATCAGGAAGAGGGAGGATGCACGTGTCTTGTTGTCCGCCATGGGCAAAGCATTGGGTGTTTGAGGCATTCGCACCGGTGTCAGTGCCTTGAGTTACTCTCATGTGGGAACATTAAAGGACTCAAGCATAGCCATTTTTTCCTGAGCATAGCTGTAGACAGGACAAGTGGGATGGCAAGACCACAGTGGTACTGAAGGCTGTGGGTCAAGACTGTTCCATCTGGTAAGTAGTATATGTTCTGGCTCAGATTATTGTCCCAAGTTACCATGTCAGGCCCTAAACACTGGCAAAAATCAACAATATTTCTGAAGTTAATATTAATAAAAAATACTTGGCATTAAAAGAAGAAAAAATTACATGCAGACATTTCATAAAATGAAGATGTGAAAACCCTACCTTACTGCTGCTAAATTAATATCCCTTATTAGTGTATATACAAGGAACAAACATAATTATATACTAAAATGTGTAATCTATAAAAACTGAACAATCAACATAAACAAATCAAGTGCATAAAATAAGCAATGTACACATTATTTAAGTGCCCATGAATTATATGTAGCGCACAACTCCCTTGGGAGCTGCTTTTAGTTCATACCTTTCTGTTAATGGTGTTCCGTTCTCCTCCCCCCGCACGAATAACCTCAGCAGACAATCCAGAACAATTGAACATTAAACTTTATTCTCTTCCTTTAAGCATGATATAAAATAATGCAATATTTACAGTCTGTATCTTCAGGAAGTATGAGCTGCCTCTAAATCTTTGGTTCCTTTTAAAAGTAGTCCTTCTATCCTTTTCCCTTAATAAACCGACAGGTGCCTCTCTGAAAAACACCTTGGAATTCGGATATTAGAAGTACCAGGCCTCACCTGCCTATCACAACTCCCGCAATCCTCCCTGGTCAGTTCAGGAAAAGTCCGGGTGCACCCTGATCTACTGCATCCTTTTAGCAGCCACTTCCTGCTCCACATGTTCAGAACTATCCCAGCCGGTGACGTCTGACATATTGCTCTTTAGGTGACTTTTTGTGTATAAACCATCCAGCGCTGAGGTCTCTGAACCCTCAGGCCTTCCGGTTCAAGATTTTGTGCTATCCAGCGCTGAGAGCATTACACCCCCAGACCTTCAAGCCTGGACCCCTGGGGGTCACATTCTTGCTGCTTCACTGGATAAAATTCCCATCTCCAACCAAATCTCCTCCCAGGAGCATGTGTCCCAGTTCATATAGGCCTGGTAGCCCCTGCCCACTCAAATTAACAATTGGTTCAGGGTGACCTACACAAACTAACTGCATCCTGTGTCCAACCCACCTTCCCTCCAGAACCTCTCACAGGAAGAACAGGGCATCAATCAAACAGAATACAGGTGGTCACACCCCCCTTTCTATTCTATTATTTCTCCCAACCAATTTAACCCAACCAGGCTTAAACCAACAGGGCAAAACACTGGCAATTTTAGCCTAACACCTAAGTGGGAGGGCGCTACATATATATAAACAATCATGAAATATTTCTGATAGTGAATATTTCTAAAGTGTAGGCACCTTGGGGTATCTATCTGCAAATGCCTGTGACAGATCAGTCTATGTGTTCTTGTGGAGCCCCTGGATTCTAGACATGTGCATTCGTTTTCGTCCGAATGCATTTTCGTCCAAATTTCGGGTATTTTCGTTATCGTTTTAACAAACGATAACGAACGTGCAGAATCCAAAAACCAAAAGATCCAGCATAAACAAATGCTTTATTTTCGTTTTTGTTGCAACAACAGTTCGATATAGATAGGAGATTCGACATGACGCTGACAATAGCGATCTGTGTCCATCAAACCTCTGGTCGAATGTGCCTAACCTTAGCTCTATAACTCTAAGATTATTCTACATAGAGAGAAAAGATTCGACATAGAGAGAAAAGATTTGACATTATAGAGACAATAGCAAAAAAGGTTGAATGTGCCTAACCTAACTCTATTAGTCCAAGATTATTCGACATTGAGAGAAAAGATTCGACATGAAGATTTGAGGAAGCAGTCGCCGCAAGCAGTCATTTATGGTCAAATGCTATAGAAGGCCATAGGCTATAGAAGAATTCTAATGTTGGTTGACTAGTAATATTAATTAATAAATATAATTATTACTAGTGTCATACAACAGTAGAATTCTACTATAGCTTGTAAGGGGAACATTCGGAAATGTACGATTGCAGCGTCGTACAGTTTAGCTGCTCCATCGAATCTTCTTAGAACATTCGACAGACCCCATAAGCCTTCAATGACAGATTCGACCTTAATTTTTTTGGATTTTCGGACGAATGCATTTTTTAACGAAACAAAATAAATGAAAATGAATTTAAGGAGTAACTAAATAAATGTATTTTTCGGACGAAAACAAAATTCCAAAAAGAAATATTTCAGTGTGCACATGTCTACTGGATTCCAGGACCACTCTCTATACCAGCCTCAACTTCTGTCCAAACCAATACAAGCACTGCACCAGTGGTGAAGCTCAGACAGTATTAGCAAGGATTAGCTTAGTACTTACTTAGACAGAAATCAAGGCCCTGTATACATTGTTGAGTTCATGTACTCTACAAGAGACAGTAGGGCTGATCTTAATGTGTATTTCCATTTTGGCAGTTAAATTGGGATAACACCTACTTTGTATTTGTTACAAGTCCCTATTCACATAGCATAACTTATTCAAATCAGAGTAAATACAAATGCTGGGCAGCACAGTTGCTAAGAAGTTAGCATTAGGGTCGTTGGTTCAAATCCTAACCACAGCACTACCTGCCAGGAGTTTGCATGTTCTCAATGTGCCTGCGTAGGTTTCCTCCCACACTCCAAAGACATGCTGGTAGGTTAATTGTCTCCTGTCTAAGTTGGCCCCAGTATGTGTATGTAGGAATGTGAATAAATACTGGTTGTAACATTTGACGTATCCATTCACAAAACATAGATTAATAAATAATTAATAAATACTAATTTAGAAAGAGATAATAACCGTCAGCATAAATGACAGGAAAGAGTTGATAACTCTGTAAGTTTTGTCATATAAATTACAAGTGAAGAGAAAGAAAAAGCAATAGAAGATAGGAGAAAAAGAAAAGAGAGTAAGAGGAGGAGAAAGAATAAAAAAGCAAACAAAAAAGGGAAAGGGACCTGCTTAGACACCAAGAATTCTGGTTCAACAACTCTTTCAGATAAGTACTGGACTCATAAAATAAAGAATACTTAAGTAAAATATCGTGTAAAGGTAGGCGTATAAGTGAAGACCTACCAACACATCCATGTTTTTTGAATTTCTCAGATTTACCACTATCCTGAACACTCATACGTTCCATTCGTATGAGTTAATTCAGGACTTTAAACTACTCAGCCGAAGTGGGAACCACCTGTGACTTCCAATGTTGCGGAATGATTTGGCTAGCAGCTATTAGGAAAAGTTTAAAAGCTGAATTTCACTGTACCTGGAATCTATGATAGCAAAGCTGTTTGTGGGGTATTTGTGTACTTAGTGAGGTAACAGTCATTATACATTTTAAAGATTGTGTCCCATAATTGTTCAATAGGTGAACAGCCCCACCAAATATGAACAAATGAGCCTTCGTGTCTATGGCATCGCTAACACTCATTTGGCAAAGTTGTAAAAATGTTTAGTGAATGTTGCTGGACAGTGAACAATAATACCACCTTGTCAGTATCTTGCAATTAGTTCATCGGATTTATATGAGAGTGAGTGAGAGTAAACATTTTAACATGCTGACAAGAAAACGTTGCAAAGAAAACTAAATTAAAAACATCAGAACCCTCAGGGGGTGAGCATTGTCACAGAGAGGTTGCTCCTGATCACGACACCCAACTTCTTGAATGATTTGGTCGAGAACAACCCTTTTCAAGGAACCTAGATCTTAACTTCTTCCTGCCCACCGTATTGTAGAATGATAGTTGGGTGGGACTTGCTCTTAATCTGGGAGGAGGTCATATAACATCCTCCCATTCTCGCCGCGCATTGCATGCCTGCAGAGGTGCACTGCGTTGGCAATCGGTGGTGTGCTGTGGCCCTTGGACACAAAGCACGTCACCGATCATGGTTAAGAGCTAATGAAACACAGCTGATCACATGTAAACAAATGGCGGCTATTGGCATCTACTTTCCTCAGTGATGTCAGTATCGGAGGAAAGGAAAGCCGATAACCGAATTTCATGTGGTGAAAGTGGTATTTACACTTATAATTAGGACACTGGTCATCAGTGCCCTGATTATCAGGGCCCAACGATCCTCATAGGCATATGGTTGTCTACAGTCACTAAAGCCTCAATGTGCAAGAAGTTATCAAGAGATACAACATTGTAGTCCCTCAGACCACTCTAATCATCTTTCATCAGATACAGCGCAAAGGAAAGCCTCTCCTCTATGGATATGGTGGAGCTAAAGGGAATCCATGTTGGTCTGATGGCATTGCTACTGACATTTCCATGTCGGGGGTAGTAGCACTGAACACTGATGTTGGCACTGTTGGTTCGGGTGATTGGAATGTTCCTGGAATTGGAATGGAATTGGAATGTTAAAACCAGAGGGGGACCTTGAGTGGAGAGTGAACAAGTCTTGCTTTTTGATTGCTGGGTTGCATTTTTGGGGCTTTTCCTTGTAGCTTTTCAATCACCATTTTCTGACACTTTTTAAATAGCTTTTTTTTTTGTTTGCTTCCTTCAGACTACTAATTAAGGGGAGTGGTTAATTGCTCACAGGTGCTTGAGGCCTATATAACCTTGTGTAGAACTCATAGTGAGCCTGCTTATTTGTGAGTCTGTTGGAAGTCTGTTGGTCCAAGTGTCTGTGGAACTGGTCTAAGTGGTGAGTTAAAACCAGAGTTTAAAACAGGAGGTTATAACAGGGGTCATAGTACCTGTGTAGTGTGAGTACCTGAGTGTTGTCTGAGTAGTGTGTGTAGATCATTAGTACTTGTGTATTGTGTACTGTATACTTGTGTATTGCGAGTGCACGTAGGTCTGCGAGTGGTCTGCGAGTGCACATAGGTCTGCGAGTGGCCTGTGAGTGCACATAGGTCTGCGAGTGGCCTGCGAGTGCACATAGGTCTGCGAGTGGCCTGTGAGTGCACATAGGTCTGCGAGTGCACGTAGTTCTGTGAGTGCACGTAGTTCTGCGAGTTTTCTGCAAGTGCACGTAGTTCTGCGACTGTTCTGTGAGTGCACGTAGGTCTGCGAGTCTTCTGCGAGTGCACGTAGGTTTGTGAGTACCTGTGTATTGTCTTGAGTATTAGTGTCAGGAAGCT
This sequence comes from Lithobates clamitans, assembly GCA_037952925.1. Classification (NCBI taxonomy): domain Eukaryota; kingdom Metazoa; phylum Chordata; class Amphibia; order Anura; family Ranidae; genus Lithobates; species Lithobates clamitans. The sequence continues at coordinate 10,415,565 of JBBGZY010000992.1, forward strand.
AGTTGTTAGGTAATTTGGACAGGGTATAATCCCCAATCCTCATTAAATTTAATAGGTATGATACCCGGCGGGTGTGGAGAGGCGACTCTTTGTACATCTTGCGGCATGTATGCGTTCCTTGATCATCCGATCGAGGGCGAATACTGCTGTGCAAAATGTAAGCACATTGTTTCCCTGGAAGCCCAGGTTCTGAATCTGGGGAAGCAACTGTCAGCACTGAGAAGTCCCTCCATACTAAAGGAGAGCCAGGAACGTACACGGCAGGTGCCGGCAGGGGCCAGCACAGAGGCGGGTGGAGACAAAGAGGTGCAGGCACTAGCAAAGAGTAGATGGGAGACAGTCAGGAAGGGTAGAGGAGGAAGTGCCAGGGAGGCCGATCCAGGACTAGAGCATCCCAATAAGTACGCTCCATTGAGTGACATTGGTGAAACCAGTCAGGGACCAGCACTGCTGGAGCTGAGGGACTCTCCTAGCTGCGGGGGAAGAACTCTTCCAGTGAGAGTGGGGGGGCAGCGAAGGGAAAGGAAAGACAGATTCTGGTGGTGGACTCAATTCTTAGAAGGACAGAGAGGGCAATCTGTAACAAAGACCTGAAGCGCCGAACAGTATGTTGTCTACCGGGTGCTCGGATTCGGCACATCGCGGATCTGGTGGACAGATTACTGGGAGAGCCTGGGGAAGACCCAGCTGTCATGGTGCTTCTCAGGAATACTACCGGTACATCAAGCCACACCAGAAAGGCAGAGGGAGGTTAGGGAAGTAAACAAGTGGCTGAAGAGCTGGTGTAGTAAGGAGGGGTTTGGGTTCCTGGAGGACTGGGCGACTTCTCAGTCGATAACCGGTACTATAGAAGGGACGGACTGCACCTAAATGAGGAGGGTGCAGATCAGCTGGGAATGAAGATGGCGAAAAAGTTAGAGGGGTTTTTAAACTACGTGATGGGGGGGAGGGTCCAAAGGTAGAGATAGTTAGCATGGAAGATATTCCAGAGGGTAGTATTGGGGCATTAGTGGTAGGTTGACCAAAGCACAAAAACCCAAGGTAAGTATAGTAGCAAGTCCTAGTTGCAATCTCCGAACACCCAATATGAGGACAATATGCGACCGGTCTAAACTATGTGGCATGTTCACCAATGCCAGGAGCATGGTGGACAAGATGGGTGAACTAGAGATACTGTTGTACGAAGAGGATTTGGATTTTGTGGGAATTTCATAGACCTGGTTCAACAGCTGTCATGATTGGCTGGCAAACATTCAAGGGTATACCCTTTACCGCAGGGATAGAGAGGGTAAAATAGGGGGAAGGGTATGCCTATATATCAAGAATAATGTACAAGTGAATGTGAGAGATGACATCACTGAGGGAGCTAGGGAGAAGGTGGAATCCTTATGGGTAGAGCTCCTGAGGGAGGAAGTGGAGACAGATCCCCTATCACAATTTGGATTAGCAGCAAGGATGGGAAGTGTTATCATAATGGGGGATTTCAATTATCCAGACGTAGACTGGGCGGAGGGAACCTCGCATTCATTTAAGGCTCGCTAGTTCCTTAATGTCTTGCAGGACAATTTTATGGGTCAGATGGTAGACGCACCAACTAGAAATAAAGCATTACTGGATCTACTGATTACCAACAAGGTAATGATCACGGATGTGGAAATACGGGGCAATTTAGGTAACAGCGATCACAGGTCAATTCGTTTCAGTATAAATCACACAAATAGGAAACATAAAGGGAATACAAAGAGACTGAATTTCAAAAGAGCCAATTTCCCTAAACTACAAACCTTGCTAAAAGGCATAAATTGGGATACAATATTAGGAACAAAGAACACGGAGGAGAGATGGGTTTGCTTTAAGAGCATATTAAATAAGGGCATTAGCCAATGCATCCCATTGGGTAATAAATTTAAAAGAGCGAACAAAAGTTCTGGATGGCTTAACGCCAATGTAAAAATGCATATAAAAGCAAACGAGAAGGTCTTCAAAAAATACAAGGTTGAGGGATCATCATCAGTATTCAGACTTTATAAAGAATGGAACAAGAGGGGGGCTTCAGTAACCAACACTGCAGTGTTTATCCTCATGACACAACACAGGAAGCACCTCCATGGTTAACAGAGGACAGAATTAAAATTAGACTTGAGAAACTTAACATTAATAAATCACTGGGACCAGATGGCTTGCATCCGAGGGTACTTAGGGAACTCAGTCAAGTGATTGCCAGACCACTGTTCCTAATTTTTACAGACAGTCTACTGACTGGAATGGTACCAGCTGATTGGAGAAAAGCCAATGTAGCACCAATATTTAAAAAGGCCCAAAATACATCCCTGGGAATTACAGACCAGTTAGCCTAACATCAATAGTATGTAAACTCTTGGAGGGGATGATAAGGGACTATATACAAGATTTTAGTAATGAGAACGGTATCATTAGCAGTAATCAGCATGGATTCATAAAGAATCGTTCTTGCCAAACCAATCTACTAACCTTCTATGAGGAGGTGAGTTGCCATCTAAATAAAGGAAGGCACGTAGACGTGGTGTATCTGGATTTTGCAAAAATATTTGACACAGTTCCCATAAACGTTTACTGTACCAAATAAGGTTCGTTGGCATGGACCATAGGGTGAGTACATGGATTGAAAACTGGCTACAAGGGCGAGTTCAGAGGGTGGTGATAAATGGGGAGTACTCGGAATAGTCAGGGGTGGGTAGTGGGGTTCCCCAGGGTTCTGTGCTGGGACCAATCCTATTTAATTTGTTCATAAATGACCTGGAGGATGGGATAAACAGTTCAATCTCTGTATTTGCAGACGATACTAAGCTAAGCAGGGCAATAACTTCTCCGCAGGATGTGGAAATCTTGCAAAAAGACCTGAACAAATTAATGGGGTGGGCGACTACATGGCAAATGAGGTTCAATGTAGAAAAATAAAAGTAAAATAATGCATTTGGGTGTCAAAAATATGAATGCAATCTATACACTGGGGGGAGAACCTCTGGGGGAATCTAGGATGGAAAAGGACCTGGGGGTCCTAGTAGATGATAGGCTCAGCAATGGCATGCAATGCCAAGCTGCTGCTAACAAAGCAAACAGAATATTGGTATGCATTAAAAGGGGGTCAATTCCAGAGATAAAACGATAATTCTCCCACTCTACAAGACTCTGGTCCGGCCGCATCTAGAGTATGCTGTCCAGTTCTGGGCACCAGTCCTCAGGAAGGATGTACTGGAAATGGTGCGAGTATAAAGAAGGGCAACAAAGCTAATAAAGGGTCTGGAGGATCTTAGTTATGAGGAAAGGTTGTGAGCACTGAACTTATTCTCTCTGGAGAAGAGACGCTTGAGAGGGGATATGATTTCAATATACAAATACCGTACTGGTGACCCCATAATAGAAATAAAACTTTTTCGCAGAAGAGAGTTTAACAAGACTTGTGGCCACTCATTAAAATTAGAATAAAAGAGGCTTAACCTTAAACTACGTAGAGGGTTCTTTACTGTAAGAGCGGCAAGGATGTAGAATTCCCTTCCACAGGCGGTGGTCTCAGTGGGGAGCATCGACAGCTTCAAGAAACTATTAGATAAGCACCTGAATGACTGCAACATACAGGGATATACAATGTAATACTGACGCATAATCACACATAGTTTGGACTAGATGGACTTGTGTATTTTTTCAACCTCACCTACTATGTAACTATGTAACTATGTAATATCAGTGCTGCATATCAGGGCCCATCAGTGTTGCATATTAGTGTCCACCAGTGCAGCATATCAGTGACCACTAGGGATGAGCCGAACACCCCCCGGTTCGGTTTGCATCAGAACATGCGAAAAGGGAAAAAATTGGTTTGAACACGTGAACACCGTTAAAGTCTATGGGACACGAACATGAATAATCAAAAGTGCTAATTTTAAAGACTTATATGCAAGTTATTGTCATAAAAAGTGTTTGGGGACCCGGGTCCTGCCCCAGGGGACATGTATCAATGCAAAAAAGTTTTAAAAATGGCCATTTTTTCGGGAGCAGTGATTTTATTAATGCTTAAAGTGAAACAATAAAAGTATAATATTCCTTTAAATTTTGTACCTGGGGGTTGTCTATAGTATGCCTGTAAAGGGGCGCATGTTTCCCGTGTTTAGAACAGTCTGACAGCAAAATGACATTTCAAAGGAAAAAAACACATTTAAAACTACTCGCAGCTATAATGAATTGCCGGTCTGACAATACACATAAAAGTTCATTGCTAAAAAAGGCATGGGATTTCCCCACAGGGGAACCCCGAACCAAAATAGAAAAAAAATGTGTGGAGGTCCCCCTAAATTACATACCAGGCCCTTCAGGTCTGGTATGGATATTAAGAGGGAACCCCGTGCCAAAATTTAAAAAAAATGGCATGGGGGTCCCCTTCAAAATCCATACCAGACCCTTATCTGAGGACGCAACCTGGTAGGCCGCAGGAAAAGAGGGGGGACGAGAGAGCGCCCCCCCTCCTGAACCGTACCGGGCCACATGCCCTCAACATTGGGAGGGTGCTTTGAGGTAGCCCCCCAAAGCACCTTGTCCCCATGTTGATGATTAAATACCACCAAAAAAAAACTCTATCTGTCTCAAAAAAATAATAAAAATGTCATTTGTGTGCAGTGTTGCATGACCACGCAATTGTCATTCAAAGTGTGACAGCGCTGAAAGCTGAAAGTTGGCCTGGGCAGGAAGGAGGTAAAAGTGCGCAGTATTGAAGTTGTTAAGAAGTCCTCTCTACATGTGCAATTTCGCTTAACCTCCTTGGTGATATGATTATGTCAGATTTTTGCGTCTCAAAGCAGTACAATGTTTTGCATGGAAATTTGGCGTTTTATATTGTAGGCCTGTAATTCTTATGCTATGTACACGCAATAGGATTTTCCGACAATGAAAACGTGGATATATTTCCGACGGATGTTGGCTGAAACTTGTCTTGTATACACACGGTCGCATGTTGTCGGAAATTCGTACAACATGTACAATTAGCCGAGAAAAATGAAGTGCAGTGCAGTGCAGCTCTTCTGCTTGATTCCGAGCATGCATGGAATTTTGTGCGTCGGAATTGTGTGCACATGATCGGACTTTCCGACAATGGATTTTGTCGGAGAACAGCACTCAAATTTTTGTTGTCAGAAATTCCTGACAACAAATGTCCGATGGAGCCTTCAGATGGTCAGAATTTCCGACAACAAGCTCACATCGAACATTTGTTGTCAGAAATTCCGATCTTCTGTACGCGGCATGAGTAATAACTTAAATCTGTCCAAACAAGAGTCTAGTAGACATCCCAGGTATGATAAAGTTTGAATCACAAAATTGTCCCTTCGGCACTGTGACCAACCATGAAGGATAAAAGTGTAATAATAGTGCTGCTGCGTTGTTGAATACCGGATAGTATGTAATAGATGTGCAAGTGCAAAGAACATCAATAAATGCAAGTGTATAAATAATCCCACAATAAACTTGTGCAAACAAAGTGTAGATGTGATTCAAGGTAAATTGGTGACAAACATGGTATACATGTGTAAAAACAGCAGGTGTATGAATAAATAGATAAAGTGGTTTCTTATAGTGAATGGCGTTCCCTATGGTGAATGGCATAGCTGGTACACTCACTTTTAAAACGAATTAACAAACAATCCACTTCCGGTTTTGCCTATCGCTCAATCCCGATGCGTACTTGTGGCCGTACCAAGAGGTAGCAGCCCAAGTTCCTTTGAAAGGGCTCACCGCCCCCCTTTCTGTCTAGTTGCAAAAGAGAAGTGGAGTGGTGGCGCATGTATATGCTGGTCTGGTCAATCCAGTAAGCAAACAAACACCTGCGCCGCCCTGCTTAGGAATTCTGAGAGCAGAGTGTTGCAGCCATTCTTGGCGCAATGCTCTGCCTCATCAGCCTCAGCTTTGGTGCTGGTTGCAGGCCCCACTCAGCTGTCCACTAATGGCCTTACTGGCTATTTATAGGCCTCTTTCAGCAACAGCACTCACATCGCTGGTGTCTGTTTGCTGTTTGGATTCATTGATCTGTATACATCTTTGTTAAGGCAAGTTTATACCAAGTACTTTATATGACTGTTTTATTATTTGCATACTATCTACCTTGCCACTTTTTATACACTTACTATCCTCAACTATATCTCCCCTATAGGAAGATATCAAGTATACTTTTTCAATTGTTGGGCTGACCATATACTGACTGGAGTGACCTCCAGTCTGTGGGAATTCCTGCAGCACCTGTTGACTCTTCCGGTCCTTATTTCTCATGCTCTGGATTTTGGCTACTTCACATCCAGCCACATATCCTTATCCAATACCGCAATGGCATCTTTTGCGCAGGCTGTAGCCACTCTGCCTTCCCCCTGTGTATTGGCATTGATCAGCTCAGGTATGCAAGATAATATGTGTTTTCTCCATTGTTATGTCCAATGATCAGATGATCATTCAATCTCTGTATAAAGCGATTTTAACTTAATTGCATTTCTATACTGACATTTAACTATGTTTACCTTATAGAATAATTGTGCTATAGATGACACAAAAGCCTTTGTAGAAGGACAGTTAGTCTGAAGCATGTCAGGCGTCATTCTATACAGCCACTTGCACTGATTTTCCGCTGCTCTATTGTTAGCAGTTATCATGTTTGCAACTATTGCACTATGTCATTGATTTTATAATTGTATTATCATTTTTGTATTAATAAAGAAAACTTTTTATATCTTTCTGGTCTGTCCTCAAAATCCTAAAGGGGGAAGCTGTGCCTTGAGCACTAGGCTTTTCTCTGTTTGTTTCTGTCTAGTTGGGCCAGATTCATCGGGAGCGAACTCTCCCAACCTGCCCTCACCATCACCCGCTCACAGTCCCTCAACTGAGGAAGTCAGTCCAGCGCGATCTTCAACCCTTAAGAGCTCAATTACAATGGAAATTCACAATTAGGAGGCACACAATGGGGGAATTACACAATGGGAGAAAGATGCTTCACACCTAGACAGGATAGACAAACACAGGTACACATTATAACAGTAAACACATACCACCTTAAAAAACAGATTACAGCAAGAGATAATAGGCAAGAGCTGATTATAATCTTCTGCTTTGAGTCTCTGAGTCTAGGAGGGGGTTGAAGCAGTCCATGCTAGTTTGGGCTGTTGATTCTATACCCCCCCAACAAAAACAGAGGCCCCAAATCTGTATCCGGGTCCTCCAGTTCTCTGAGTCTGTGTTTCAGGGAAATATGGACCTGAATCCGAAATAAAATTGTCCCCCAGAGACACATCTCCAAAAGAATAGACCCCCCCTAAAAAGCCAAGGCCCATAGTCAGTAGGCAAGAGGCTAGCCTGCAGTCCCCTCCGAAAGCTCCTGTCCTCGTTGGGTCTGTCATAATAGAAATGTATTTTCTTCTTTTTTTTTTGTATGTGTATAATCTAATAGTTATTTTCAAAAACACATGTTTATAAAGCATGAGATCACAAACTCAGGGCAATCTGGGGGTTGAGAAAGAAAACAGGAAAGTGGGAAAAAGAAAAAAAAAGAGAGAGAGAATGGTGTATTACATAATAATAATAATAATATTAATAATAATAATAATAAAATTAAAATTAATAATAGAAACAAATCATACTAATATTAATAATAATAATAAAATTAAAATTAATAATAGAAACAAATAATACTAATAAAATAATAATGGTCAAAATTCAAAAAGTTTCATGGATAAAAACAAATCCATATTAAATGATTATGATTGATGTACCTATTTATTTCTTAAATATATACATATATATCTGTCATTCTGTTTCTCCACCTGTTTCAAGTCACAGTGTTTTAACCAATATTGATTTAGACCAGGTTTGAGCATGTTCTGGGCGTCTTTGTGTATACCAGCCTCAACACTTGTCCAACCTGGTACAAGCACCACACTTACATCTCCCTAGCCAACAGCAAGGATGAGCTTACTACTGACTTGGCTCTGTATACATTGCAGAGTTCTTAATGTGTATTTCCAATTTTGCAGCCAAATTGAGATAACACCTACTTTGTATTTTCTTTACATGTCCCTATTCATATAGCATAACTTAAAAAATAAAGATAAAAATTGCAGCTTACATTATTTAGATGCTCTATTCTGGACCCTTCAGAGAGATAAAATTCTGTGTAGTTCTCTTTGTTTAAGTGGGGGCTGGGTACCTGTGGTTGCCATAATTAATCCTATCTAGGGATGAGCCGAACACCCCCCGGTTCGGTTCGCACCAGAACCCGCGAACGGACCGCAAGTTCGCACGAACGTTAGAACCCCATTGACGTCTATGGGACTCGAACGTTCGAAATCAAAAGTGCTCATTTTAAAGGCTAATTTGCATGGTATTGTCCTAAAAAGGGTTTGGGGACCCGGGTCCTACCCCAGGGGACATGTATCAATGCAAAAAAAACTTTTAAAAACGGCCGTTTTTTCGGGAGCAGTGATTTTAATGATGCTTAAAGTAAAAAAAAAAAAGTGAAATATTCCTTTAAATATCGTACCTGGGGGGTGTCTATAGTATGCCTGTAAAGTGACGCGTGTTTCCCATGTTTAGAACAGTCCCTGCACCAAATGTCATTTTTAAAGGAAAAAATCTCATTTAAAACTGCTTGCGGGTTTAATGTCATGTCGGGTCATGGCAATATGGATGAAAATCAGTGAGACAAACGGCATGGGTACCCCCCAGTCCATTACCAGGCCCTTTGGGTCTTGTATGGATATTAAGGGGAACCCCGCACCCAAATTAAAATAAGGAAAGGTCCCTATATACTCTGAACAGCAGTATACAGGCGGTGCAAACAAGACAGGGACTGTAGGTTTGTTGTTAAGTAGAATCTGTTTGTAATTTTGAACATTTTTAATGTGTTTAGCTCCAGCCAAAAAATCTTTTCTAAGCTTTTTGGAAAACATAGGGAAGGGTTATCACCCCTGTGACATTTGTTTTGCGTCTTTCCTCCTCTTCAGAAGATTTCACCTCACTTTTTTGTCCCAATGAAAAATGTTTTTTGAAAATTTGTGTTTTTTTGTGGAACAAGGATTGGAAAGCATCAGTGGAAAGGAGAAATTGTTTTCCCATATTAACTCTTACAGGAGAGAATTTCCCTTCCTTAGGGGTAGATTTCATCTCACTTCCTGTTGTCTCCTTCCGTTTGCAAGTAGGAGTCGTTTGTAAGTTAGATGTTTGAAAGTAGGGTCCTGCCCTATATACTCAGCAGAAATTTGGGCCTTAGGTGTTGCTGTGGCCAAAACACTGTAAGCCCTCACAGGGCCCTGCTGTGAAATATTAGATCAAGAATTGTAATTACATGCCCCTGTTGAACAGGAGCTGAAAAATTAGGCCTTAGGCACTGGTGCTGGTGCCACAACACTGCAACCCCTCACAGATACTCTAGTTGGAACGCAGGAACGAGCCCTGCTGCAAAGTATTGCATCAAAAATTGTAATTACACGCCCCTGTTAGACAGGGGCTGAAAAATTGGGTCTTAGGCACTGGTGCTGGTGCCACAACACTGCAACCCCTCACAGACACTCTAGTTGAAACGCAGGAACAAGCCCTGCTGCAAAGTATTGCATCAAAAATTGTAATTACACGCCCCTGTTAGACAGGGGCAGAAAAATTGGGTCTTAGGCACTGGTGCTGGTGCCACAACACTGCAACCCCTCACAGACACTCTAGTTGGAATGCAGGAACAAGCCCTGCTGCAAAGTATTGCATCAAAAATTGTAATTACACGCCCCTGTTAGACAGGGGCTGAAAAATTGGGTCTTAGGCACTGGTGCTGGTGCCACAACACTGCAACCCCTCACAGACACTCTAGTTGGAATGCAGGAACGAGCCCTGCTGCAAAGTATTACATCAAAAATTGTAATTACACGCCCCTGTTAAACAGGGGCTGAAAAATTGTGCCTTAGGCACTGGTGGTGGCGCCCAGAACCAAAAATGTTCTTACAAGCTATCAGCGTGATGATTGAGGAGGAAGAGGATAATTACTCAGGGATAGTCACTCAGCATCAGCATAGGCAGTCTTTGAAGGGATCTGAGATTTCAAAAAAAATTATTCGGTTACATCTGCATCAGGTGCTTGGTAGCTGGTGGTGATCCAAGACTGATTCATTTTTATGAAGGTCAGCCGATCGACCGAGTCGGTGGACAGACGCACCCTGTGATCGGTTACCACGCCTCCAGCAGCACTGAATGTGCGTTCCGAAAGAACGCTGGATGCAGGACAGGCCAGTAGCTCAATTGCATACTGTGCAAGCTCTGGCCAGTGATCCATCCTCAAGACCCAGTAACCCAGAGGATTTTCGGTGGGAAAGGTGTCCAAGTCTGATCTTGCCCCTAGGTATTCCTGCACCATGTAAAACAGACGCTGGCGATGGTTGCTGGAACCGATCATACCTTGGGGCTGCGGACCAAAAAATTGTCTGAACGCATCGGTCAGACGGCCACCTTCTCCACCGCTCCTTCTTTGACTGACCGAAGCCTCAGCAACACGTTGTCCAGAAACAGGAGTTTGTAACCTCCCAGTCTCTGGGAACGCGTTGCACAGACCTTTCTGCAAGGCCTCCCGAAGATGTTTCATCCTCTGCTCCCTCTGCGATGGCAAGATAAGGTCCGCAACCTTACCCTTGTAACGTGGATCAAGGAGGGTTGCCAGCCAGTATTGGTCCTTCTCCTTGATACCACGAATACGAGGATCCTTACGCAGGCTTTGCAGGATCAGGGAGGCCATGCAGCGTAGGTTTGCTGAGGCATTCGGTCCGGAGTCCTCTGGGTCACTAAGGACAACAACGTCCGCAGCCACCTCCTCCCAGCCACGTACAAGTCCATGTGTTCCTTGGGACTGATCCCTTAAAGACTGCTGATGCTGAGTGCCAGGCTCCACCTCCATACTGACACAATCTTCCTCCTCCTCCTCCTCCTCCTCCTCGTCCTCTTCCTGTGTGATCGGCGGGCACGCAGGAACACTGTCTGGATAAAGGGGGCCTTGAGAGCTAAGGAAGTCCTCCTCTTCCTGCCTCTGTTCTGCCTCAAGTGCCCTGTCCATTATCCCACGCAGCGTGTGCTCCAACAGGTGGACAAGGGGGACAGTGTCACTGATGCATGCACTGTCAGTGCTCACCATCCTCGTGGCCTCCTCGAATGGTGACAGGACAGTGCATGCATCCCTGATCATGGCCCACTGGCGTGGGGAAAAAAAACCAAGGTCCCCTGACCCTGTCCTGGTGCCATAGTCGCACAGGTACTCATTGATGGCCCTCTGCTGCGTGTGCAGCCGCTGCAGCATGGCCAACGTCGAGTTCCACCTGGTGGGCATGTCACAGATTAGGCGGTTCTTGGGCAGGTTAAACTCCTTTTGGAGGTCCGTCAGCCGAGCACTGGCATTATATGACCGGCGGAAATGCACACAGACTTTCCTGGCCTGCCTCAGGACATCCTGTAAGCCCGGGTACCTGCCCAAGAACCGCTGCACCACCAAGTTAAGGACGTGAGCCAAACAGGGCACATGGGTCAGTTGTCCCTGTCGGAGGGCAGAGAGGAGGTTGGTGCCATTGTCGCAAACCACCATTCCTGCCTTAAGTTGGCGTGGCGTCAACCACCTCTGAACCTGCCCCTGCAGAGCTGACAGAACCTCTGCCCCAGTGTGGCTCCTGTCCCCCAAGCACACCAGCTCAAGCACCGCATGGCATCTTTTGGCCTGCGTACTTGCGTAGCCCCTTGAACGCCTACGGAGCACCGCTGGTTCCGAGGAAGAGGCCATGGAGGAAGAAGAAGAGGAGGGGGTGGAGGAGAGAGGTGTGTCACAATCAGCATTTTGGAGGCGTGGTGGCGGAACAACCTCCAACACTACTGCACCTTGTCCTGCATCCTTCCCAGCTGCCAGCAGAGTCACCCAATGCGCCGTGAAACTTAAGTAACGTCCCTGTCCATGCCTGCTGGACCATGAGTCAGCGGTAATATGCACCTTACCGCTGACCGCCCTGTCCAGCGAGGCATGGACATTGCCTTCCACATGCCGGTAGAGAGCCGGAATCGCCTTCCGTGAGAAAAAGTGGCGTTTGGGTACCTGCCACTGAGGAACCGCACATTCCACAAACTCACGGAAGGGGGCAGAGTCTACCAACTGAAAAGGCAGCAGTTGAAGTGCTAGCAATTTTGCCAAGCTAGCATTCAACCGCTGGGCATGTGGATGGCTGGGAGCAAACTTCTTTCGGCGGTGCAGCAGCTGGGGCAGGGAAATTTGCCTGGTACAATCTGACGTCGGTGTACCAAAAGCAGATTGCCCATAAGTACTTGGCTGTGACACACCTAATTCTACACCTTCATTCCTCTCACTGCAGGTCGCAGAGAGGACTGAAGGTCTAGTGGGGTTGGAAATCTCAGCTGATGAGGAGCAAGGAGAGATCGTCTTTGTTCTTTGGTGTGGGTCTTTTAGATACGCTTGCCAACGAACTGCATGGCAGGTCAACATATGTCTGGTCAAGCATGTGGTACCCAAGCGGGAGATGTTTTGGCCACGCGAGATACGCTTGAGACATATATTGCAAATAGCAGCGGTGCGATCTGATGCACTCGTCTCAAAAAAGGCCCACACCAAAGAACTTTTTGAATAACGCGCAGAGACTGCAGCGCCCTGCACATGTGGAGCTTTGGGGTGTGATGCAGTCAATGTGCTGCCCTTAGGCTGGCCCCTGGAGGGCATCCTGCCTAGTTGGTGATGTGCCACCTCCTCCTCCTCCTCCTCCTCCTCCTCCTCCTCTCTCCTATCAGGCACCCACGTTGAGTCAGTGACCTCATCATCCCCTCCCTCCTCATCACTGGAGCAAACCTGGCAGTATGCTGCAGCAGGGGGAGCATGACTGCCAGATTGCTGTCCTTCTTGGGCACCCCCTCTGTCCGTGCTCATGTTACTGCCTTCATTGAGCTCAGTATCATCATCAGAGCCTTCCAAACGCTGGGCATCCTCCTGGAGCATGTACCCAACACTGTGGTCAAACAGTTCGAGGGAATCCTCAGGAGGACATGGTGGGGCTAGGGAAGGAGTCACTGATGACATTGAGCTGAGGGAAGAGGCCGCTGCTTTGCCAGACAAAGCACCCTGGGCATGGGTGAGAGAGGATGAGGAGGATGAGGACGGCTTGGTCATCCACTCGACCAAGTCTTCCGCATGTTGCGGCTCAACACGGCCAGCTGCCGAAAAAAAGGCCAAGCGTGTCCCATGGCCACGTGCTGATGAGGATGCACCGTCTCCACGACCAGCACTAGACACAGAGCCTGCTTGCCCTCTCTTATTGGCTTGTGACTGTCTGCCTCTCCTTCTTGGCCTTCCAGACATACTAATGGCCTGTAGCTGCACTAAGCTGGGATAGAACACCTGTAATTTTCTTCAGGTAGCTTTATATACTGTAACCAGACAAGCCTGCCTGTCAGTAGGAAGATAACAGGAACGGATCTAGCTGAACACTGTGAGCAGGACGTACTGCACTAAATGTATATAGCAGGAACGGATCTAGCTGAACACTGTGAGCAGGACGCACTGCACTGAATGTAAATAGCAGGAACGGATCTAGCTGAACACTGTGAGCAGGACGCACTGCACTGAATGTAAACAGCAGGAACGGATGTAGCTAAACACTGTGAGCAGGACGCACTGCACTGAATGTAAATAGCAGGAACGGATCTAGCTGAACACTGTGAGCAGGACGCACTGCACTGAATGTAAATAGCAGGAACGGATCTAGCTGAACACTGTGAGCAGGACGCACTGCACTGAATGTAAATAGCAGGAACGGATCTAGCTGAACACTGTGAGCAGGACGCACTGCACTGAATGTAAATAACAGGAACGGATCTAGCTGAACACTGTGAGCAGGACACACTGTACTAAATGTAAATAGTCTAGCTGCCTGACCGTGGTACTAATAGGATCAAAAAGAACACCTGTAATTTTCTTCAGGTAGCTTTATATACTGTAACCAGACAAGCCTGCCTGTCAGTAGGAAGATAACAGGAACGGATCTAGCTGAACACTGTGAGCAGGACGTACTGCACTAAATGTATATAGCAGGAACGGATCTAGCTGAACACTGTGAGCAGGACGCACTGCACTGAATGTAAATAGCAGGAACGGATCTAGCTGAACACTGTGAGCAGGACGCACTGCACTGAATGTAAATAGCAGGAACGGATCTAGCTGAACACTGTGAGCAGGACGCACTGCACTGAATGTAAACAGCAGGAACGGATGTAGCTAAACACTGTGAGCAGCACGCACTGCACTGAATGTAAATAGCAGGAACGGATCTAGCTGAACACTGTGAGCAGGACACACTGTACTAAATGTAAATAGTCTAGCTGCCTGACCGTGGTACTAATAGGATCAAAAAGAACACCTGTAATTTTCTTCAGGTAGCTTTATATACTGTAACCAGACAAGCCTGCCTGTCAGTAGGAAGATAACAGGAACGGATCTAGCTGAACACTGTGAGCAGGACGTACTGCACTAAATGTATATAGCAGGAACGGATCTAGCTGAACACTGTGAGCAGGACGCACTGCACTGAATGTAAATAGCAGGAACGGATCTAGCTGAACACTGTGAGCAGGACGCACTGCACTGAATGTAAATAGCAGGAACGGATCTAGCTGAACACTGTGAGCAGGACGCACTGCACTGAATGTAAACAGCAGGAACGGATGTAGCTAAACACTGTGAGCAGCACGCACTGCACTGAATGTAAATAGCAGGAACGGATCTAGCTGAACACTGTGAGCAGGACACACTGTACTAAATGTAAATAGTCTAGCTGCCTGACCGTGGTACTAATAGGATCAAAAAGAACACCTGTAATTTTCTTCAGGTAGCTTTATATACTGTAACCAGACAAGCCTGCCTGTCAGTAGGAAGATAACAGGAACGGATCTAGCTGAACACTGTGAGCAGGACGTACTGCACTAAATGTATATAGCAGGAACGGATCTAGCTGAACACTGTGAGCAGGACGCACTGCACTGAATGTAAATAGCAGGAACGGATCTAGCTGAACACTGTGAGCAGCACGTACTGCACTGAATGTAAATAGCAGGAACGGATCTAGCTGAACACTGTGAGCAGGAAGCACTGTACTGAATGTAAATAGCAGGAACGGATCTAGCTGAACACTGTGAGCAGGACACACTGCACTGAATGTAAATAGTCTAGATAGAAGATAACAGGAACGGATCTAGCTAAACTGAATACAGTGTATATATATATATGCAACACCTGGGATGCATATATATACACAATACACTGTAAGTGCAGCTAACTGACTGACTGTTCTGCCTAATCTATCTAACTCAAATCAAATGACACTGTCTCTCTCTCTCTCTATCGCTCAGCACACCGGAACACACACTACACAGGGCCGCCGTGCAGGCGGCCTTATATAGTGTGGGGTGTGTACTAAATCCCCTGAGCCATAATTGGCCAAAGCCACCCTGGCTTTGGCCAATTACAGCTCTCTCTACTGACGGCGCTGTGATTGGCCAAGCATGCGGGTCATAGTGCATGCTTGGCCAATCATCAGCCAGCAATGCACTGCGATGCCGCAGTGAATTATGGGCCGTGACGCGCCACACGAATTTGGCGCGAACGGCCCATATCGTTCGCAATTCGACGGACGGTCGAACAGCCGATGTTCGAGTCGAACATGGGTTCGACTCGAACACGAAGCTCATCCCTAATCCTATCTGTAATGTGCAGGCAGATCTTCATTATTATTTGTAACTAGATTTGAGCACTGTTCTAACAAAGGGTTAAAGGTGTAGAGCCTGGGCGTCTTGCAATATATGTTAATGAGGACAGACTTGGGACGGGCTCACTGTAACATGGTTCAAAAAACCTTGCAATTGGTTATGACACCTCCTTCTGAGAAACAGCTAAAACGTAAGAAAATATTTTATAACAATTTTTTAGGCATTTTGTGTAAATGGGAACACATAACAAACATATAGTGTGGTTTTATCAAATTTGACTGCAAAATTATACGTGGAATTGCGCTTTAAGATGAATACACGTGTTTTCAAGGTTCCTGCACCTTAACCACTTCAGCCCCAGAAGATTTGGCTGCTCAATGACCAGGCCATTTTTTGCGATACGGCACTGCGTCGCTTTAACTGACAATTGCTTGGTGCGATGCTGTACCAAAACAAAATTGACATACTTTTCTTCTCGCAAATAGAGCTTTCTTTTGATGGTATTTGATCATCTCTGCGGTTTTTATTTTTTGCGCTATAAACAAAAAAAGAGCAACAATTGTGTAAAAAACACAATATTTTGTACTTTTTGCTATAATAAATATCCCCATTTTTTTAATAAAAAAAAGCAAATTTCTTTCTTAGTTTAGACCGATATGTATTCTTCTATATATTTTAAAAAATATTATAAAAATCGCAATAAGCCAATATTGATTGGTTTGCGCAACGGTTATAGCATCTACAAAATAGGGGATAGATTTATGGCATTTTAAATTTTTAAAACTTTTTTTAGTAGTAATGGCGGCGTTCTGCAATTTTTATCGAGACTGCAGCATTATGGTGGACACATCGAACACTTTTGACACATTTTTGGGACGATTGCCAAGTATACAGCGATCAGTGCTATAAAAATGCACTGATTACTGTATAAATGTCACTGGCAGGGAAGGGGTTAATACTGGGGGGGGGGCGATTAAGGGGTTAACTGTGTTCCCTAGTGTGTGTTCTAACTGTAGGGGGAGGGGACTGACAATAGGAGATGACAGATCGTGGTTCCTAGCTATTAGGAACTCGCGATCTACATCTCCTCTCCTCACAGAACAGGGCTGTGTGTGCTTACACACACACAGCCCTGTTCTGCCTCTCATGCCATCGATCACGCGCGACCACCGGTCACGAGCATCGGCACCCCCGAAGTGCAGCGGGTACGCGCACCTGCTATCCTGTTTAAAGGAGCCAACGTACAGCTACGATGGTTCGCAGGATCGTGCTGACCTGCCGCAGTATAATGACGGTGACTGGTCGGCATGTGGTTAAACAAGGTAGTTTCCACCATTATCCACCTGGACCAGTCCGGCTTTATGCCCCAAAAATCCATAGCAATAAACCTATGTTGGTTGTTTCTCAATCTCCAATCTGGGGCAGATAACATGGGGAACAGAGCCTTGCTTTCACTTGAAGCCACCAAGGTGTTTGATAGTATAGAGTGGCAGCCCCTATGGGCCACTATGGCTAATCTTGGCTTTGGGTAAGGTTCCCTGTCCTGGGTCAAGCTCTTCTTACGAGTGTCCTTGTGCATCTTTTAGAAAAGCGAGCGGGCTATCGCATCCCTTTACCTTGAGAAGAGGAACTAGACAGGGCCGCCCCTTGACACCATTATTATTTGCAATAGCAATTGAACCATTAGCAGCACTAACACGCACTAATGCAGCCATTACTTGTTTTAGATATGGCGACCTATACCTATACCGGTTCCTGCACCTTATTAGCATTGTGATTTTAACCAGTTTCTAGAGAGGTTTACATGAAATTAAGATTTTTATGTTTTGACTGTAGTGTATTTTGAAGTCTTCTCATCACAATCCTGCAAAGGGGTCATAGATCTTGGTTGGCCCTCTAGAGAGGCATGTATTTTCATTTGCATGGTTCTATTTTTGAAGTATTGTTCGTGGCAGGCCATGCTCGGATTTGTAGTTCATTAACAGCCGGAAGATGTTTGCCCTGCTCTTAAAAAATATATATGACTTTTTATATGATACAAGTAGGTCAGCCTGAATACACAGAATTTTAGACTTCCCTAGCAGCTTAATAAATTATTTATTCCAACGGGATTGAACATCAAATACTTTGGTTGTCAGGTATGTTTTTTCTTTTTTGCTTTTTTTTCAATTGTATGTTTTTCTCTATCATGATTTATTTAGAGTGTGGGGATTATGTTTCATAAACCATCCTGGAACTCGCTGCAGTGTCTCCTATCAATTTTATATAAGCAATGATAATAATACTTCATACTGGAGAAAGTGCATCGGCTCTGAGATACCCGCTTACTTATTAGAATCTGTGTGTTGCAGTGACTTTATGCTTAACATTTGGAAGGAGAAGGTTGTTACAACAATTATTACATTCAGAAGCACATTGATGCCATTGGGCGATAAGGTTGTTTTTTCTGTAAGAATTGTCCTCGTTGCAAAGCATTGCCATCTGTCATGTGTGACAGCCAGGTGTAGGAAGCTGCGGAAAGCTTTATATTTGTTCAGATGCTAAAAGGCACAAGGATGTGATAGAAGCACAAAAAAAGAAAAAAAAGAAAAAAAAAAAACAGCAGTAGCATAAAGTCTTACACTAGCAGAAACGAAGATCGACCAAGTTATTTTATTATGTCAAATTTAAATTTGTTCCTCAAAAATTGCATATTCTTTAGGTTTACAATTCCCCAGTCATAGTCATTTAGACTCCATTTTTCCTAGAATACATACTAGAAAAAGGCAGCTGTTCCCTTGGGGCATTTAAATGCCAGCTAGAAAGATGCGTTTGCCCGTTCTCTCAAAACAATAAATCACACAAGAAGGTGCACAAATATGTGTAAGATAAAAAGGCAAAGCCTGAACATAGTTTTACACCCCAGTACAAAATTGACTTAGTGCAAAGATGGCTTGCTTTTATTTGGAAAATGAATAAACTATTTCTATTAGGTGCTCCCTCTGCAGTATTTTATAGTGATCCATTATTTTATTTAAATAATTGGCTAATTATTGACCAGGAATATTATTGTTTTTAGATACCATAATGTAAAAATTGAATTGAAATTTTGTAGATTGTTCAAAGCAGGGGTGGACTGGGCCAAGGGGGACAGGGTGGAAATTTCCCCCCGGGCCGATCTGATTTCCCCCAGAAAGGCCGCCACAGCAGTAGCTCCGCTGTATTCACAGTCAGGGCTGGCGCTACTCATAGGCAAGGTAGGCGCCGGCTTAGAGATCACACATCAGTCGGGGGTGCCGCCCGCCAGGCTGTCTGCGCTGAGTGCGCTCTTTCCCAGGACACATGGCTCCCAGCCCCACCGCTGCCTCTTCAAAACCCTGCTAGAGCCACGTGTTGCTAGGTATTAGAGGCTGGGTTGGGTGGTGTGGCTCACCAGTTGGGCGGGGCTGTGAGTGATTGGGCGGAGAGCTGGCAGAGGTGATCTGAGGTCCGGGCTGTGCTGTCAGCACTGGACAGAGTGGAGAAGCTGCCGGGATGCAGCCTCCTCCACGGAAAGTGAGTGGGACCTGTCTGCGATGATTAGGCTGGAGGGGAGGTGATGGGGGCAGAGGGGAGAAGTATCTGGGCTCTGTACTGGGGGTCATAGGGCTGAACACAGGAACACAGGAATATACTCTGATCACAGATCAAAATAGGGGAGGCCTTCCATTTACTATCCTAGCCTGCCCGTATACTACCCTAGCTTGCCCGTATACTACTCTAACCTGCCCCGTATACTACCCTAGCATGTCCGTATACTACCCTTGCCTGCCTGTATACTACCCTAGCCTGTCTATATACTACCCTAGCCTGTCTGTATACTACCCTAGTCTTTCTAAATACTACCCTAGCCTGCCTGTATACTACCCTAGACTGCCCATATGCTCCCCTAGCCTGCCCGTATACTACCCTAGCCTGCCTGTATACTACCATAGCCTGTCTATATAGTACAGTGCCCTATCAATATACTACCCTAGCCTGCCCGTATACTACTCTAGCCTGTCTGTATACTATCCTAGCCTGCCTGTATGCTACCCTAGCCTGCCTGTATACTACCCTAGCTTGTCCCTATACTACCCTAGCCTGCCTATATACTACTCTAGCCTGTCTGTATACTGCCCTAGCCTGCCCGTATGCTACCCTAGCCTGTCCATTTACTACTCTACCCTGTCCGTATACTACCCTAGCCTGCCTGTATACTACTCTAGCCTGTCCATATACTGCCCTAGCCTGTCCATATGCTACCCTAGCCTGCCTGTATACTACTCTAGCCTGTCTGTATGCTACCCTAGCCTGTCGGTATACTACCATAGCCTGCCCGTATACTATCCTAGCCTGCCTGTATACTACCCTAGCCTGTCTATATACTACCCTAGCCTGTCTGTATACTACCCTAGCCTTTCTAAATACTACCCTAGCCTGCCCATATACTACCCTAGCCTGTCAATATACTAAGGTGGCCTGTCAATATACTACCCTAGCCTGCCCGTATACTACTCTAGCCTGTCTGTATACTACCCTAGCCTGCCCGTATACTACCCTAGCCTGCCCATATACTACCCTAGCTTGTACATATACTACCCTAGCCTGCCTATATACTACTCTGGCCTGTCCATATACTGCCCTAGCCTGTCCATATGCTACCCTAGCCTGCCCGTATACTACTCTAGCCTGTCTGTATACTACCCTAGCCTGCCCGTATACTACCCTAGCCTGCCCATTTACTAGTCTACCCCATCCGTATACTACCCTAGCCTGCCTGTATACTACTCTAGCCTGTCCATATACTGCCCTAGCCCGTCCATATGCTACCCTAGCCTGCCTGTATACTACTCTAGCCTGTCTGTATACTGCCCTAGAATGCCCATATACTACTTTTGAAAAGGATGTGACCCTCTAAAAGTGAAGGACTACAGGTTCCAGTATGAACCCATGAGATCCAAGGGGTCACATCCCTAGATCTCAGGGGTTTATGCTGGGACTTGTAGTCCTTCACTAGTTGGGGGGGGTCACATCCTTAGATCTCAGGGATTCATGCTGGGACTTGTAGTCCTTCACTTTTGAGGATGTGACCCCAAAAAGCAAAGGACTACAGATCCAAGCATGAACCCTTCAGAGCTCAGGATGTGTCACACACCCCTGCCCCCCCCCCAAGTAGTGAAGAACGACAGGTCACTTGTAGTCCTTCACTAGTTGCTTCAGTTGGTTGGTTCAGTGGGCCACATGACAGGACTAGCCCCCCAGGCCTAAGGCTGTCAGCCCTCCCTTGATTCAAAGGCAAGGAAATTAAAGCCCAGTACCAGCCAAAACATTTTCCAATTAATGATGAAGTGAAAGAACCTGTGCTGGATCTTAAAACTTACCTTTGTTTAACAATAAACTAACCATCTAGTTCTCACCCCACCCAATGTTTGAACCCATAAAGTATGGCACCATTTTGAAAGAAAAACACTTTTATTAGTAATGAAGAATATTGGGAATGTTTTGATCCAAGGAACTGATTACCTAGTGGCAGAACTACCAGGATGGCAAAGGTTACATTTGCGACCAGGCCCTGGCGTTCTGCCACCATGGGGAGTCCCAAGATGGCAGGGCATACCTCAAAACTGTCATGGATTTCCATGAAAAAAATGGGGATTACAGATCACCAAGAAACCTTATAAAGGAACACCATGGTCTTAAAAAATCAACTTTATTGAACATGGTTAAAATGAATTAGTGCAAAAAACTACCACTGATGCAAACATTAAAAAATGACAATGTTGTCAAACAACTCAGAGACCTTTGGAGGTAAGAGAATAAGTGCTGAACTTGTGCTAGAAGGGGCAGTTGGATCTGCAATCAGACACCCCACCCCTCCTTCAAGTCCTCTCTGCTGCAAAAGCGCCCCCCAACACTCATTCTTTTACCCCTACCCCCTCCCCCAAATCAAAGAGATGCCAGCTGCCACAAAGGGGAGGATTGTGACACTTGGGACCCTGGGCACCCCCACAAGAGATGATTAACCATTTTTTTGATAGCAGATACCTGGTATAAATATTTGCATGTCCACTAGAGAACATTCCTCCATTTTTGAGGAAAATGAAAACTCGCTACAGTTTCCCAGAAGTTTTGCCTTGTTCTCCTGTGGACCAAAACATCTGGAGTTATGAAAGGTTAAAGCTGATAGATGTTCTGCATGTACTAATATCTGCTTAGCTAGATAGCTAGAGATTTTCTTTCCCCTGTCTGTGGCCTGTTAGGAAACTCCCTACAGTTCCAGTACCAGGGGCACAACGGGCAGAAGAAATCTCCAAGATGAGATGAAATCCCCTCTCAGAAGGGAGGGGGCATCCCCTCTTAGACAATTGTCTTAGACAATTGTCACTGAAACAGGTGTTCCCATTAAAAGTTTTTCCGTGTTCTGGTGACAACTATAAATATTTGAATTTCCCATCATGTTCTGTCTTGATGACAATGGTCCCCTGTCAAATAGATAGGGTTAATTTGCTCAGCAAAGACACTATTATGGACATTCATTTCCCTACTCTATCTGAAATAAAGAAAAACATTTTTAGATATAGAGTACTTTAAAGTTATTGTAAAGGCTCATTTTTTCTTAAACAACAAACATGTTATTGTACACAGTGTTTTTTAGTGTGGAATAAATAACCTAAACCACAAAAATGAACACAGTGGCGCTAATGACTTTACCTATGCACAAACACCTAAAAAAAGGGGATATACAAATCAATTATGTGCATCAAAAAATGAATAAAAAAAATTCAATAACCACCCAGTGACAAGTGTTAAATCAAACTCAAAAAAAAAACGAAAAAATAAAAAATCAGTTCATAATAGTCCTTTCACTGTGAACTTGCTTTTCTGTTCTTCCACCACACCCCAGTGCTTGGTGATCACACTCCCTGTGGTAATCCACTTACCGACTCCTAATGCCCACACTCTCGTGTCAGGGCTTACACGCTTGTTGACCACATCACATGGGTCACATTGGCAGATCACAATACAGAATCGTGTGCAGGGATCGTTCCATATGTGAAGGATACAAAAAATACTCCAATAGTGCAAAACAGTTTGAAAATTTATTAAAAGCACTTCAAATCTTTAGTATAAAACTCACATTTAACCAGTGTAAAAAAACGCAGATAACACACTGTCCACTGCAAACCGATCTTCAAAGCACAGCAACAGATATAAACAGATCAGCCACTATATGGGTTGTGGTCACGGCGGACCCGAGCTGTGCAGGCGTTTCGATGTCTCTCTCACCTACTTCCGGCGTCTCACCGCTCTAACAGTGTGACACTTCCTCATACGATGCGGCAGCGTCACTGCCGCATCGTATGAGGAAGTGTCACACTGTTAGATCTGTTTATATCTGTTGCTGTGCTTTGAAGATCGGTTTGCAGTGGACAGTGTGTTATCTGCGTTTTTTTACACTGGTTAAATGTGAGTTTTATACTAAAGATTTGAAGTGCTTTTAATAAATTTTCAAACTGTTTTGCACTATTGGAGTATTTTTTGTATCCTTCACATATGGAACGATCCCTGCACACGATTCTGTATTGTGATCTGCCAATGTGACCCATGTGATGTGGTCAACAAGCGTGTAAGCCCTGACACGAGAGTGTGGGCATTAGGAGTCGGTAAGTGGATTACCACAGGGAGTGTGATCACCAAGCACTGGGGTGTGGTGGAAGAACAGAAAAGCAAGTTCACAGTGAAAGGACTATTATGAACTGATTTTTTATTTTTTCGTTTTTTTTTTAGTTTGATTTAACACTTGTCACTGGGTGGTTATTGAATTTTTTTTATTCATTTTTTGATGCACATAATTGATTTGTATATCCCCTTTTTTTAGGTGTTTGTGCATAGGTAAAGTCATTAGCGCCACTGTGTTCATTTTTGTGGTTTAGGTTATTTATTCCACACTAAAAAACACTGTGTACAGTATTTATATCCTTTAAAGTGGCAGCTCTAGATTAATTTGAGTTTTGGTCTAAGGCGCAGTGGTGGTAAATGAGATAGGAGGGCCATTTTTGATACTCATATTACCAACGGTTGAGATAACAAACATGTTATACTTACCTCCTTTGTGCAGTTGGTTTTGCACAGAGCAGCCCAGATCCTCCTCTTCTCGGGCCCCTCTTTGCTGCTCCTAGTCCCTCCCTCCTTTGAGTGCCCCTCAGCCAGCAGCTTGCTACAGGGGACACCCAAGCTGAGTCAGAGCTTTGTGTATCCATTCAGACATGGAGCCCCGATCTGACCCCTGATTGGCTGACTGACTTTGATTGACAGCCACAGGAGCCAATGGCTCTGTTGCTCTGTCTCAGCCAATCAGGAGGAGTGTACTGGATGGCTGAGGGGATCGTGGACATTGCTGGAGAGAGATGGGGCTCAGGTAGGTAATTGGGGGATGCTGGGGGGGCTGCTACACACAGAAGGTTATAGAATGCATTAAGATAAAAAAAAACCTTCTGCCTTTACAACTCCTTTAAAGTCAAAGTTTAGGTACCAAAAGACAATGCCTCTCCACCACACTCCTAGCTATTTGTGATTTTTTATTTTAAATACAAGCTCCTAATTATCAGAGTCTGTTGTCACATAACTTTCTATAGCACCTGTTATACTCCAGGAAAGCCAACCAAACTTGTTCCCACTTTTCATCATGACACCATACCGCCAACACTGGAAGACTTGAGGACCCAATGAAGCCCCTGTAAGGACTCCATGAGAAGCAAATGGTGGACTCTTTTAGCAGCATCCACTTTACCTGAAAGTAATATAGGAACTACAAGAAGGACCCTCCCACACTACAAACAAGGACAAAGATGAATTAAGACCCTACCTGTCACATGACCATGCTTTCACAGAAAAAATTGGTTCTTTTAGTTACTTTGTTAGGTTAAAAAGTTGGCGTGGTTACCAGTAATTTATTTGCTGGCTGGAGATCTGCTTTAACAGCAGGAATGTGATTTTTGTAAACAATAGAAGTCACCGGGAGGCAACAGAACTACAAGGGACCTGGTTTATTGGGGTTGTAAACTTAATCACTGGGTGAGATGCAATGAGGGTGACTTGCCCCAGTTTACTAAAATCCAAAGCATTAAGCACATATGCTTGCAACTGAGATACACATGCATACTGAGGTCCAGACTAGGTCAATTTCAGCATTCATTACCTTGGTAGGAACAGCCTATTTCTGAGCACTCCCCCCCCCCCCCCCCCACTGAAGTACCGGTAAGCCATTGGGGATTTTAAGAACAAAAACAAATTGTAATTCAATTTTAACTCAGGAGAAATATACATAATATTAAAACCAGCTAAATTTAAAAATTAAGGTCTTCACACATGTTTTTCTAATTAACCCATGTTGTAGTTGTACATAATTAAAAATGTTTGCAATTAAAAAATGTTCTTACTTTTTTCTCAAAAATCTATAATATTTGTTATTATACATATTTTTATAGAAATTACTTATTTATAACACTTAAAATATATATTTCTTGTATTTATGATGCCACATGCTCTCAATGCATACAGTATCTATAACAGGAGAGAAGCCCAGACTGTGTGTGCTATATGTCCACATCTTAGCAAATCATGCACAACTATAAATAGAATATGTAGTCAGGGACTTTATGAGGACATATAGAAGAGAAACTGAGTACCATAAAAAAATATATTACACAACATAAAAAATTACTCTCCACATAGGGGTTGACAAAATGCAAAGATTCTGATTAGTTAACAGTTAACACGTGGACTCAATGCAATTCGGGAATCCTTCTTCAGAAACATATGTGACAGAATCAGTTTACTAGAACCCACTCTATATCTTTAATAGAGTAATATTAGCCAGTAGGGTAGACTGGAATTCAAAGCATGTGTATGTTACCCATAGAGGTGCAAATGAATAAGCCAAGGTGAAGCCACTGCCTCTTGGGTGAAAAATTCAGGTGCATTCAGTAAACAGCCAATGGTCTTGTACACATAATCTGAAAAAAAGGACCCACTTCCCAATGGGGGTAAGAAAGTCACCAAAAAGACAGCATGGTAGCCGACGTAGTAAAGGCACTTACATTCCAAGGAGGGGGGTCTTGATAAGTATTTAGAAACAAACTCAGTTCACATGAATATAGCCATGCTCTCAATACATATGTTCTTGTAGATTTGGCAAAAATAGCTCACAGTTTATAAGGAGTATATAGCCTTTTTGTACAGTTGTTTGTCTTTAATATGGTCAGGGCTTTAATATGGTCAGGGCTGAAAAACTTTGCTTTTTTCACTTTGTTAGGTAAGCATCAAATATGTCATATTACTATTTTGTTTAATGTTTTCCAGCCAGCAGGTTCCCTTACTCTTTAAAAGAGGACCTGAACTGTGACCACTGTGTCCAAAAAAAGGCAAAGAACCGTATTGTCTGTGGGCACCCTGCAACTTACCTTTTCCCCATTACTGACTACATGCCTTGTTTCACACTACTTTGCTGCCCTCCAGATAACTGTGGATTTGCTTACTGGTGGAGAAATATTCAAGAAGCATCAGGGGAGGTGAAAGCCAGATCCACAGAAGAAATGAAGCAAGAACACTGCAGGTCTTCAGGTTTAACTTCCCCTGCAGGAAGAACTGTGATCAGCACAACAGTGACATTATTCAATTTGACTCCAAGTTCAATGGGTGGGACAGTGCTTTGATCTCATAGTACAGGTATACTGCTATGAGTCGCAAGGAAGTGCATTGCTATTTTTCAGGAGGTGTCCAAGCAAAAGGTATATTTTTAGGCTACTATGTAGGCACAATTAAAATTTTTATGAGATTCAAATCTTCATTTTTCAAAGTCAGGTCTACTTTAAAGGTTCTCTATTTGCGTCCTTGATGAAGGAAGGTTTTTGCTTACAGAGCTCAATAGCTTACCAGCAGTGAGTTATCCCTTATTTGAGGCTTTAGTCTTACATTTACTCAAATGTTGCCTAACTTAAAGTGATTGTAAAGTCTTGTTTAAAAAAAAAAAAAAAATACCAAACATGTTATACCTACCTGCTTTGTGCAGTTGGTTTTGCACAGAGCAGCCTGGATCCTCCTCTTCTCGGGTCCCTCTTCCGCTCTCCTGGCCCCTCCCCCCTTTTGAGTGCCCCCACAGCAAGCAGCTTGCTATGGGGGCACCCGAGCTGAGCCACATCTCTGTGTGCCTATTCAGACATGGAGCTGTGGCTCGGCCCGTCCCCTCTCTCCTGATTGGCTGACTGATTTTGATTGACAGCAGCGGGAACCAATCGTGCCATGCTGATGTCTCAGCCAATGAAGAGGGGAGTCCCGGGCAGCTTAGATACTCCTGCAGCATTGCTGAATAAAGACAGGCGCAGGTAAGTATTAGGGGGTCTGAAGGTGGATGCTGCACACAGAATGTTTTTTTATTTTTTTTTATAATTGTATTTTTTATTGATTTTCAAAAATTAAGTACAAAGTTTTAGCAAAACGAGCATTACATTGTCAATGCATGTGCATTATACAGTAGTCATTATAGAAAAAAGAAAGACAAAGTATAAAGTAACAAATATAAAGTAACAAATATAGGTGACAAAAAGTGTTCACAGTAACAAAACACATAGATAAATTAGGTCAATTCCCTATGGTGTGAGAATAAGCGTAATATTGGAGGGAGTCTGGATCCTTGAGATCAGTTCGGGCCATATACACAGGTAGTATAGGGTTGACTTAAGATTAGGGTGAGCCTGGTGTCACGGGGGTCCCATATTCCGATAGATCCCATGGTTCCCATATTTCATTGAATTTAGAGACACAGTCGTGTACCGAGGCTGTCAAAAACTCCATTGTCCGAATCTCAGCCACCAAGAGTAGTAATCTGGACCGTGGGGGAGGAGTGTTGGATAACCAGAATAACGGAATAAGTCTTCTGGCGGCCAATAATATGTAGGATATTAATTTGCTTGTCTTTTTAGATATCCCTGATGGAGGTAGGCCCAATAGATAGGTCAAGGGATCCACCGGAAGGGACACCCCCGTCACCTTTTGTATAAGAAAATGTACATCACACCAAAAAGGTTGAATCAAAGAGCACTGCCAAAAAATGTGAAACAGTGAGCCTATTTCAGTTCCACATCGCCAACAATGTTGGGAGACTGAAGGGTCATACTTATGAATTACATCGGGTGTTCTGTACCAGAACATGAGAATTTTAATGGTTGTTTCTCTCTGGGTGACACATTTGGAAGATTTAAATGTAGAGGACCAGATTCTATCCCACATCTGTATTGTAACAGGACGGCCCATTAGATGGGACCACCTGCGCATATACAAATGTAATGTCTCTGTGACGGGAGACGACTCATGGAGGATACTATATATACAGGAAATTAAGTGTAATTGGTGGGGGCCTTGGGCACATAGATATTCAAAAGTAGTTGGTTTATCTAGAATTAGGGATGGTGATTTAGAATGAAAGAAATGTCTAATTTGCATATAGAAGTGGAAGAGATGTGGTGAAAGGCCAAATTTCTCACTTAAAGTGTTGAAGGTATGTAGTTTCCGTGTTATGGGATGTACAAGGTTCCTGAGCTGGAAGAGGTGAGCGTTCACCCATGGGAATATCCTGCCCAAGGACATACTATCCGGAATGAGAGGGTTAAATAATACGTTTATGAGAGGGGAGCAGAGTGACATAAGGGAAAAGCGTTTAAGGCATTTACGCCATATATTTAGAGTCAGTATCATTGGTCCAGTACATTGACGTTTGTATATAGGATCCAGAGTAGGGGGTCAAGGATCCCGGGTGTACCGGGTAAAGTACTCCCTTTTCAATAGCAGACCATTGGTTTGGTGCATGTAAGGAAGACCAAGAGGTAATGGCCCTCAGGTGTGTAGCATAATAATATTTGATGATGTCAGGAGCTCCTAAGCCCCCTCTGGATCTAATGGCGAACAACACTGAGCTTGCTATACGGTGTGCTCCGCCATTCCATATAAACTTCAGGAAAGTTCTGTGAAGTGTTTTTAATTGTGTGGCAGGTACAGCTACTGGAAGGGTTTCAAAATAATAAAGTAATCTAGGCAGTATAGACATTTTCAAAACATTAATTCTGCCTAATAGAGATAGGGGGTATTTGGTCCAGTTCGACAGAGATTTATTAATATCTAGTATCAGGGGCGGGAAGTTTGTATCATATAGGGAGGTATAAGAAGGAGTAAGTAGTACACCTAAATATTTAAGAGAGGTATTACACCATTTATAGGGGAAAGATTCTTTAAGTTGAGATATTAATGGCGATGGGATGTGTATAGGAAGGGCTTCAGTTTTGGAAGTGTTGATTTTGTACCCGGAAATAGCACTAAAAGAGTTCAGTACTTTATGTAGTGAGGGAAGGGATATTAGCGGGTTAGTGATTGTAAGCAGTATGTCGTCTGCAAATAACGATAGTTTATATTCCCCCTGTCTCATCACCACCCCACTGACATCCGGGTGAACCCGAATATATTCAGCCAGGGGTTCTAGGCATAGAATAAAAAGCAATGGCGAGAGGGGGCAACCCTGTCGAGTTCCGTTAGTCATGGGAAAGCCAGGAGACAGGAAAGACGACATTTGTACCTGCGCAGAGACGTTGGAATATAAGGCTTCTAGGGCTGTTAAAAAAGGGCCAACAAAACCATATATCTTTAGGGTGGCAAACATGTAGGGCCAGCTTAGCCTGTCAAAAGCTTTTTGTGCATCTAAACTCAGGATCAGTGCCGATCGGGAAGTTCTGTCCAAGAGATCTATCAGATCTATTGTACGCCGGGTGTTATCTCCCGCATGTCTCCCAGGGACGAAACCTACCTTGTTTTTTTATTTTAATGTATATTTTAATGTATAGAATGCCTTAAGATAAAAAACCTTCTGCCTTTACAACCACTTTAAGCAACTTTTTTGTGCTGTATTTTTAGCTAACTTATAGTGCTCTTATAATCCTTTGTCATCTATGAAATGTTTATTTGTAAAACATTGATTGTACATGCATAGAAAAAAAGCAGGTATAAAAACAGTATGAAACCTATAATGCCGCATACGCATAAGCGGAATTTCCAACAGAAAGAGTCCGATGGGAGCTTTTCATTGTATATTCCGACCGTGTGTATGCCCCATCGGACTTTTTCTGTCGAAAATTCAGACGGATTTAGATAGAGAACATGTTCTATATTTTTCCGACGGAACAAATTACTATCGGAAAAAATGCTCGTCTGTATGCTGTTCCGACGCACCAAAAACAATGCATGCTCTGAAGCAAGTACGAGACGGAAGCTGTGGGTAAATTTCCCAATGATAGCAATAAAAACACAACAGCAGTCTTGCACACTATTCCACACTGAAGACTAAAAAAAGAATGCATTGAATGGACATGGGCTTTAGATTTATGGACACAAAGACTGATAGTTACATAGTTACATAGTTACATAGTTAGTAAGCATGAATAAAGACACCAGTCCATCCAGTTCAACCTGAGTGAGTGTGCGTGTCTACAATTATCCCTATTTATTTAAGGTACCCATATAGCGCCGTCAATTTACGCATCGCTCCACACATACATCGCACACTCACGATCCCTACCCTCAAGGAGCCCACAATCCAAGGTCCACAAACTCACATTCATATACTAGGGCCAACTTTTGGACAGAAACCAATTAACCTACCAGCATGTCTTTGGAGTGATCATATTGCTTTATTGTATGCCATATTAAAATGAATTTCTATAAATCGGGTTATTTGTTTTTTTGACTCACAAATTCCCAATTGTATTCTTCTGGATTCTCATTTTTCCAGCTTTATGTAAAAGAAAAGTTTTTCCCTTGGGGACTTTTAAAGGCCTGTGAGAAAGATGTGTTTGTCTGTGCCCTTCAGATAATAAATCACATATGAAGGTCCACAAATATATGTAGGAGAAAAACACAAAACTTTAACACAGTTTTATAACTGAGGACAAAGTTGACTCTGTACAGACCTGGTTTTGATTTCCTTCGGAAATAAGGAAATTAATCTTGTCAGGTACACTAGCTTTCTGCAATATTTTATATTCATAATGATCCTTTATTTTTCTGGTGAAAAAAAAATCACAATAACAGGCTAAATGTGGAGCAGCAAAGGAAAAAGTTCAATGATATATGGCCAGGTTTACCGTGACAATGATATTATGTAAATGATACGTGAATCAGAAGAGAATAAAATTCAAAAGTTTTAAAGCTAAAGTTGAGATGATGGCATTTTTTGCATAGGTTCAGTTTGGACTAGTGTAAATATGTATGTGCCATACCTGTGGGATCTCTGTGGAAGCTGTAAATTACTGTAGTTGTGACCGCTACTACAGTGATTACTGCTGGCCTAACGGTTCTATGCCAAGTGGCTGCCATGCTGATTACTGAACACAAAAGGTCTCCCACTCAGCATGGGTGCCATTTTAGAGAACTTTTTGCATTTCCTCAATTAATGCAAACATTTTCTGAGTGGACAACTTGGAGAGGCTAGGCAATGATGTCACAATCTTAACTTCACAATCTTCACAATCTTCACAATCTTCACAGTCACCGAGCAAAAGCTCTGTAAATTTGTTTCAAACGATTCCAATCCACCTCCTGGTCTTGTACTTCCGTAAAATTCACCGGCTATTTTCCAAGGTTATATGGAACTCAGCCTGGCCTAGAATTAGCTTTGGGACATTATCCTTTCCGAAAAATCGAGGTGGGGTAGGGGTGCCAGACGTCTCTATCTATCATAAAGCAACCATATTAACACATATTATTGATGGGTTTCACCACTCCCCATCTAAGCTATGGGTACAATTGGAAGGTCACATAAATCCTATAGATCTCTGTGCCCTTCCTTGGACTTCACCTATTCTACGAAAGGGCTTCCCAATTCCAGCAGATCTTATTAGGCAAACACTACACATATGGGATCGCATGATAATATCTATAGCAGGGGTCTCAAACTGGCAGCCCTCCAGCTGTTCCAGAACTACAAGTCCCATCATGCTTCTGCCTATGGGAGTCATGCTTGTAACCGTCAGCCTTGCAATGCCTCATGGGAATTGTAGTTCTGCAACAGCTGGAGGGCCACCAGTTTGAGACCCCTGATCTATAGAATATCAAAACAATTGAGCCCTATGACCCCCTTCTTTGGAACACCAGATTTTTTTACTAGCCTTTCATTCAACTGTTTTTGGCCTCTATTAACGGTAGCCTCTTCATCTACAATGCTTTCTTACAATCCCACTCAGTGGTTACAGAGGCATCAAGCTTCAAGCCTTGTCTTATATACAATCTATTCCATCAAAACAAGACATTTATGCGAAACCAACTGCCTTTGAATCATGGTTGTTACAAGAGGAGCCACTATCACATTTGGTCTCTCTACTATATTCTATTCTTTTTATATCAATCCATCCAGATCTTCCCCCCATATACACAGAAATGGGAAACAAGACCTCCAACAGACTTTAACTTCATCAGATTGGCAAAAAGCTTTATTTTGACTCATAAAATGTCAAAAACTCAAGAAAATTGATATAAATTGGTCACTAGATGGTATAGGTGCCCCTCTACCCTCCACCAATTTAACCAGGATATATCTGATGGCGTTGCCATGATTTACTATGATTCCAGGATCTTTAAAGACAGCGAAGGAGGATCTGCTTAGACACTTTCTCGCTGCAGCTAGAGCAGTCTTTTCGCGATATTGGAAATCAACGATGGTACCCTCCCTGGGGGAATGGGCAATTTAATTGGACTATATTAGAGATCTGGAAGGTCTGTCAGGAAATGGCAAGAGAAGAACAGTTTTCTCAAACTTGGTCCATTTGGTCTGAGTTTCGACATTCATCCGAATGTCTAAATCAGTGGTCTCAGAGCCCCAGCTCTGAGACCACTGATGTTGCGACAGTGGCTGTGAAAGCGTGGTGAGATATGAGTGCCTGTAAGATGTGTGTCAGCTGTGACAGTAGGTAGTAGGTGCATTGCCAGAGACAGGTCAGATCACTGGAACAGCAGATGGCATCAGAGACAGCAGACCCTGGATTGGGCAGACAGCAGGCGGCAGATGCTTGTCAGGCAGCTGGCATGTAGAGGGTGTGGATGAACTGGCAGCACTCAGCAGATGAAGGACCAGCAAGGACAAAGGTAGCATGCAGAGCAGGATTGGTGGATAACTAGATTCAAGGTCAGATGAGCCAGCTCAGCAATAGACGGTCAGATACATGCATAAATGGCGGTCAGAGAATGGTCAGGATACAAGCAGAAGTCAGCAACATAGAATAAGGCAGATAAGCAAGAGTCAAAGCAAATTCAGAGGCAGGCCAAGGTCAGAGGAGGTAGCGTTCAAGCAAGGTCAGGGTAAGCCGGGTCAATAACAGAAGTCAGCACAGGAACAGATACAGGAACATGGGTATAAGCTATAGATCTGACAGCACTGTCTAATAGAACTTCTGAAGTTTAAATAGTCCCATTGGCCCCAACATTAGCAACAGGCTTGCGCAGGTGCGTTCAAGCATGCGCATATGCATCCGCAAACGGTTATGCACAGAAAAACAGGCAACCACATATCTGCGCCTGTGTACCCGTGTATGTCTTGAGGCTTCATCTGTACTATGACTAGAGCCTTCCTGACACTTGGTGACAACTGCTCTGCTACTGTATGTATGGGTTAGACCCTTTTAGTTAACCTCCTTCCCTCTTTGCTTCCAGTCTATGGTTGCTGCCCCTGCCCACATTGGCAAGGATATTGCCTGAAGTTTCTGGCAGAGGATAGCAATATGGAGGTTTTCCATATGTAGATGTCCCTCTCATCATGAGACCTGAACTCACACCACTGTTGGGAATAGAAATTCAAAGAAACCATTAGAACGGAGACCAGAGGCTGTATTACCACTGCTCTGAAGAGGAACTAAAAGAACACCTGACCAATGATGAACACATAAGACTGACTTATGGGACAGTGCACACTTATTGATACCAAGTTTTTGGACTTTCTAAATAATCAACTTTGCAAGTAAAACACTCATGAAATGCTTACCTGATTGGACATTCCATGTTAACTTAAATGAAGAGTGATTATGTTGTAAAGTGTTAAGGGTATGTGCGCCCTTGTGCATTCTGCTGATAATGAGGGCTAGAGTAGCCTGTAACTGTCCTGTGGCCTTCTGTGGGAAAGTTAGAGTGCTGACAGTTCCACGCCTTGCCTTGTTTATGGGAAGTGTGATGGACTGTAAAATGAATGCCAAGGGCCCCGCTAAGCCTCTGTAAGTGTATGTGGGAACCATGTGAAACATCCTTTGGACTGTGCAGGTTGTAATGAGGGAAAGTAGCACTGTTCTCCAGAACCAATAACTAGGTATATGAAGTGTAAAGCGAAATAAGTGAGTTGTGCTACTAGGCCTCAGGCCACTCACAACCAGGGAGACCCCGAAGGCCTCTAGGATGGCGATGTGAATCCCAACCATAAGGACCTTGCCCTTATGCTACATAGGTGTGACAGGGACAGAAAATTAGGCAATATGCACACAATGGACTGACCGAAGGAAAAAAAAAAACATGATAGACATTTAAGTCTTCTCTCCAGAATTTAAAAAAAAAAATGACCTAAAGTTAGGCTGTAATAATATTTAACACTCTGATATATTAAATCATTTTGCAAAAAAACAAAACAAAACAAAACAAAAAACAAAAACAAAACTTTGATAAAGCAAAAATATTTTTTTGCGTTGCTCAATATTTATTTACAAAGTTAGAAATGCAAACATGTATATAAATAAAGAGCTTACATCCACATTCAGATCTAGCCATATCATCCATCTGGAAGTCCCTGTGAATAAAATGGAAAGAAAGGCTCCTTGAATCAGAAAGAGAATTTAGCTACATCGGGGTCTGTTAGTTTTGCAACATCAAACAACAAACATTCAAAATGTCAAATCGTAGTAACAGTCATATGATTTTATAGTGGAACCAGGACTCCCGGACAATATTAAATGCAACCATTTCATCTAACATAATGCTACATAGCCCTTCATTAATCATTATAGCTGACATTTTGTTATGAAACAATGACCTTGGCAATCCTAGTCTCCGTCATTGTTTTTTATTAAAGGAAACCTTTGCTAAATAGAATATGGGGCCTGCCATTTCTGATCTCTTTCTAAAATGATATTTTTCTGTCTGTAATGCCAATCACATGATTTTAATACTTTAATGTTTTTGTAAAGCAATTTTTTTACCTTAAAATAACAAACATGTTATAATTACCTGCTCTGTGTAGTGATTTTGAATAGAGCAGCCCGAACCCTCCTCTTCTCAGGTCCCTCACCAGCACTCCTGGCCCCTCCCTCCTGCCCCCACTGCAAGCAGCTTGCTATGGGGGCACCTGAGCCGAGCCACTGCTCTGTGTGTCCATTCAGACACAGAGCTTTGGCTCGGCCCTGCCCCGCCCCTTCTCTCTCCTCATTGGCTTACTCATTTTGATTGACAGCACCGGGAGCCAATGGCGCCCCCGCTGCTGTCTTAGCTAATGAGGAGAGAGAGCCCTGGACAGTCGAGTCTCTCATGCAACATCACTGGATCGAGAGGGGGCTCAGGTAAGTTCTAGGGGGTTAAAGGGGAATGCTGCACACAGAAGGTTTTTTTTATCTTAATGCACAGAATGCACTAAGGTAAAAAACCTTCTAACTTTAGAACCACTTTAATGCAGAAAAGGTATTAAAGTAAAAAAACCCATGTAGAGCAAAACAATGGATTTGATTTAACCCCCTCTGCAACAGCACATAATCATCTCATACATGGAAGCTCTTCACAAGAATTCAGTAGCATTGGAGAGGTGGGAACGGGTATAGTGTGGAAGACAAATTAGGATGCCTGCATTACACCATCACTGTTATTTTCATAATTAGTATAAGTTTTCTTTAATTTGCACTCTAAAGATCATAAAGTTTACATTTCTGCATGGACTTTTGGTGTCCCCTAAAACAATTTATTACCCTCTTTCTGCTGGTGTACCATAAGGTTCTCTTCTATCTCTCCCATTTTTACCAAGGAAAGGTGGGGGGGGGGAGTAATTTACATTGCCCCCACCCATTGGACCATGGCAGAATCAAAGGTCTTTGGAGGTCACTTTTTTCGCTGCACTGTAGTATCCTTACCTATAATAAGGTAAGCGCCACCTGGACACACACCAACTCCTGTATCCTCTGCAATCAGGCTTTCGCCCAGGGCATGGCACAGAAACAGCACTTCTCAAAATATGGGATGATGCCCTCGAAGCAGCCGATGACGGAGAATCATGTCTCTTGGTACTATTAGACCTCAGTGCAGCATTTGACACAGTGGACCACAACACTCTACTCGCCCGCCTCAAAGAAGTAGCAGGAGTCACAGACTCTGGGCTAAAATGGTTTGCATCCTTCTTAGAGAATCGTTCTCAGATAGTGAAACTTGGAGCATTCACTTCTGAAACCCGAGCAATCTCCTGTGGAGTCCCGCAGGGTTCACCCTTATCACCAGTCCTTTTCAACGTCTACATCCGCCCACTCCTCAAAATCATCAGAAAATCTGACCTCTCCTTCCACTCATATGCTGATGCTCAACAACTAGAAAAATGCCTCACTATGATAGATGACTGGATGACCGTTAGCTCCCTCAAACTCAACGGGTCAAAAACAGAACTTCTTCTCCTACACGCTAACCAAAACGCCAAAAACAAGGCTCTGTGGATACCTCCCACCATCTTAGGACAGACCATCTCTCCGAGCACCAAAGTCAAGAGTCTCGGAGTTATCTTTGACTCAGAAATGACAATGGATGCACAAATAGGATCGGTTGTCAGTGGATCCCACCATCTCCTCCGCTTGTTACGTAGACTTATTCCTTCATCCCAGAGGAGGACAAAGCAGCAGTAGTTGGAACAATCATCAAAACTCGATTACGCTAACTCGCTCTATATAGGATTACCCCAATATCAGCTTGCGCGCTTACAACTTATCCAAAACACGGCGGCAAGACTGTTAACAGGAAAAAAACCCTGGGAGTCAATCTCCCCATCCCTCAGGAGCCTACACTGGCTAACCGTAAAGAATCGGATCACATTCAAGACCCTCTGTCTCACCCACAAATGCATACAAGGAAACGCGCCTCAATACCTTCGAGAGAAAATAAAACACTACACACCAAATCGCAATCTTCGATCGTCCAACCAAAACCTCCTTCTCATTCCCAAATACCGCTACAAAGCAAAGGGAGAACGAAGGTTTGCAGTCCAAGGACCTC
The DNA here is from genome assembly GCA_037952925.1 of Lithobates clamitans. Classification (NCBI taxonomy): domain Eukaryota; kingdom Metazoa; phylum Chordata; class Amphibia; order Anura; family Ranidae; genus Lithobates; species Lithobates clamitans. Next base: position 10,452,660 of record JBBGZY010000992.1, read on the forward strand.
GACTATGGAACGCACTTCCGCCCCACATACGCATGGAAGAAAACCATCTGGCTTTCAGGAAAAAACTCAAGACCTTCCTCTTCTAGAAGCTGTCAACACCAACGCATTAGCGCCTTGAGGCGATTCAGTTCGCATTTGCAGCGCTCTATAAATTTTTCATTCATTCATTCATTCAATAAGTTTTTCTTCAAGAGGATGTCTGGTAATGGTTTTTCTTGTGCCTCCCATTGACCTATAAAAGGAAGAGAGTCCGGAATGGAGAATCAGCTGATACAAGAGCATCCCACCATCCCTTCTCTTGTCATGGCCTACTTTATGTGTTTTTTCATCCTGGTCAGCTGGCAAATGAGTTGAGTTTTGTGGTTCAATGTAATGTTTTTCTTTTATTACTGGTATTGTTTTGGGCTTTAAAGTGGATGTAAACCCAAAGCTCACTGCTCACCCAGTATAAACTAATGGCACAATATTAATCTGTGCACATATACAATGGAACCTCAGATTATGAGCATAATCCGTTACAGGAGTATGCTCGTAATCCAAAGTACTCTCATATCAAAGCGGGTTTTCCCATTGAAGTCAATGAAAATGAAAATAATTTGTTCCGCATTGACTTCAATGGGATGCAATACCGCATGTGGCCAGAGGCGGGGGGCGCCAGAGAGCCTTGGAAATGGCCAAAAAGGACACTTTGGCTGACCTCGGAAAACCTCGGAAAGACTTCCTGCCTGAGATTTGCCAAGGTCAGCTGTGCTGTCCTCGGGCCTTTCCGTGCATTTCTGAACGGCGCCGATCGGCTCCGGCACCCCCCACCTCAGGCCAAAAGTGGTACTGCACACTGTTTTGGCCTGAATTGTGCTCGTTTTGCGAGACAACACTCGCAAACCGAGTTACGATCTTTAAAAATACAGTGCTTGTATTGCGAAACGCTCGTTAACCGCGTTTCTCACAATCCAAGGTTCCACTGTACATGACTCCTGCATGTACCGTTACCTTTCCTCTGTAACCACCTTCACCTGTAGGAGCCCCTCAAAACTCCAGAATCGGTGGTGGGGTCTCTTTGCCGGCGTTTGGTGGTTGGAGTCGTGACGTCACAAGACTCCCTGCCCACCTCTACACACTTCTACTCTTATCTGCTGGTGTCCTGGAAGCTGACTGCACCATGCAAATCCTTCTCAGTCACGCTGATCTTCTGCTGATCTTGTGGATCACACCCCATGATGAGTAACATCCGGTCAAAACTCAAGAAAGGCACCACATGACTTCACCATTTCCAAGCATGCTGAGGTGTGGAGCAGCCAATCCTGGGAGGGCTGGAGAAGAAATAAGGAGTGATATGAATCTGGAATCGTAGACACGCTCTCTGCTCTTGTGCTGTGTATGAAATATGGAAATCAGATGTCAGTCACAGCAATGGGGGATGTGGCAACACACATTTATCTGTGTGTAGTTTTTTAACTTAGTAAAAAAAAGACAAGAGGATTGCTCAGAGCTGGATTAACTCTTTGTGGCAAGACTGGACACAGATGACTTGACATACTCTACTGTACCAGGTAGAAGTCTTCATTAAAAATTTTTGGTTTACATCCACTTTAATCTATGGTATGTAATTATTTATTTATATTTATATATACTGTATATAGCCTAGTCTCTAAATACCAACCTACTCCTACTCTTCGTTCCTCTCAAGACCTCCTGCTCTCTAGCTCCCTCATCACCTCCTCCCATGCTCGCCTCCAGGACTTTTCCAAAGCCTTTCCAATCCTATGGAATGCCCTACCCTAATCTGTCCACTTATCTCCTACTTTATTTATAACCCTCCTCTTCAGAGAAGAATACCCTACCCACACCTAACAACTGTTTTTTAATTTTCTCCATCAGCTCACCCCCCACAGTTATTACACTTTGTTTCCACTTGACCCTCCCCTCTAGATTATAAGTTCTAACAACCAGGGCCCTCGGATCCCTCCTGTATTGATTTGTATTGTAACTGCACTGTCTGCCCTTATGTTGTAAAGCGCTGCCCAAACTGTTTGCGCTATATAAATCCTGTTTAATAATCATAATAATAATAATAATTTATATATAAACAAAACCAGTAATAAAGAGGCTTTTCCATTAAATTGTTTGTCTGTTTATAAGGTATTTAATTAATTTGGTTCTGCCTATGGTCCCAAAATCTTGATCAGCTGATAAGCTCATTTAGTTCCCACTGGCAACTGGTTGCAGGGCCACATCTCTAACACAGATTACCTCTCTCTCCTCTATACATCCTGAACAAATAGAAGTAACTTGAGGCTCGTGGAGAGTTCTGCAAAGCTCAAAAGCTTGAACTTTTCTTTGAGGCCAGAATGTTTGTATGCAGCATTTGTTGCTCTTTTCCCAGATGATGTTAGGTCTTAGAAAAGTTCCAGCACTAGTTAGGTAGTCCCCACTTCTCCCCTAACCTGTGTTTTCATTTTTATAACCAATAGGGCCTATGTGGCTGCTGGCAAAAAGCCCCCATTATCTCTGAATCCTTGAATCATTTTCAATTCTGCACTTGACATTTATAGCTAGATATTTGCTATGGGCAGTATAACATTTTCTTGTAAGCACACCTTTTATTTATAATAATCTAATTCCTCTCCAACCCCCTGACACATCTCAGTAATTCCCATTATCATCTATTTTGCCTTCTCCTCTGCTAATTGGCTAGAAGAAGTCAATAGCATGCAGCAAACTCCTCATAGAGACACCCACCAATCAATGACACAGAATGTTTTCAAGGTTTTCCACAGATTGCCTTTGTCTCATGTACAAATCCAATATACACATTTTTAAAAAAAATAAATGCTATAAAAAAGAAAAAAAAAAAGAAAACTTATTTCATTGCATTGATTCTACACCTGCTGTATGGCCACAGCTGATATAAGGAAACCGTAATTCTTAGAAAAGAAAGGTGTATGCCTAGGTGCTTAGCCTTACTAGTCTTGTTTGTTGCCTAGCAACGGTCTACTTAGTTACCTGTCTTCCTTATGTTGTGGCACAAACACCCACTGACAATTTTCCTTTCAGATGTAGTATTGCAATTTATATATTAACCAGAGACATGTGATTTGGTGTTGAATCTCTTTGAACCCAACCAATATATATATAGAGAGTAGTGGTTATTGACTCCTACTCCGAATGGTCTAATGTTATCAGTGGTGTACCCCAAGGTTCAGTGTTGGGACCCTTACTTTTTAATACCTTTATAAATGATATAGGGCTTGGGATTATAAGTAACATTTCTGTCATCTGCAGATGGCACCAAGCTATGCAGTGAAATAACGTCCTTTTGGCATGTCTCCAATTTACAAGCCAACCTCAATGCACTGTCTAATTGGGCAACTCAGTGGCAAATGATGTTTAGTGTTGATAAATTTAACGTTATGCACTTGGGGGCTAAGAATATGCATGCATTATACATACTAGGGGGAGTACAACTGGGATAATCAATGATGGAGAAGGATCTGGGGGTTTTGGTAGATCATAAGCTTAAAAATAGCATGCAATGCCAAGCTGCGGTTTCCAAAGCGAGCAAAATCCTTTCTTGTATTAAGAGAGATATGGACTATAGAGAGAGAGATATCATTTTGCTCCTGTACAAATCATTAGTAAGACCTTACCTGGAATATGCAGTTCAGTTTTGGGCACCAGTTCTCAAAAAGGATATCGGGTAACTGAAGAAAGTGCAGAGAAGGGCAACCAAACTAATAAGAGGCATGGAGGAACTCAGCTATGAGGAAAGATTAGAGGAATTGAATTTATTCTCACTTGAGAAGAGGAGATTATGGGGGGATATGATCAACATGTATAAATACATAAGTGGTCCATATAGTGAACTTGGTGTTCAGTTATTCACTTTAAGGTCATCACAAAGAACAAGGGGGCACTCTTTACTTCTAGAGGAAAAATATTTCATCTCCAAATACGGAAAGGTTTCTTCACAGTAAGAGCTGTGAAAATGTGGAATAGACTCCCTCTAGAGGTGGTTCTGGCCAGCTCAATAGATTGCTTTAAAAAAGGCCTGGATTCTTTCCTAAATGTACAAAATATAACTGGGTACTAACATTTATAGGTAATGTTTATCCAGGGAAAATCTGATTTCCCCTTATAGGGGATCAGGCAGGAATTGTTTCCCCTGCTGTAACAAATTGGAGCTTGCTTTGCTTGGGGTTTTTCCCCTTCCTCTGGATCAACTGTGGGTAAAGGATTGTGTATATAGGATTGAATTATTATTTTTTTATTTTTGGTTGTACTAGATGGACTTGTGTCTTTTTTCAACCTGACTAACTATGTAACTATGTAACTATATATTCTAGAAACTTCAAATTGGTGTATTGATGGTACAATTTATGTGTTTTTTGCCTATAAACACACATCTACTCTTAATACAGGTCAAAGTTCTAACTAATATTTCTACAACCAGCCTTTTTTAGTAAAAGGACATAAAGAACAGAGGTCATTTCTTATAATATGTGTGACAGACCTAGCCGGGAGAGAGACTTTTGGAGGGGACTGAATGCTAGCCTCTTGCCGATCGATCGTGGGCCTTGGCATTTGGGGAAACGGTGCTCTTTGTGAGCTGTATGCCTGGGGACCCTTGAGGTGGTATTACTGTGGATTCGGGTCCTGGTCCCCAGGACACACAGACTCTGGGGACCCTGGATTTGCCATATTAGAAATAGTGGCTGATTCATAATGCTGGGACAAATACTGTTGGGAGGTGCTGGTGTCAATTCCAGCCACCTGTCTGTCTGTTGCCTGCTAGAATGTCTATTGTAAATAAGTCTCTAGTATGGGATCTAAGAGTCATTAGATCCCCATTGTTGTTTGTGTTAATTAACTCTGCTATTGTAATAATGTTGATTGGGTTTTCTGAGCTACAAGACGGCCAGTCTGGCCTAAAGGTCATGTCTGAGTCATCTAGGCTGTCTAAAGGGATTAGTTAATTAGCCCATGTTAATTAGGTTTCTGGTCACAGGTGTATGTTCAGAGTAATATGAGCCGGAGGTACGCACCTCCTCTTTTATTGTATAAAAGAGCCTGTATTTGTCAATAAAGAGAGATTCCTGGTTGAACTTACATACAGCCTGCCTGGTGTTTGTTCTGAGCTACACAACTGGATTAGAACGGCACATAGCTGTAGTTCTAGTCCCGGAGCATCGGATGACCGAACCATCAGATGTTGCGATCTGCAATCTGATTCTATAGCCGCAGAGGAGTGTCAGGAGAGTGAAATCAAGCGAGCAGGGGCTTGTTACAATATGGTTCATCAATTCATGGCTTTCATGGGAAACAAAAAGCTCAATGTTTATTGGTTACTTTAGATTCCTGCACTTGGAGGGTAAATCCTATCAAAAGTTTTTTCCTAGTTTTGGTACAATGCTGCTAGGTCAACCCACCAGCTACCTGCATCACCCAGGCAGGGAAGATTTCTTTCCTGGGACCATAGTTTCTCTGCCATGATTTATATCAATTTGCTATAGTCTATACATATGGTTGATAAAACCAAAGTGGAAAATTAAAATACAATGCTCAGTATAAAGCCAAGCAAGGTAAGTTGTGATAGATAAGGGCTGGGGTCTATAGAAGGAACTTGATGCCGGTAACGCCCTTGAGAAGTGCATAATAAAACTTAAATACACTTGTACACCTAGGTGTGCGGAGGGGGTGTGCCAGGTGTGCCTGGGCACACCCTAATCACTGCATGCGGTGCCGATTCCCTCATTGCTTGGGTGTCACCCGGTGTTGCTCTCCAAGAATGGAGAGTGAGGAAACAGTGTTTACTATGCTTTAGTTTGCGAATTAACAGGAAGCCGCTCAGTACCAAGCACTATCCCATTCATTCACTATCCAGTGCAGCTGAGGCTAAGGCCTGTGTGTTTGAGCTTTGGGGTGCGCACCCTAATGCAATAGGCTGTGCACACATATGCTTGTACAATTACCCATTGGAAATCCTCTTTCCTTCCTCCATTCACAGAATGCTTTTGATTCTGAAAGATAATCTTCAAGAGTTTCATGAATGTAGGGTGTGGAGTGGGGGGGGGGGGCAGGAGGGAGAGGGCAAGTGACAAAATCCCTCACAGATGAAGCTGCTGCTCTTAACTCCCCACAGCACCGCAATATCACCTATGTAGTAAGTATCTGGCACCACTAGAGGGAGGATTTTCACAATTACCAACAGGCAGCAGAACATGAAGTACGCATTGGAGGTAATAGGACTACACATTATTAGAGGATGGAGACTAAAGGAAAAACATTTTTTACGATATTAATAGAGTGAACCGGTGCAGAGAGAGAGTATAGATAGAGAGAATAGGTGCAGGTACTTCCCCTGCTCCCACGAGCCACTAACTGGTCCTCCTCTATCCACCTCTGAGCACTGTCCCCCTAATCTTGTAAAAGTACCATCCCTTTTAGAGAATACAAAACCAAGTGTGATTTTGTGGCACAATCTACAATAGATACACCCCAGCAACAATAGACGCCCAGCAACAGTAGATCCTGCATGGAAACAATTGATCCCTCAGAGGCAAATAATTCCTCCCAGCAACAATAAACCCCCATCAACAAAATACCCTCCCAGCAACATATGTTCTCCCACTAGTAACAATAGATCCCCCAGCAGCCATAAAAAATTGACCTCCCCTAGCAATTGATCCCTCAGTACCAGTAGACCCCCTCCAACAGTAGATCCCCCTAGCAACACAGGAATTCCCCCGCAACTATAGATCCCCCACCAGCAACCATCGCCCCCTCCCCAGCACCACTACACCCCCCAGCAACAAGAGATCCCCCAGAAACCAGCATCAATTGACCTTCCAGCGCCCCCAAGTACCCCTTGCCCGTACATACATTCAATGTTGGAGATGATAGAACTGCATACCTCCGTGTTACGGCTGCAAAAAGCTCTGGGGTAGATCCAAAATTTTGAGTTGTCACCAGAACAGGAATAGATGGGAAATCTTCCAGTTGTTCTTGTGACTACTATCTAAGAGGGGATTTCCCTTTACATTGTAAAGATATTTTTTCACTCACTGTTGCATCTACAGGCAGGAAGTTAAGGGAAATCACCCTAATGATATAAAAAAAACCCCCAAAAACCCAAAACTGCTTAACCCCCTTCCCCCTAATCTATCCAAAATAAATTTTAAAAAAATGGCTATAGACATATTTTAAACTACCGTATATACTCGAGTATAAGTTGAATTTTTCAGCACATTTTTTTGTGTTGAAAGTGCCCCCCTCGACTTATACTGGAGTCAAGCACTTTTCTGCAGCAAAAAATTTCATTTTCCGAACCAACTTTGGGGCCCCGTATCTCAGGGCCACTTAGTGCTAGAAACCCCAAATTTGGTATGTAAACCCAGTGGACCTAGTACTACAACATATCCAAAGCGGAAGTTCCTAGCACTAAGTGGCCCCGAGATACGGGGCCCCAACATCGGTTCGGAAAATGTCATTCTCTGCTGCAGAAAAGTGCTTGACATTTTCTGACCCCATATCTCAGGGCCACTTGGTGCTAGGAACCCCAAATTTGGTGTGCAAACCCAGTGGGACTGGTGCAATAACACATCTAAAGCTGGGGTTCCTAGCGCCAAGTGGCCCTGAGATACGGGGCCCCAAATCTGGTTTGGAAAATGTCATTTTCTGCTGCAGAAAAGTGCTTGACATTTTCTGAACTGATATTTGGGGCCCTGTATCTCGGGGCCACTTAGTGCTAGAAACCCCAGCTTTGGAAATTTTATGGTGCTAGTTCCACTGGGTTTGCACACCAAATTTGGGGTTCTTAGTACTAAGTGGCCCCCGAGAAACGGGGCCCCAAATTCGGTAATTTGTGTCTATCTGCAGCAATGTCATTTCGGGACCCTTTGGGTTCAGAGACCCCAAATTTTGGCTGCAGCTAGGGGGCATCTAGGAACCCTTAACTACTGAGTTTGAAGTTCGGGGGACCTATGGCTGCAAATGGGCACAGTGAGGCATGCAAATGGGCACAGTGATGCTGCAAATGGGCATTGTTGACCCTCTTTTCCACTTACAGTAGCTGTGCATTTCTCACCCTCGTCTTATACTCGGGTCAATAAGTTTTTCCCATTTTTTTGTGGTAAATTAGGGCCTCGACTTATACTCGGAACGACTTATACTCGAGTATATACGGTATATCTCCAGTTAAAGTGTATGTGAACCTTGATTTATTTAGTTGGGGATTTGTTTCTGTTGTACCCAAATATGCACTTAGTAAAAAAAAAAAAATTATTTGAGGAACATTAAAATACATTTACACATCTGGTGATCCTGCAAGTCCCCTTCACTTGGTTCCTTCCGACCAAGCTAGGTACTGGCACACATTTTTCCTAGCAAAGTCAGTTTGAGCCTGTGACTTTTGAATGGGAGATGCAGGATGCCGTGACTACAATGTGTTTCATTAACTTCCATGGACAAACAAAGATTTGGGGGGCACACCCTAAAAAATGCACTAAAGATGGTGCAGCCATAAGACCATACAACAGAACAAAATATTACAGCGCACACATACAAAAATGACATTTAATTCCCGCAAGGCTATTTAAAACACCTGAACATTTTCCAAAAATATGGGGATTTAGTCACACCATATGACTATATGGTGCTTAAGCCCACTTACTGTGTCAAAGTACCCCATTATCAGTGGGTCCTACGCTATGCATAGAATGAAAGATCCTGCTTCTCTGAACCATGGAAGAAATAGACTCCTCTATATGGGATAAATAAAGGACTCCTCCAATAACACAGGTAGACTTTCTATTCTATGGATAGCGTAGGACCCACTGATAATGGGGTACTTTGACGCAGTAAGTGGGCTTAAGCACCATATAGCCATATGGTGTGACCAAATACTCATATTTGTGGAATATGTTCAGGTGTTTTAAAGCCTTGCAGGAGTTAAATGTCATTTTTGTATGTGTGCGCTGTAATCTATTGTCCTAAACTTCCATGGTCACATCTGTGTGGACAGGACCCTCTGCCCAGCTCTGCACAGTTGAGTGACAGACGCTAGGATATGTGACGTCAGCAGGAGCTGCTGATTGTCTCTAGGAGTCTCCTCCCCCATCCCTTGGAGCCCTGGATGCAGAGCCTGCATAGCGGTCATGTGACTACTTGTATTAAAAAAATGTATTTATATGTTTTTTCTTTTTATCTTAAAAGGTGTGCCCTAGATTAATATTGGACATGATTCAACTGTTTAGGACAGACAGGATTCACATTCCCTGCTGGTGTCTTGAGTATTACTTGAGTATTACTTTGATGCGACTTAATACGACTTTAGAAGTGACTTTCGGGAATGCCTGGGTAATCTTCCTGTAATGTCGGATCCAAATCACATCACAGGAGGCGATATCCATTAAAGTCTATGGGCAAAAGTCAGATAGAAGTCGCCTTGAAGTACCACAGGAACCTTTTCTAAAGTCACAGCGACTTCAGTAGTGCTAATTAAGACAGCTCTCATTAACTAACATGGGATTTCACATGTCATGCGACTTGGGGTCTCACAAGCCAGATCCCAAGTCGCGTCTGTGTGAACCGAGTCTAAGTCTAGGTTCACATCTATGCGGTTGCACTTGATGCGTTTTTCCAGCACATTTTCCGGTGGGTTTTGCGTTTGTGTTGCTTTACTCTGTGCCCACTAAAATCCCTCCTTCCAGGTTACTCTGTGCCCACTATAATTCCCCCTCTTAAGTTATTCTGTACCCACTACAATCTCCCCTTCCCCAGTTACTCTGTGCCCACTACAGTTCCTCCCCCCAGGTTACTCTGTGCCCACTACAATACACCCCCCCAAGGTTGGTCTGCATCCACTACAATCCCCTCTGTCAGGTTACTCTGTGCCCATTACAACCCCCCATGCCAGTTTACTCTGTGCCCACTACAATTCCTCCCTCCCAGGTTACTCTGTGCCTACTACAATCCCCCTGCTAATTAGTTTACTCTGTGTCCACTACAATTCCTACCCCAGGTTAGTCTGACAGACTCAATCCGTCACATCTGAGAAACAAAGAATTGGGGTTAGGTGGCGCTACCTATTAGCTAAGGGCACAAAATATATGTAAAGGGGCGGGGGGCTGTACCCTGGCTGTGCGGTGTATTTCTGAACTCAGCTCCTACTTTCCCAATCTTATCGCCAGTGCCTCATATGGAGATACTTCTTAAAAGTGTGGGTGAGTGTTTAGGTGTAAAGGGCATACGCCCTTAAAAAACGTGTAAATGAAGTGTTATGCAGAGTGACCCCTAAATGAGGTTACCATAGAGTCTGACCTAGCCTTAAAAAGCCAACGTAAAAGAAAAAGATATGTAGCATATATGTCCTTCCAAATGCAGTGATATATTATGCAAGTGTGCATATAAAGTGCATATATACAGTCAGACAAATCAATGAATAAATTTACAGTGGCTTTGTATCCAGCATACAAAAAATAAAATAATAAGTAATATGTTGCAAAGTGAAAAACATCCAAAGAACATAGAGTGAGTATGTGGTAAAATCACAAAAAACAATACTCATAAAATGGAAGTGTGGAAAAGTTCCAAGAATCAAAACGCCAGCAAAGAAGACATATATACAACTGTGTATATGAGTGAAAATAGATAACTGTTCACATATAAATATATATCAGGTTGTGCACATGGATATAGCAGGGATCTTCAGAGGTGACTTGAGTGCGTGCAATACCTCCAGGTGACTTATGTGCTCCCCCTCAAGGGTCCCTACTCACTGGATCCTATCACCCCTGCAGGGGTAATGCGCATGTAGTTACACTCTTTACAGCCGGTACACCAAGATGTCTGCTATGTGGGTCCCAAAAGCATCCCTTTGACTCAAGATAGGATGGGCTTGACCATTAGTACATTCCTCCTTGCTGCAGTGCTTTGTCTAACCTGATTCCTTTCAAATTTGTGGTTTGGCTGTGCTCTTCTATGGCTCTACAATCCCCTCTGTCAGGTTACTCTGTACCCACTACAACCTCCCATGCCAGTTTACTCTATGCCCACTACAATTCCTGCCTGCCAGGTTACGCTGTGCTTACTACAATCACCCTACTAGTTTACTCTGTGCCCACTACAATTCCTCCCCCAGGTTAGTCTGACAGACTCAATCCATCACATCTGCACAATCCCCCGCTCCCTTCTCTCCGCCACCTTCCCAAATTCACAGAGCTCACATGTCACATCAGGAAGATCAGCAAGGGAAATTTCCTTTCTCTCGGGTTCCAGGAAACATCATGCCCCGCTCTCTCCAGAAATGGCAGAGATACCTGTCCCTACAGCTGCACTCAGCTCCAATATTAGGATCTGTATGGTTGGACTGGATGGACTTGTGTCTTTTTTCAACCTGACTAACTATGTAACTGCAACTCGTCACACACAAATCTTCTGTGGCAGGAGCAACACAGCGGTGAGTGACTGGAGTGCCTGCAACGCCCCAGACATGTATCATACATAGATGGAGAGGGTGTGAGGGCACAGTGGGGCCCGTGTGCATTGCACACTTTGCACCCATGGATGATACGCCACTGGTGGCTGGGCCTATATTAAGCCAGTGGCCTGGAGCTACAGCTACAATAGCCCCTACGTTAATCCAGCCTGCCATAGCCTGGCAGCCCAAGGGAACCTGGAGCCCCCTTTTTTCAATAATGTGGCCCTCAGATATCAGGTATTCCAGGTAGAATACTCCTACCCATTCCAAAAAAGGTGAAAAGTAAATACAAGCACACACAGTTTCTGACAAGTTCTTTATAAAAAATGTCCCACAATATAAATCCTTCATCAGTTATGTTATCCAAAGGTCCACATCAATTATGATGAACGAAAAATGACGGCTGCCAAAAAAACCCCCCAAATCTCACTAATAGGGATGAGCCGAACACCCCCTGGTTCGGTTTGCAGGTTTGCAGCAGAACATGCGAGCAGGAAAAAAATGTGTTCGAACACCGTTAAAGTCTATGGGACACAAATGTGAAAAATCAAAAGTGCTAATTTTAAAGGCTTATATGCAAGTTATTGCCATAAAAAGGGTTGGGGGACCTGGGTCCTACCCTATGTATCAATGCAAAAAAAGTTTCAAAAACGGCAATTTTTTTGGGCGCAGTGATTTTACTAATGCTTAAAGTGAAACAAGATCAGCAAGGGAAATTTCCTTTCTCTCGGGTTCCAGGAAACATCATGCCCCGCTCTCTCCAGAAATGGCAGAGATACCTGTCCCTACAGCTGCACTCAGCTCCAATATTAGGATCTGTATGGTTGGACTGGATGGACTTGTGTCTTTTTTCAACCTGACTAACTATGTAACTGCAACTCGTCACACACAAATCTTCTGTGGCAGGAGCAACACAGCGGTGAGTGACTGGAGTGCCTGCAACGCCCCAGACATGTATCATACATAGATGGAGAGGGTGTGAGGGCACAGTGGGGCCCGTGTGCATTGCACACTTTGCACCCATGGATGATACGCCACTGGTGGCTGGGCCTATATTAAGCCAGTGGCCTGGAGCTACAGCTACAATAGCCCCTACGTTAATCCAGCCTGCCATAGCCTGGCAGCCCAAGGGAACCTGGAGCCCCCTTTTTTCAATAATGTGGCCCTCAGATATCAGGTATTCCAGGTAGAATACTCCTACCCATTCCAAAAAAGGTGAAAAGTAAATACAAGCACACACAGTTTCTGACAAGTTCTTTATAAAAAATGTCCCACAATATAAATCCTTCATCAGTTATGTTATCCAAAGGTCCACATCAATTATGATGAACGAAAAATGACGGCTGCCAAAAAAACCCCCCAAATCTCACTAATAGGGATGAGCCGAACACCCCCTGGTTCGGTTTGCAGGTTTGCAGCAGAACATGCGAGCAGGAAAAAAATGTGTTCGAACACCGTTAAAGTCTATGGGACACAAATGTGAAAAATCAAAAGTGCTAATTTTAAAGGCTTATATGCAAGTTATTGCCATAAAAAGGGTTGGGGGACCTGGGTCCTACCCTATGTATCAATGCAAAAAAAGTTTCAAAAACGGCAATTTTTTTGGGCGCAGTGATTTTACTAATGCTTAAAGTGAAACAAGAAAAATAAAATATTCCTTTAAATATCGTGCCTGGGGGTGTCCTTAGTATGTCTGTAAAGTAGCGCATTTTTACTGTGTTTAGAACAATGCCACAGCAAAATGACATTTCTAAAGGAAAAAAATGTCATTTAAAACTACTTGTGGCTGTAATGTATTGTCGGGTCCCAGCAATATAGTTGAAAATCATTGAAAAAAATGGCATGCCCCCCCCCCCCCGGTCCATTACCAGGCCCTTTGGGTCTGGTATGGGTATTAAAATTGTTATTTTTTATAAATGGTGTGGGGGTCCCCCAGGCACTATATACTATAAATAGCAGAATTTATACTATACGGCTTGCCCTAAATACTCTGCAGAAAATTGAGCCTTAGGTGTTGGTGGTACCAGAACACTGTAAGCCCTCACAGTTATTCTTGGTGGGCGCAGGAACGGGCCCTGCTGTGAAATATTATATCAAGAATTGTAATTACATGCCCCTGTTAAACAGAGACAGAAATATTGGGCCTTTGGTAGTGGTGATGGTAGTGCCACAACACTGTAAGCCCTCACAGTTACTCTTGTTGGGCACAGGAACGGGCCCTGCTGTGAAATATTATATCAAGAATTGTACAGTAATTACATGCCCCTGTTAAACAGGGGCAGAAAATTAGGCCTTGGGTGGTGGTGTTGGTGCCACAGCACTGTAACCACTCACAGATACTCTTGGTGGGCGCAGGAACGAAAAAATCTGAGAAAAATCTGCCTGCTTAATCTAAATCAATCTATCTCTCTGTCCACATCAGCAACACTACACACGGCCGCCATGTAAGCAGCCTTATATAGTGTGAAGCGTGAACTTAGTCCCCCTGAGCCATGATTGGCCAAAGGCACCCTGCCTTTGGCCAATTATGGCTCTCTTAGCAGAGGGAGCTGTGATTGGCCAAAGCATGCAGGTCAGGTGCATGCTTTGGCCAATCATCATACAGCAATGCACTGCGATCTCGCAGGGCATTACGGGGCATTCTGTGGCGCTCGAATTTGCCGCAAACGCTCCGTAATGTTCGCTCTTTGGAACAGGCGAACACCCGATGTTCGAGCCGAACTTATTTTTGACCCGAACATCAAGCTCATCCTTACTCACTAACCATCAAATGCATCTGATCCTGATGCTGACTGGCGAATAATGTGAGCTACGGGGCAGTTGCACATAACAACCAATCAGAATACTTACTCAATTTTTTTATGGGTTGCTCCTAGCAATGACACCATTCCATGCAGTGTTATATTTACTCTACATTCATATTGGTCCCTGCCCTAAAGAAGCTCACAATAAAAGGTCCATACCTCACATGCATACATACACATACCAGGGCTTATTTAGACAGGAGCCAATTAACCTATCAGCATGTCTTTGGAGAGGAGGGGAGGGGACCAGTTTATTTGGGGGAAACCCATGCAAGCACAGGACAAATATGCCAACTCTATGTAGATACAATTCTAACCAGGATTCTAAATGAAGACCCAAGTGTTGCAAGGCAGGAGCTTTTTCCTCTTTTTATTTTATTAATCAGTTCAGCTGCAAACACTGACTGCAATACAAATAATGGAAAAGTACATACATACTATTCAGACATCCATCCATAAATAATGCATCACCCCATGTGACCACCAAGTAGCAGTAAAGAGCCCTTTTGTACAAATCAATTCTTTAACACTAGCAGAAATGTACCCACTCGTTGAATTAAAAATAATTTGACGTGATAGTTGATAGTACAGTCTTGCATAGTTTATGACTTAAACATTACATATAGCAGGTATCATCCATCTGCATTTAATTTAGATAAAACGAAATGTGGCATTTGAGAAAATGTTATAAATTAAGCCCAATGATAACCAGTGTTTCTCTCATGAACGTTTTTATGTTATTATATATTTTATGTGTTGAAATGCAAATTAAATTCTTGCCTTAAGCAATCTCCAGAAACATGTTCTGCTTCTTCTGCACCCTCTACCTGTATTGCCAAAAGGAAGCTGTGTCTTCACAACCCATCTGTGGTGCCTCCTGCTGGTGAAATTTGGTATCACAACCAACCCAATCTGTAAATTACAAAGCATTGTAAACTATAGCACTGTTGTATACTAGATGGTTGGATTAAGAAGAAGGGAAATTATGTTTTTACGGTTCTTTTATACATTTTTTAACTGCAACATATTTGTTTGAGAAAATGAAGGACTACAGGCATCTACAGTATGTGGCAAGGGAGCTATAGTATATGCTTTGTACCGAAATAAAGCATATTAGAAAGGGGGTAATGATGTAATTATATTTGCTAGATGCATGCCAGGGCCTCAATAGGTACTGTATCTGCTAGCCTACATCACCAAAATGGTCAAAAATGGCCCACTAATATGTGACAAAGTGTAGTGTGCTAAATGAACATGCACTAAATGATTAAAGTACATTTTACTGGGCATTACCCCCCTTTTCCAGTGGAAGGTTTATGGTATTACTTTATCACATTGCAATCCTGAAAAGTCCCTGCAGACACCTGCCTTTACACGTACATGAACTTTAATGCCACGCACACATGAGCGGAATGTCCAACAAAAAAAGTCCGACGGTAGCTTTTCATCATCTATTCCGATGGTGTGTATGCCTTACCTGACTTTTTTTTTCAAAAATTCTGACGGACCTAGAAATGGAACATGTTCTAAATATTTCCGGTGGAACCAATTCCTATCGGGAAACCCGCTCGTCGGTATGCTGTTCTGATGGACCAAAAACGGCGCATGCTCTGAAGCAAGTACGAGACGGAAGCTATTGGCTACTGGCTATTGAACTTCCTTTTTCTAGTCCCGTCGTATGTGTTGTATGTCACCGCGTTCTGGACGGTCGGACTTTGATGTGACCGTGTGTAGGCAAGACCGCTTGAGCAGAGTTCCGTCGGAGAAACCTTCGGAGTTTATTCCGATGGCAAAACCGGTCGTGTGTACAGGGCATAAAGGCATCCCAGTCTTAGTTTGTGGAGCTGAATATTGAGTTGACCCATCCCTTGCAGCTATAACAGCTTCAACTCAATAGAACACATTTGAGATGAATTACAGCAGAGACTGCAAGACAGGCCTTCACATCCACATCAGTGCTTGATCTCACAAATGCGCTTCTGGAAGAATGGTCAAACATTCTCATAGACACACTCCTAAACCTTGTGGACAGCCTTCCTAGAAGAGTTGGAGGTGTTATAGGTGCAAAGGGTGGGCCAACCCAATATTGAACCCTACAGACTAAGACAGGGATGCCATTAACATTCATGTGCGTGTAAAGGCAGGCGTCCCAATACTTTTGGTAATATAGTGTATCTGGCTGAAGCTGACTAAGGAAACACCCTATAATGGAAAATATATTCTCTCCATGGCACATATCTCTCCCTAATTCTAGTCCTACCATACTCCCTATCTTACTCCCACAGTGTGAGCACACAGAATCTCCTATTTAAAAGAAACTTTATATGAGCATCACAAACTAAAAACGCTATTTAATTAGTTTTTAATATTCAAAGCAAACTCACCCATCCATCCATGTCCCCATGTTTTATTTTGTTGAGAAACCACTTTGAAAAACACTCCCAAAGGCAGGTGAATTATGTAGTATTTACTTCAAGGAATTTATCTTCCCTTTAGCTCAGGCATGCAATCAGGAGGGTGTAGCTGAGAAAGCTCCTCCTCTCACCCTCCAGATTGAAAGAAAAAATGTCCACAAAGATTCATGGAATGTATGACCTCATGTTGGCCCAGGCCAGAAACCAGGAAGGAACAGAAGAAAGTTTAAAAAAAAAAAAGTTTAAAACAAGTAAATATAATATACCTTCCTATCTATTTACTATAGCTAGCAGCAAAAAGAATTAAAGGATTAAGGATCAAAAATAGTTAACGTTGATTGAGTGAGTTTTGCTCAGCTTTAGGAATTCTTTGTCAAGATGGAAGCCCAAATCTCACAGGATTTCAGTATCTAATAAGATATGCTGTCCTTCCCAAGATGGCTGTCTGGAGCCCATAGCAGGGGACAAACTAGTCCTCAACAGTCTCTTGTCATCTCAAAGAAATGGCACAGTGCCACCTTAAAATTGGTGGATATTTTGCAACCCAACATCTGCCTACAAACTTTTCACCAGGCAGGTAGTTAGGGAAAAGTCTGCACCAGGAACACACAAAAAAAAAGAAGCTGACAGAGGTTCTTGCATTCTGATATTAAACTTAAAAGGCATTTTAACCCCTCTCTGTGCTGCTGTTAGATTTTCCCAAATTTCCTGTCCTGGAGATAGAAAAAAACATGCAGAAAGTGAAGAAATCTCTTTAACTAAGCCTCCTACTACAGTAAATCCCAATAGAAGTTCTAATTATTCCCTACTCTATCCAAAACTAAGCAACATTTTTGGGTTTAGATACACTTTATTCCATCTTTTAGTGGACACATAATTAGAAAATAACAATGGCCCCAGATCTTCGCTTATATGATAGCTAACTTGCCTACAGCTCTTGAGGGAATTCTATTTCTGCAAATCATCTCAATTCTCAGCTCTCCTTCTTGCACCACTGGACGTAAGCGTTGCATTTCTATGGCTCCTCTATATTACTCTAATCTAGACATATTGCCATTTTACCTCTGTGTAAATGTGCTCCAGAGTCTTCATTGCCTGCATAACACCTCATTATGATATCTCTGCTCTTCAATGCATTATTGTATACCATACATTAGACGCCGTGTGATAACATCGACTTGTTGTGTCTGTTCATTTGCTTGTTTATTGTATTTTACTTAATTCTGTGATACCGGATTAGATATCACTTCAGGGAAATCTTAAAGAAAAACTGACCTGTGTGTTCTGTATTTATTGTCACAGTACCACAAATAAAATATAACTAGAAATTATTATTGCCACAGACAATAATGATAGTTACAATATAGGATTTACTTACTGGACAATTGGTTGACCACAGACATAAGACAAGTAGACAACAGTTGGGTGTAAAATGAAAATCCATCTGTGCTATAGATCTTATTAAGACCTGAGCATCTCTTTGAAATATAGAAATACATAAATAATATTGAAGTAGGATGTTTTTCATGTGTTGGCATTGTTTTGTGGAAATAATACAATTAACACATGATATGTGTATAATAACATAGAAACAATTATGTTTTAGAGCATAATATTTAAGATATGGGTACTCTGATGCAACATAATCCTAACTGTCCCATTCACTCATAAAATGTTACTTATGCCCTTCTGTAGTTATTACTAATTAACGGGTACCCCGCCCAGCAATATGTCATACTCTGGGATTAGACGAATTCCACTCCTCTTCTGGGCCTGTGGGGCTGTAATTTCAGCTATGGACCATAATGGAAAAGTCTACTGGCAATTGTTCAGGTTAGCAGCTTTTCCTGGTGCTTGTTGCCATCTATCTAAGAATAAGTCAAAGTCATCTGATTTAATACACATCAAGTTTCTGAATTTCACTAGTAAATGCATTTTGTGGCTACAAGTTGCCACTCCCTCAGTTCTGTGTCATACAATGATGTTTGGCATAAGAGCTTGGTGCCCTGTAGTCTGGATTATGCAGGATCCTGACCACGTGGTGCCAAGCACTTATGCCAAGTGTAGCAGTACCCCCATGGGGACTCTATACCCCATTGGCTATCCTGACACTGCAGATCCTCTCTTATCTCTGACACCTTGGGTTCCATCCTGCAATGTGGCATTAGCAATAAGAAACTCACACGATATCACTGAACCACGCACAGGCCGATCCGCTTGATAGAATAGCAGGGCTGTCCTCCAAGATCCCTCAGAGGCGGGCGATTCGGCTCTCCACTGTATAGGCCACAGTCGCTCACTCCTGGTCACACACAGACCTCCTGCTGGCAGGTGTTGAATGGCGTCTAGAGAGCCTAAAAAAAAGGCAGCGCCTCTCCTTTTATCACGCCTCCCAGCAGGCATTGCAGGCATTGATTTGCATTGTCTGTCCTGTAGTCCAGGGCTGATCCAGCTAACAGAGTCACTTCCTCCTCCAGACTACATCTCTCACAATGCTTTGCTGCATTATTTTCAAAGAGTAAGGAAAAATCCTAACAGAGTCCAGCAGACACAAGGGGGAGCCAAACTCATGACTGCTGAGGTGCAATAAGCCCAGGTCCCAACCATCACTTGTCATACCTTACCCCTTCTTCTCAACCAATAAGAACCACACATACAACCAATAACGTTGGAAAGGGCAAGGCCACAGCTTTATTTAAATCAACATTAACATTAACCTTTAGAACCGTGCCAGTCACAGTTGTACTGTGAGCACTCAACTACCAATGTAAAAGGGAGATGAAGGAGGGGCCTGTCCTTACCATCAGTGCCGGACCGGCCGTCAATCTCCCAATTACCATCCGGGCATCAAAGGGGTTCCATATTTGCTGGCAAGGTTACCAAAACCGCAACACGCTGTGACATACCATCAAAATTAGGGCGGGAGGGTGGGCAGCTCTTCCATGCTTCCGTCCGAAAAGGACCATAATCCCCTGGGGTGCCAAACTCCTGAGCTCAGGCCCAACCCTTTTCCCCCTTTGTACCAATCCTAAGTTATAACAACTTTACTGCAACTCCTCCCTGGTCATGCCCCCATCAGTCAGGGCTCTCTCTCCCGATGGGCTCAAGAGGCTCTCATGACTGCTGAGGTGCAATAAGCCCAGGTCCCAACCATCACTTGTCATACCTTACCCCTTCTTCTCAACCAATAAGAACCACACATACAACCAATAACGTTGGAAAGGGCAAGGCCACAGCTTTATTTAAATCAACATTAACATTAACCTTTAGAACCGTGCCAGTCACAGTTGTACTGTGAGCACTCAACTACCAATGTAAAAGGGAGATGAAGGAGGGGCCTGTCCTTACCATCAGTGCCGGACCGGCCGTCAATCTCCCAATTACCATCCGGGCATCAAAGGGGTTCCATATTTGCTGGCAAGGTTACCAAAACCGCCACCAGCCAGTCAGTGATCCACTGACGGGCGCCCCACCGCAGCCAGCGCCTGTTCCACCCCCCTCTGAAGTCCCAGGTTAAATATATCCATGCCAATGTCGTTGAGGTGAACACCATCCCTCCTCAACAAGTCATTGTTGTTTCCCTCCAAATCTTTTTGACGGACAACGACCCCCCCGATCCTCCGAACAAATTTGGACACCTGGGCGTTGACCTTCCTCCGAAAATTTTCTAAACAGGGTCCCGGAACTTCTCTAGCCCAAATAGAACGAGGGACAATCTCTGACCATACAAAAGTCACACTGGTAAACATTGCAAGGCATTGAGCAATATCACCTTTCATGGCAGCAATGAGATCCACGGACCGGGTGTAACCTACGTCATTCCCGCCGGCGTGAACCACCAGGACAATGTGACCGGACACGCGGGTACGGAGGTGCCAACATTCCCACAGTACCTGATGCCAACGCAGCCCGCGCAGGCCCAGCCAGCGAATCCTTGCCACGGTCGAAGAGAGTCCCAAATTTCTCCCATAGTTCCGGATCTCTGCACGACGAGCCGCCCAGAAGACAAAGGAATCACCCAAAATCCAAACTTGAGTCGGGGGAAAACCTGAAATTAACACAAAAGGTGAGGGCGAACATACAGCGAAAAACGAGACGACTCCCATCTACCCAGCCGCTGAAGTTCCGTATCGGAAAACCCTAAGCCAGAAGCGGCGGTGGCAGCGCCTATGCGAAATGAGTGAGTTGAAAAATCGCCCGCTGGTAAGCCTAAAGCCTCGAGGCAAAAACGAAAAACTTTTAAAAATTGGAAGCGACTCAAAGAGGAGGAGTCAGCGTGCACGAAAAAAGTGGGAGATGGGGGGCGCGCGGAAAGAAAAGGAACGGCCAGAGACACAGGACAGAATGGGCCGCCACAGTGGTGCAGCACCACTCGGCGGCCCCTGCCAAGGCTGTCAGTCTTCGAGGAGCGCAATAAAATGGTGACACTGCGCTCCGACAGGACGACATCCTCCGATCGAATACCCCCAGTGGAAGACCTGGATTTTGCAACTAATTCCCCGATGCGAAAAGCCCCAAAAAACGCCCATGAGAAAGCTACTCGGAACAGCAAAATCTCAAACTCGGATGAGCACACCTCTGGCAACATAGCCAAAACATCCGATAAAATCTGTAAAGAAATGGGGCGCCTGGAATCAGGCAGATGAGTGATGCGTTTCCAGCCCCTCAATATCCGACGCACTGGAAAGGCTTTTGTGACATCCCCCCACCCCAGAAGCTGAAACCAAAAGGATAAGGCGGACATGGCCGAAGAGACAGTGGAACCCGACACTCCCTTATCCTGTAACTGGACCAGGTAAGCAAAAAGGATCAAACGTCTATCATCCGGAGATGAAATAGAGAACTCACCGCCCGACGCTTGTGACCACTCGTGCCAGACCCGACAATACGACGCCCACGTCCTCGGAGAAAGCGACGACCGAAGCAGTTCTAACAATCCCCGGAAACGAGGTTCCACAAGTGGGCCGGACAGGGGAGGCCCTCCAGCGAAGCCGACGGAGCCAGGGAACGAAAACGGGGGTACTGTTGGCGGGAAAGAGCATCGGCAATGTCATTAGAAACTCCCGGAACGTGTTTTGCCCTAACATAAATGTTAAATTGCAAACATTTTAAAACCAAAAAACGCAACAGTGATACGACCGGGGGGGAACTGGCCGATTGCTTGTTCACTACCTGCACTACGCTCATATTGTCTGACCAAAAGATCACCTGACGATTGCGCAACTGTTCGCCCCAGAGCTCCACCGCTACAATGATCGGGAAAAGCTCCAAAAGGGTGAGATTGCGCAATAAATCCATGCGGGCCCATGAGGCCGGCCAACATTCCGCAGACCACTCCCCCCGAAAGAAGGCACCGAAACCACAGGAGCCTGCCGCATCAGTGTACAACTCCAGCTGTGAGTTCGGTACCTCCTCCCGCAACCAACAAGACTGTCCGTTGTAGGATTGCAAAAAGGTTAGCCAAATGTCCAAATCCGCCCGCATGGGCTTGGTGATCCGAACGTGGTGGTGCGGGGCCGTAACGCCCTTCGTGGCCCAAGACAATCGCCTGCAGAAAGCCCTCCCCATACGTATGACCCTGCACGCGAATACTAGGTGCCCCAGCAGAGATTGTAGCTGTTTCAGCTGAAGTTTTTTGGACCCTTTCGCCAAACGAACCAAGGATAAAAGCCTGGTCAGCTTCTCCCTCGGCAGGCGAAAGACCATGGCCACTGTGTCAATCTCAATACCCAAAAAGGATAGTACCGTTACCGGACCCTCGGTTTTGTCCATGGACAGTGGAACAGTGAAACGCCGACAAATATCTTGAAAAACAGAGAGCAAGCATTGACACTGCCCGCTGTCCGAGGGACCCACAAAAAGGAAATCATCCAAGTAGTGCAGCATGGACTGAGATCCGGCCTCCCGGGCGACCACCCACTCAAGGAAGCTACTAAATAACTCGAAGAAGTAACACGAGATGGCGCAACCCATAGGCAGGCACATATCGAAGAAATAGCTTCCCTGAAAGTAGCAACCCAGGAGGTGGAAACAATCCGGGTGGACCGGGAGAAGGCGAAAAGCGGATTCAATGTCCGCTTTTGCCAAAAGAGCGGAACGCCCTGCTGCCCTGACGAGGTGAAGAGCCTTATCAAACGACGCATAATGCACCCGCGATTCCTCGCGATCAATTCCGTCGTTGACAGAGGAGCCGGAAGGGTAAGATAAGTGATGAATTAAACGAAATTTACCACTCGCCTTTTTGGGGACCACGCCCAGTGGGGACACCCGCAGGTTGTGAAATGGGGGAAGATCAAAGGGGCCCGCCATGCGCCCCAGTTCCAGCTCTTTCTGGATTTTCTCGGCCACTACTGATTCAAATTCAACAGCCGATTTTAAATTAGCCGACATGGTAGGCGCGTTCGATGGGGAAAACGGTATCCAAAAACCTCGATCCAGGCCATCCTTTAGGATCAGGGCCTCCCTACGAAGGGGGTACCGGTCTAGCCAGGGCGACATCTCTAGGACGTTCACCGGCGTCCTCCGGCTTAGGAAGGTCGGTCTTGGCTCCCGCTCTGGAAAGTGTCTGTTTACCCTTCCTGAAACACCGGCTGGAGGGGTGAGCGCCCCCACAGCTAGAGCACTCATGCCTGAAGCGACAGGCGGAGTACCACTTACAGTGGCTTTCGTTGAAAAGCCAACAGACACCTTTTTTGGAGGCGGTCGACGCTCCGGATTGAGGAGCGCCGACCGCGGACTGAAAGGACGCCGGCCTATGAGGGCACATTAGCAACAGCCATAGGCTACCATCCTGACAGTCGAAACGAAGCTCCTTGCGCGCCGCCATCTTCTGTCTAAACTGGGTGTCATACTGGAACCAGCATTGACCCCCATAAACCTTGTACGCTCCCCAGATAAGGTCCAGGTAGCAGAACAAGGAGGTCGCCAACTCTGGGTAACGCTCACAGAGCACACCCGCGTAGGCACAAAAACCTTGCAGCCAGTTCCCAAATGTTCTAGGAAGCTGCTTGACTTTATCGCCCTGCGTAGCGACGTCTACCCGACGGGATTTGTCGACCGTTTCCCTGTCCGATGGAACTAGAGCGAGGAAATCAACGAAATCCCGACGCCAAATTCTTTCCTTCGTCTCCTCCGGTATGTGGGCACCCGTGGGGGCTACAGCCCACAAGGCCCCTCCGGAAGGAGGGGAAAGATTTTGCCGCCGCGCCTGAAACACCCATACTAGAAAGAACCGACCTGACCACCGACACTATACGGTCTTCGGGGCCCGATACGGAATCATCAACAGACCTCCCCCAAATCAATTCACAATCATACTCACTGATCCTCGGGGGCATCACTGATGGACGATCAACGGGCGAGGCGGTGTCCCATGCGACTCCAGGAGACTGCAGGCTGGAACGGCCAGCACCGTGAGGAGCAACGGGGCCGTGTATGTTCGGGCCGTCTCGGCCGACTGATAGATCCAAAGGCGGGGATCCCGCCACGGACACTGAAGGGTCCCCCTGGCCGAGGGCAGCGACTGTGCAGGAGCAGGAGTGCCTCTGGATTCTGACCGGCTGATCCGGGGCGGAAGCTGCCGCCAGCCCGGATCCGGAATCTCCCGCCCAGCTGGGCGCAGGGAGACTGGCGTTACCCGCCATGTTGACCGCGTAGGAGGGGTTAGACCCCGGAGACTGGAGGGGGGGAATCCGCGAGCCCTCCGCCCAACCGGGCGCTGGAGGGCGTCCGAGAGCACGGGGGGGATGGCATCCGTGAGGGCAGATAAACCCGCACCCACCCTGCCAGGCGCAGGGGGGGCACATCCCATCCGGGATGCTAGATGACATGGCGCGGCCCGGATCTGGGACCTGTCCCCCACCCGTCCGGGTGCAATGGGAGTCCTGCCCTGCGAAAAGCCCGCTCCCGATGGCCCAGAAGCCGCTGAGGGCCCCGCCCATGAAGGCGCCGGGGGACCCTGCGACCTGGCCACGTTTGCACGATTTCCATCCCGGGACGAATTACCCCCCACCCAGCCGGGTGCTGAAAGGGCCACATGTTGTAGGGCGCCCTGGCCATGGGAATCCTGAGCCGGCTGCGACCCCGCCCTGGAGGGCGCAGGATGGGGCAGCCCGCACCCATATGCTCCCCTGCGAATGCCCCCACCATCACCCCCCGCCCGGCCGGGCGCAGAGGGGTGCTGGGCACATGCATTGCTGGAGCTGTGCACAGCCAGTTCGAATTCTCCCGCCTGTCTAGGCGCAGGGAGCGAACTGGCCGCTAGGGGGAGCCGGTATGGAATCGAATCGCCGCCGCCCGAGGGAACGAAAGCCGCCGCCGGAGCAGGCGAACAGCTCCGGCCCCCTCCAGCCGCCCTGCGAGAGGACAGCCTGGCCGAGGAGCGGAGCGGCCGCACACCCGCCGCCCCCCCGCTGCTAGCAGGGGCGGAAGCAGGTACCAAACGGCTCGAGGCCGTGGGCTGGAGCGCTCCAGCTCCATCCAGGCCTCGCGCCATGCACAGGGAAGGGGAGGGGGGCGAGGGGGGTGCTGCTGAGCGGGGGCTACGTGAACGGGGACACCGAGGGGGGGGCTGCACGTTACTCCGGATGGCCGGGGAAGGTGACCGACGAGGGGGGGCACGCCGAGAGCGGGCGGCCGACCCCCGCTTCCTGGCTGCTGGAGCCCTGGGAACCCGCACCGGAGAGGGATGGATGGGGGGAGGAGGGGGGGAGCAGTGAGAGGCCGCAGAGGGACTGGGGCTAAAACGAGAAGGTGGACGGGCGCGTCTGCGGGCCCTGCGTCCATCTGACTCGGGAGGAGGAACAGGGGAAGGGGCAGTGGAAGGGGCAGGAGAGGGCACCCCAGGGGATAGGAGGGCAAAGAGCCAGTCAGCCTGACCCCTGAGGGCCAGCTCACGGACCTTAGCCAGGAGGTGATCCGTGTCCATAGCTGGAGCCGCAGGGTCAGGTCCGAGCTCTTCCATGCTTCCGTCCGAAAAGGACCATAATCCCCTGGGGTGCCAAACTCCTGAGCTCAGGCCCAACCCTTTTCCCCCTTTGTACCAATCCTAAGTTATAACAACTTTACTGCAACTCCTCCCTGGTCATGCCCCCATCAGTCAGGGCTCTCTCTCCCGATGGGCTCAAGAGGCTCTCATTTGCAAACAACAATGAACTGTTCAACTATAATGACTATAGTAGCAAACCCCTGGCTACACAAGCATCACTGTATCACCCTAAACTGAAGTGGCAACTTGTAGCAATGAGACACATATTTAAGGTGAAATAAAGAAGCTTGAAGTTCATTAAACCAGATAACTCAAAGCTATTCTTAGACAACAACCAACGCCTCTACTGATCAGACCACTAACATACTTTTTTAGATCCCCTTGGACTCCTCTGAACACCCAGGATTTGGACCCCTGTGTCATCAAGAGCAGCCACTTTTATCCTGCATGGAGACCGTGTTTTTTCCACCTGTGCACATAGAAGGTTGCCTGTTCTTATTCTTACCCCATAGGGTGACCCTAGCATCGACAGATGTAAGCTATGTTCCTTTTTTTCCCTACGGATCGACCTTTAGAGATAAATACCTTTTTAAATTTTCTACACTATAAGGGCTCTCCAACCTCCTTCTTCTCTTTTTCTGTGGAAATCCAGAGCTTCCACAGAGACCGCTGGCCAGCCCCCAGGGGACTGAACCACTCAAAACTTCATGGACCACCACATCTCATTTTTCATAGTGAAGTGTTGGGGTTATCACAGTGCACATTGCTCAAACCTGCCCACTTTGGCTACAGCCTCTTAACGTATATGATTTCTTCAATGTGCTTGGAAGAGGAACAAGTTAGACTTGTAAGGTGTCAGCAAAAACTCACAAGTAAAATCATACATATGTTTAAGAATGATACCAAAGAAACATCATAATAGTCTTACCAAGGTATATAGGTCCAACCATGAATAGTAGACATGTGCAATTAGTTTAGTTCCGAATTCATTTTTTTACGAATTTCGACAAATTTGTTAATTTGCAAATTAACAAAAACCAAATTTTTCTGAATATTCGTAGGTTTGAATATTCAAAAATGCGTAAATTCGTACTTTCATAAATTCGTACATTCGCACATTCATAAATTCGTGCATTCGTAAATTCGTACATTCGTAAATTCTTAAACTCGTATATTTGTACATTCGTAAATTTGTAAATCGTAAATTAAAAAATTCGAAAATCTGAAATAATAATTAACTAATAATAACTTAACTATTACTAACTATTAAATTATATATATTGGAATTTCCTTTCAAATGTGGATGTAAGTGAAGTTACTAGTTATCCGAAATAACGAATGCCATATTTAAATGAATGGAACGTAATGAATTAATAATAATAAATAACAATAAAAACGTTTTATTATTATTATTATTTATTAATAATTTGTTCCATTCTATTTGTTTAGATGCGGCATTCATTATTTCGGATAATTCGTAACTTTTGGGAAATTTGTATTCATTACGTTCACTAACAGCCAAATTTGAAAGAACCTATAAATTAATAGTTAGTTATTTCAGATTTCCGAATTTTCGGGTTTTCGGATTTTCGAATTTCGAATTTCCAAATTTTCGAATGTACGAATGTACGAATTTACGAATTTTACGAATGTACGAATTTATGAATATACAAATGTATGATTTTACGAATGTATGAATTTACAAATTGCGATCAAAACGAATGACCTGAAAAACGAAACAAAAAAAAAAACAAACAAAACGAAAACAAACAAATTATTTGGCAGTGCACATGTCTAATGAATAGAAGAAGGTGCAGCACAGTCAGAGGAATGAGCAGGTGTGGGAGTCAACGCAAGGCGGCAAAGGTATTTATCTTTCCATAATGAAAAAAGAGTTTCCATAATAACATAATAAAATATATGAAAAAAATATAAATTAACAACACTAAATCACAACTGGCAAAGTGTCTTACACACCTGATAATGTGCATGCATCTAAACGCATGATTGATCCAACAGCAGGTATACATTAAGAATGTAATATCAAAGTCTATTAGGAAAACCACAAGGAAAGAGGGGATTGTACATAAAATAGGACTGAGCATCCCCAAAATACCAGATAATGGAATCAAAAGACAAACATTTACTGGTAAAAGGGATAATAGCTAGCAACCGAGTATCATTCAGTCACAAACTCACTGTGCATGCGCGAAAGACCATCTTGTACATTCGAAGTGTGGTTGTAGGTCTGGAGCTGGGTGACGCTGCACGCCACCCGGTGGGAATGACCTGGGGGGGCATTTTTCCTGGTGAGGAGTATTTAAGGTGGGCAGCATATCTGTTTAGCCTGTTTGTGGGGCACCAGAACGCAGGCTATACGATGCGAGATCCGGTATAAGCACATGTGTAGAAATCCGAGATCTATAATATGTATATCTATGTGATGTGTGTACATGCCAATGTGTGAAAAGGTGTACATATGAGTGAATATGTATGCATATGTGTATGTGCATATATGTATATATATGTATGTGGTTAATTTTGGAGCTCCCAGCTAAGGTTTGCCTTTCATTGGACTGCCCACGAATGTGGGTGGGGCACTGAAGCTGCTTAGAGATGTGCCTTGTAGATGAACACATTTATATAAGTAGCTGTAGGAGATAACACTGCTAGGCTCTGAGGAAGAAGGTAATCCTTTGAAACGCGTCAGCCAGCAGTTGTTCGCACATCCTCTTTTCAGGATCTGGGGACTGCTATCAGTAGACGGATTGTCACAAGCCAAAGATTGTTACAGTGTGGTTTTCTTTCCATCTTTGTGAGTAGTTTTTAATATGTTTTCTTCTAATAAATATATCAAAGGATAATGCGCAAGGCTGGTGCGCCCTCTTTTTTCTGTTCTCTTTTTATACGATGCGAGGCTGATTACATTATAAGTCACTGATGCTTTACTGTATATTGTAGCTGTGACAAATTGTGGTTTCTCTTTTGTCTATGTTTACAAGCTTAGAGTTTTTGATGCTATGTGGATATTACACTCTTAATTTGAACCCACTGTTGGATAAGACTGTGTTCACACTATTGCTGGCTCCATCTTCTTGCATAAATGAAAACAATATTATTGGTAAACCTTAATGCCAATCCAAACCCAAAAACCAAAATATATTGCAGCTTACCAGTCCATAGATGTGGTGATTGCATTCTTTTTCTTTTTTCAGGCCTGTTCTCTTTATTTCACCCAGTGACCCTGAAAATAACACAATTTCTGTGCCTATGTTCATTTCTTTCTTGTATCCCTAGAAGCAGGCATGGTTGTCAGTGTCACTTGGGCTTTGCTGCAAAAATTTCTTGCTTTGTTTAAGGCCTTTTTATGGTGGATTGATGGAACTAGTAGTTTTTACAAGAAACATAAGAATGTTTGTGTTTTTTTTTTTCAGCTCAAAGGCACTGCAGTTCTGGCAAGATCAGAAGGTATTTTCCGAACTTGCTGAAAATATTCTGAGCTTGAAAAATGAAAACCACCACATTGAAAAAATGGTAAGCTGCATTATACAAAATGCTTGCTTTTAGGTTTAGATATGCCTCACCTACCTCCTATCTCCAGTTATAACAAAATGTTTGGCTGAGGTTTTTGCCAACACATTAGGACCCACTAGCTACCCAATATAAGGAGTCACATGTTTTTCCAACAATGACCTTGTTTGTTCAGTAAAGATATCAGCGTGTTGTTAGCAAAAAAAGTGTCTTTAATTATAATTACTTTGTGAAAGATCAAATCATATTTTAGGATCCGTTCATGCACAAATTCAGATAATGTAAAAACATTCCTAAGGGGTCGCACACTTAAAATTGATAGATGCATGCTGTGGAGGGGAAGCAGGAAGGAAGGAATACTTGCTTTACAAATATTTATCTGTTTCATTGGATCCAACTTTTCAGCCAATTTTATGTTTCCAGGGTAACATGCTTCATAGATCATTTATAGCTAATAAATTACCTCTTTTTTTTACATACTTTTTTCTTTGAATAATGTATTATCCACCATGGACTGGCTTGCTTTATTGCCTGTATTGTCAGTACAAAAAAGAAATGACACATTAAATGGATTTTCTGGTTCTGCTCATTCTATATATTGCTCACCCTAGCTATGTCAATATAGTTTGTAGGTTGCCTGCTCACCCACGCTAGGGTAAGCAGGTCCTGTGCTTCTCACTACCAATGTAAAGATCCCCTGAAGAGAAATAGGTGAATGTCATGCATATTCATACGTGTGTTGGAGGAATTGCAGCATTTAGAGATGCCCCAGTGTTCAAACCATGGAATGTTGCATAGAAAAATGAAAAGGTCAGCACCCAAGTGTGGCTCCGATCTTGAATGATTAATAAACCTACACTCTCCTTAATCTCCAGACCCAGGTCTCGTCATTAATTTATATGCATAGAGCTATATCTATCTATATATATATATATACACATACATATATATATATATATATATATATATATATATATATATATATATATATATATATATACACATACATAAATATATATATACAGTATATATATATATATATATATATATATATATATATATATATATATAGTCTCTATATATCTATCTATATGTATCTATCTAGTCTATATATATTTCTATGTCATATCTAATTATATTTACAGTTAAATTTTTAAGTCTATCTATCTATCTATCTATCTATCTATCTATCTATCTATCTATCTATCTATCTATCTATCTATCTATCTATCTATCTATCTATCTATCTATCTATCTATCTATCTATCTATCTATCTATCTATCTATCTATCTATCGTGCCTTTAAAGTATTCATACCACTTTAAATTTTCCACATTTTGTCATGTTACAACCAAAAACTTAAATGTATTTTTTGGGGTTTTTGCGTGATAGACCAACACAAAGTGGCACATAATTGTGAAGTGGAAGGAAAATAATAAATGGTTTTCAAAATTTATTACAAATAAATATGTGAAAAGTGTGGCATGCATTTGTATTCAGCCCCCCCGAGTCAATACTTTGTAGAGCCACCTTTTCGCTGCAATTACAGCTGCAAGTTTTTTCGGGATGTCTCTATCAGCTTAGCACATTTAGAGAGTGACATTAGCTCAAGTTCTGTCAGGTTGGATGAAGAGTGAACAGCAATTTTCAAGTTTTGCCATAATTTCCCAATTGGATTTAGGTCTGGACTTTGACTGGGCCATTCTAACACATGAATATGCTTTGATCTAAACCATCCCAGTTTAGCTCTGGCTGTATGTTTAGGGGCGTGGTCCTGCTGGAACGTGAACGTCCGCCCTAGTCTCAAGTTTTTTTCTAAGACTGCCCTGTATTTGTCTCCATCAATGTTTCCACATTAACTCTGACCAGCTTTCCTGTCCCTGCTGAAGAAGAGCACCCCACAACATGAAGCTGCCACCACCATGTTTCACAGTGGGGGTGGTGTAGTCAGGGTGATGTGCAGTGTTAGCTTTCTGCCCCACATAACGTTTTGCTTTTAGGCTAAAAAGTTAAATTATGGTGTCATCTGACCAGAGCGCCTTCTTCCACATGTTTGTTTTGTCCCCCACATGGCTTCTCGCAAACTGGACTTCTTATGGTTTTCTTTCAACAATGGCTTTCTTGTTGCCACTCTTCCTTAAAGGCCAGATTTGTGGCGTGCACAACTAATAGTTGTCCTGTGGACAGATTCTCCCACCTGAGCTGTGGATCTCTGGAACTCCTCCAGAGTTACCATGAGCCTCTTGGCTGCTTCCCTGATTAATGCTCTCCTTGCCCGGCCTGTCAGTTTAGGTGGAAAGCCATGTCTTGGTAGGTTTACAGTTGTGCCATACTCTTTCCATTTTCAGATGATGGATTGAATAGTGCTCCATGAGATGTTCAAAGCTTGGGATATTTTTTTATAACCTAAACCTGATTTAAACTTCTCGACAAGGTTATCCCTGACCTGTCTGGTGTGTTCCTTGGCCTTCACGATGCTGATTTTTCACTAAGGTTCTCTAACAAACCTCTGAGGGCTTCACAGAACAGCTGTATTTATACTGAGATTAAATTACACACAGGTGTATTCTATTTACTAATTAAGTGACCTCTGAAGGCACTTGGTTCCACTAGATTTCAGTTAGGGGTTTCAGATTAAAGGGGGCTGAATACAAATGCATGCCAAACTTTTCAGATATTTAGTTGTAAAAAAAAATTTGAAAACCATTACTTTTCCTTCCACTTCACAATTACGTGGCACTTTGTGTTGGTCTATCACATACAAACCCAATAAAATAAATGTATGTCTTTAGTTGTAACGTGACAAAATGTGAAACATTTTAAAGGGGTATGAATACTTTTTTTAAGGCATTGTATCTAGTCTGTATATATGTCTGTTATATCTAATTACAATTACAGTTAATTTTTTTAGTCTGTATATCTATCTATCTGGTCTGTATCTCTATCTAGTCTGTATATCTATCTATGTATATCTATCTATCTAGTCTTTATATCTGTCTATGTTATATCTAATTATATTTACCGTTTGTTTTTCTTTTTTAATCTATCAGTCCTGTCCTGCTTATCTACGATGCCTATTTATAAATATTTCATGGCATATTTAATAACGTTTTATAATTCTTTCTATCTACTGTGCAATAATATGGTATTCATCAGTGCACTTCCTAAAAAGGCAGTCAATCAAAAACCAATATTTCAGTTATTATTAGTTATTATTGCTCTGAGTCACTTACAGACTTATTAAAGTTATAAGGGACTCCAGTAATGGGCCCTCTCTGTCCCAGATCTTGGCTTAACACCCTTGTGAGTCTCATTCCTCTTGTTGTATTCTTCATTATGTATAATAAATGAAGACGCCAACGGAGAGCTTTATGCCCCCACATAATGCCTGCAGCAAATGAGCAGATGCTGTGAACTTAAGTGGTGAGGTCTCGCTGCTAGAGCACATCAAAGTTTTAAACAGAAGGTATGGGATTCAACAGAGCAGCATCTATTCACACCTGAAATATCAGTATTGATTGGGAAAATGAGTTAATAAAAGATCTGAAAAATGGATCACACTTATCAGGTTTGTTCCATTTTTAATACAGTTATCCCGACTAAAGCCAAGAGATTGCTGATTAAATTTTCATTGAACATTACTTGCAACAAAGCCAAATTTGAGAAGTTGCTAGATGCTTAACAATGCTCATTACAACGTGGTATAACCATAAAAAATCAGTTACTAAGGGATATCAATTCCAAGCTTTATTTAAAAAAAAAAAGAACTGTAATTAGCCAATAAAGGTGATAAAAAAGACTTACACCAAGTTTGCAGTTTCCAAGTTGGAGAGGTAAACCGTCTGACATCTCCTGAAATAACTTGGGAACTTTATAGGTGAAAGCACTGCGCTTAAAGTGGAACTGCATTTTTTTTTATGGAATACCAAATCTTATTGATGGGCATGTTTAAAAATGCAGCTCTCACTGAAATATTCCTCTCCAACACTGCCTCCTGCAGAAAGCCCATTCTGTAGTCCAAAACTGATAATCTATGGGTTGGGTGACTTGTAGTTACAGGAGAAGAATATTACACTCTGAATAAAGAAGAAAGAAAAGAATATCTAATTGATAAAGTACGGTGTTAACACTTTGAGTAGTAGTAACAGATAGAAGATAGTGGTAACAGATAGTAGTAGTGACAGATAGAAAAAGTTAGGCAGAAAAAAATAATTTGTCTACTTTAGGGGCTAATATTCATTAAAAGTCTGTTCAGGACTAAATCAGGTAGTGCTAGGGTAGGATTCAGTAAGACATTGGCACCAGATCTTTTCAAATCTTTGGTAAACCCCTATGGGTAAAGGTTAAGCCTTCCAGGTGTAGGACAACGTTTACCTTATATCAGTGGCGTAACTAGAACCTTCAGGGCCCTAGTGCTAGAATCCATAAAGGGTCTTTACTCCCATTGCAGGGCCCTTCACTATGGTCCCGCTGTGGGCCCCCTTCCTGCTGTCTTGGGTAGGATTGTCACCTTTTCTTCAAGCCAAACACATTAGTGGTGCACAGAAATATTTTTTTTGTAGTATATACTAACCCTCCAAATTTCCACTTGCCTGCTTGCATTTGGCAAGTGTGGAGCAGGGGCAGACTGGGCTGACAGTTTCCTGGCTGATCGCTTCTGGCAGAAGTGGTGTGGCCATCAGAGTGGCCTGGAAGGGGGACTCCCTGCCCCCCCCCGGGCCACTCTGATTCCCTGTAAAAATGTAAAAAAGGCTGCACCGCCAGAAGCAATCGGCCGGGAAACTGTCAGGAGGATCACACAGAGCGGGGATCTTCCACTGTGACACATCTTAGATATGAAACGCTGCCCACTGTCAAACACAGTCCCGCCTCCTGGATCGGCTCCTTTGATAGACAGCACACTGGTCCAATGCCGGTCCAGGAGGCGGGAATTTGTGTGACAGTGGCCTGTGTTTTATCACCAAGCTGTATGATCCCTGCTTTGTGTGATCCAGCTGGCTCTCCTACCGATTCCTCCCTTCTGCATTGGTGGACCCTGATGAGGCTACACTTATGGGCACTGATATGCTGCTCTGATGGGCAATTATAGACTGCACTGATGGGCAATGATAGGCTGCATTAATGGGCACTAATGGGCTGCATTGATAGGCACTGATAAGCACTGATAAGGCTGCACTGATGGGCACTGACAGGCTGCATTGATGGGCACTGATAAAGCTGCACTGATAGGCACTGATGAGGTGGCACTGATGAGACGGCACTGATCAGCTGTGCTGATGGAGATGCACTGATATGCTGCAGTGATGGGCACTGATAAGCTGTACTGAGGGGCACTAATAGGCTGCACTGATGGGCACTGATAAGGCCGCACTTATGAGGCCCTAATGATGGCCACTGATGAGGCGGCAATGATAGACACTGATAAGCTGCACTGATGGATACTGGTGAGTCTGCACTGATAAGGCAGCACTGATTTGCTGCAGTGATGGGCACTGATGTGGCTGCACTGATGGGTGCTAATAGACTGCACTGATGGGCAGTGATGAGGCTGCACTGATAGGTACTGATATGCTTTATGTTAATATTGTTAAAGCTGTTGTTCATTTTATTTTTGTAACTTAATTCTGCATAAAACATTTAACATTGTCATTTCATGAGATGATTTACGAGGGCGTGTTTAGGGGCAGAATTAGGGGAGGGGCAGGGTAAGGGCTGGGTGGGGCAACTGGTGGCGAGTAACTCTTAAGGCCTGGCTGGTGGCTCAAGTTATGAGCCCTGGTATACACTATACATATATTTTGTGATTAAATAACATTTCTAATCATATGGATTTAATCACAAGAATCCCTCCTTACGCCAGAGTCCTCAGAGATTCCACTTTACATCTGAATCCACAGAGTTCCCTTTATATCTGAATCCGCACAGTTCCCTCTTACATCTAAATCCACAGAGTTTCCCCTTACATCTGAATCTGCAGAGTTCCCCTTACATCTAAATCCACAGAGTTTCCCCTTACATCTAAATCTGCATAGTTCCCCCTTACATCTGAATCCGCAGAGTTCCCCTTTACATCTGAATTAGCAGAGTTCCCCTTACATCTGAATTAGCAGAGTTCCCCTTACATCTGAACTTGCACAGTTCCCTTACACTGTAAGGGATGACTCTTCAGACTCTGATGTAAGGGATAACTCTGGGGACTCCAGGACCTGGTCACAAGTGCAATCTTTGCGACCCTGGTTGTTCCGCTACTGCCTTATATCCAAAGGCTTGCTTTGGAAGATTTAGAATATAGCTAGTGTAGTGCTATCTTCATAGGAGCTGTTTAGTAGTTTGCCCAGATCCTTTTCCCAGAGTTTTCCTCACAGCCAAGCACACAGTTCCAATCACTCTTTATGCTCATTAAACAATCTAGGGGTATGCTTTTTCTGATGCCTTATTGAGAACTTAGATAGGTAGTGGGTAATGATAGGATACTCCAGTAACCCTTGGAAATGATATAAGGACACTGAACTTTCTCTTAGAACTATGAGCCAAGCCAACTTGGACTTGGCTTTGAAGTAGCAGCATGACAAGAAATATTTTCCTCTCTGGACAGTCCAAGCAAAGTCCTTTTCACTAAGAATTAAATTGACTAAGCTCTTCAGGACACTGGACACAATGTCCAGTTTAAACTCACTGACTCTAGCACAAGAGGTATGGCAACAGCACACATGCTCTAGGATCTCTCTCACCTGTCTGTACTTACTATTGTCCTTGGAAAAATTGGTTGCCTCCTTCGAATATCCTTGAGACAATTTCACCCTGTGATACCAGTATAGATCCAAAGACAACAATCACTCAGTCAGCTTTAGCAACTCTCAATAGCAAAGGCCCTCGGTTAGCCCAACTGAGGCTTCAACACCCAGGAGGCACATGGCAGCAAGGCCCAGGGGACTAGCAGACCCCCTAGGCTGTGATCTCCTATGCAGGGAAAAAGACCCAGTTGCTCTCTCTCTCTCAGAGTATTTATACAGACTCCCAGTTACTATCTGGGAACCTCTCCCCAGGGATTGTCCAGGGCTGTATGAATATTCAGCTGCTGCTTAGACTCTTCCTGCCCACTAACTTCCAAAACATTTCTGGGCTAGCCAAGGGGAAGCAGTCAATCCTGCAACCACTGAACCGTAGAACAGATCAGAACAATTAAAACAGCTGCACTGGTTACAGTGAGTTAAAACTAAATTTACCTAACAACGAAATGCATCTTTACTGGAAACAGTGAGTCAGAACTAAATGTATCTAATCCTAGCACCTATATAGGAGGGTGCTACAGTAGACTTGTGCAATTGGATTTCTGACCAGGTACAGGGTTCTGGTCACTGCAAATTCCAGATGAGGATCATTACAGGGGAGCTCTGAAATTCATAGAAGACCCATCTTTGGCTTTGGAGAGCAATGTAGTTGGAATGTCCATTTAATGATATCAAACACATCCTGCCAACACTGGACCAGTTTTGGGTATCTCTAGAACATGTGAATGTGAGGTCCCCTTGTTGCGAAGTGCACAATGAGGAGGCTCTTCAAGCAAAGCAGTTTTCATTTTAGTTTTTCCTCGTGACAAAATATTTTGAATGTTGTTCACTGCACAGCTAGAATGACACCACTATTTATTACAAGTGTCTCTGCAGGTTGACATTTCACCTCCCTTCATCCAGATTGTTCATTGGACATTGAATGATACTCACCCCTGTACTGAAGTTCTCCATGCTATCCCATTCTGTAAGTCCACCAAAGAGCGTTTGCCTTTAATTTCGAAAGCACTGTATAGTGCAGTAGGGTTTGAGGAGTTTACAGTGCTGCTAATTTCTCTATTAATGTGAAACCAGAGTTCAGGAGATTGCAAGAATATAAAGATTGCTTTCAGGTAAACAAACTAGCTTTGGTAAAGATTTCTTAAAGCAGGACTCTACTTTTTTTTTTTTTTCACATAAAAGTTTATTAAAGTATTAAACTGGTATACATACGTTTCTGTATAACAAAAGTTGACAATGTATTATAAGGTACAGTACAGCGGTTAGTCCAAATAAGTACAGTTATGTTGTCTTAAGTAACAGTAATAATGGTTTACCAACGTATAGAGAGACCAACTTCTCAATCATGACTTCTAGTAATGTCACAGGCTAGACGTAAAGCGGGCCCAAAGTCATATTTCAAGTCCTGTCTCTATAGAGGGCTCGATACTTTGCTGAATGGTTTACCATTTTTGCAAAAATGTACTCTGGTTCTTATTAAAGGGGAGGATAAGATAAGTGAAGGGAGAAAATTACAGAAGATACTAGAGAAAGATGGGATATGTGGGTAAATAATAATAAAAAAAAAAAAAAAAAAAAGGGGGGGGGTATATTAGACTACTGGAGGAGGGTACCTAGGGATCTATTGTGAGAGAGGGCCCAGAAAACCAGTCTATGGTAATTATTATCGTTCAGCCATATGCGGGACCATATCAAGTTTGAATCTTTAAATGTAAGTCCGTGGGTTTGTTAAACATCAAATCAAACAGAATGTGGTAAGACTTTCTACTCAACTCATTAGTTGTTCAAAGACCTGGGAGTATTTAAAGACAAACCACGGAGACCAAGTTTTATGATATTTCTCCGTTATTTCGGAGGATTGTGCTGCTGTGTCTTCCATCTCGCAGATATAAGCAACTCTGTTTAGCCAATCTTTGAGTGTGGGAGTATGGGTGGATTTCCAATAAAGTGGAATAAGCGAATTGGCTGCATTGATCAGGTGCTTTGAGAGAGAAGTTTTATATTTTTTACATGAAAGATTGGTTATATGGAGCAAGCAACATGCCGCATCTAGCTTCAGTTTGGTCTCCGTGATCTGTAGGATAACCTTCTTCACCTCGGCCCAGAAAACCTGGATCGGGTCGCATTGCCACCACACGTGTAACAACGTACCCCTGGCCTTATTGCATCTCCAGCAGATGTCTGTAGTTTGAGGGAACCACTTATGTAGTTTGTCAGGAGTGGCATACCAATGGGTTAAAATCTTATAGGCCGTCTCCTGCATCCGAGTACTTATCGAGCCTTTATGGGCCAGTATACAAGCGGCTTCCCACTGTTTATCAGTGAATTGTAAATTCAGTTCTCTAGACCATCTCTCCCTGAACCTATCCATGTCATCAGGCTGTAAGTTCTGTAGTAAAGCATAAGAAAGAGAGGTAGATTTTTCCACCATCTCCCCTTTCAGACATATCTGTTCAAACTCGGTGAGATCTCTTGTGAAATTGTTCCTGTGTATAGCTGAATTGACAAAACTACGTATCTGGAAGTATGTCCACATGGGAATACGAGGTGTTTTGTTATCGCTCCTAAATTGGGAGAAATCTTTTATTTTCTTTTTTGTGAAGCATTGCCCGGCCAGTATAGGTATTTTGGTGTCAGTTGATATCAGAAGGTGGTTGCCCACGCCCGGTGGAAAGTCTGGGTTATCTTTTAGTGGTGTAAGCGGGCTTAGTGGGGAAGAAAATTTAGACTGTTTTGCTAGAGTGTGGAAAATGTCCAGGGAGGTACCAATAAGTGGATGGGTCTTTACCAAGAGGGGGTAGGTTATTTTTGATACCCATGGTAGAAATTGAAGTGGAGAGGAGCACATATCGTTTTCTATGGAGACCCAGTCCTTATTTTTTGAGTGACAATGCCAGTCAATGATACGGGCGAGATGGGAGGCATGGTAATATCTCTTAAAGTCAGGTATCCCCAGACCCCCCAGCTTTTTGGGTCTGGTAAGGAGTGAGGCTTTAATGCGGGGCGGTTTATGGGCCCAGATGAATTTCATTTGTATAGCGTGTAATTTTTTGAAGAAACTATGGGGAATTTTGACAGGTAAGGTGCGTAGTAGGTATAGAATTTTCGGAAGGACAGTCATTTTGCAAATGGCTGCCCTGCCGAACCATGAAAAGAAAGATGTGTGCCAATTTTGTAAGTCTTTCTCAACCGTTTTAAGGATAGGCAGGAAATTCCGTTCATATACTGAGGAGAGTTTGGGTGTTAGCCAGGTGCCCAGATATTTGATTGCATTATTCTCCCATTTAAAGGGGCTGTTGCTCTGAGCCCTATTTAGTACATCTATTGGCAGGGTGATGTTCATGGCTTCAGATTTTGAGAAATTGATTTTGAGGTTGGAGACGTAGCCATACGTGGAAAACTCTTTCAGCAATGAAGGGATGGAGATGTGTGGGTCCGTCAAAAAGAATAAAAGATCATCTGCGTAGGCAGCTACTTTATATTCTCTGGTATTTAGATTGAAGCCTCTAATGGAGTTATTCATTAAGATATGTCTAATGAACGGTTCTAGTGATATGATAAAGAGCAGCGGAGACAGTGGACATCCCTGTCTGGTCCCATTTTTTATGTTGACACTCTCTGATAATGTGCCATTAATTTTAATTTTAGCTGAGGGATTTTGGTATAAAGCCGAGATCCATGTCAGCATATGTGGACCTAAACCTATGTGTTCACAAGTCCCCATCATGTAATCCCAAGCTACTCGATCGAAGGCCTTCTCGGCGTCAGTGGACAAGAGAAAGCCCTCGATCTTTCGCTGACGGGCTGCATATATCAGATCCAGTGATTTCGTCACATTGTCTTTAGCTTCCCTGTTAGGGACAAATCCCACTTGGTCAGGTCCTATTATATCATGCAATAGAGGCTTCAATCTGTTGGCAATAATTTTGGCTAATAACTTGACGTCAAGGTTTAGTAGGGAGATCTGGCGATAGCTAGCGCAATGTATTGGGTCTTTGCCTTCTTTAGCTAGTACTGTTATGTGTGCTGCCAAGAAGTCGTGTGGGACGGATCTCTGGGTGGATAGTGAATTCAATGCGTTTGTTAAGGGGGAAGTCAAGATATCTAAAAACGTTTTGTAATAAATGGCACTGAAGCCATCTGGGCCTGGACTCTTTCCTGTTTTCAACTCTTTGATAGTTTTCTGGATTTCTGGAGGTTCTATTTGCCTCTCTAATTGTGCGATGTCTTCTATAGCAAGGGGTGGTAGATTGGATTCTCTCAGGTAATTTTTTATAGCCATGTCTCTATCTCTCGCCATGTCGTTAGGTTTATGTTGGGGTGGGAGGTTGTATAACTCTGAGTAGAATTCATGAAATTGTTGTGCGATTTTATTCGTTGCTCTTTCTATCTTACCTTTTTTATTTTGGATGCCTAGAATTGAGTGTTGGGACATTTGACCTCTCAGTGCGCATGCTAGGATTTTTCCCGTTTTGTCCCCTTGTTCGTAATAAATCTTTTTTTTGAAGAAGAGAAATCTCTTGGATTTAGTTTCTAGTATATCTTTGAGAGACTTTCTTGTTTCTAATAGTAATGTCGCTGATTGGGTAGTAAGTGATTGTTTATGTTGAGTTTC
The DNA here is from genome assembly GCA_037952925.1 of Lithobates clamitans. Classification (NCBI taxonomy): domain Eukaryota; kingdom Metazoa; phylum Chordata; class Amphibia; order Anura; family Ranidae; genus Lithobates; species Lithobates clamitans. Next base: position 10,493,277 of record JBBGZY010000992.1, read on the forward strand.
TAAGTCACGTATTTTGTTCGTCAATTTATTTATTTCCAACTCAGTTTCTTTTTTTCTTTGTGCGCCCATTCGGATTAATTCCCCTCTGATATAACATTTGTGTGCCTGCCAGACCATTAGGGGGTCTGCTGTTGGGGTGGTGTTAAGTGTAAAGTATTCTCTTAATGATGACATTATTTTTGGTAGTAAGGATGGGTCTGTTAAAAGTGACGAATTTAATCTCCACGTGTTGGATCTCACAGTGGGTTCCAATATGTTCAGCGTGATGGCTATTGGGGCATGGTCCGAGATGGATTGTATGCCTATGTGCGCCGCACTTAAAGTGTCAAGGTCCCTTTGTGAGATGAACAAGAAGTCAATTCTCGCATGTCGGTTGTGTGGTATCGAGTAAAAGGTGAAATCTCGATCCTCTGGGTGTAAAAATCGCCAAGAATCGATCAGCGATAAGGAATTTATTAAGCTTTTAATTTTTTTGAGAATTTTATATGTGAGATATGTTTTCCCAGTGGAGGTGTCTTCAGAAGGGTTAAGAGGGACATTAAAGTCCCCTCCTAGTATCACTCTCCCCGCATGGAAACTTGTCAGTGCTGCAACCATCTTCTGACAGAATATGATTTGCCCTGAGTTCGGAAAGTATACGTTGGCTAGAGTTATGGTGTGTCCGTGACATGATCCCTTCAGGAAGATAAATCTTCCTTCTGGGTCCACTAATTTGTCTGTTATGTCAAATTTTGCGTCTTTGCTGATTAGAATTGAAACCCCTTTGGATTTAGAAGTATTGTGTGTGGCATGATGTGCCTCTGTGAAGTATCTATCCGTTAGTTTTGGTATATGATTTGTTTGGAAGTGTGTTTCCTGTAGGAAAACAAAACTAGGCCTACCTTTCTTCAGTTCTCTAAGGAGAGAGGATCTCTTCTCAGGGATGTTCAAGCCCCTTACGTTGTGTGAGATGATTGTGGGTTTGTTTCCCAAGCCTGAGTAAGCCATGGTAAGGAACCAGAGAGAGACGGCCCAAAAATCCCCTGTACCCTGCTCAGTGGGGGGTATAGTCAGACAAAAAACAAAGAAAAAACAAGATTAAGTAAACTTAAATTAAATTAATTAAAATTAAACTTACTGAGATTATGTACAGTAACAACACCAGATAAATAAAAAAAAAAGAAAATGAAGTAAATGAAGTAAAGTGAAATTATATACCGTATAAAGATGAATAAGCAGATAGCAGAGAAATATCCGCCGTCTGAGGTAAATAACGTTCTGTATAGATATATATACGTAGGATGGTTATCCCAGAGAGGGGTAAGAGAGGGAGTAGGAAATTAGTTTAGAGAAGTAAGAGTGGAGAAGATCTAGGTACTTCCTCCTCGAGCAAAACAGTATGCCCTGGAGGATCAAGTTTAGTGTAGGTCAATGGGCACAATCGATACCCACCACGCACACTATTGTGGGTTTGGGGGAGGAACTCAGCGAGGGGGACCCCTGAGAGCAAACACCTATCCACCTGTGTCGCGGATATCCGAATAGTCTGTGGAATATAGGTGTTGTTCAACAGTAGATGAACCAAGCCTGGCCAGACTACGGCCTAATAATCTCATTTAAAGTGCTAACAGGTCTGATCTGCACTATAAAACAAGTTAAACAACAATATTAAGATAAAAGAAAAAAAAAAAACAAGAGGAAAAAAGAACTCTGTAATAACAGTCAGCTATCAATAGGCTCCTTCCTCTAACCACTCTGATAAGCGGTTATGACTTGCATATTAAGGGTTAAACATACAGCTTTTATCTATAATCATGGCTGTAGCTAGAAGTCTGCTTCAAAAGACCCCTTATCTGTGCATTCAAATATGTAAAGCATGTTGAAATTGGTTTTACTTAACCGGGGACCATACATGACCAAGGGATGTGCGGGTAACTCAGCTCAAGTTGGGTCCGTTAGCGTCCGGGTACGAGGCAGAAATAAAACATAAAAAAAAAGAGAAAAAAAAGAAGTAAGAACTCTCAAAAGTAAGCCAAGCCTCCTGTTTTGGGGGCTATCCATGGAACAGTAGCGGATAAGATTTTCATAGTCATAGCAATGTGTCAGAAAGGCTAAGGTTGTTATGCTCGTTCCTCCATCATGCTTCCACCATGAAGTGCGCAGCTGTGCGGTGTGCCACTTGACTGTGGGTCAGAACAAGAGTGTTTCTGTTTCTTTGTATGCTGTTTTTCGGGTGTATTAAGAGGAGAGTGTAGAGGGCTCCGGACTTGGGGTGTGGTAATAAACTCCTGGTACCAGTCCGGTAGCTCCATTACTCCAGGTTGGAGTGCACCACATACATCCGGGAGGTCTTCTGGTGTGCGAAGCGTATGTTGTCTATCATCAGAAGTGGCCAGTAGGGCGAAGTGAATGTTGAGATTGGTTAAACTTAGCCGAGGGCAAAACATGACCATGGGAAATGTGGGTAATTCAGCTCGAGTTGGGTCTGTTAGCGTCCGGGTTTGAGGCAAAAATGAACATAAAAAAGAGAGAAAGAAAGGAAATAAAAAAATTCTCAAAAGTAAACCAAAGTAAACCAAGCCGCTTGTGTTAGGGGCTGTCCATGGAACAGTGGTGAACATGATGAACATGAATTTCACAGTCATAGCTAAGTGTCGGGAAGGCTGGGGTTGTTATGCTCGTTCTTCTATCATGTTTCCAGCAGGATGTGCGCGGCTGCGCGGTGTGCCACTTGACTGTGGGTCAGAACGAAAGTGCTTCTGTTTCTTTGTAAGCTGTTTTTCGGGTGTATTAAGAGGAGAGCGCAGAGGGCTCCGAACTTGGGGTGTGATAATAAACTCCTGGTACCAGTCCGGTAGCTCAATTACTCCAAGTTGGAGTGCATCACAGAAATCCGGGAGGTCTTCTGGAGTGCGAAGTGTATGTTGTCTGCCGTCAAAAGTGACCAATAGGGCGAAGGGAAAGCGCCAAGTGTATCTGATCTCTTTCTCCCTCAGTTTATCCAGTAGAGGTCGCAAGGCTCTGCGGTTTTTCAAGGTGATCTGAGATAGATCTTGAAATAATTTGATGCATTCTCCATTAAAAATGATTTGGTCATTCCTGCGGGCTTTAAACATTATCTCCTCCTTGAGTGCAAAGCTTTGCAAGCAGCAGATTATGTCTCGTGGGGGTAGAGTGTCTGGTCCCCTGGCTCTCAGGGCCCTGTGCGCCCGCACGAACTCTATTTCAGAGTCTTCAGGTTTTTCTAATAAACTGTTGAATACTCTCTGCAAGACTGAGGGGATTTGATCAGTTAAGACAGATTCAGGGATTCCGCGGACTCTTATATTATTGCGTCTTCCTCTGTTATCGAGGTCCTCTAAATGCCTATTCATTTCTATGAAATGGCATGTATGGGAGGAAGTAACTTTATCCAGTCTATGGATTCTAGTGTCCCTCTGCTTCCCTGCTGTTTCTTCAGCGGCCATCTTTTCCTGCAGTACTAATAGGCTGGTTTTGAGGTCTGTGATTGCAGCAGAAAATGAGGCTTTTATGTCGGCTGCGAAGCCTGACATGTCCTCGTAAGTGAGGGGGTGCCCCGCTTGTGAGCTTCTCCTACCGTAATCCTCTGCTGCCGACTGAGAGTCCTCGCTAAATTCATCATCCGCGTGCACCGGCGCCATCTTGTCCCCCTCCGTATCTTTCAAGGCCGCGGCCTGGTTCCTGAAAATATCAGAAATATCTCTCCCAGCGCTTGATGCCATGGATCTCCGTGATCGGGTGTGATGTGGGTGTTTGGTTTGTCTGCTCATCCTCCGTGCTGAGTGCAGAAAAGACGTGTTTGGGCCTAATGTCTGGCGGAGCTCTGGAATTAAGCTGCCATCCTCGCTGCGCGCCAAGCCACGCCCCCCTCTACTTTTTTTTCCCCAAAAAATAAAATATATATATATTTCCCAAGTTTTAAAAGAAAAAAAAAGCTCCATCAGCCACTCTACTTCTGGGTTAAGTGATGGCTAGTGTGATTCAGCCCCTTCCTGGGAGTCAGGGTTGTCAATAACATTCCCTCTATAGATGTTTAATAAGGAACCTGAGTTCACAGTGTATAGCTAAATAGAATGGCATTCAAACATCATTACATAAGCACTGTTCAATACATGACCCATGACCAACTGGAAGAAACCTGGATTTAAAGGGTAACTCCGCTTTTGTGGGGAAAAAAGTAGAAAATGAAAAAAAACAATATAGCATATACAATTATGACTCAAGTCATATTGTAATTTAATTTTATTAAAAAATACATTTCCTTTTCAATCTGCAGCTCCGTAATTTTTTGTAAAATGCAATACAATATGGTAACCAGGAAGCATTCTGTACACAGATGGTGTACAGAAGCCCTCCAAAATGTAATTTCTGCTTGTGTGATTGGTTTACTGACAAGAGTTATGCCCTGTACACACGGTCGGATTTTCCAACGGAAAAAGTGCGTTCGGATTGTGTTGTCGGAAATTCCGATCGTGTGTAGGCTCCATCAGACTTTTTCCGTCTGAGTTTCCGATACACAAAGTTTGAGAGCAGGATATAAAATTTTCCGACAACAAAATCTGATCGGTTAAATTCCGATCGTGTGTACACAAATCCTACTCACAAAGTGCCACGCATGCTCAGAATAAATTAAGAGATGAAAGCTATTGGCTACTGCCCCGTTTATAGTCCCAACGTATGTGTTTTATGTCACCGCGTTCAGAACGATCGGATTTTCCGACAACTTTGTGCGACCGTGTGTATGAGCCAAAATCTGTCGGAAAAAATCCATGGATTTTGTTGTCGGAATGTCCGATCAATGTCCGATCGTGTGTAAAGGGCATTACTCTTTAAGGTATGTACTGTACTGTATATTCATTTATTAAAGTATGGAATGACCGGCTGGAGGGAACCTGCATTTAAGGTAAGTATATAAAACATTCCATATTTGCCTGAAAATATAATGCAAATACAAATGAGTAGAAGATGTCTCTTTCCAAAGCTTGGCTGCATTTACCTTCAAAATTGCAGCCTGTGTACTGCAGTTCTTTTAGTAACCGGATACACTTATAGTACTTTGATCTATCAATATTAGCATCCATCAACCTATTTACTCCATTTGCTGGGCACAGACAGCCAAAAATGTCATCCTATTTGCTGTGTGTACCCGCCCCTATTACATTGTATGCGCTGGAAATGTAAAACTCGATTAGCATCCGATCTAGCTCAGTGGACATGAGAATCTTCCTGCTCAATGATATATACGCTTCTTCATCTGCCTCCAGTGATTTTACTTGTACAGTATAAGTGACATTGCTGATTATGTGTGCAGCCGACAAACATGGAGAATTATTAGAACACCAACAAAAGAATTAAATGAAATAAAATAAAATAAATCGATTTGTTTGAGGATTCAGCTGCATGGAGTTATTTTATGGTGTATTGTCAATGCAGAATTAAAACAGCAGTATTCACTGGATGCTTGTGTGACGCAGAGAATTACGTATGTGCAAATGGACCTTTTCCAACATTTTTATTTGTGATGCATTAGCTTTTTCTTCATTTAAATTAAACTCTTTATTTGTATACCTTGAAAAAAAAGATTATAAACCAATGCTCACATACAAGAGTGGGCACCATAATATTCCAGCAGATAAATTCCCTGTACTATTCCAGACACCCCACAGTGCTCTCTTATGTTCTAAACAACATTGTGCAACAGTTATGCCGCGTACACACAAGCGGACTTTTCGACGGACTAGGTCCGACAGTCTTTCCGACGGACTTTGCAGCGTAGGTCCGCCGGACTTTCAAACAAACGGACTTGGACACACACGATCACACCAAAGTCCGACAGATTTGTATTAGATGACGTACACCGGACTAAAATAAGGAAGTTGATAGCCAGTAGCCAATAGCTGCCCTACTGTCGGTTTTAGTCCGTCGGACTAGCATACAGACGAGCGGATTTTTCGACCAGACTCGAGTCCGTCGGAAAGATTTGAAACACGTTTTATTTCTAGGTCCGTCTGACTTTTGGGGAAAAAAAGTCCGCTGCAGCCCACACACGATCGAATTGTCTGACGGGGTCAGGTCCGCCGGACCAAGTCTGCCGGAAAGTTCGCTCATGCGTACGCGGCATTAGGGATAGCAAAAATAATTACAAAAAATTACAAAATATCACCCTATCCACCAGATCTGGTTCAATCGACTGATTCTTTTTTTTTTCAAGTCTTTCAAATATAAAAATAAACAGTACATAGTCCAATAGTCTCAAAGTTACTGTACTCCAAAAAACATGTAATGGTGATTATTGCAGCAACTTGAAACCAATAAGATTACCATCTCTTGATTATCATCATATCAAGATCATCCTCAAGATACCATCAACATTATCATCTCTTGATTCCACTGACCCATTCAAAGTGAGGACATTTTTCAGCATCATAGTCTGGATGGTTTTAATATGGTAAACGTTGTCAAGGCTGCAAAGAGTGTGCCAGACAAAATGAATAGTATCTCCACATTTGGAAAGGGTGTAATGCCGCGTACACACGACCGGACTTTACGGCATACTTTGCCCGGCGGACTTTACGACGGACTTTCCGAATGAACGGACTTGCCTACACACGATCAACCAAAGTCCGACGGATTGGTACGTGATGACGTACGACCGGACTAAAACAAGGAAGTTCATAGCCAGTAGCCAATAGCTGCCCTAGCGTCGGTTTTTGTCCGTCGGACTAGCATACAGACGAGCGGACTTTTCGACTGGACTCGAGTCCGTCGGATAGATTTGAAACATGTTTCAAATCTAAGTCTGTCAAACTTTTAATAAAACAAAGTCCGCTGGAGCCCACACACGATCGAATTGTCCGACGAAATCCGATACGCCGGACCAACTATGCCGTAAAGTCCGATCGTGTGTACGCGGCATAAGCGCTAAAAAGGGCCAAGGTGCACAGTCTAAATACACAACAACAGATTTTCATTAGAGCACCCCCTTAAAAAGTGATGGACTGAGGGTATAACAGGTTGTGGCCCCTGGGTGTACCTATGCAGGTGGCAGCTGAGCAGTGAGAGAACCAGAACACGGTGCAAAACCAACAGGCAGTTTTAGAAAAGGAGACAGTCCAAAGGTCAGGGCAAGCAGCAAACAAGCAAAGTCACAATAAAAGCTGAAATCAGTAACAAGAGAAACGGTAATGGAGATGCACAGAAGCTAACATGGACTGGTGTCTTAAGCTAGGAAACTAACCTATTGCTCAGTCAACAGGTAATAGCCAGAGCACAGTTAAATAATTAAAAATAATAGTGAGGTAATTGACAGAATGGGCTGAGGCTGGCAGTGTAGCTAATAAATCAGTCAGCAGATGGGATTGAGTGATGCCCATGGTCCTGTGCAGCTACGAGGTAGGAGATACAAAGTACAGTAGCTCAAGTGGAAAATCAGCTTTTCTGCTGATCTCTGACAAGGTGCCAATCTCAGACTTTATTTTTGTTAAAAAATAAATTAAAAAAAACTTGTTTTTTTTTGGTATTTGTGTAGGAATTATTCCTTAACTCTGAAAAGAATAGCAAACAAGGACTTTATTTTAAATACAGTTTAGCAAAGGTTACACCATTGTTGGCTTAGTGGGATCAGGAAATGGGTAGATAAAATGCACACCCCAAGCAAGCCCTAAACTAAAATTTACCATAGTTACCTTGCACTATACATTTTCAATTTTCTATATCCATGCCCAATATAGTGATGGGGGGGAATCATTCAAAGGTTAACTGTACTATCTAGTCTAGTCTTAAAGGCAACCAAGCACCATTTGTAACAATCAAGGATAACAGTATGATATAAAACTCCCCATTACCTCAATCACCACAAGAGTACCTGGATTACATCCAAACATCTGGTTTTTCATTATTGTTCCTAATGTCTGGTCATTTTTCTTAGTTCAAGACGAAGTAGAAAAATTCATGTACTTTTATGAGACTGGATACTTTATCCGTAGCATCTCTTGTATGCCTTGTTGTTTATGCCTTTTTTCTCTTTCAAGCCTAATCAATAGTCTGCTTCTACTTTAAGCTTAGCTTTGATCTGTTCATATACCAGTGCTCACCTTCAGCTCAGTCATGCTTGTCTTCTTGTATTGACATGCATTCACATAAGTAGCGTTCTGAGGCTTAAGACCCTTCTTTATGATAGTCACATAGCTTGAAAATGCATTACTACTCAATATCCATCAATCGTAAAGCCTATCTCAGAAATCACTTACATACGGAAATGACTCAATATTTGAAAAATGACTTTGCTCTCAGTCAATCAATGCTTGTATGAGAGATCATTTCACATATATTAAGCAGTGTTCAGAGTAACTTGAAGTGTGCTGGATATTACTGTAGGACATGTACATGTAGGCTAAATCAAACATTTAGACAGCAAAGTTCAGGTTTAATGGCGTTACATTGTGAATATTACATCCTATCAACTATTCCTCATTTGCAGACAATGGCCCTTTTCTGGAACCAAAACCTTTTGTCCCTTGTCCTTCATAAGTTGTCTCTTCTTCTAGTCTTATGTACAGACCTCTATAAAAATTTAATTAATGTCTGTGAAGGTTCTTATTCATGAAGGTCCTCGTATAGCTTGCAGAAGTTAGTCACAATCAGGTAAATTTGTTTAGTAATGTTGAAAATGTTTGAAGCTTTTCCTAGCCACTTATTCAGTTCAGTTCCAATGAGTGTCAGAGTTGATAGCACTAACATGCAATACACCATGCATAGAGCAGGAGAGTTGCCATGCAATGTATGAACACACAGTAGCACAAGCATTTTACCATGCTTTGTTTGCAAGGAACAAGTGTGAATGTGTTTAAATGTAGAGGAGAGAGTGATGGAGGAGAAGAAGAAGAAAATAATGTCACCAGCACACCAGGATTTTCAAAAATGAGTCCAAAGCTTTAATCAGCGATCGCTTTTTTACAGCAAAAAGGAATGTTTTGGAGCCACGCAGGACCCCTTTATCAGGCATGTGACCGTCACATGCCTGATGAAGGAGTCCTGCATTGCTCTGAAACAATGCTGTAATGATGTGATCGCTGATTAAAGCTTTGGACCCATTTTTGGAGATCCTGGTGTGCTGGTGACATTACTTTAACTACACAGCCGGTGGTCGTTTCAGCACCTACTTATAGATACAGCCATATCTACAGGAATGTATGTGTTGGGAATATTAGTGATGGACAGGGCTTTTTTAGTGATGAACAGGGCTTTTTTTCAGCTGAAACTTGGTGGAACTCAGTTCCACCACCTCTGGCTCAGGTCCTCGGCTCCCTGTTCACCACTATTACTTGAAAACACAAAAGTCCAGCTTCTATGCTTACAAGTGACAGCTTGTTCACCAACAGCTCCCACAGATCAGATCTCCTGAGTGGCTACCACTGAGTGAAGGATGGAGACAAGGGAGATGAAGGTACCCGGGGTGCGGTGCAAATGCCAACATCACCACTGGATGAGCCCCCCACAATGAAAGAGGTGGATCCAAATACAGAAAGCGGGGAGGTACTAGAGCTGGCTGGGTGCTTCAGCTTAATACAGCAACAAAAATAAGACACGTGGAACATGGTGGAGCTTTTAAGGAGATGGGGAGAAGATGGGGGCAGTAGAGGAGGGTTGCATGCAGAGGGCAGAGCTGAAGAGAGGTAAACGTGAGATGTGGATGGGGGTGCAGAGATAAGCAGCTGTGGAAGAAGGCTGAATTCTGCACTCTTTATGTAGCGCACCCCTGAACTTTGCACTATTTACGTAGCACACCCTGAACTCTGCAGTCTGTGCGTAACCCGCTCCCTGAACTCTGCACTCTGTACATAATGCACTCCTGGTATTTAATGACTGTGTTAAGACACTCCCACTATTAGTGAAATTTGACCACACCCACTATTTGATGTGGTTTGGAGGGTGTGCGTAAAGGGGGGGGGGGGGGGGGTCGTGATTGAGTTCCTGTTCCTTTTCAGAGAAAAAAAGCCCTGGTAATGGAGGAGAGACACACAGACAGTCAATGCCAATTTTTCAGGAGGAACAACAACAATTAGGACAGGTGTTTTGCCAAATACTATTAAGGTAGTAAGGGCGCTTTCATTGGGCAAGAGATATCAGAGTAGCCCAGTGTTAAATTTAGGATAACTTTTGCCCTATGTCTGTGCTATCTGTGTGGATATAAATGCTGGATATAACTGTCAGTCACCGGCTCTCTGCTCTGCCCCTCCAGCACTCACTGGAGTGCTGGGCTGTTGAGGGGGTGGAAGCGGCTGGCTCAGGCTCTTAGCAATGTGCTGAAAGGCTGAGTCAGCTTCCAGTCAGGCATTTGGGTGGATCCTGATATTAAAATCTGAATCTCTCAAGAGTCTGAACTGGCTGAGTGATGTGATCCAACAGCATACTTTAGCCCGCTGTCATCTGAATACAGGTCACAGGAGTGTAGAACAAATTGCACTCCTGTGACATACAGGAGAAGTAGGGCCAAAAGGGCTTTAGTCCTATTTCCCTTTTAAAGCGACCCTGTAACTTGGCTCTGAATGGGCAAGATTTCAGTTTTTACATTATGTTTTTTTTTTTTTCTTCTACATGAGATTACACTGATACTGTATTTAACACCACAGACAAGCCAAAATCTGAGACTATCTCTTAAAAATTAAGGCTACAATATGGTTATGATGAAGAACTAAGGGTGCCCAAACACTTGAATAGGTGTTTGCATATGCAGCCATGTTTCAAAGGCATCTCTGATAACAGTACTGTCTAGAAACACAAACAGCTTGGCAAAAAGGTTCATCCTTGTTTTAAAGCTTATTTGCACCTTACTGATGGTGGCAGTGCATTAATGTGCACGTTATCATGCCTTAGGTTAAGACAGCCTATTCATTATAATTGAGATGTCAGCAACTTAGTGCACAACAATACACAGTATGTATTGTGTTGCACTCTACTGTACAGTGTGTTCATGCCAGGGCACGCCTGTATGAAGGTGGACACAGTTTTGGAATAACAAATAGAAGGCGGCTGTCGTGCCCAAGAGTTGTAGGCTGGCAGCTGCTTTTATAAAGTGTATAGCAGAGTGGAACAGATAGGAAGTGGAACTGTGGACCACAACCCTTGCTGGACCTTTCTTTTCCCAAGATGTTCAAGGAAGCACACCAGAACAGAGAGGTTCAAGGTGCTGGAAGCAAGGCACACAACCCTCGATAGATCAGTGTCTTGCTAAGGAGTTTGAGGAAGCACACCAGAACAGAAAGAGCCTGGGATCTCTAAAGGCCCGTACACACGATATGAATATCAGATGGGAAAATTCGTAAGACGAGCTGTCTGTGGATTTTCGGATCGTTAGTATGGTGCTTTTGACAGCCGATTTCACTTTTTCGTCAGACAAAAGCTGGATGTGCAGGCTATAAAATTTTTGTTGGATGTGAACTCAACGTCTGATTTTCGGATGGTTAGTACAGAAATTGTCACACAAAAGTCGAAAGAACAAACACGCCTGATCGGAATCAAGGAACGACCGGGAAGAGTTTGGTCTTGTAAACTACTGGTCGTGATCTAGAATTAAAATTTGGGACGTGGCAATTGATGAAATGTCGAAATGCAGCACATATTCTCATCTTCTTTAATAGGATAATAATGAAGCTGCTTTGTTGGTAAAACTGATGTAGTTATGCCAAACTTATTTTAAAAGGCATTTGCTTTGTAGCAATATAAATAATATTAATATTATGGTTATTGTTTGATTTTTGAGGAAGTTACCAAAACATTATCCGTGAGTTTTTAAGATCAAAGATACAACTTTTTGGTGTCCCTTGTTCATTTTCCACTTTTTGCACTTATTACAATTTGGCACTGCGTCGCTTTAACTGGTAATTGCGTGGTCATGCAATTCTGTACTCAAACGAAATTTGCTATTTGATCACATCTGCATTTTTTTTTGCGCTATACACAAAAAAAGAGCAACAATTTTGAAAAAAAAAAAACAATATTTTTAACTTTTTGCATTAATAAATATCCCCAAAAATGTTTTGAAAAAAACAAATGTCTTCATCAATTTAGGCCAATATACATATACATCTACATCTACATATTTTTGGTAAAACAAAAATCGGAATAAACGTATATTGATTGGTTTGCGCAAAAGTTATAGCATCTACAAACTATGAGAAAGATTTATGGCATTTTTATTATAATTTTTTTTTACTAGTGATGACGGTGATCTGCGATTTTTAGTGGTATTGTGATGGACAGATCAGACACTTTTGACACATTTTTTGGACCATTGACATTTATAGAGTTCTCAGTGCTATAAAAATGCACTGATTACTGTGTAAATGACACTGGTAGGGAAGGGGTTAACACTAGGCGATCAAGGGGTTAAATGTGTGTTCCTCAGTGTGTTCTAACTGTATGGGGATAGGACTGAGTAGGAGTTGAGACATATCACTGTTCCTACATAGAAGGAGCAAACAACATTCTCCTCTCCTCTGACATCACAGGGATTTGTGTGTTTACACACACAAATCCTCATGCTGGCACCCGTGCACGCGATCGCGCATGCCCGGCAGCTATCACACCCCCCCCCGTGCAGTGGGAGCGTGCCCTCTGGAAACTCTTAAAGGAACCCTAGAGAGTGCAAAACCAGGCTCACTTCTGCATATAAACCAATCAGATTCTAACCTCACCCTGTTCAATTCAGCTTTGGCAATAAAACCTGGAAGCTGATTGGTTTCTATGCAGAAGTAAGCCTGTTTGTGCACTCTCTAGCCTTAGTAAATAACCCTCTATGCCAACAGCCAGTAAGTAAATCAGTGATGAATTTGGGATAAGTTAGGTTGAGTAATTAAAGTAAAACTAAACCAGAGAGGGGCACAGAGGATGTCCTCTAGCTAATAAATGTAAGAACAGATATTTCTATGTGTCAGCTTTTAGGAAGGATTTTACTTTTAAAGTAAAATTGTCAAGAGAGAAATATAGGGCTGCTATTGCTGACTTCCTTCTATAAAAGCAAATTGACTGGCAGTTATTGGATAAGAATGGCAGACATCCCAACCTGCAGAAACTCGTGCCCGCAAACGCCCCCAACCCCACCCCCGCGGCAAAATATTATTTAAATCTCTTTTTCAATATTTTCCGCAGTGCTTCTGGGGAAGGGGGTGGGGGTGGGTGGTATGTGGATGGTGTCAGTCGTTTTTTTTATCTTTAATAATTTTTTTTTTTTTTACGTAATTTAATTTGTTTTATTTTTTTTTTCACAATGCTTTTTGGGGGGAGGGGGTTGGGGCAGTGGATAGTGTTGGTAGGGCAGGGGAGAGTGGTGTCAATAGTTTTTTTATTTAATTTTTTTACACTTTTTCATTATTTTAGAATTTTTTTACAAAATTTTTTTTTAAATATTTTTGGGGGCTTTGTTGAGATGTCAGGGGTCTAAACAGACCCCTGATATCTCCACTTTGAGACAGACAAAGGGACTGAAGACACAGATTCCCCAGTCCCTTTCTCGGCACTAAAGATGAAAGAACAGGAGACAGAGGCTCCTGTCCATTCATAAACTGAGCAGAGTAAACACAGTTTACTCTGCTCATTTATCACAGAACACAGGAGCGATCTCGCTCGCTGTGTCCATTAACTAGTTCCCCCTGCAGCTGGAGGGAGAGGAGAGGAGGGGAGCCGGCTGCGGGGGACGAGGGGGGCCGGAGGAGAACAAGGGGGGTGCGGAGAAGGACATGGAGGGGGCCGGAGGAGAACGGGGATGGAGAAGGACACAGGGGGCCGGAGGAGAACGGGGGTGAAGAAGGACACAGAGGGGGCTGAAGGAGAACGGGGGTGGAGAAGGACACAGAGGGGGCCAGAGGAGAACAGGGGTAGAGAAGTACATGGTGGAGGCTGGAGGAGAAGGGGGGCAGAGAAGGACATGGAGGGGGCCGGAGGAGAACTGGGGTAGAGAAGTACATGGAGGAGGCCGGAGGAGAATGGGGGGCGGAGAAGGAAATGGAGGGGGCTGGAGGGACATGGAGGGGGCTGGGGGAGGAGCACACAGAGCAGCTGGGAATGATCGGTGCAGCAATAGGGACGCTGTGATCACCGATCTCCCTGTATAGCTTTTTAGCTGACAGACACAGGGGGGAGAGAAGGAGAAGCGGCTGTCAGCCAAAAATCTTTACCAAGGAGATCGGTAATCACAGCAGATCTTGGCCGCACCGATCATTCCCGGGAGATCGGGAGGCACTTGCGGGTGTGCGGGAGCCACCGCAGAAATGCTGGGGTCTCCTGTACCTTCCGGGAGACTTGAGATATCTGGAATGGTGCAAAGCCAAAGTGTTTGTCAAGATATGCTCTATGTGATATATATACAACACTGCAATATAGTGTCTTTACACTTATAAAACTCACTGAACTATGAACTTTCTGTAGCTTTGGACAATCCTTTGCTATTGTGCTGTGATTATCGCATTTAGGAAGACTGTGGCCTGGTAGTGATTCAGGAAGGAGGTGTTTCAATTTAAACCATGCAGCAACATTGTTTTCTCTGGATTTGAATGGCTGCTATATTGCTCCTCTGGCTTCAATACTTTTTACTTTCCCAACCTGGAACCAATATAGATCAGAAGAGTCAACATCTTTTAACACATGATTGTTACCTGTCACTGACCCAAAATATTGAAGCAAAAGGGTCTTCATAACAACTAAGCAATAAACTTTCCTTTCACTAGTTCCAGACATTAGATGTGCTACACACACCCAACAAAAGTCATCATAGTACATAGGACATGTGTAGCATTTCCAGTCCTTCTGCCCTGCTGCCGGGATTCGTCCTCCCCTACATAGCAATTCTGGAGATAGATAATTTCATAGGGCAGAAGACCACATCTTCAGTAAGACAGTATTTACTAGTATACTTTTTCTTTTTTTGTTCATCTCATTTTATATGTGGCCAATAGATGGGAGGAGAGAAAGATGTACCTCATCTCTTTATACCAGTTGGTGTTGGTGAGTAGAGCTTAGAGTTTATACATCCTCTAAACAGCCAGGAGCCTTTATATTGAATGTAAGAGGAGATAATAACCCTCATATCGTCTATATGTATATATCAAGAGAAGTTTCAAGTTTTCAAACTTGATAGATGTTAATATTACCAATAGAGATAGAATGTTACCTGTTATGTCAATTTACATACCTTTTATGATTTACAATAAAGATTGAGTTTTAGTTAAGTGGCCTTTTGGTGCGTAGGGAAGATCACCTTTGTCTAGTTCTAGTTCATTTTTGCCACAGTAAAGTGTTATAAATATCAGAAGCTTTTGTATATATAGTATGTATTTTTGTATCTATTCTGTTCAAACTGCCAAGTAAAAAAAAGGTTTTGTTTTAGTTTTTTTAAATAGAATGTTCCTCTGTATAACCCCTTATGAACCCTTAGTTTCCTCTAATCAGCCACAATTAACTCCTTATTCTCCTTCTCCATTTAATTATTATTTTCCTGCTGATTTTTTTTGTTCCTTTCTAGTTTAAAAAACAATAATATTTAAAAACATTTTGTTTTGTTCAGTAAAGTTTTTACACATTTAACACATAACACATTTAAAAAAGCTTAAAATGTAAAAAAATAAAATAAAATATGTTAATAACTTTTCAATGCTTTGTATCAGAATAATAATTTTAGTGTCAAACGGGACAAATTATAGGTTGTCTGCAGTAATACTATTTCTATAATATATATCTTTAAACTAGCACTGGTCAAAAAAAAAAAAAAAAAGAAAAACTGCATTTTGTTTGGTTTTGTTACATTTTATTGTCTAAGGATTGGGAAACAAAAGTCATTGTTGCAAGACAATAACAGAAAAAGAAAGCCTTTTTTGTTCTTTAAAAAAAAAGTAAAAAAAAATGTATTATCTTGTTATCTTAAGTAATGGCACAGTTTTTTGCCAAATAAACAGCAAAATTGTAAAAACATGGCCCTTAGTGAGGGAAATTGGATAAAAATTGCTAGCAAGAAGGCTTTTTGTTAGAGAAGCAAAATAATATGTCTGTTCTGCAATAAATGCTTCCTGTGAAGCTCAATGTGCAATCTTGACGTGCCTTGGTGCTGGAATGATTTAACTTTTGTACAAATGCAAAGAAGTTATTTGATTCTAGGCTGACCAGTCAAGATGAAGAGAAGCCAGTGAACCTGGAGGAAAACCTGACAAAGATGGAAGTACTGGCAAGGGATCTCACATTGCTAGCGGGCAGGTAAATACTGCAGCAGCGGACTGTAGTCAACAGGAGTGATGTTTAAGCACAGAATGTATGTTCTCTGCCACTTACTGTTTGAGTGTGCTCCAGCAGGGTGTGCTAGAGAGGTATCATTCTGTGTTATTAATGTTTAATGACTTAAAGTGTAACGCTACTTTCATGGGGGAAAAAAAAAGCAAATAAAAAAAAATAATATAGCATACAATTGCGCCTCAAGCCATATTTGTAATTGAATGTTATTAACTACTTAAAGACCGGGCCTATTTTTCAGACGAGGTGTTTACAAGCTAAAATCATTTTTTTTGCTAGAAAATTACTTAGAACCCTCAAACATTATATATTTTTTTCAGACACCCTAGAGAATAAAATGGTGGTCGTTGCAATACTTTATGTCACACCGTATTTGCGCAGCGGTTTTACAAGCGCAATTTTTTGGATTTTTTAAGACACCAGTAAAGTTAGCCCAATTCTTTTTTATATTGTGAAAGATAATGTTACACTGAGTAAACTGATACCCAAACATGTCAAGGTTCAAAAGTGCACCCGCTCGTGGAATGGCGACAAACTTTGACCCTTAACAATCTCAACCCCTGAAAAATAACCTCACACCATATTTCTGCCTTTACCAAATGATTTAGACCAGTGCAGAAAGCAAGTTCTATATAGACATGGAAGAGTGAATTTGGGGTGGAGGAACTTGACTGGCCTGCACAGAGTCCTGACCTCAACCCGAAAAAACACCTTTGGGATGAATTAGAGCAGAGACTGCGAGTCAGGCCTTCTCGTCCAACGTCAGTGCTTGACCTCACAAATGCGCTTCTGGAAGAATGGTCAAACATTCCCAAAGACACACTCCTAAACCTTGTGGACAGCCTTCCAGAAGAGTTGAAGCTGTTATAGCTGTAAAGGGTGGGCCAACTCAATATTGAACCCTACGGATTAAGACTGGGACGCCAATAAGGTTCATGTGTGTGTAAAGGCAAGCGTCCCAATACTTTTGGTAATATAGTGTCCATACATATACATACACATAAACACAGCAGCCCATGGATTATACATTTTTTTTCCACTGCAGGTAAAGAAAAGAAAATCACTTGATTTCCCCATCACAGTTAGTGTAGATGGGGGAATCCCTCCCTGTTGCGCTATTGTATTCTCAGTGGGAGGTTTCCCCACTATCAAAATATAATTTTAGATGGGGGAATCCCTCCCTGTTGCGCTATTGTATTCTCAGTGGGAGGTTTCCCCACTATCAAAATATAATTTTCACTGCTGACAGCTATAGCCGCCAACAATGACTGAGGAAGAAGGGAAGAAAGAAAGAAAGAAAGAACGAGAGAAGGAAAGGGGGAAAGAAAGAAAGAGAAAAAAAGCCAGAAGAAAAAGAGAGAGAGAGAAGGAAGGAAGGAAGGAAGGAAGGAAGGAAGGAAGGAAGGAAGGAAGGAAGGAAGGAAGGAAGGAAGGAAGGAAGGAAGGAAGGAAGGAAGGAAGGAAGGAAGGAAGGAAAATAAGGGAGGAAGAAAGAAAGAGAGAGAGAGAAAGAGAAGGAAGGAAGGAAGGAAGGAAGGAAGGAAGGAAGGAAGGAAGGAAGGAGGGAAGGAAGGAAGGAGGGAAGGAAGGAAGGAAGGAAGGAAGGAAGGAAGGAAGGAAGGAAGGAAGGAAGGAAGGAAGGAAGGAAGGAAGGAAGAGAGAGAGAGAGAGACAACAATGACTGAGAAAGAATGGAAGAATGGAAGAAAGAAAGAAAGAAAGAATGAGAGAAGGAAAGGGGGAAAGAAAGAAAGAAAGAGAAAAAAAGCCAGAAGAAAAAGAGAGAGAGAGAAGGAAGGAAGGAAGGAAGGAAGGAAGGAAGGAAAATAAGGGAGGAAGAAAGAAAGAGAGAGAGAGAAAGAGAAGGAAGGAAGGAAGGAAGGAAGGAGGGAAGGAAGGAAGGAGGGAAGGAAGGAAGGAGGGAAGGAAGGAAGGAAGGAAGGAAGGAAGGAAGGAAGGAAGGAAGGAAGGAAGGAAGGAAGGAAGGAAGGAAGGAAGGAAGGAAGAGAGAGAGACAACAATGACTGAGAAAGAATGGAAGAAAGAAAGAAAGAATGAGAGAAGGAAAGGGGGAAAGAAAGAAAGAGAAAAAAAAGCCAGAAGAAAAAGAGAGAGAGAGGGAAGGAAGGAAGGAAGGAAGGATGGAAGGAAGGAAGGAAGGAAGGAAGGAAGGAAGGAAGGAAGGAAGGAAAATAAGGGAGGAAGAAAGAAAGAGAGAGAGAGAGAGAGAGAGAGAAAGAGAAGGAAGGAAGGAAGGAAGGAAGGAAGGAAGGAAGGAAGGAAGGAAGGAAGGAAGGAAGGAAGGAAGGAAGGAAGGAAGGAAGGAAGGAAGGAAGGAAGGGAGGAAGGAAGAGAGAGAGAGAGACAACAATGACTGAGAAAGAATGGAAGAATGGAAGAAAGAAAGAAAGAAAGAATGAGAGAAGGAAAGGGGGAAAGAAAGAAAGAGAAAAAAAGCCAGAAGAAAAAGAGAGAGAGAGAAGGAAGGAAGGAAGGAAGGAAGGAAGGAAGGAAGGAAGGAAGGAAGGAAGGAAGGAAGGAAGGAAGGAAGAGAGAGAGAGAGACAACAATGACTGAGAAAGAATGGAAGAATGGAAGAAAGAAAGAAAGAATGAGAGAAGGAAAGGGGGAAAGAAAGAAAGAGAAAAAAAGCCAGAAGAAAAAGAGAGAGAGGGAAGGAAGGAAGGAAGGAAGGAAGGAAGGAAGGAAGGAAGGAAGGAAGGAAGGAAGGAAGGAAGGAAGGAAGGAAGGAGGGAAGGAAGGAAGAAAGGAAGGAAGGAAAATAAGGGAGAAAGAAAGAAAGAGAGAGAGAGAGAGAGAAAGAGAAGGAAGGAAGGAAGGAAGGAAGGAAGGAAGGAAGGAAGGAAGGAAGGAAGGAAGGAAGGAAGGAAGGAAGGAAGGAAGGAAGGAAGGAAGGAAGGAAGGAAGGAAGGAAGGAAGGGAGAGGGAGGGAAGGAAGGAAGGAAGGAAGGAAGGAAGGAAGGAAGGAAGGAAGGAAGGAAGGAAGGAAGGAAGGAAGGAAGGAAGGAAGGAAGGAAGGAAGGAAGGAAGGAAGGAAGGAAGGAAGGAGGGAAGGAAGGAAGGAAAATAAGGAAGAGAGAGAGAGAGAGAGAGAGGGGAGGAAGGGAGGGAGGGAGGGAGGAAGGAAGGAAGGAAGGAAGGAAGGAAGGAAGGAAGGAAGGAAGGAAGGAAGGAAGGAAGGAAGGAAGGAAGGAAGGAAGGAAGGAAGAGAGAGAGAGGGAGAATAAAAAGAAGAAAGGAAGAACAAAAGATGGAAAGAAAAGAAAGGAAGAAAGAAAGAAAGAGAGAGAGAGAGAGAGAGAGAAGGAAGGAAAAGAAGAAAGGAAGAAAGAAAGAAATAAAGAAAGAGAGAGAGAGAGAGAGAGAGAGAGAGAGAGAGAGACAGAGAGAGAGAGAAGGGAGAAGGGAATGAAGAAAGAGAGTAAGAGGTCAGCAGAGCCCCTTTTACAGCAGAGCCCCTTTTACAGCAGAGTGCTCAGAGAAGAAGGAGAGAGAAAAGAGGGAGTGGAAGGATGGATCAGGCTGCATCTTTCCTCTTCTGGCTGCTGGCTTTCATCTTCCCGCACACACAACCTCTTCTCTGAGGCACAACACTGCCGGGAAGTGTGGGCGGAGCAGACATAGGATGAGAGGTGGGAGGAGGAGCAGAACTAGCTCTCTGTCTCCTCTCCTCTCCCATTCATGGAGAGGGGGAACTGTCAGCGCTGTCACTGGGCTGTAAGAAAGAGAGACTCTCTCAGCTCAGAGCCCTGCAGCTGCTGTCCAGCCTCTTGGGTCTCCCCATGTACTGGAGCTAGCTGCCTGCTAGCTTGGAATGCTAGGAATGTGGGCGGGCACAGGAGGAGAGGGGTGGGAAGAGGAGCAAACCAAGGCATTCTCCTCTCCTGTTTGTATGGAGTGGTTGAATGGGGAAGAGCTGTGCCGGTTGGGCTCTGACAGGATATCAGAGTCACTCAGCTATGACAGATGCAACTACTGGTGCAGTGGAGGATTAGGGTGTGCCCGGGCACATTCGGCACACCCCCTGTGCATGCCTATGAGGGGGGCAGATATCTGGGGTCCCCTTATCTTAAAGTGGAGATTCTGGATTCAAATAACCCCCTCAACAGATTTTCATATCCACCAGGCCAGGGTTGTGGAGGTAAGGATATCACTGTGATAAATCTGTCTCCTTGTCACCTTTGGGCCTAGAGGTTGAATTGATGCAGGACCCTTTGCCCCATACAAGATGTTGTATGCCCTATGCTTCTTTTCACCTTGTCCTAGCCCAGATGGGAATGTGAATACTCCCAATAGATATCAATAGAACTGCAAATAAGCTTCATAAAAAAAAAAAGATAATTTATCATTTTTATGGTTAAAGCGTTAGTTATCCCTACATTTCATATTCCTGATATGTGCCTGCTGTAGCATGTACTTGTATAAGAAA
The DNA here is from genome assembly GCA_037952925.1 of Lithobates clamitans. Lineage (NCBI taxonomy): Eukaryota > Metazoa > Chordata > Amphibia > Anura > Ranidae > Lithobates > Lithobates clamitans. Next base: position 10,514,002 of record JBBGZY010000992.1, read on the forward strand.
GTATCATGTTCTCTTTGTATTGCTTCCTTTACAGTATGTGAAATCCCTGGTGTTCCTGCTAGTCCCCTTGCTTTCCTATTAAAAACTGACCACACTAAGCAGGAGAGCACAACGTTGCCAGTTCTCTAGCTAGGCTGGGAACTCGGTGTACTCTCCTTCAGTGAACAGACTTGTCCTGACATGCTCCCACTGCACATCCAGTCACTGGCAAGCTCAGTGTGCTGCTGCTTCTCCTTCCCCCAGCTCTTATGTATCTGAGAACAGAGGGAATGTGATCATTTATGTAGCAGCATCCCCGGCCTCCAAAAGCCTAATGGGAGAGTCAGGGAGAGCTGACATCCTTCCTTGTAGTGTGGGTTATTAGGCATGGTGACACCCACCATGCCTAATAACCCACACTACAAGGAAGGGTGTCATTGCAAGTTGGAAACATGGAAGCCAGTCACTTTGGAATGCAAGAAAAGAGATTTATTGTCTCCTAAACAGAACTGGGGGAGAAAGGGTTAGGGCCAGGACACTCTTAGGCAGATGCAATAGTAATTGGCAGATTCCGAGACAAAATAATAGGCAGACAGCTATACAGGTAGAAGGCATTTAAGCTGGATGCCAGGGTGGATAGAAATTGATGATTTAAAAAAAAAAAAATTAAAAATCTGATTTTTTTTTATTTACATTGGATTTTTTTTATTTAAATCGATTTTTTTATTTTTATCAAATGTATTTTATTAAAATGCTTTTGGAGTAAAAATCTATCTAAAGATAGTTTTCTATTCAAGGTACAATAATACTTTAGTTTATTCAGCATGAATGAAGCTTATTTATGTAGCATGAGGCTGTATATTCTGCAATATTTACATTTTTGGTAAACTCATTCAATGAATCCAAGCTCTGTGAGCTGAGATAACATGCATTGCATTGATGAATTCGTACAATTTCACAGTAACCATGAGATTAAAAAAAAGTTCAGGAATATTCCTTTATCCCATTGTTTTGCAAATCTATGTAAAATACAAACTGTATGATTGAATCGGTTCTGCTATTGCTAGGAAACCTTCATTTTGTTTGCAAATATTAACCACCTCAATACAGGGCACTTTCACCCCCTTCCTGCCCAGGCCATTTTTCAGTTTTCAGCGCTGTCGCACTTTGAATGACAATTGCGCGGTCATGTTACACTACACCCTAATGAACTTTTTCTTATTTTTTCCCCACAAATAGAGCTTTCTTTTGGTGGTATTTGATCACCTCTGTGTATTTTATTTATTGCGCTATAAACAAAAGAAGAGCGACAATTTTGAAAAAACACAATATTTTTTACTTTTTGCTATAATAAATATCCAATTTTTTTTTTTTAACAAATTTTTTCCTCAGTTTAGGCCGATATGTATTCTTCTACATATTTTTGGTAAAAAAAAATCGCAATAAGCGTATATTGATTGGTTTGCGCAAAAGTTATAGCATCTACAAAATAGGGGATAGATTTATAGCATATTTATTTATTTATTTATTTTTTACTAGTAATGGCGGCGAGCTGCGATTTTTATTGTGACTGCGATATTGCAGCGGACATATCGGACACTTTTGACACATTTTTGGGACCATTCACATTTATACAGCGATCCATGCTATAAAAATGCATTGATTACTGTATAAATGTGACTGGCAGGGAAGGGGTTAACACTAGGGGGCGATCGAGGGGTTAATGTGTGTCCTAGGGAGGTGATTCTAACTGTGGGGGGAGGGGACTGACTGGGGGAGGTGACCGATCGGTGTCCCTATGTACAACACACTCCTCTGACAGGACGTGGATCTGTACACAGATCCACGGTCCTGCTCTGTTACCCGGCAATCGCGGGTGCCCGGCGGACATCGCGTCCGCTGGGCACGCGCACCAGGTCCCGAGCGACGCAGTGGGAACACCCCCTAGTGGCTCGGGAGGGCGATCACGTCATATGACGTCCGCCCAGAACAAGAGCTGCCCCGTCCCGCCATCATATGACGATGGGCGGTAGCCTAGTGGTTAAAGATTTTAACTACCAGCAAGAATGAGTCCTGTCATTTCAGATCCATCATAGCAGCAACTGTTAGCGGACATCCACTCACCTGCTGCTGCCACGTTATTCACCTTGTTGTATCACTGCCACATCATCAGCCGTCCCATTAAAGTGAACGGGACTGCGGTGAGTCAACAGTGGGTCAGAGGAGGAGCCGCTGCGGGACAGAGATGACAGTTGCTCTTTAAAAAATTAGATTTAAATCGAGTTGATTTAAATCAAGCCTTTTTACTAGTGATTTAAATCATGATTTAAATCGTGAATTAATTAGACTTGATTTAAATCAATGCCACCCTGCTGGATGCAGCAACTGTATTTGTAGAACTGCTGTCTCCTATGGCAACTGAACTTTGAACAGTCAATAGAGATCTATAGACGTAACTCACAGTAACCCGTTATAGATCTTTTCTCACATCTCATAGTATTCTACTGTAGATCTTCACTCACTGAGCCCCCGTCTCTCACTAGACTTCACGATCCCAAACATCACTGGATCCCCTGAGCTCTTTCACAGCTAACCCGCTGTATATTCCTCAAGCTTCACCCTTGCTAACAAGCTGGGTCCCTGGCTTGGCACTCTGCTGAAGCTTTCCCACTTCTTTACTGTCCCCAGCTGGTGAAAAGGCTGCTCTGGTATTTCTTCAGACTTCCATATACTGGCCTCTGATAACAGAAATGGTTTTCCCTTGCTGGCGACTATTCCTCCCTTTACCTCTGGCCTTGATCATCACTTGCCCCTGGTGACAGGAGTGGTTGTCCTTTGTGGCAACTGCTTCTCCCTCACTGCTGGCAATGATCCAGTTCCCCTGTCCGGTGGAACCTCTGCAACTTGGTCGGGCTTCCAGCCTGAAGCCCCAACCCCGCGCTGCAGATCTTAAACCTGGATATGCCTCAGACAGCCTGGCAGCCAGGCGCTCCTGGAATAGGCTTCAGGCTTCTGGTCTAGCAACCCAGAGCCTTGTGACACACGTCCACCCAGACAGCCGTCTGGGTGTCACTGAACCCTGATCACCTGACTCCCCCCGAATAAATGGGCGCTCCCAGCAGGCCAAGGGGCCAAAGAGACCCCTGCTAATTGGCTGAGTCAACCTATTCCCCCGTTGTCTGGATTCCTTATGCCCTTATCATTCTACTGCCACAAGCAACAATGCCACCTAGTGAAAGAAGAAAGAGGTGCATCAAATCCAGATTTAGAGAGAAAGCCAGTGAATCCCCTATCAATTCTATTCTATTTTAAACTGAATGGGTTGTTTTACAAGGTGATTGTTTACAATCACTTTACCTTAAACATATGGATAATACGAGTTTTGTACATCTTATGGCATAAAAAAAGTTTCTTGCAATGACCCTACAAAGCATTTTTGTCTATAGCGATAACCTCCATTGTGATAACAAGCAAATTCACGCTGCTCCTGTTTACTTACTAGAGTGGTGTACAATTTCTTGTTTATAAAAGTGTTCAGAAAAATCCTCCACTTCATATTACAAGAGAAATACAAAATCCCAGCAGTAGTATCAAGAGATCTGACATGTTCAGTCTGCAGTCCCACAGGGAGTACAATGATTATACTGCATTCTATCCAGAGAGTACCAGTAAGGACTTGTGCTTGGCCTGAGGACTCATTAGTGACAGAAAACCTCATAGTGACAAGATGTGGCAGGGTCACAGAAGCTAGCATCGACTTGGTTTTCTGTCTCGGCTCTTAAAGGACTTCCTATTAACATGGTGTAAGTGTAAAATGAAGAAAAATCAGGACAATTAGTTACTTGTTTGTCAATTATAAGAAAACACAGAGTAACCAGTAGGGACCCTTCTTTTTAATTAGCTTGATATGCTGCAGATTGATCAAAGCAAATATCTGAAAGGTTGCTATGGATTTTTTTCCGTCTTCCTTGACAAACATTGAAATGTTTGTCACTAATTTATTTATATGAGCGGAGTATTTGTCAAATGTAATTTATGGGGATGTGTAGAGTGCTCTCAGAAAAAAAAGCTGAACCGTGCCATGAAATATTGCCTGCACTCCTGTCAAGAGGGTTCATCAGAGCCACTTTTAAAGAATAACTCGAATTAATAATAATCTGCATGCAAACTGTAATAAAGATGATGTTAAAACGTAACTCTATCCAAATTTGAAATGTTCATTTTTGGTAGATGCTGGAGAGTTAAACAGGAAGTAAAATTGTAAAAAAGGATTGGACTTTTTAGGCACGACCAGACAACATATACAACATATACAAAGATATATTTTTATTATATGAACATAGTAAACAATTTATATATTAAAATCCACATTGATGAGTCAAATACTATTTAAACTAGTGCATCTGTATATAATCAACTTATAACTACATGGAGTCTGAAAGATGAAAATATCATTTCATAGTGGTAATGAATCCAGGAGTGTGTTACATAGTTAGTAAGGTTGAATAAAGACACCAGTCCATCCAGTTGAACCTGAGTGAGTGTGGGTGCGTGTCTACTAGGGATGAGCTTTCTGTTCGGGTCGAACATGAGTTCGACTCGAACATTGGCTGTTCACCCTTTGTTGAAAACCGAACATCATGGGCCGCTCGCGCCAAATTCGAGCAGGGCGTAACGGCCCATAATGCACTGCGGGAGCGCAGGGCATTGCTGTATGATGATTGGCCAAAGCATGCACCATGACCCGCATGCTTTGGCCAATCCCAGCGCCCTCAGCTAAGAGAGCCATAATTGGCCAAAGGCAGGGTGCCTTTTGCCAATCATGGCTCAGGTCCACGCCACACACTATATAAGGCTGCCTGCACGTCGGCCCAGTGTAGTGTGTTGTTGGCATGGACAGAGAGAGAGTGTCATTTAGGTTGAGCAGGCAGGCAGGTTATTCAGTTAGCTGCAGTGTACTTAATATATATATATAGACAGTCATATATATATATATATATATATATATATATATATATATATATATATATATATATATATATATATATATATATATATATATATATATATATATATATATATATATATATATATATATATATATATATATATATATCTACTTTAGCCAGTTTAGCTATATCTGACTGCAGGCCGTTCCTGGTGTACTTTTTCTAATATACTTCAGGCAGGCAGGTTATTCTGTTGGTGTGCACAGCACCGTGCACCCATAGTGCAGTTGCTACTACTTTTCTGGTGGTGTACACAGTACACAATACATACAGTACACCCATAGTTGTTATTACACTTCTGTTGGTGTACACAGTACCGTGCACCCCTAGTGCACTTGCTACTACTTTTCTGGTGGTGTACACAGTACACAATACATACAGTGCACCCATAGTTGTTATTAAACTTCTGTTGGTGTACACAGTACCGTGCACCCCTAGTGCACTTGCTACTACTTTTCTGGTGGTGTACACAGTACACAATACAGTGTAGTGTGGTTTTTCTAAACAAAATTTACAGCATGTCTCGAAGGCCACCAAGGAGAGGCAGACGCTCACAGGCCACTAAAAGAGAGCAAGCAGGCTCTGTGTCTACAGTCGACAGTGCTGGTCGTGGACACGGTGCATCCTCAGCACGTGGCCGTGGGGCACGCTTGTCCTTTTTTTCTGCATCTGGCCATGTTATTGAGCCACAACATGCAGAAGAGTTGGTGGAATGGATAACAAAGCCCTCCTCATCCTCCTCATCCTCTGTCACCCAGGCTCAGAGTAGTTTGCCTGCCAATGCAGCTGCCAAAGCGGCCTATTCCATCAGCTCCATGTCAACAGTCACTCCTTCCCTAGCCCCACTATCATGTATGGAGGAGTCCCCCGAACTATTTAAACACAGTGTTGGGTACATGCTGCAGGAGGATGCACAGCGATTTGAAGGCTCCGATGATGGTACCCAGGTTGAGGAAGGGAGTAACATGAGCCTAGAGAGGGGGCGCCCAAGAAGGTCAAGAAACTGGCAGTCATGTTCCCCCAGCTGCAGCATACTGCCAAGTTTGCTCCAGTGACGAGGAGGGAGGGGATGATGAGGTCACTGACTCTACGTGGGTGCCTGATAGAAGAGAGGAGGAGAAGGAGGAGGCACATCTACAACAAGGCAGGATGCCCTCCAGGGGGCAGCTTAAGGGCAGCCACCCTATTGCATCACACCGCAGAGCTAAGCAAGTGCAGGGAGCTGCTGACTCCCCACATATTTTGAAAGGTTCTTTGGTGTGGGCCTTTTTTGACACAAGTGCAGCAGATCGCACCGTTGCTGTTTGCAACATATGCATGAAGCGTATCAAGCATGGCAAAAACAGCAGCCGCTTGGGCACCACATGCTTGACCAGACATATGATGACCTCCCATGCAGTCTGTTGGCAACAGCACTTAAAAGACCCACGTCAAAGAACAAGGCGGACCTCTCCCTGCTCCTCATCAGCTGGGATCTCCAACCCCACGCCATTTTTTTTCACGAAAGGCCATTCCGGCTCTCTACCAGCTTGTGGAAGGCAATGTCTTGGCCTCGTTGGACAGGGCGGTCAGCGGTAAGGTGCATGTTACTGCTGACTCATGGTCCAGCAGGTATGGACAGGGACGCTACCTTTCTTTCACGGCCCACTGGGTAACTCTGCTGACAGCTGGTTAGGATGCAGGACAGGGTTCAGTATTGCTGGAGCTTGTTCTGCCATCACGCCAAAATGCTAGTGGTGACTCTGCTACAGCTCTCTCCTCCACCCCCTCCTCTTCTTTTCCTCTATGGCCTCTTCCTCTGCAGCTTTCTCCTCTGAACCAGCGGTGCTCCATAGGTGTTCAAGAGGCTATGCAAGCACTCAGGCAAAGATGCCATGCGGTGCTTGAGTTGGTCTGCTTAGGGGACAGGAGCCACACTGGGGCAGAGATTCTGTCAGCTCTGCAGGGGCAGGCTCAGAGGTGGTTGACACCATGCCAGCTTCAGCCAGGAATGGTTGTATGTGACAATGGCACCAACCTCCCCTCCACCCTCCGACAGGGACACTTGGCCCATGTTCCCTGTTTGGCTCACGTCCTGAATTTGGTGGTGCAGCGGTTCTTGAGCAGGTACCCTGGCTTACAGGATCTCCTGAGGCAGGCCAGGAAAGTCTGTGGTCATTTCTGCCTGTCATATAATGCCAGTGCTTGGCTGCCTGACATTCAAAGAGAATTCAACCTGCCCAAGAACCGCCTCATTTGTGACATGCCCACCAGGTGGAACTCAACGTTGGCAATGCTGCAGAGGCTGCACATGCAGCAGAGGGCCATCAATGAGTACCTGTGTGAGTATGGCACCAGGACAAGGTCAGGGGGCTTAGCTTTTTTTTACTGATCAAGGATGCATGCACTGTCCTGTCACCATTTGAGGAGGCCACAAGGATGGTGAGCAGTGACAGTGCATGCATCAGTGATACTGTCCCTCTTGTCTTTCTGTTGGAGTACACGCTTAGTGAAATAATGGACAGGACACTTGAGGCAGAACAGCGGGAGGAAGAGGAGGACTTCCTTACCTCTCAAGGCCCCCTTTATCCAGATACTAGTATTCCTGCAGGCCCGCCGATCACACAGGAAGAAGAGGAGGAGGAGGATTGTGTCAGCATGGAGGTGGAGGATAACACTCAGCATCAGCAGCAGTCTTCAAGGGATCGTTTGCAGTCCCCAGAAACCCATGGAGTTATACGTGGCTGGGAGGAGGTGGTTGAGGATCATGTGATCCTTAGTGACCCAGAGGACTCAGGACTAAATGCCTCTGCAAACTTCCTCCCTGATCCTGCAAAGCCTGCAAAAGGACCCTAGGATTCGTGGTATCAAGGAGAGGGATCTTTACTGGCTGGCAACCCTTCTTGATCCATGTTACAAGGGTAAGGTTGCAGAACTTATCCAGCCTTCGCAAAGGGAGCAGAGGATGAAACATCTTCGGGAGGCCTTGCAGAAAGGTTTGTGCAATGCACTTTCAGAGCCTGAGAGGTTACAATTTCCAGGTGCTGGATAACGTGTTGCTGAGGCTTCGTTCAGTCACAGAAGGACCGGTGGAGAAGGTGGCCGGCTGACCGATGCCTTCACACAATTCTTCAGTCCTCAGAGCCCAGGTATGATCGGTTCCAGCAACCATTGCCAGCGTCTGAATTACGTGGTGCAGGAATATCTAGGGGCAAGATCAGACTTGGAGACCTTTCCACCAGAACATTCATTGGGTTACTGGGTCTTGAGGATGGACTACTGGCCAGAGCTTACTCAATATGCAATTGAGCTACTGGCTTGTCCTGCCCCCAGCGTTCTTTCTTAATGCACATTCAGTGCTGCTGGAGGCTTTGTAACCGATCACAGATTGTGCCTGTCCACAGACTCTGTTGATCGGCTCACATTCATAAAAATGAATCAGTCTTGGATCACCAGCTACCAAGCACCTGATGCTGATGTAACTGATTGATTTTTCTATGGATGTGGGATCCCTTGAAAGCTGCATATGCTGAGTGACTATCCTATTATGCTGAGTGACTATCCTATTCCCCCTCCATCTTCATGATGATAGCTTCTATAAATATTTTCGGTTCAGGGCACCTCCACCACTGCCTAAGGCCCAATTTTTCTGCCCTTGTTTAACAGAGGCGTGTAATTACAATTTTTGATCTAATATTTCACAGCAGGGGCCATTCCAGCTCCCACTAAGAGTAACTGTGAGGGCTTACAGTGTTCTGGTACAGCCAGCACCTAAGGCCCAATTTTCCACAGAGTGTATAGGGCAGGCTGTATAGTATATACAGGCGGTCCCCTATTTTCAAACATCCAACTTACAAACGACTCTGACTTAGAAATGGAGGGAGACAACAGGAAGTGAGAGGAAATCTACCCCTAGGAAGGGAAATTCTCTGCTGTAAGAGTTAATATGGGAAAAAGGTGTCTCCACTGATGCTTTATCAACAATCCTTGTTTCCCCAATAACCCAAAATGTTCCAAATTCAATTGTTATTTGGACAGAAAGTGAGGTGAAATCTTCTGAACAGGGACACAGACAGCAAAACAAATGTTACAGGGGTTATGGTAACCCTTCCCTATGCTATCCAAAAAGCTTAAAAATAGATTCCAAATTACAAACAGATTCAACTTAATGACAAACCTACAGTCCCTATCTTGTTTGTAACCCGGGGACCACCTGTATACTGCTGCTGTTCAGAGTATATAGGGCCTGGGAGCCCCACGCCTTTTTTTTTTAAATTTGGGAGCGGGGCTCCCCTTAATATCCATACCAGACCCAAAAGGCCTGGTAATGGGCTGGGGGAGGGGGCAGCATTACATTACAGCAGTTTTAAATGACTTTTATTCCTTTAGAAATGTCATTTTGTGCAGGGACTGTTCTAAACATGGGACAAATTCACCACTTTACAGGCATACTATAGTCACCCCCATACACAATATTTAAGGGAATATTTCACTTTTATTGTTTCACTTTAAGCATTATTAAAATCACTGCTCCCGAAAACACGTCCATTTTTAAAACTTTTTTTTTGCATTGATACATATCCCCTAGGGCAGGACCTTGGTCCCCAAACACTTTTTATGACAATAACTTGCATATTAGCCTTTAAAATTAGCACTTTAGATTTTTCACGTTCGAGTCTCATAGAATTTAACAGTGTTCACAGAAATTTTTTGCCTGTTCGCATGTTCTGCCACAAACCGAACCGGGGGGTGTTCGGTTCATCCTTAGTGTCTACAATTGTCCCTATCCCTGTACATTGTGTCTCATTAGATGCTCATCTATTATATTATAATTCATTTAGGCCCCTTTCACACTGGGGCGGTGGGGGCGTCGGCAGTAAAACAGCGCTATTTTTAGCGCTGTTTTACCGTCGTTTTTGCGGCTCTATTCGGCCGCTAGCGGTGCGGTTTTAACCCCCGCTGGCGGCCGAAAAAGGGTTAAACCCGCTCGTACAGCGCGGCTAAAGCCGCGGTATTACCGCGGTATAGCCGCGCTGTCCCATTTATTTCAATGGGCAGGAGCGGTTTAGGAGCGGTGAACACACCGCTTGAACACACCGCTCCTTCACCACTCCAAAGATGCGGCTCGCGGTATTACCGCGGTATAGCCGCGCTGTCCCATTTATTACCGCGGTATAGCCGCGCTGTCCCATTTATTTCAATGGGCAGGAGCGGTTTAGGAGCGGTGAACACACCGCTTGAACACACCGCTCCTTCACCACTCCAAAGATGCGGCTCGCAGGACTTTTTTTACCGTCCTGCCAGCGCACCGCTTCAGTGTGAAAGCCCTCGGGCTTTCACACTGAACAAACAGCGGAGGCTGTTTAGGGGCGGTTTGCAGGCGGTATTTTTAGCGCAATAACACCTGCAAACCGCCCCAGTGTGAAAGGGGCCTTAAAGTACCCATATAGTGCTGTCAAATTCCGCAGAACTCCACACATACATTGCACACTCACATCGGTCCCTACCCTCAAGGAGCCCACAATCCAAAGTCCCCAACTCACATTCATAGACTAGGGCCAATTTTGGTCAGAAGCCAATTACCTACCAGCATGTCTTTGGAGCGTGGGAGGAAAACGGAGTACCCGGAGGAAACCCACGCAGGCACAGGGAGAACATGCGAACTCCAGGCAAGTAGTGTTGTGGTTGGGATTCGAACCAGCGACCCTTTTTACTGCTAGGTGAGAGTGCTACCCACTACACCACTGTGCCTCCTGCAAATTACAGTAAACTATGTAAAAATTACAGTAAAGCTATGCAGACTGGATCTTGGCTCTACATGTTACATGCCTTGCGCTTCTTCAGGAGAATCAGAATGATATATAATATGGGGTATATGAAGTATAAGCTCACAGTTAAAAACAAATGAAAATAAACAAGATGCAGGGCACCTGCTGGAGGATCAGGTAGTCCCATCAAAAATTATAGTTTAGATGTGAAAGATCAATTTTACTGAAGGCTAGAAATTAAAGATGGGGGGGGGGTTGAAAGGTTGGTTGTCAGAGGGCCAACGGTGAATAAAGCATATGGCAGATAGGAAAGGACACTATCAGGGTCCTCACTATAAAGTAAACTCCACTGATTCATAAGAGGCCAATGGCAGTAACCACATAATCCAGGAAGCTAGGTAAAATACTAGGTGATCTCCTCACAGTGAACCTCTCAGGAAAGTCAGCCGCCACTGCAATGGCACACAAAATGCGTGTGGCTCAAAGAGAAAGTAAAATGCTGCCTTTTTTTTCCCTGACCTGCAAAGTAAAGGCATAATGTGCTAGTATGCATTGAATACTAGCACATTATGTGAAACTTACCTGCAAATGAAGCCCTCGTTGTCACCGCTGGAGGCCGCATCCATCTTCGCCCCTCTTCCTTCTGGGTCCGCTGACTCTGGTAGTGTGACTGGCCAGAGCCGCATGACATCACTCCCACGCATGCACGCAGGAGCCGCCAGTCATGGCACAGGGCTATGAATAAACTGGACGGGTGGCCGTCCCTTCAGAGCACTTGCACCGATGATGTCATCAGTTGCATAAACAGTAAATATCTCCTAAACAGTGCACCGTTGCATAGGCTTACCTATAGGTACAAACAATCCAGGGAAGTTTACTTTCACTTTAAAGCTGATCTTCAGCTTATTTTGTTTATTATTGCATACAGTGGGGAAGAGTCAACATTTCTGTTTTTATTGATATGGTTTTTATTTCTCTCTGTATCCCACTAAGGAGAATTTTACTCACTTCCCGTTTCTTTGACTCCAGCAAAAAATGTGGCTGTCACCCAGACACAGACAACTAATAGGAAAAGGAGAAAACTCTCCAATAGAGTTGGCCTGAACACTCCTTGGTTCGGTTTGCACCAGAACTTCTGAACATGTAAAAAGCTGTGAACTCTATTAAAGTCTATGGGACCTGAACTTGAAAAATCAAAATTCCCCATTTTGAAGGCTCATATTCAAGTTATTGGCCATAAAAAGGGTATGGGGGCCTGGGTACTGCCCTGGTGGACATGTATCACTGCAATTCATTTTTACAGTGATTTTATTGATGCTTAAAGTGAAACAATAATAATGAAAAAATAATTTAAATGTAATGCCGGGGTCATCCTGTACCATGTATACCATCTGTACCATGTATAGAACCTGCTGCAGCAAAATTGACATATATAAAGAAAAAAAAAGACATTTAAATTTCCGGCAATACAATGCCATTCCCAGCAAAACAAAAATGTTAACAAAATGGCATGGAGGTCCCTCCAATCCATACCAGGCCCTTTGGGTCGGGTAAGAATTTTAAGGGGAACCCCATGCCAAAATTATAAAAAAAAAACATGTGGGATCCCCCCAAAAATCCATACCAGACCTTTATAAAAGCATGCAGCCCCTCCTGAACTATACCAGGCCATATGCTCTCAACATGGGGGGGGGGGATTTGGGGTAGGGTGGCTCATTGTACCCATTCACCAAATAAAAAGTGTTAAAAAGAAATAAAAACACACACAGTTTTTGACAAATCCTTTATTAAAAATAAAAAAAACACTGTCCCCCAATGTAGATCCATCCTAAATCATGACACCTGCCGCCACTTCTGGACCCTAAAAAAGAAAAAAAAATGCTCCGCCCGCAACATAGGCTAACTGTCATGTGCCTGCTCAGCCATCTGACAGTTCATAAATAGGTAAGGAGCGGAGCCACCTGGCGACATCACAGATTGACCAATAGACAATAAATTGTAAAATACACCTTTGTTAATAGTGGACTATTCTAATGGAATAAAGATATTTAAGACACTAACCTGTGAATGTGGCACTTTGACTCTTCCTTCTGGTTGCAATCTGAAGTACCTTTAGAGACCCTTTTGTATACAGTGGGGAAAATAATTATTTGATCCCCTGCAGATTTTGTAAGTTTGACCACATACAAAGAAATGAAGGGTCTTTAATTTTTATCATAGGTGTATTTTAAATGATAGAGATAAAATATTAACCAAAAATCTAGAAAAAAACACACATGATACAAATGTTATAAATTGAGTTGCAGAGTAAAACATGACTTAGTACTTGGTGGAGAAACCCTTGTTGGCAAGCACAGAGGTAAGATGTTTCTTCTGGTTGGTTACCAGGTTTGCACTCATCTCAGGAGGGATTTTGGACAGCTCTTTTTTACAGATCAGTGAAGAATGATAAATAAAAATAAAATAAAAAAGGAGAAAAAAAAATAGCACAGGGTCCCCACCAATCCATACCAGGCTCTTTGGATCTGATGTGAAAATGGCTTGGGGCCCCTGCAAAATCCATACCCTTATTTGAGCATGCAGCCCATCAGGCTAGGAAAGGGGTTGCCCCCCCTCCAGCACCATACCAGGGGCTCTGCCCCCTCAAAGTACCTTGTCCTTATATTGATGAGGACAAGGACCTCTTCCCCACAACCCTGGCCTAGTGGTTGTGGGGGTGCGGGGGGTGACTTATCAGAATCTGGAAGCCCCCTTCAGCAGAAATGGCATGAAATTTGCAAATGATGCTCAAAATCTGCAGCATATATTCTGTTGTTGTGCTGTGTATGGTCAAAGCTTTACAATCTCACTACACCTGACTATTGGTGCACATTACTCTTTGCCTCATTAAATTGCCAATAGACTGGAAAACCAATATACTCAGCAGGAGGTTTATCCTGTAATTGATTTTCTCAGCAGGCATTTAACATGCTAATTGCTCTACCTGACACAGAGAACCATCAGAGAGTGCACTCTGCATATGACATATGATCATGCAAAATAAAATTCAGAAAGCACTAAATATGAAATGTATTTTGCATAACAATATTTGTACATACAGTACCTTTGAAAACTGTTCATACCCCTTGAAATTTTCTACATTTTGTCATGTTACAACCAAAAACGTAATTGTATTTTATTGGGATTTTATGTGATAAACTAACACAAAGTGACAAATAATTGTGAAGTGGAAGGAAAATGACAAACGGTTTTCAATTTTTATATATAAGTATCTGAAAAGTGTGGCGTGCATTTGTATTCAGCCCCCTTTACTCTGATACCCCTAGCTAAAATCTAGTGGAACCAATTGCTTTCAGAAGTCAGCTAATTAGTAAATAGAGTCCACCTGTGTGTAATTTAATCTCAGTATAAATACAGCTATTCTGTGAAGCCCTCAGAGGTTTGTTCGAGAATCTTAATGAACAAACAGCATCATGAAGGCCAAGGAACACACCAGACAGGTCAGGGATAAAGTTTTGGAGAATTTCAAAACAGAGTTAGGTTATAAAAAAATATCCCAAGCTTTGAACATCTCATTGAGCACTGTTCAATCCATCATCTGAAAATGGAAAGAGTATGGCACAACTGCAAACCTACCAATACATGGCAGTCCACCTAAACTGACAGGCCGGGCAAGGAGAACATTAATCAGAGAAGCAGCCAAGAGGCGCATGGTAACTCTGGAGGAGCTGCAGAGATCCACAGCTCAGGTTGGAGAATCTGTCCACAAGACAACGATTAGTGGTGCATTCCACAAATCTGGCTTTTATGGAAGAGTGGCAAGAAGTAAGCTGTTGTTGAAAGAAAGTCATAAGAAGTCCCGTTTGCAGTTTGGGAGAAGCCACGTGGGGGACACAGTAAACACGTGGAAGAAGGTGCTCTGGTCAGATGAGACCAAAATGTAACTTTTTGGCCTAAAAGCAAAACACTATGTGTGGAGGAAAACTAACACTGCACATCACACTGAACAAACCATGCCCACCGTGAAACATAGTGGAGGCAGCATCATGTTGTGGGGATGCTTTTCTTCAGCAGGACAGGGAAGCTGGTCAGAGTTGATAGGAAGGTGGATGGAGCCAAATACAGGGCAATCTTAGTAGAAAACCTGTTAGAGTCTGCAAAAGACTTGAGACTGGGGCAGAGGTTCACCTTCCAGCAGGACAATGAGCCTAAACATACAGCCAAAGCTATAAAGGGATGGTTTAGATCAGTGGTTCCCAACTCCCGTCCTCAGGACCCACCAACAGGCCAGATTTTTAAGTATTACCTTTGGGAGATGCAGACTAGAATACTGCAATCACTGAGCAGCAAATTATATCACCTGTGATGTATTTCAGTTAACTTTCAAATCTGACCTGTTAGTGGGTCCTGAGGACATGAGTTGAGAACTAAGGATGAGCTTTGGCGTGTTCGCACAGCGCACATGCAGAGCCCGCCAGGAAGTCGGCACTGCGCTAATGACAGGCAGTGAGACATTGTCCCGATGCACAGCTGCAGAGATCGAGAAATGTCTCACTGCCTGTGATTAGCGCAGTGCAGTGCTGACTTCCTGGCAGGCTCTGCATGTGGGCTGTGCGAACACGTCGGAGCTCATCCTTATTGAGAACCACTGGTTTAGATCAAAGCATATTCATGTGTTAGAATGGCCCAGTCAAAGTCCAGACCTAAATCCAATTGAAAATCTGTGGGAAGACTTGAAAATTGCTGTTTACAGGTGCTCTCCACCCAAGCTGACAGAGCTTGAGCTATTTTACAGAGAAGAATGGGCAAAACTTTCACTCTCTAGATGGTAGAGACATACCCAAAAAAAAGACTTGCAGCTGTAATTGCAGCAAAAGGTGGTTCTACAAAGTATTAACTCTTGGGGGCTGAATACAAATGCAGGCCACACTATTCAGATATTTATTTGTAAACAATTTTGAAAAACATGTTTATAATTTTCCTTCCACTTCACAGTTATTAGCCACTTTGTGTTGGTCTATCACATAAAATCCCATTAAAATACATTTACGTTTTTGGTTGTAACATGACAAAATGTGGAAAATTTCAAGGGGTGTGAATACTTTTTCAAGGAACTGTAAATAGTGAAATGATATGTCATTATTTCTATAAATATAAAAACACACTTCCCTATCGAAAGTAATAGCTCAAGAGCAGTCTTACTGGCCAGAGAACCTAACATTTCTAGAAATAGCACTGCGAAAGCACAGAAAGAGAAGTAGATGATTAAAAAGCAACTCAGCCACTTCTCCACCCATCACTTTACTTTTCGTGAAATTGAAACCGGGGGGAAGGCGAAGGCAGATAAGACGCCCGCACACTTCCTGAAAAGTAAAGATTTCCTGTTCCAGCACCAACCAGCATGAGCCTGGTTTGAAGCAGCATCCAGGACAGCCTTTTTCAACCTTTTCACCTTGGAGGATACCATGATGAGACACATTGGTGGCCAAAGACAGATGGCTCCAATTACGCTTGGGATTTGCACAAGGAATACCTTGTTACACTGTTGGTCAGTGGGAAGAATGTCCATTAGTTAGTGTAGTGCTCCCATAGATTTAGGGGCAGTGGGAAGAATGTCTTTTACATCAGTGATCAATGGGAAGAATGCCCCCCTTACAAACAGCCAGGCATGTACTGGCCATCAAGACTACTGGGAGTTTCCCGGTGGGCCGATGGCTCAGTGGGCCAGTCTCTGTGACAGCCTGTCAAAGGATTTCAGCACTGCTGTACTCCCTATAAGAGAAATAAAGTAGAACGGCTAAAGGTCAGTAAAGGGGGGGCTTGGGTGGCCATTGTGATTCGCCAGCCGGCAAGCCGGCCAGGGGGGGATGGGTTTGGCTGGCCAGCCTTTATGGGAGAGACCTTTCATCTGCATTGCTCATCACCTTCATAGTGCGCAACCCGGCTCAGCCTCAGCGCCGCTGCATTGCTGAAAGGCAGCTAATGGCTGTGCAGCATTGCCGGTGTCTGAAATTCCAGCCAATGAGGCTGTAGCAACGTTCCTGCATGACATTAGCCCTCCCACTTCAATTGTTCACTTGTTTTTGGGGGTGTTTACAAAATTAAAGTGGGCCATTCTGGTTGAAGTCCAGGCCCAAATTTTTGTCCCAGTCCAGCCCTGCAAACAGCTAGCATGACCATTGGTGTCAGTGAATCCATCCATACCATAGCAATCCTTATCACCCACACTACCACTCCTGCTTCCAAGATCAGTCATGTCTGTCCCTTCTACTCAGATAGTCACATCATCCCCGCCCTATATTAAAGGCAGAGCTTGCAAAACCAGGTCATAAAAATGCTCACATTGAAGACCACATGGCCATTCCCTGACTTTCCTAAGAATCCACAGACTCCATAAGCAATTACTCCCAGCTTGACAACTGAATGTCACCTTCACTCCATATCCCACATCCCAGATTAACAGCACATCCCTGTCCCAACCTGAAGAATGACAGTCATATTTCAATCCCCAACTAACAGTCACCTATGTTCTACTGTAGTGACAGTCAAAACTGTTGTTCTCCCCTCACCTATGGAACCCACATCTCATTACTGACAACCACATCCCAGATTCCACTCCATGAACCAATAGCCATTTGCACTTAGCCCCTTCCCCAGACTAAACAACCACATCCCACATCCACCTGAACCGTCAGCCACACACAGAAACCACACAAAATTCATAAAAAAAATATTAAATAAAATAATTAGTGAGGACATTAAAAAAGAGCACTATAAAATAAATAAATGGTCTTTTTTTGCCGTCACTATTCTATTCTTTGTCTTTTTTGTGTTTCTGCATTTTAACCTTCTAAGGAACAAACATCCTTCACTAGTACTTCTTTAAAAAAAGTCCCCTTTTAAGAGCCCTTTACATTGTCCCCAAGGCCACAAGTCATGTCAGAAAGGGGTACTAATGTCATTACTTTACATAAATTGAACAATGTACAATGACATTTCACCCTTCAATTTGCATTCCTTAGAATCCCTATAGATGTAATTCCATGAGGTTATGGATGTTGCTATAAAGTATGTGATCATTCATTTAAAGAAAAAAAACTGAACATCCGTTACTATCCCTTTAATTCATCTCCATCATATTCAACTGGCAGTGTACCAAGCATAAATAATAAAAGAAAAGCTATAAGAGACATAAACAAAGCACAAAAAAAGAGAAAATTTCATAACATGCTGTTTTGGTAATAAAAATGTTTATTAGGCAATATGCCTGCAGAATATAGGGCAATATAAATCTTTTATCTCCTCAGTTGTGTGCCATGAAACTCTTCCCTACACTCAGCATCAACTTTTTCCACCCTTCCTAGTATTATGCCATTTTGTCTATTCCTTCTACAACTATACCTGTTTCAATGGCTAATCACAGACTGAGCCATAATCAGGTATACACAAGCCAGCAGATGAGAAAGTATGGCATGAATAAGCAACTCAAAAAAAACAAAACATTTACTATCTGGATTTTTGGTAAAAATTTTGCATTGCCTGGCTGCCTTTGTAGGTTAATCCTACAGCTAAAGAAAGGGAAAGAGGTTACTGTTGAGAGGAGTCATGAAACGCTCCAAGTAGATAAAACGTCCACTCAGATCCTCTGATGTACAGTACATTTTAATGCTACATATACATATATAATATCCAAAAAAGAAAACATTTTTTTAGCATGTTATGAAGGTGCCAAAAAAAATAAAATATACTGAAACTATAGGGTAGTGTAAGTTTTAGAAAAACTGGGTTGTAGTAAGTCTACACTGATGTGTACCCCATTTCACTGATAATACCCAAGGCTGGGTTCCAGCCTTACCATCCATCTAGCACAATTGTACAAGCTCCTGTTCTATATTAAAATTGCTTACTGTACATTGATTTTACTGCACACCTAATATTAGTATCACTTATAGAGTAACTATTTCTTTAAAAGACTAAAACTCGTGCATGTACTGGTCTCACTATAGAGCAGGGTTTCTCAACAAGGGTTCCTCCAGAGGTTGCTAGGGGTTCCTTGAGCAAGGAGCAATTTCTGCCTTTCACATAAGCTCCCATTGATCTTTTTAGCTATCTGTAAGGGGGTAATTCTTCCCAATGACTACAAGTGTAATCACCCAACCAAAGTCCGATGGATTCATACGTGATGACGTACGACCGGACTAAAACAAGGAAGTTCATAGCCAGTAGCCAATAGCTGCCCTAGCGTCAGTTTTTGTCCGTCGGACTAGCTTACAGACGAGCAGACTTTTCGACCAGACTCGAGTCCGTCGGAAAGATTTGAAACATGTTTAATTTCTAGGTCCGTCGAACTTTTGCGGGAAAAAAAGTCAGCTGGAGCCCACACACGATCGAATTGTCCGACGGACTCCGGACCAAGTATGACGTAAAGTCCGGTCGTGTGTACGCGGCATAAGGAGCATTCCTTCCAGTGTCCATCACACTAATGTGTCATGAGATGTAGATATAGTAATTTTTAGCAGGGGTTCCCTGAGACCGGAAAGTAACTTCAAGGGTTTCTCTGTATTAAAAAGGTTGAGAATGGCTGCTATAGACAGTAA
The DNA here is from genome assembly GCA_037952925.1 of Lithobates clamitans. Taxonomy (NCBI): domain Eukaryota; kingdom Metazoa; phylum Chordata; class Amphibia; order Anura; family Ranidae; genus Lithobates; species Lithobates clamitans. The sequence continues at coordinate 10,533,334 of JBBGZY010000992.1, forward strand.
TAGACAGCAGTGGTATGTGATGTAAATGTTTATTATGCCTTATGGCTGAAACAATGTGTATGTGTGTGCAACTTATCACAGGGCCCTGGACCACGGTAAGGCTGTGGTAGTAAAAGCATCAAGTAAGCAACAGGCATCACATTTCCAAAACATTATACACTTTCTGAAAGCAGAGACTAGGTAGAATGAAATAGTGGCATTTGCAATTTTGTCACATGGTTATTGTGATACTGTTTATCAGATCTATAATTTCAGGAAAAAATACATTCAAATTAACTATCAGTGCACACAAACTGAATACTTGTTTAATTTTTCTTACAGATATTTATATAGTGCCTTATGTTTACACAGCACATTTTTCAAATTGTACATTCATGGCAGTTCCTGCTGTCAAAGTGCATTCAATCTAAGATCTCTAACTCACATACAGTGTATACATACACATACTGCGCCCAGTTTAGACAGGAGCTAATTACCTTACCAGAAAATCTTTGGAATGTGGGAGGAAACCTACACAAGCACAGATAGAATGTGCAAACTCCATGCAGATTGTGTCCTGGTCAGGATCTGAACAGAGAACCCTAGAACTGGAAGGCAGTTGTGCCAACCACTGTGCCACTCTGCCACTGTGAGTGACAGAGTTGGGTACATATTATTTAAATATTGTTGTAAAGCCTGTAAATTTATTCTACTGCATAATCGGCAGAGAGGAGTGAAAATTTAAAACAAACTATAGCAGCCAGGAGATTCTTGTCATGGCAATAGATTATTCAGTGTTGTCCAGCTCAAAAGAGTCCAAGGGTCACATTTGTATCTAGAAGTCGAATTAAGTGCCGCATATTAATCAAACTTTTTTTTTTACAATTTTGGAGAAGGGGACCTAGGTGTGGGGGGGGTGGGTGGGATGTGTTATGAGGAGGAAAATGAGGTAGAATAGTTAAGAAGGATGGATTGCGAGGTGGGCGGAGGGGCTAAAATTAGGGGGTGGGTAGATGGAAGGGATGCTTTGTGAGGCAAATGCAAGGTGTGTGGGAGGAATGCTCTGTAAACTGAGGGTTGGCAATGTGGGATACGCTGGGAGCTATAGGGCAAAATGGGTGGGAGATATATATGCTGTGACCTGGTGGGTAAGGTGGGTTGGAGTGATATTCAGTGACCTGGGGGGTATGGTGTGTGGGATTGTGTTGTGAGGTAGGAGAATAAAGTAGATGGGCAGCATGTGTTGTAGCTCTCTGGCCAATCTGCAGCTTCCCTTCCCCCAGCTTCCCTGCCTCCCCTAAAGACTTTCTCCCCAGCTCCCTGTGCCACATTCCTCCCATAAATCCATTGCTCCCCTGAAGCTTCCATTCCCCAGCTCCCTGAACCCCTCCAAGCGTTCCTCCCCCAGCTCACTGGATCTCCTGCAGCCTTTCTTACCCAGCTCCATGGCCACCCTAAAGCCTCCCTCTTCCAGAGACCTGACCCTTACACAGCCCCCCCCCCCCCCCAGCTCCCTGACTTCCATGCAACTTTCCTCCCCCAGCTCCTGGGTCCCCCTGCATCCTTTCTTCCCCAACTCCTTGATCCCCATGCAGCCTTTCTCCCTCAGCTTCCTGGTCCACCCACACCCTTCTTCCCCCAGGTCTGTGAAGCCCCTGCAGCCCCCGTTTGCTGATTCTTTGTGGGTCTGTGAGCACTACCAGTGTGTATCATCATGTATTCTCACAGATGCTGCTGTGCTGGAGTCAGGCTGCACACTGAGCAGGACACAGCCAAGAAACATATTTTTGTAGAGTTTTTGATGATCTTCCTGTGTTTGCCCTAGTTACTTCCATAATTAAAAACAATGCTAGAAGGTTAATTGACTTTTGAATAAATTAGCCTGGATATGGCTGTATGAAATTGTGGCAGGGTTATTAGATCGTAAGCTCCTCAGGGGCTGGGTCTGATGTGAATGTTTCTGTAAAGACTTTTAAAATATATAAAATGTTGGCTTTGTCTACATACCGGAAATAAGAACACATGTGGTGCTGCACTGCCGTGTACATTTTCTAATTGGTCTCCAGTTAAGCTGGATGAAAGTTGTCCTTTTTTCACCCATAATCCCCAACGTGTTCTTGTTTTGAATCTTCAGTTATGTTAATTAAATGAAGAATGTGATAAAACTTAATGCAGTGTGTGTGTTTGTTGTATAATTCAAAGAACCACTGCTGTTTCATAGTCCCTGTACCGATGGTAACAGCTTCAGTTTAATGTACTGTATTAGAAAGTATAATATAAATGTGTACAAATTTTGCTCAATTATTATCTTACTTGATACTTGAGAAGAAAGTATGAAATAGTACATACAGCATAAGTAAAAATGCAGATTTGGTTGCTACTAGAATACTGAAGTCAATGAGACCAACATCTTAAAGTATAACTAAAGAAAAACTTTTTAAGTATTGGATAGACGGGAGAGGGACTAGAACCTCTATCAGTTCTTATTGCTGCCTCTGCCTCCATTAGGGATATTTACCCCCTCTGTGTGTCCTGTTTACCATTATCATTGAAAGTGAAAGTAAAAAAAAAAACCCTCAATTTTTGGGTTGTCTCCAGAACAGTAATAGAGCGGAAATCTTCCAATGGGGACACTAGTACTGGTGACCTGGGGGGTCCCCGAGGAATTCCTTTAATTTGCAGGGACTTCCTGTTTTTGCTTTGGGGCAGAAAGTGAAGGCAAATCTCCCCAATGGCTCACGGATGGCACAAAAACCTCGCTATTATACATGTGCGGCTCGTTTCATTCTGAATTGAAATTGAATTACAACAGTAAAGAATTTGAAATAATCTGAAATGAGGAATCAAAATTTCAGACGAAATTTTAATTTGAATAGTTTTCAAATCGAATTAGAATAGTTTTCAAATCAGATTTTGAGTAGTTTTCGAATTAAATTCAAATTTTTGAAGAGAATAAAATAGAATATAAATTAAAGGAATAAAATAGAAAAGAATATAATATAATAGAAAAGAAAAGAATATAATATAATACAGTAAAACAGAACAAAATAGAATAGAAAATAAAGGAATAGAATAGAATACAAAATAGAATAGAATAAAATAATATAGAATAGAAAATAAAATAACAGACTAGAATCGAATAGAATAAAGAATAGAAAATAATAGGATTGAAAGAATAAAACAATATAACCGTTTTCTGTAACCCAAATTTCAAATAGAATAAATTTGAATTTGAATAGAATAGAAAAGAATAGAATATAATAGAAAAGAAAAGAATAGAATAAAAGTAAAATAATAGAACAGAGAAGACAATAGAATGGAATAAAAACAATATAACCATCTTCCAAAATTTGAATTTCGAATATAATTAATTTGATTTTTAACCATTTGCCGACCAGCCGCTGCCATTATACTGCGCCAGGTTGGCTCTATTACGCAAATTGACCGTAGATGTATGTCGGTTCGTGTAATAGATACAGTGGGCGCACACGGTGGTCGTGATGTCTGCCGGCTACCTGCGATCACTCCTCAGAGAGTCAGAACAGGGATCTGTCAATGTAGACAAACAGATCCCCGTTCTGCCAGGGGAGTAGAGAGAGATCTGCTGTTCCTAGTGATCAGGAACAGCGATCTCTCTCCTCTTCCAGTCAGTCCCCCCCCCCCACAGTTAGAAACACCTCCCAGGGAACACATTTAACCCCTTGATCACCACTAGTGTTAACCCCTTCCCTGCCTGTGTCATTTATGCAGTAATCAGTGCATTTTTTATAGCACTGATCGCTGTATAAATCCACTGGTCCCAAAAAAGTGTCAAAAGTGTCCGATCTGTCTGCCGCAATGTCGCAGTCCCAATAAAAATCGCTGATCACCGCCATTACTAGTAAAAAAAAAATAATAATAGTTAAAAGGCCATAAATCTATCCCCTATCTTGTAGGTGCTATAACTTTTGCGCAAACCAATCAATATACACTTATTGCATTTTTTTTACCAAAGATATGTAGAAGAATACATATTGGCCTAAACTGAGGAAAAAATGTGTTTTTATTATAGCAAAAAGTAAAAAAATGTAGCATTTTTTTTCAAAATTGTCGCAATTTTTTTTTATAGCGCAAAGAATAAAAACCGCAGAGGTGATCAAATACCACAAAAAGAAAGCTCTATTTGTGAGAAAAAAAGTACATAAATTTCGCTTGAGTACAACGTCGCACGACCGCGCAATTGTCAGTTAAAGCGGCGCATTGCCGTATCACAAAAAATGGCCTGGTCATTAAGGGGTTAAATCCTTCTGGTCCTTAAGTGGTTAATGGAATTTGATTCAAATGCAATCAAATGGAATTCGAAAAGATTGAATTGATTTCAATTAGAATACACAAATTCTGAAAATGAATTAAACGAATTTATGTATATATTGAATCAAAACAAAACAAATAATTTTGTTCTGCACATGTCTACTCTCTATCCAAAATGAAAAATGTTTGCCTTTAGTTCTACTTTAAATGTTTTATTCGACAATTAATACAATAAAGACAATCAAATATTAATTGTATCCGGTGCTATGTGATATTATATCACATTATGGAAACAGTATATAGCTCATCTATTTCTCTGTAGATGGTGACTAGTGATGTCATGCCTCTAAAAATATAACTTGTGTTAAGAGCGTTGAGACATCTCACAGGTGAAATAGTCAAGAAAAAATTTCGGCCTTATGATCTTTTTCCTATTAATGACTTTGGCTACAAGTCCCAGGTTGCAACCCTATAATCAACACATATCAAGGAAGAACTCTGGTCTATTAAAAATGTACATAAATGAGGAGAAGCTGTAATTACTAAAAAAACCTATTAACTTTGCTACACTTAAGCATTTGAATGTGAAAAATAGCAATAAGCAGTCCCGTTCCTGACCTTCAACACTTTTGAGTCTGTGAATTTCCCACCCCCTTTACTATCTTGGGCTGACTGACAACAACGATTAAACAGTACTAAGCAGGGAAAGCTGCTGTTGCATTATGGGTGATTAGGGTTTTTTTTTTCTTTTTTTTAAGCACATCTGCCTTTATAAAACTGAGCAGGAAGAGTGATCACAAAAGTACTGGGGACCCAAAAATATATAGGGGTCTATTTAGGAAGGTTCATTTGAAAATTAGCCCAGTCAATCTTTTATTAGCGTTTACCCAAGTAGGGTCTTCCACAATTACATTCATCCTATTTATACTGGGATGAATGAGCACAAGGTGAATGCAGCTACTGGTGAACAGCCACAGAATGTGACTTGTACAGTAGCTTGGAAATAACTTATTGGCATCCCAGTCTTAGTCCAGAAGGATCAATATCGAGTTGGCCCATCCTTTGCAGCTATAAAAGCTTCAACTCTTCTGAGAAGGTTGTCCACAAGGTTTAGGAGTGTGTCTATGGGAATATTTCCCAACTCCAGTCCTCAAGGCGCTACAACAGGTCATGTTTTCAGGCCTCCCATTATTTTGCACAGGTGATTTAAACAGTTTTACTGCCTTAGTAATTACCACAGCTGTTTCACCTGAGGGAAACCTTGAAAACATGACCTGTTGGGGCGCCTTGAGGACTGGAGTTGAGAAACACTGGTCTATGGGAATGTTTGACCATTCTTCCAGAAGTGCATTTGTGAGGTCAGGCACTGATGTACGTCGGTTCATGTAATAGATACAGTGGGCGCGCACGGTGGTCGTGATGTCTGCCGGCTACCTGCGATCACTCCTCAGAGAGCCAGAACAGGGATCTGTCAATGTAGACAAACAGATCCCCGTTCTGCCAGGGGAATAGAGAGAGATCTGCTGTTCCTAGTGATCAGGAACAGCGATCTCTCTCCTCTTCCAGTCAGTCCCCTTCCCCCACAGTTAGAAATACCACCCAGGGAACATATTTAACCCCTTGATCACCACTAGTGTTAACCTCTTCCCTGCCTGTGTCATTTATACAGTAATCAGTGCATTTTTTATAGCACTGATCGCTGTATAAATCCACTGGTCCCAAAAAAGTGTCAAAAGTGTCCGATCTGTCTGCCGCAATGTCGAAGTCCCGATAAAAATTGCTGATCACTGCCATTACTAGTAAAAAAAAAAATAATAGTTAAAAGACCATAAATCTATCCCCTATTTTTTAGGCGCTATAACTTTTGCGCAAACCAATCAATATACACTTATTGCAATTTTTTTACCAAAGATATGTAGAAGAATACATATTGGCCTAAACTGAGGAAGAAATTTGTTTTTATTATAGCGTGGAGAATGTGGGGAAAGTGCCCTGGGTGCCCACTCTGAAACATTAGGAGGGAAGGGAGGATTTGTGCCACGCTGGAGGGGTGTTGCACTAGGAAGGGGGATGGGGGGGTAAGATAATTTGTGCTAAAGAGGAATAGGGGAGTGGAGAGAATTTGTTCCAGGATGTAAAGGACAGGAGGGTATGTACAGGGGTCACAATTGCAGCTTATAGAGGAGGGGCAGTAGGGGTAGCATATAAAGCAACCCATCCCCTCCATTTTTCTCCTGCAGCTGTTCAGTGGCTGCAAGAGGAAAATTGAGGTGATCAGTTACTCTATATACCACCCCACCACCTCTCCTATTTACCTCCTGCTGTCCCCAGGCCCCTGTGTACTCCCTTGCTCCTTCATCCCCTGCAGTGCTGCCAGCTTCCCCCTCCTGTCTCCTGATGGGGATGTGTCAGGATGGAGAGTGGAAGAGGGCCCTTTCCTTGTCTTAATGAATCATATCTATTACTAACTCTGTTCAACTAAGGCATAATAAACTGTGTTTACTATGCTTTAAATCAGTGGTTCTCAACTCCAGTCCTCAGGACCCACCAACAGGCCAGGTTTGCAAGATAACTGAAATATATCACAGGTGATATCACTTGCTGCTCAGTGATTGTAGTATTTTAGTCTGCAACTCCCAAAGGTAATACTTAAAATCTGGCCTGTTGGTGGGTCCCAAGGACTGGAGTTGAGAACCACTGCTTTAAATGAACAGGAAGCCTCTGTACAGAGCTATTCCTGTCCATTCATTCTGTACAGCAGAGATGGAGATTGAGGACTGTATCCTCAGTCTCCTTTCTCTGTCTTAAAGGTGAAACATCAGAGGTCTGTTTAGACTCCTAATATCTCACCAAAGCCCCCTTACAGTGCTCCTAATTTAAAAAAAAAAAAATAATAAAAAATACAATTGTAAAAATAAATAAAATAAAATGGTCAAAACTAATAAATAAAATAACAAAAATAAAAAAACTGACACCAGTGGTGGAACTACCAGGGTCACAAAGGTTGCGATCAGGCCCTGGTGTTTAGCCATGGTGGGGGGGCCCCGGTGGCGGGTCAGGGGGGCCCATTATGATTTCTTGCACCTGGGCCCTGAAGGTTCTAGTTACGTCTCAATGGTCAGAATAGGTTCAGATACACAACACTCTATCGTCATCAGAATATATAAATTCAAGGTAAGAACATACTAAGGGAGAGGGTCGGCCACTAAATGAAGAAACAAATCGCTGGTATTCTGAGAGTCTATCCATGGTCCCCATGCTTTGAAGAATTTCTTAGAGCAACCTTGTGCTTTATATGTCAGCTTGTAAAGCGGCAGGTTCCTGATTAATCCTTTTTTTCCATAGGCCCAGGTGGAGACCATCAACCTTTATCCAAGGCAGAGCAATAGTTTTCCTAGCATAAAAAAGCAGTAGTCTAAGCAAACATTTGGTCCTAGCCGGAAGATCTACATCTTCAAATACTCCCAGTAGACACCATTTGGAGTTACAAACATTGGAGAGCTCAAAATTAGAGGCAATAAACTCAGGAACATCTGACCAGAAAGCCTTGATTTTGGCACAAGCCCAAACCACATGAAGAAAGTCCCCCTGTACATTCCTATTGTTTTATTAAAGCTAGCAGCATAAGGATTTACCATATTCAATGTTTACTGAAAGAGTGAAGTTCCACTTAAAGCGGGGGTCCACCTATCTTTCGTTTTTTTTTTTTTTTGAGTTCATTCACAAACTTTTCTTCTCAGCATTACATACTCACATATTGTGTGTAATATGTCCGCCTGTGTCAAATTTCGTCGGAAAGAATGACTTATATTATTCACTGCAGGCGGTTTCCATCTTCATTGTGGGCATTTGAAGCCCACAAGCATTTATTTCCTGGATGTGGTGAATGCTGTGCTCCCAGCATTCACTGCTCGTTCCCGCACATGCTCAGTGGCATCCTGGGAAGCCTGAGACTAGCTCCCAGGAGTCTGGGAGAGGCTAGAAACACGCCTACTCCCATGTGAGGAGAACCAGGAAGTGCAAAGAAGAATAGAAAAATAAAAGGTAATTACGGCAATTTAAATTTTTTTAAACAGCATGTCAGCATCTAGGCAAGGAAGAGAATACATACAGATATTGTTCAAAATTTGGGTGGAACCCCGCTTTAAAGTGCACATATGTATTATCTGTCAGCAGCTCTCCATGGTGCTGAAACTGTTTTGCACACAAAAGGCTAGTTTTTTTATTAGTAACATACAAATGAATAAAAAAACAAAACAAAAAAAAAAGATAAACAATTCTTTACAATTCCCCCATATCTTTGTGGTTTAGAAAGCACATAGTGAGAACCAACATATTCATATCTGCGAAACCATATATATATGCCCCCCAGCCACAACACACCACTTAGGGGCAAGTCACTTTTAATTTAATGCAGATGCTGTCTACAGTGTTAATATCGTCAACAAAAATATTTTTATCAAAGTTTTCATCAGCGGCATTTTTACAGTGATTGAAAAAAAGGAAAAGTACAGCACATTTTCATCCACTGACTAAAACTATGACGACAAGCAATTCCGTTTTTGTTAACGAACAAGAACGAAACTAAAACGGCAAGGAGGGACAATTACCCTTGTGAACTTCAGGTTTCTCTCACACCACATGAGTGTCTGCTTTCCGTTCTCACTAAGCGTGGGCTATGAGCGTCTGGGCAGCACATTACCCTTGTATCTGCTCAGCCCGTCTGTGTGCTGTATATGTGAAGAGGATGTGTGGGTGGGAAAGTTGCAATCAAGCAGCAGAAATATGAAGCCGGGGACTGAGTGAGTGAGTTCAGCACTGTGACCATTCTCTCCAACTTCTCCTTCAATACCTTTCTGCCATCTCTCTCTCTCCTCCTCTTTCTTATGTTGTCCCCCAGCAGAACCTTTCCTTAATTGCAAGCTTAGAGCTTTCTTTCCTCAGGCTATAGTTGCAGTTGGTTCTATGTGCATTTAGGTGGGCTCACCATGCCATTACCATGAGGGATTGGAATTTAGGAGGTTAAAACAGGCAGTGAGCAAATGTGATATCACATCCTCACTGCCTGTCAAATGCCTCTGAAAAGTGACCCGGGCCTGGATCACTTTTCAGTGGAGTGACAGTGCCTGCTGCAAGTGTGAACAACCCTTTGGATTCATACTGGTATGCTGTGGTTTGGCCCAGTAGTGGTCTACTCACAGTTTTACACTACTATTAGGTTGCACATTTTTGCCATATTTTCTGAAAGCGCACAAAAAATCCTGCATGCTGCATCTTTGGTGTGCTTTCAGACACCTATAAAAAACATCCCCTCAAAATAACTCAACACACAGCCAATAATGTCTAAACCGCTGGCAACAAAAGTGAGTACACTCCTAAGTGAAAATGTCTAATTTGGGCCCTATTAGCCATTTTTCCTCCCCGGTGTCATGTGATTCATTAGTGTTACAAGGCCTCAGGTGTGAATGGGGAACAGGTGTGTTAAATTTGGTGTTATCACTCTCATACTGGGTGACTGGAAGTTCAACATGGCACCTCATGGCAAATAACTCTCTGAGGATCTGAAAAAAAAGAATCGTTGCTCTACATAAAGATGGCCTAGGCTATAAGAAGATTGCCAAGACCCTGAAACTGAGCTGTAGCACTGTAGCCAAGACCATACAGCGGTTCAACAGGACAGGTTCCACTCAGAACAGGCCTCTCCATGGTCGACCAAAGAACTTGAGTGCACGTGCTCAGCATCATATCCAAAGGTTGTCTTTGGGGAATAGGCATATGAGTGCTGCCAGCATTGCTGCAGAGGTTGAAGGGGTGGGGGTTCAGCCTGTCAGTGCTCAGACCATACGCCGCACACTGCATCAGAAGGAAGCCTTTTCACAATGCACAAGAAAGCCAGACAACATTTTGCAGAAGACAAGCAGACTAAGGACATGGATTACTGGAACCATGTCCTGTGGTCTGATGAGACCAAGATTAACTTATTTAGTTTAGATGGTGTCAAGCGTGTGTGACAGCAACTAGGCAAGGAGTACAAATACAAGTGTGTGTTGCCTACAGTCAAACATGGTGGTGGGAGTGTCATGGTCTGGGGCTGCATGAGTGCTGCTGGCACTGGGGAGCTACAGTTTATTGAGGGAACCATGAATGCCAACATGTACTGTGACATACTGAAGCAGAGCATGATCCCTTCCCTTCGGAGACTGGGCCGCAGGGCAGTATTCCAACATGATAATGACCCCAAACACACCTCTGAGATGACCACTGCCTTACTAAAGAAGCTGAGGGTAAAGGTGATTGACTGACCAAGCATGTCTCCAGACATAAACCCTATTGAGCATCTGTGGGGCATCCTCAAACTAAAGGTAGAGGAGCGCAAGGTCTCTAACATCCACCAGCTCCATAATGTCGTCATGGAGGAGTGGAAGAGGACTCCAGTGGCAACCTGGGAAGCTCTGGTAAACTCCATGCCCAGGAGGGTTAAGGCAGTGCTGGAAAATAATGGTGGCCACACAAAATATTGACACTTTGGGCCCAATTTGTACATTTTCACTTAGGGGTGTACTCACTTTTGTTGCCAGCAGTTTAGACATTAATGGCTGTGTGTTGAGTTATTTTGAGGGGACAACAAATTTACACTGTTATACAAGCTGTACACTGACTACTTTACATTGTAGCAAAGTGCCATTTCTTCAATGTTGTCACATGAAAAGATATAATAAAATATTTACAAAAATGTGAGGGGTGTACTCACTTTTTTGAGATACTGTAAGTTTGGAGAAATGCTTAAATCATGCATTACAATTTAACAAAACTCATTCAATTTTAGTAGACTAAAAGTTTTTTAGTCGACTAAAATGTGCTGCAGATTAAAACTAAATTGCAGATGACTAAAATGGGACTAAAACTAAAATGGCATTTTAGTCAAAAGACTAAAACGAAATCAAAATTTGCTGTCAAAATTAACACTGGCTGTCTATAGCATGTGATACCCCAGGTCACACAAATAAACCCACTTAAGAAGAGAGACAGTACCTAAGCTAGGCCCCCAAATAACTTATTAGCCTAACCAACCAAAAGGACCATCTTTAAAAACCCTATAACCCCACGCTGCTGCCATGACTTGCATTTAACATAAAGTAATAATTTTTATGCTTTTAAACGGTTGAAAAAATTGAAGAGAAGATTAGGGAGAGCACGAAATTTGTCAAATCCTTTCCGTTCTCTGACTGAACTACAACTTCCCTTCCTGCTGACTGCCTCCGGGGTTCTACCCAGACCCCAAACTTCCCTCCACTAATTGGGTGTCATCCTCTCACGAAACTTCTTAACTGGCAACCCTTTCTTCTCCAAGCCTATCCTACAAGGCCCTACACGTGCAAACATTTTGCCCAAGCTTCCAGCCTTTCTTAACCTTACCTGGAGCTATAAAACAGCTCTAAAACATCTGGGGCTATAAAACAGCTGCATCAAAATAAATTCTTCAATTCATATTTGAAGGTACAAGTAAAGATGGGGGGAATCTCAGGTGTAGGCAGAAGAGTGGAACATCTGTGCAGATCAAGCAAAGTCTGATGAAGATGGGGCTTGAGTAAGTCCCATGTGCTCTCTACACCTTGTCTTTAAAGCAGTTGAGTTGTTTTATTGGGTTAGGAAAGGAAAGAGTTGCAAGCCTGCAGGGCTGGATTGGCAAGATTTACATGGTTGTATACTTAGGCTTAAAAAATTTTATAAGACCATGTAAATCTGTGTTCACCGATACACAAAGTTCAGGGAAAGCAGATGAAGGAGATCATATTGATAATGATTACAGTTGTATAGAAGGCTGTCATGTTGTGGCAATTTCTTTCTTTTATGACAGATTTCAGGGTAGAAACCCTCAGAATGTTACATCACAGCCTTGTTTGTGCCTGTCCCTTATATTTCCTGTATGAGAGCAGCAGAGCCTGACACATCGGGGATTGTGAATGTTCTTGCTCCAGTGAACTGTACTACCATTGTCTGCCCAAGCAGTGCACAGTGTTATATTGATCATTTTTATGGAGGTTATCAACTGTATACAGCTCATTTCTGGTGTCCTTGCATTTTTTCAGTTCTGTAGGGGCAATCACTGGTTTTGCCTGGGAGAGGTGGAAGATGCTTTTTATTTGGTTTTCTCTGGGGGTGTTCAGTACAGGTAAAGAATATATATAGTACTGAGAGGAAAAAGTGATTTTAGCCCAGGATCGACCACCAGGTTATATTAATTAATTGAGTATGAACAGATATTCATCCAAAAAATAATAATAGTGGGTGCAGTTTGGGTCGCCTTAAAAGGCATACAAAAATAACAAGGAAAGAGAGATTCCCCAAAGAAAGGCAAAGGCCCAAACACAATCTGTCAAAAAACAATATATTTATTAGGCTATAAACACCACACAAAAATACAAAATTTGGGAATTTCGGGCAAATCAGGGAAGATATCAAATGACTAATTAAAATTGATAACGTTATCATTAAAAACAGCGGAGCCGCGGCCAAGCATACCCCATACACACACCAATCGCAGCAGCAGATTCTAACTAGATCGGCTAGTATTAGATAATGTAGGACCTCAGATAAGTCCAAGTACAGACGGTATGGCGGTGTGGGGGTGGGGTGGATGAATGTAGATTTGATTTGGTAACGTTGCAGGGAGGTTCAGTGGTTTGAACACAATTGAAAATTTAGTACCAGTCCGGGAGCTGAACAATAATATATATAGGCTGACCGCAATGACCGGTAAAACCTATTAAGGCAGTGATAACTCAGGACTTTCAAGCAAAGCAGTTCATACGGACAGCAAGCAGTGGGGGGAGCATATACGGCAAGGCTGCACTGATATCATAAATTGGAGTAATACATCTCTCACCAGGTAAATCAGCAGCTCACAGAATCACAGGCTCTACCCCGAGTGGTCACTTGTAGACAAAGACTGTTGCGTTTGCATGTGCCGTCAGATGGAGAAAGTCCCGCTATGTTAGTGCCTTCTATCAGATGGTATAAGCCGGTCGTCAGCTGTTGGTTCCCGGTGAAGCATTCAAACGCCCTGTGCTCGCGGCTCCGAGATGACGTGCTGACGTCACGTGCTGACGCGTTTCACCAGCCAATCACCGCTGGTTTCCTCAGAGCTCTGAGGAAACCAGCGGTGATTGGCTGGTGAAACGCGTCAGCATGTGACGTCAGCACGTCATCTCGGAGCCGCGAGCACAGGGCGTTTGAATGCTTCACCGGGAACCAACAGCTGACGACCGGCTTATACCATCTGATAGAAGGCACTAACATAGCGGGACTTTCTCCATCTGACGGCACATGCAAACGCAACAGTCTTTGTCTACAAGTGACCACTCGGGGTAGAGCCTGTGATTCTGTGAGCTGCTGATTTACCTGGTGAGAGATGTATTACTCCAATTTATGATATCAGTGCAGCCTTGCCGTATATGCTCCCCCCACTGCTTGCTGTCCGTATGAACTGCTTTGCTTGAAAGTCCTGAGTTATCACTGCCTTAATAGGTTTTACCGGTCATTGTGGTCAGCCTATATATATTATTGTTCAGCTCCCGGACTGGTACTAAATTTTCAATTGTGTTCAAACCACTGAACCTCCCTGCAACCTTACCAAATCAAATCTACATTCATCCACCCCACCCCCACACCGCCATACCGTCTGTACTTGGACTTATCTGAGGTCCTACATTATCTAATACTAGCCGATCTAGTTAGAATCTGCTGCTGCGATTGGTGTGTGTATGGGGTATGCTTGGCCGCGGCTCCGCTGTTTTTAATGATAACGTTATCAATTTTAATTAGTCATTTGATATCTTCCCTGATTTGCCCGAAATTCCCAAATTTTGTATTTTTGTGTGGTGTTTATAGCCTAATAAATATATTGTTTTTTGACAGATTGTGTTTGGGCCTTTGCCTTTCTTTGGGGAATCTCTCTTTCCTTGTTATTTTTATATATAGTACTGTGCAAAAGTTTTAGGCAGGTGTGAAAAAATGCTGTAAATTAACAATGCTTTCAGGGATAGAAGCCTTAATAGTTTATTTTTATCAACTGATAAAATGGAAAGTAAATGAACAGAAGAGATATCCAAGTCAAATAAATATTTGGTGTGACCACCCTTTGCCTTCAAAACAGCATCAATTCAACAAAATCAATTCTATGAGGGACGTTCAAGTCAAACCAGGACTTTTAATTTTACAGTTATAGAAAGGGATGCTAGTGTGGCGGTACTACACGTAGTAATAAGTGGCAAGTGTGTCCTATTACTGATATGCAACGCACATATTGTAGGCCAGTCCAGAGACCATTAATCAAGATGGAAGACAACAGTGTTAGTGCGTGCATGGAACAGCGTGCGATGATGAAGTTTCTTGTGAATGAAGTCATGAAACCCACGGATATCTACAGAAGACTTCAAGCACAATACGGTGATGAGATGCTCATCCGCAGTAAGACATTTGAATGGTGTAATTGTTTCAAAGATGGCCGTACATCCGTCAGTGATGATCCCAACACTGGTGGTCCACAGCAGTCATTCCTGTGAACATTCAGGGTGTGGAACGCCTGATCCTGGATAATCAACGCATAACCTGTTGTGAAATTACACAAGAGATGAATCTTTCTGAATCTTTCTGATGGTGAAGTGAAGCAGGCTGTCCTAGGATGGTTCAGGCATGCTGTCAAATCTTTCTATGCTGAAGCTTTTCAGGCATTAGTTAAATGCTGGGATAAGTGTATAAATGTAGCAGGGGAGTATGTAAAAAAAATGCATTTTCCACTCCTTGAAATTAGTTATTTTATTATACAAACTCAAAAGTCCAGGTTTGACTTGAAAGCCCCTTGTAATTACACTTGCACACAGTTTTTGAAGGAACTCAGCAGGTAGGTTGTACCAAACATCTTGCAGAACAAACTGTGAACTTCCCTGATGGTATGACATGATAGATAAGTATCAGCCTGTATTTCTTAGCATTGAGAACACCATTGATCCTTACCAACTCTCCAACTCCATTTGCAGAAAAGCAGCCCCAAACTTGCAAGGAACATCCACTATGCTTCACTGTTGCCTGCAAGCACTCATTATTGTTCCCAGGCCTTCCCAGGCAAACAAACTGCCTTCTGCTACAGGCAGATATTTAAAATTATAGTTCATCAGTCCAGAGGACCTGCTGGCATTTTTCTGCATTCCAGTCATGTGTTTTTCAAAGTTGTGTTGCTTAGCCTTGTTTCACATTGGAGGTATGGCTGTTTGGCCACAATTCTTGTAAGAAGACCACTTCTGGCCAGACTTTATTCTGGTGCCCGCTACTCCCTCCTCTGGGTCCTGCCTAATACACAGGATTCCCCTAGGTCCACTCACTGGCCATGAGTATCGACCAGAGACCTCGCAGAATTACATGTCTGCCCTGTGTGGTGTGTCAACAACAGCCTTTATTGTTGTGCTCACTCACCCTGCTCCTGGTCTCTTTTCACAACAGCTTGTCTTCTAGCAGGGGATACCAGGCACTTCAGGTCTCAAGACTTCTTGTGGTTCCAGGATAGCACTTTACCTACCTATCCACCACTGGCCCCTAGCTAGACCAGGTTTGTGACATCATTGGGTACACCGGGATCCTTTTTCACCAAGTGAGTGTCTCATTGGATGTACTGTCTAGCATTGCCTAATGGTGTGCTATCCCACTTCTCAACAGCAAGGTTACTGAGAATCCACCTTAGACACATGAAGCAGCCAGGAGATCGGTCCAATGGAATTTTATTGTAAGTGTCACAGTTCTAATAAAGTAATCAGCATCTCCTCAAACCTCACGGTTCTAATAATGCAAACAGCATTACATCTTCCATTTAAGTAAGAGCAGTTCCTTTTGGTGTGATAGTGTACCTCTTTGGACCCAGCTACAAGGGAGTCCTATGTTCAGGGGGAAGAATGAATAACATCTCTGTCCTCTAGGTAACCCTTTCTTCTCCCAAGGCTTCTCTCCTTCCCATTAGCCAGCAACTCAACTTCCTAAACTAAGCTCCACCCAAATGTGATCCTGCCAGAAAGGAAATTAACTCATCCCCAAGTACAATTAAATGGGCCACAAAGTGGACCCTGCCTACACTGGGACTGCCATTACTACCCTCAATTAGAAAATGGTAGTTGACTCTGTCTGCTAAACTGCAGAATGTATACATATACTATATTACCAAAAGTATTAGGACGCCTGCCTTTACACGCACATGAACTTTAATGGCATCCCAGTCTTTGTCAGTAGGGTTCAATATTGAGTTGGCCCACCCTTTGCAGTTATAATAGCTTCAACTCTTCTTGGAAGGCTGTCCACAAGGTTTAGGAGTGTGTCTGTAGGAATGTTTGACCATTCTTCCAGAAGCGCATTTGTGAGGTCAGGCATTGATGTTGGACGAGAAGGCTTGGCTTACAGTCTCCGCTCTAATTCATCCCAAAGGTGTTCTATCGGGTTGAGGTCAGGACTCTGTGCAGGTCAGTCAAGTTCCTCTACCCTGAACTCACTCCTCCATGTGTTTATGGATCTTGCTTTGTGCACGGGTCCAAATCATTTGGTGGAGGGGGGATTATCATGTGGGGTTGTTTTTCCAGGGGTTGGGCTTGGCCTCTTAGTTCCAGTGAAGGGAACACCTAAGGCGTCAGCATACCAAGACATTTTGGACAATATCATGCTCCCAACTTTGTGGGAACAGTTTGGGGGTGGCCCCTTCTGTTCTAACATGACTGCGCACCAGTGCAAAAAGCAAGGTCCATAAAGACATGAATGAGCAAGTTTGGGGTAGAGGAACTTGACTGCCCTGAACAGAGTTCTGACCTCAACCCGACAGAACACCTTTGGGATGCATTAGAGTGAAGACTGCGAGGCAGGCCTTCTCGTCCACATCAGTGCCCGGCCTCACAAATGCACTTCTGGAAGAATGGTCAAACATTTCCATAGACACACTCCTAAACCTTGTGAACAGCCTTCCCAGAAGAGTTAAAGCTGTTATAGCTGCAAAGGTTGGGCCAACTCAATTTAATCCTGCCGAATAAGACTGAGATGCCATTAAAGTTCATGTGCGTGTAAAGGCAGGTGTACCAATAGTGTATATAAATTCTGTTTTTAGTAGTGGGTTCACTAAGGGCTGTGTGTACACTTTTGTACGTGCATGGTGCATTGAATGGGCCTGTTCATTCAATGAGCCCTCAATGCGTGTCCACAAGCCAAGCAAAAATAAAAGATCTTTTTCCAGCACACCAATGAATGCATATCTTATTGCATACACTACAGTACACCAATGTATTTGTCCTTAGGAGGCCATTTTAAATGAACTGTCAGACAGTCTTCAGCACATACACCACTCATTTTAGTACACAGTGAATTGTGCAGGTAAATGTGTGTACAAGTGTGAATGTGGCCTAAATGTTGTAGCTTGAGTTTGGACAATGTGAGTCCACACCTGCTGTAAATGGGCCGGTGCCCTAGGCCATTCATTACAATCTTTCATACCAGCTTGGCTCTGTTGAAATAACCCAGCAAGAGCCCCCTACAGCGCCCCATAGGTATGACCCATAAATCTATAATATCAGCTTTACTGTATGCTTGGAATAATTGTGACAAACTGCAGGGTTGATTCTCTAGTCTCTTTTATGCTATGCTGGAAGATTTGACTTCACAGGTGCACTTTAAAGGAAACGCCGTTGGCTTTGGT
Source organism: Lithobates clamitans (assembly GCA_037952925.1). Lineage (NCBI taxonomy): Eukaryota > Metazoa > Chordata > Amphibia > Anura > Ranidae > Lithobates > Lithobates clamitans. The sequence continues at coordinate 10,551,323 of JBBGZY010000992.1, forward strand.
TTCAGATATTTTACTTTTCATCTTCTTTCTCTCTCTGCTTTGCCAATGGCATTTTTTACCAGGAAGGAGGAGGCACATTTAAGTATTGTTACAGTTTAAAAAGCAAAAATCTTGACACTGTAGTTCTGAAATTAATGAAAAAAGTAATTAATTACTAAAATTCCTCCCTGTATTTAAACTACAGTCTTCAGGCAAATGCCTATTTGATGTGCTAATAACTGCAATGAAATTGGTTTATATGAGGGGAATTCTTGGAATATTGCATCTTCCTTTTTATGATCCCCAAGGAGAACTAGTGGTAACTAGAACTCTGTACATAGCCAGAAAAACAAAAGCACAACACTGGCTATTTCCCCAACCTTCCACAACTTTCCTTTGGATAGACAAGGCAAATTCCATCCTACATTTTCAAAGTTTAGCTTACACCCACAGAAGTAGCTCCCATATTTTTAAGAAACAATAGTGTGGTTGGCTTAAATCCTAAGTTTTACCTAAAACAATAAAAGAAAATAAAAAAAATCAGCACAAGGAACATTACTTACCTTCAGTGAGATGTGTCCTTGCTACTGCTGCGTCCTCCTTTTACTAAAATTGTTCTCTTCCGATGCCCTGCCTGCTCACGGTTCTATATACTTCTGCTGCAGGGGGGTTAAAGTGGTTGTAAACCCTAATGGGGCGTACACACGGTCGGACTTTTCGGCTACAAAAGTCCGACAGCCCGTCCGACAAACTTTCCACAGACTTTTGGCGGACTTGAGGCGGACTTTCTAACGAACGGACTTGCTTACATGCGATCACACAAAAGTCCGACGGATTCGTACGTGATGACGTACACCGGACTAAAATAAGGAAGTTGATAGCGAATAGCCAATAGCTGCCCTAGCGTGGGTTTTTGTCCTTCGGAATAGCATACAGACGAGCGGATTTCTGGGTCCGGCGGAGTTACGACGTAAAGATTTGAAGCAAGTTCCAAATGTAAAGTCCGTCAGATTTGCGACTGGAAAAGTCCGCTGAAAGCCTGGGGAAGCCCACACACAATCGGATTGTCCGCCGGATTTGGTCCGTTGATGTCCGTCGGACTTTTGTAGCCGAAAAGTCCGACCGTGTGTACGCCCCATTACAAACCACTTTTCACTACAGGTAAGCCTAAATTAAAGCCTTCTGTAGGTACCGTGGATATCTCCTAAACCTGCACAGTTTAGGAGCTATCCACTGTATCAGCAGGTGCCGACGTCATCGACAGATGCGCTCTGAAGAAATGGCTTGTTCGTGCCGTTTATTCAGCTGATGTGCTGTGAGTGACGTCATCGCGGCTCCGGCCAATCAAAGCGGCGGAGCCCACGAACCCGGAAGTAACATTCCGGAGACATGTCGCCTGTCACAGCGGTGTACGGGGACCGCTGCACCAGCTTCGATCTAAGGTATTTCATAATGAGCTAGTATGAGATGCATTTTTTATGGATTTACAACCACCTTAATAGTACTAAGGAAATGTGATGGACACTCATCAAGTGTGCTTAACTATGCCCGCCCTTTCCACCCAGTTCCTCCATTCATAGAAGCCAGTACTACAGCTTCCATGAATGAACCATGGTCTATGAATGGAGGAAGTGGACCTTTCAATCATCTACTCACCTTCCATACATAGATCTTTTTTCATTCATGGAAGCCCTAGTAATAGCTTGAATGGAGGAGCTGGGAAGAAAGGGCAGACATGGTTGGGCACGCTTGATGAGTGCCTGTCACAGCCCGTTAGTTCTAATAACCCCTACCACCCCGAAAGATTATAGCGGCAGGGGTGAGAGGGGCAATAGACAAGGAAGATTTTGGCAAAAGGAGGACAGAGCAGCACAAGAGACACATCTGACTGAATATCCCTTGTGCTTATTTTTTGTTTTAGGTAAACCTAGGCTTTGGCAACTTTACTTTTGCAACGCCTGCTCCAGTCTTGCACGACCCCCAGCATAGATAGATGCAATGCACTCATTAATACCCATTATTTGTCGTTACTGCTATGCATGTAGGGTAAACAATGAAAACTCAGACCACAGTTCCTTTATTGTCATACAGACAATCTTTTATTGAACACATTTCTCATAGTCATATATACTGAATATTTCCAAGATTTTCACTGAATGTTACATTGCTATATTCCAAGGCTTGATTGACAGTTTTCATACGTTATGACTGTAACAGTTTGTTCGATTTCAGTTTTGCTGAGCTATGTAAGCAATTTGGTTTTGTTCTGTGACTTTTGTTTTATAACTGTTGCTATTTCTTTTTCCTGTAAAACAAATTATGGAAAAGTAGAAGGACTTGTTCTTTTAAAATAATAACTTTCTTGATGAAAAAAGAAGTCATATTTCATATTTCAGCTCTCTGCATTTCTCATTTTAGAAGCCGGTGCAGGTACTCCCACTGCAAGCCTTATCTGAAAATGATGAAAATTTAACATGAAGAAGGGCTACATATACTGTACGTAAATACTGAGCATAAAGTCTTTAAAGTTTACTATACAGTATATCATATATTCATTTTCACACTGAATTTCAGTTATGTCTATCCTACTTGTGGGCAGGTTGAAGTTACGGCTGTCGGTTTACACTACTCCAGTCGGGAAGCTAAGATTTAAGGGTGTTCCCGGACTCTCTCTGGTGGGTTTCACTGGGTCTGGCCCACTGGTTCCATGTGATATAAAAGAAATGGGAGGGTCCACACCTGGAGAGAGGTGAGAAAGCCTGAGCCTAAAAAGAGGAAGAGAATAGGAGACGTTCAGAGTCGGATGGGGCCTAGAAATGCGGGAGTTGGAATGCTGCCATGCTGTCGTCAGAGCCTAGAGGACCAGAGAATTGCCGAAAATAGAGTTTAACCCACTATGGACTCATCCAATTATGAACTTAAGCTAAGCAGGTATGCTGGGGCAGCCACACGCCTGAAGTTAGGGACTAGGTATGTTGGGGGAATTCTGCACTTTATTCCAAACTGTTACCTGTAATCTGTTATTTTAGTTCTTAAAGAAAAGCCTTTGAAATTTTTGCTTTGCCTGGTCTGAAGTTACTAAAGGGGTCCAATGTAAGTAGCCGACACATTTAGTCTACAGCTCGGGTCACTAACTACATTGGGGTACGAAGACATCAGTACCAAAGTTAATACAGTGTGAAGATACAAGTGGTTACCAAGGGTAACACAGGTCTCTCTAGCAGCCTGTCCTTAAGTGTGTACATGTGGCAGGTGAGATAGCCTCTTGCAGCGAGGGAGATGTTGTCAGCACCCCTTCAACCAAGATCCATCTCCCACAACAACAGGAGCAGATCTGCACTGCCGGGGCCCTCATCTTGTACAAAGGTACAGAAGAGAAAAGGTTAAGTGAAGTGAAGTGCATGCATGGAGTCAGAGCTAGGTGCACAACGGGTCCCCATATCATAACTGGGAGTTAGGTAGCAGTGATACACTGGACAGGTGGAAAGGGCATTGGCTCTGAGTGATCGCTTTAGTGTGTAGACATCAAAAGAGTTTACTAGAGTTTGTTCATGTTTCTCATCTACCAGGTCGTGAGCAGGGCTCACGTAAAGGTACCCCGTGTGTATGGTAGTGACTCTGTGCAAAGTGCCTAGGGTAGCCCAGAAGAACCCACACTTGGGAGGGCCTTTCATGTGACCGTTGCTTGGCACCCAAAGAGGAAGGAAACATGGAGTACGTAACAAACACCCTGTCACCTGACCTGCCCACATACTCCTACTACTTTGAACAATCTTAAAGCAGTATTAAACCCAAAAGCAAACATATATTATATTGCAGCTTACCATTTCTCAGATGTGATTGCTTCATTCGTTTTCTTTTTAAGGCTTTCTTTCTTCTGTTTTTATCTGGTGATCCAACCAGTAAGTCTGTTGTTTTTCAAAAGAACAAGCTCACTTCAATATGTATCAGTTTACAGGGATGAGAGAAACCATTTAACACTTAACAGCATTTATTTATTTATGTAAAACCTTTATCCAAAAAAGGGAAGGAAAACAGTTTTCTGTAACTGATAAAGTGTGAGCTGGAGTTTGGCTTCAATTTGTTAACGTGTTTAAATCTGCTAGTACATTTAACATCCCCCACCAACTGCTGTTTGCTGTGCTCCTGTGCTCATTCATCCAGAGTGGGGGCACTGTAATACAGGAGGTATATTACTGGTCAGATCACTAGGTGAAAACAGAGGGAAGTTCCCTGCACATTTACATCCTTGGATTCTGTGACACGTAATCACTATGCCCTATGCATAACACATTTTACAGAGCCTGTCTTCTGAACTACAGAGGTGCTGAAAGGAGGAGTCACATGAGGCGGAGTCAGTACAGGAATCACAGCTTGCAGGAAGCAAGGAACCATGGGATATGTAGTCCTTAGAAATAGAAAATATACAGCAGATGAGAAGCTGCAAAGCATGCAGGGAATCCAGGAAGTTGGGGAAAGAGATGGCCAGCACACAGGAAAACTCACAGCAAGAAAATACATTTTTCAAGTAAGCTTATACTGGAATGTCAAATATAACTATTGTTTGAATTGCTATTACAATGCTTATGTTATAAAATGAAGGTCTATACTACGACCATAGATTTTCTAGAAAAAGATATTAGGAACTTGTAACATAATTATATACCTCTGAATCCATTTTTTGTTTGTCAAATGTGGCAGGATTGCACACTTTCTATCATGTAAAATCAGGTCCATGGTGGCAGTGCTTGTAGAAGTAATGAAGAAAAAGACTGCTGATTGAAAAAATCATATGCTGGCCATACACAGTCAATTTCAATAACTTTCTATTCACCAGGAATATAGTCATAATTAATTACTAGTAACTAAGCAATATGCTATCCATGAATTCAATCAACCACCAGAATTTGGTTGGTTGTGAAGTCTGCACTATGAATTAATTTCACAGCTTCAAAACCGTTTATTGAAAGATTGAAGCAAAAACAGAAAAGCTACAGATATTTTGTTAAAAGCAATTTGATGTTTCTGTCAGGTTCATTTATGGCAATTTCAACCCATCTCTTTGTGGTTGATAAAAAACACAATTTTTTCTCAGATCACCTTAATATTTTGACAAAAAAATGGAATGGAAAGTATGATCGCTCAATCAAATTGCCATATGTATGACCAGCTTTATAGCTGCTTACAACCTAGATAGTGTTTATAAACCAAAACTTCTTGTATTTTGGCCCCTGGGGAAAAATGAAGAGGTTTGTAGACCAATAAAGTACAATATACCTTTGGAAGTGAGCTTAGAATCCATATAGAGATGAAAACAAAAGAAAATAGCTTTTATCGTTACAATTTCAATTAGTGAATTAACCACTTGTCGACCGCACTATAGCTGAATGACAGCTACAGCGCGGTCGTCCAGTTCTGGGAGGGCCTGTTCCTGTCACATCGTAGGAAGACGAGAGCCGGTAACTGGCTTGTATGAAAGGGGACATCTACACTGATAATCAGGGCACTGATTATCAATGTACTGACTATCAGTGCAGCTCCAACAGTGCCCATCAGTGCTGTCTATCAGTGCCAATTAGTGGCCATCAGTGCCCATCATGCATATCAGTGATGCCAGTTAGTGCTGCCTTTCAGTTCCTATTGGTGCTGCCCATCAGTGCCCATAAGTGCTGCCCATCAGTGCCCATAAGTGCCGCCTATCAGTGTCTATCAGGGCCACCTATCAGTGCCCTTCAGTGCTGCCTATTAGTGACCATCTGTGCCATCTATCAGTGCCCATCAGTGCTGCATATTAGTGCAGCCTCATCAGTGTCCGTCAGTGCAGCCTCATCAGTGTCCATCAGTGCAGCCTTAGTGAAGGAGAAAAAGTACCTGTTTGCAAAACAAATGTTTTTTTGTTGTTTTTATTTAGCAAAAAAGAAAAAACCCAGTGGTGATTAAATACCACCAAAAGAAAGCTCTATTTTGTGTGATTTTTTTTTTTTTTTAATTTCATATGAGTGCAGTGTTGCATTTCCACGCAATTGTCATTCAAAGTTCAACAGCGCTGAAACCTGGAAATTGGCCGGGGCAGGAAGGGAGTAAAAGTGCCCAGTAGGCAAGTGGTTAATAGGACAAAATTGTTCAAAACTTGTATCTTCCCCATTTTCCTTTCTGTTTCCTTTCTGCTCAACAAACCAACACCCACTGGATGATGAAGATGAGACCAGTTGCAGGCTGTTCTATTTCAGCTCTTTCTCCAAGACGTGCCCTCCTCCTGCCACCTTTGGACATTTCCCCCTGTTCCTCAAGTTTTCAGTCGCTGGCTCAGCAAAAAAGTGCCCTGTAATCCGCTGAATACAGTAAGTAATGTAACCAGAGGATCGATAATAAGAAGGAATTAACATCACACTTCATATAAAGGAGAAAAATGACTTAATTAAAAACGTAACTCAAATGAGCCGGATAGACTATAGATATATCAAAGTGGATCATATAGCAGAACTGTATCGTATATAAGAATGCTGCAATCTTAGAAGCTGCATGACATATAATAGGAGATAGGGTGGGGGGAAGTACAGACAGCTCCAGGCATTCTGTTCCAAGAATAAGGATGACCCTTTACCTTTTATATGGAGATATAGCACACGGCTCTGTTAACAAATTCAGCAAGGCCCTGGTTTGGCTGTAAGACATTGTAACTCTTCCTTGATTGCAGATTGTCATATTGTCCCTTTCATGCCCTCTCCCTGATTGGAGTGATGTTCTGGAAAGCTACAACCCTTTGGTGGCTGTAGATAGAATTAGCCAGTGAATTCTCGTAGAGCTGACCGCTGAACAGAAAAGCTAATCTGTGCTTTCCCCATGCAAGATGGTAACACGTTCATTTTTTGCCAGCCACACAACCTGTACATAATTAGCTTCCCTTAGCATCTCTGTCCAATGAAAGAAAAAAAAAGGCAATCCAAGAGGTGCTGGGACTTTGATATATGAGGTGTGTCTAAAAGGTTTGGGGAATGGTCCGATATCTCAACAGCAACATGGGCCAGGTACGCAAACTTGCACATGGCTATCAAGAGACACGTCAAGAAGCGTCACCTAGCGTGGAGTACACGTGACCGTCAGGGTAAACCCACTGCGGGCCATTGAACGTAGTTAGTCTGAGAGGGAGGGTCACAGTGCAATGGAGAAACGAGTGAACGTCAAGTTCTGCTACAAATTGGGGAAAATGGCGACAGAGACGCATGAAATGTTTGTGAAAGTGTACAGAATGGAAGTCGTGAGCGGAAAATGTGTTTACAATTGGTTTAAACGCTTTCATGAATGAAAGGAAAGAACTGAGGATGAGCCACATCCAGGTCGGTCGTTGACAGACATGATTGAGCGAGTGCGACAAATGATGGCACAAGATAGGTGACTGACTCTCTGTACCGGTTTATGCTGCACAACCTGACAGACACACAGAAAGCAAAACGAATGGAAACCCCTGGAGATTTCATTACCATGTGTGACTAGGATCCATCACTTCTGCGAACCATCGTCACAGGGGATAAGACCAATTCTTGGCTCAGCATGGGATATCTGTTCTCGATCATCCACCGTACTCCCATGATCTGGCGCCTGCAGGCTTCTTTCTGTTTCCCTGACTGAAGAGCGTCATGAAAGGCGCATGTTTTGCGGACGTGGCGGCAATCCAAGAAGGTGTGACAGTGGTTCTGTGATTGATTCTTAACCACTTCAGCCCCGAAAGGATTTACCCCCTTCCTGACCAGAGCACTTTTTACAATTTGGCACTGCGTCGCTTTAACTGCTAATTGCGCGGTCATGCAATGCTGTACCCAAACAAAATTTGCCTCCTTTTTTTCCCACAAATAGAGCTTTCTTTTGATGGTACTTGATCACCTCTGCGGTTTTTATTTTTTGCGCTATAAATGGAAAATTTTGAAAAAAAATGATATTTTCTACTTTTTGTTATAAAAAAAATTCCAATGAACTCAATTTTAGTCATATATTTTTATTGGTTTGCGCAAAAGTTATACCGTCTACAAACTAGGGTTCATTTTCTGGAATTTACACAGCTTTTAGTTTATGACTGCCTATGTCATTTCTTGAGGTGCTAAAATGGCAGGGCAGTACAAACCCCCCCCAAATGACCCCATTTTGGAAAGTAGACACCCCAAGGAAATTGCTGAGAGGCATGTTGAGCCCATTAAATATTAATTTTTTTTGTCCCAAGTGATTGAATAATGATAAAAAAAAAAAAAAATTACAAAAAGTTGTCACTAAATGATATATTGCTCACACATGCCATGGTTATATGCGAAATTGCCCAAATACATTTAGCTGCTTCTCCTGAGTACGGGGATACCACATGTGTGGGACTTTTTGGAAGCCTAGCCACGTACGGGGCCCCGAAAACCAAGCACCGCCTTCAGGATTTCTAATGCCCTGTACACACAGTCGGACATTGATCGGACATTCCAACAACAAAATCCATGAATTTTGTCCGACGGATGTTGGCTCAAACTTGTCTTGCATACACACGGTCACACAAAGTTGATCGGAATTTAAAGGATCAGATTTTGTTGTCAGAAAATTTTATAGCATGCTCTCAAACTTTGTGTGTCGGAAATTCCGATGAAAAAAGTCTGATGGAGCCCATACACGGTCGGAATTTCCGACAACTAGCTCCGATCACACATATTCCATTGGAAAGTCCGACCGTGTGTACAGGGCATAAGGGCGTAAATTTTTTATTTCACTCCTTACTACCTATCACAATTTTGAAAGCCATAAAATGCCAAGATGGCACAAAACCCCCCTAAATGACCCCATTTTGGAAAGTAGACATCCCAAGCTATTTGCTGAGAGGCATGTTGAGTCCATGGAATATTTTATATTTTGCCACAAGTTGTGGGAAAGTGACAAACTTTTTTTTTTTGCACAAAGTTGTCACTAAATGATATATTGCTCAAACATGCCATGGGCATATGTGGAAATACACCCCAAAATACATTCTGCCGCTTCTCCTGAGTACAGGGATACCACATGTGTGGGACTTTTTGGGGCCTAGCTGCATACGGGGCCCCCGAAACCCAATCACTGCCTTCAGCATTTCTAAGGGCATATATTTTTGATTTCACTCCTCACTACCTATCACAGTTTCGAAGGCCATAAAATGCCAAGATAGCACAAACCCACCCAAATGACCCCATTTTGGAAAGTAGACACCCCAAGCTATTTGCTGAGAGGCATGGTGAGTATTTTGCAGCTCTCATTTGTTTTTGAAAATGAAGAAAGACAAGAAAAATGTTTTTTTTTTCTTTTTTCAATTTTCAAAACTTTGTGACAAAAAGTGAGGTCTGCAAAATACTCACTATACCTCTCAGCAAATAGCTTGGGGTGTTTACTTTCCAAAATACGGTCATTTGGGGGGGGTTGTGCTACCTGGGCATTCCATGGCCTCCGAAACTGTGATAGGCAGTGAAGAGTGAAATCAAAAATTTACACCCTTAGAAAGCCTGAAGGCAGTGCTTGGTTTTCGGGGTCCTGTACGCGGCTAAGCTCCCAAAAAGTCTCACACATGTGGTATCCCCGTACTCAGAAGAAGCAACATAATGTATTTTGGGGTGTAATTTCACATATTCCCATGGCATGTTTGAGCAATCTATCATTTAGTGACAACTTTATGCAAAAAAAAAAAAAATTTGTATTTTTCCCGCAACTTTTGTCACAATATAAAATATTCCATGGACTCGACATGCCTCTCAGCAAATAGCTTGGAGTGTCTACTTTCCAAAATGGGATCATTTGGGGGGGGGGGGTTGAACTGTCCTGGCATTTTATGTACAACATTTAGAAGCTTATGTCACACATCACCCACTCTTCTAATCACTTGAAGACAAAGCCCTTTCTGACACTTTTTGTTTACATGAAAAATGTTTTTTTTGCAAGAAAATTACTTTGAACCCCCAAACATAATATATTTTTTTAAAGCAAATGCCCTACAGATTAAAATGGTGGGAGTTTCATTTTTTTTTCACACAGTATTTGTGCAGCGATTTTTCAAACGCATTTTTTTGGGAAAAAACTTAATGCACTAAAACACACTATATTGCCCAGATGTTTGATGGAATAAAAAAGATGATTTTAGGCCGAGTACATGGATACCAAACGCGACATGCTTTAAAATTGCGCACAAACGTGCAGTGGCGACAAAATAAATACATTTTTAAAAGCCTTTAAAGGCGTTTACAGGTTACCACTTTAGATTTACAGAGGAGGTCTACTGTTAAAATTACTGCCCTCGATCTGACCTTTCCGGTGATACCTCACATGCATGGTACAATTGCTGTTTACATTTGACGCCAGACCGACGCTTGCGTTCACCATTGCGCGAGAGCAGGGGGTGAAAGGGGTGCTTTTTTTTTCTTTATTATTTTTTCGCTTTTTTATCTTTTTTTTTAAACTGTTCCTTTCATTTTTTAAAATCATTTTTATTGTTATCTCAGGGAATGTAAATATCCCCAATGATAGCAAAGGGTAGTGACAGGTACTCTTTTTTGAAAAAATTGGGGTCTGTTAGACCCTAGATCTCTCCTCTGCCCTCAAAGCATCTGACCACACCAAGATTGGTGTGATAAAATGCTTTTCCAATTTCCCAATGACGCTGTTTACATCCAGCAAAATCTAAGTCATAAAATGCTCGTAGCTTCCGGTTTCTTAGGCAATAGAGATGTTTGGAGCCATTCTGGTCTCTGATCAGCTCTATGGTCAGCTGGCCGAATCACCGGCTGTATTCTCAGGTTCCCTGTTGGGATAGGAGAGCCAGAGAAAAACATGGAAGACGTGGGGGGGCATTCCCTCCCACTGCTTGTAAAAGCAGACTAGAGGCTAATTAGCCACTAGGATTGCTTTTACATGAAAGCTGACCGCTGGCTGAAAAGAATGATACCAAGATGATACCTAAACCTGCAGGCATCATTCTGGTATAACCACTCAAAGTCCAGCAACATACCAGTACGTTGCTGGTCCTTGTTGGGCATATATTGCAAACTTTTTTTTCATGCAGCCTGTGGGCTGCATGAAAAAAAGAGACTGATCGGTGGGCATGCCCGCCATTAGAATACCTCCCTTCATCCACCCACTTCTAATGATGGGCATACATGCACCGTTTATATATGCCGAAGCATGGGGGCATCTGCCCCAAAAGGTAGGAGCAAATTGCTCCTCCGCCCCTGCTGCTCCCATGCTTCGGCATATATGCTCTTTTTTTTAACTGTGGTGGTGAAATCACCTCCTACAGAGCTGGAGTCACGGCTTTATGTATCGTGGGAGCAAACGCTGTTGCTGACAAGATAAATAAATCCGCGCTGCAACTGCACGGCGTACCTGCTAAGCAAATGATGGTTAACAATAAAACAAAGTTACATTACAGTATAACAGTAAGACTTACCATACCTGTAAAGCAAATACAAAAAAAACATAGTAAAAAATAAAACATTTTTTAACGCAACCTGTGCCTAAAATATATATATGCCGAAGCATGGGGGCATCCACCCGCAAAAGGTAGTAGCAAATCGCTCCTCCGCCCCTGCTGCCCCCATGCTTCGGCATATATGCTCTGTTTTTTAACTGTGGTGGTGAAATCACCTCCGACAGCGCTGGAGTCATGGCTTTATGTATCGTGGGAGCAAACGCTGTTGCTGTCAAGATAAATAAATCCGCTCTGCAGCTGAATGGCGTACCTGAAAACAAAAAAATGGTTAAAGAGGAGTTCCACCCAGGGGGGCCATTAAAAAAAAAAAAAATTAAAAGTCAGCAGCTACAAATACTGCAGCTGCTGACTTTTAATTGGACACTCACCTGTCCCTGGGTCCAGCGGTGCGGGGGATCGAAGCCCCGCTCGTCCCCCCCCTCCGCTCGTCGGCGCCGGCATTTTAACTGTGGGCGCCGGGCTGTGGCTTCACAGCCTGGCACCCACTGTGCATGCGCGAGCGGCGCCGAGTGCCGTGATTGGCCGCTCAATCACCTGGGACCTGCAATGGGTCCCAGATGATTGACAGGAGGGAGGGAGAAGAGCCGAGCCCTTCCTGTGCCAGGGGGAAGTGATGTCACCAGCCCAGGCAGACGAAGGGGCAGACTACGAGGGACCACCTAGCAACAGGCATTTAGAGGTAAGTAAAAAAAAAAAAAATATCCAAATGTTTTTTTGTTTTTTTTTTTAGAATTTTTTAGATATGTTTGTTTTTTTGGGTGGAACCCCACTTTAACAATAAAACACAGTAAACAGTAAAGTATAAAAAATTGCATACCTATAAAGCAAACATGATAAAACATAATAACAATAAAACATTGCAGAATAGAATACAGTAAAAAAGAGCAGAACAATAGAGAGAGAATAGAGAGAGAAAAATAAAATGACAACTATTTTTTTTTTTTTTTATTTTATATATTTTTTTGTGTTTTTTTTTTTACTTTTTTTTTTACACTTTTTTTTGTAACTGTAACTTTTGTAACTGTAACTGGTTCCAGGTTCGGGTCTCTCAAAATGCGATGGCAGCTTGGGAGACCCTGTGAAAGTGTGCCTAGTCTGTGCGGTGCTGTACCCTACGCTAATACTCAACTAGTGTATGGTAGCGTTCAAAACATTCACCAATGCAAAGACCAGGATTGTCAGGACAGGAGGGACAATAATAGCGGGTGTCACGCCTATATCCGCGCTTGCCGCAGACACAACATTTTTTTGGGGGGCTCGTTGGGTAGGGGTACTCGAGAGGACATAAAAAAATTCCTCTCATGCAGCCGGCTTACTGCATTTGGTTGGGGAAGGTGAGGTGGAGCACCGTCTGGAAACAGAAGGGCTCTGACGATCTCTTCCTGGAATTTAAGGAAGGATCCAGTCTGTCCTGAAGCTCTGTATAGCACATGAGCGTTCAGCAAAGCCAATTGAAATAAATAAACAGACACTTTCTTGTACCAGTGTCTGGCCTTATGGGCAATTAGGTACGGCGCCAACAACTGGTCGTTGAGGTCCACCCCTCCCATATTTTGGTTATATTCGTGGACACAGAGGGGTTTCTCCACAACACCAGTCGCCGTAGTAATTTGGACCGTCGTGTCTGCATGAAGGGAGGTAAGAACAAAAACATTCTTATTATCCCTCCACTTCATAGCGAGCAATATATTACACTTGAAGCAGGCTCTCTCCCCCAGCCTAAGACTGGAATCTACAAGCCGCTGGGGAAAGCCCCGGCGATTAGGTCGCACGGTGCCACATGCTCCAATCTGCTGATCAAACAAGTGACTAAAAAGTGGCACGCTCATGGAATAATTGTCCACATAAAAGTGGTACCCCTTTCGAAATAAGGGTGACACTAAGTCCCACACAATCGTGCCAGCGCTTCCTATGTAGTCAGGGCAGTTTGTCGGCTCTACATGGCTATCTTTTCCCTCGTAAACCATAAAACTACATGTATAACCTGTGGCCCTGTCACAGAGCTTATTAGACATGTGCAGGATGAAAAAATTTGTTTAGTTTCGTTTTGTTTCGATTCGTTATTTAACTAAATTCGTTTAGTTAAATTTGTTGCATTCATTACATTCATTTTCGGGATTTGTTTAGTTTCGTATTCAAATTCGAAAAAATTCGACTGCATTCGAAAAAAAACTATCAAATTCGAAAAAATTCTACCGCATTCGAAAAAATTTGACAGAATTTGAAAAAGTAAACTATATATAACCATTTTGCGAAATTCAAATTTCATATATATATATATATATATATACACAGTGGGGCAAAAAAATTGTGCAGGTTCTCCCACTTAAAAAGATGAGAGAGGCCTGTAATTGTCATCATAGGTATACCTCAACTATGAGAGACAAAATGTGGAAACAAATCCAGACAATCACATTGTCTGATTGTGGAAAGAGTTTATTTGCAAATTATAGTGGAAAATAAGTATTTGGTCACCTACAAGCAAGCAAGATTTCTGGCTCTCACAGACCTGTATCTTCTTCTTTAGAAGGCTCCTCTGTCCTCCACTCATTACCTGTATTAATGGCACCTGTTTGAATTTGTTATCAGTATAAAAGACACCTATCCACAACCTCAAACAATCACACTCCAAACTCCACTATGGTGAAGACCAAAGAGCTTTCGAAGGACACCAGAAACAACATTGTATACCTGCACCAGGCTGGGAAGACTGAATCTGCAATAGGCAAGCAGCTTGGTGTGAAGAAATCAACTGTGGGAGCAATAATTAGAAAATGACATACAAAACCACTGATAATCTCCCTCGATCTGGGGCTCCACTCAAGATCTCACCCTGTGGGGTCAAAATGATCACAAGAACGGTAAGCAAAAATCCCAGAATCACACGGGGGACCTAGTGAATTACCTGCAGAGAGCTGGGACCAACGTAACAAAGGCTACCATCAGTAACACACTATGCCGCCAGGGACTCAGATCCTGCAGTGCCAGACGTGTCCCCCTGCTTAAGCCAGTACATGTCCGGGCCTGTCTGAGGTTTGCTAGAGAGCATTTGGATGATCCAGAAGAGGATTGGGAGAATGTCATATGGTCAGATGAAACCAAAGTAGAACTGTTTGGTAGAAACACAACTCGTCGTGTTTGGAGGAGAGAGAATGCTGAGTTACAATCAAAGAACACCATACCTACTGTGAAGCATGGGGGTGGCAACATCATACTTTGGGGCTGTTTCTCTGCAAAGGGAACAGGATGACTGATCCGTGTACATGAAAGAATGAATGGGACCATGTATTGTGAGATTTTGAGTGCAAACCTCCTCCCATCAGCAAGGGTATTGAAGATGAAACATGGCTGGGTCTTTCAGCATGACAATGATCCCAAACACACCGCCCAGGCAACGAAGGAGTGGCTTTGTAAGAAGCATTTCAAGGTCCTGGAGTGGCCTAGCCAGTCTCCAGATCTCAACCCCATAGAAAACCTTTGGAGGGAGTTGAAAGTCTGTGTTGCCCAGCGACAGCCCCAAAACATCATTGCTCTAGAGAAGATCTACATGGAGGAATGGGCCAACATACCAGCAACAGTGTGTGACAACCTTGTGAAGACTTACAGAAAACGTTTAACCTCTGTCATTACCAACAAAGGATATATAACAAAGTATTGAGATGAACTTTTGATATTGACCAAATACTTATTTTCCACCATAATTTGCAAATAAATTCTTTCAAAAATCAGACAATGTGATTGTCTGGATTTGTTTCCACATTTTGTCTCTCATAGTTGAGGTATACCTATGATGACAATTACAGGCCTCTCATCTTTTTAAGTGGGAGAACTTGCACAATTAGTGGCTGACTAAATACTTTTTTGCCCCACTGTATATATATATATAATTTTTCTATTCTGTTCTATTGTTTTTTCTATTCTAGTCTTTTCTATTAGAATTCGATTTAATTCTATTTCTATATAACCATTTTCCGAAAATTGGAATTTTGTATAGAATGAATTTGCATTTAAATAGAAAAGATTAGAATAAAATAGAAAATAATAGAAAAGAATAGCATAGAAAAACCATAGACCAGCATAGAAAAAAATTATATAGATTCGGAACGAAACGAAATGCACATGTCTAGAGCTTATACATCTTGACCCGGTATCTGGCACGCTTGCTGGGAAGGTACGGTTTGAATGACAAGCGGCCAGAAAACTTAATCAGGGACGCAGACAACTTGATGGGGAGTAAACAAGTCTGCAAAACGTTGGTTGAAGTGGTTTACGAGGGGCCGAATTTTGTAGAGCCGATCATATCCAGGGTCTCTACGAGGACGACAGAGTTCATTGTCATTGAAGTGCATGAACCACAAGATCTGCTCGTATTGTGCCCTGGTCATGGAGGCAGAGAACAAGGGCATATGGTGAATTGGGTCAGTGGACCAATATGACCACAACTCACTCTTTTTAGTTATGCCCATGTTGAGGGAAAGGCCCAGAAAGAGCTTAAATTCGGAAACCGTAATTGGTCTCCAATCTCTGGCAAGGGAGGACTGGAGAATAGTGGCGATGTGTTGACCAGCGTACAAATTGCTTTGGTCCACAATAAATCTATAGAGATCTTCGGTGAAAAACAGCAAATAAAAATCAAGTGACGTAAAATCAACTGTTTCCACCTGAATGCCGGATTGGCCAGTGAATGGGTGCTGCAGAAGTGGTGGGCTCCCAATTAGGATTGGCGAATGCAGCAGAAAGGGCACTATGGGCACGACGGGCCTGTGTTCGTCTTCTTGGTGGCAGCGGGACACTACTTGTGCTTGCCACCTCACCAGCTTGAACTGCACTTATGGGACTCGCCACGTCACCACGTGATACTGCAGTGCTGGATTGACTATGACCGGGGTGTACTAGGCCGCTGGTGCTTGCAAGTTCGCTAAAACTGCTCTGCTCCATTCGAGGGACCTGAGGTTCATGCACATCAATGACAGAAGAAGAAGATTGGGGTCTGGTATGCCTGACCTTGGCAGGGACCACAACTCCATCGTCAGAGCTATCTGTCATGGAGCTGCTGTCCTCTACAGAATCATATTCTGAGCCTGAATCTGACAGATGAGTGACTTCCTCTTCACTATCTGTCATGCTCAGAAACGTGTAGGCCTCTTCACTAGTGTACCTTCGATTTGACATTTTGGGCTCTAAATTTAGTGGTACACTAGTGAGACTCACAGGTAAAAAAGCTCCTGACTGTTAGCGACTGCATCAAAACGCTACCAAAAAAACTGTTAGCGATCGCAGGGATCAGGCCTGACTCTGCGAACACTGAGTTAAGTGTGTTCAGTGTTTTGTAAGTGACAGTGATCGATCGATATTGCACTTGGGTGGGCTGGGCTGGGCGGAGGGGCTAAACGCAGGTGCTAGCAGGTATCTGGGTTGATCTCGCTAACACTGCGTTTTTGGGAACCCTAAACTGCTGGGGACGCTAATATAGATCTGATCGGATCAGATATTGATCCGTTCAGATACTGTACCACTAAGGGAGGTGTATGCTGCATGCATGGGTGTTAGTGGTACTCGCACTAACCTGACGTTGCCTGGGGAGATGCAGGCCCTATCTGACCCTAAAACTTAGCTTATATCATTGCCGGGCGATCAGGGGGTTAAACCTTTATTAGGTAATAAACGGCGGGTGCCCTGAAACTATAAAAAACAAACTAACTAACCAGCGTCACCCGTAACAGTTATACAGTGATCACTGGTGAAAGGGTTAACTAGGGGGCAATCAGGGGGTTAAAACCTTTACTAGGTAGTATATGGGGGTCCCTGACGCTATAAAACGCTGACGGCGAACCTAAATACTTACCTCCCTAACTAGCGTCACCTGTGACATTAATACAGCAATCAGAAAAACGATCGCTTAGTGACACTGGCGACGGGGGGTGATCAAGGGGTTAAAACTTTATTAGGGGGGGTTAGGGGGGTACCCTAGACCTAAAGGGGCCTAACACTAACTGCCCTACCACTTATAACTGTCACAAAATGACACCAATGCAATAATCAGAAAAAAAAAAACTGCTATTGGTGTCACTGTGTCTCAGTGTCCGTCATAGGGGAGTCCCAAAATAGATGATAGATGTTCTTTTGAAAAACACTAGCTAAAAAATCACCTTTTTCCAAGTTTTTTTTTTATGAGAAATAACTAAGTGCAAAAAAGGTTCAACCTTGTTGAGCAGACTGCTAACACCTAGTGGCAGAAGTCATTGCAGTGTAAGTCCTTTAAGCAAGTGTTGGAAAAGTTCAAAAAACCTTGACACGCAGTTTCTCTATCAACTGACACTAACTAACTATTCTCCATAGTCCTTGCATTGAAGAGAAGGAAAAGAAAATAGAAGTTTTCTTCTTAGGCTGACACCAACCGAAACAGTCACCATAATCGATCACCAATAAAAACGAGGATCAGGCAAAGTCACGGCTTTCCCTTGTGTATCTACTGTGGTGATGAAGTATACAATGTTATCTTTTCCCGCCGACAGATAACAACTTTGTCCACGTATATGTGCCTCCCATAGCTCCAATGTAACAGACATCCGGAAAACCGATCATCCATCACTGAAGAACATCCAGGCTTCCTAAAGGGCTTTGGTACTTTCAAATAGTCCCAAACGTCTTCACTATACCAGCTCTCTCTGTTTCCCTCGATCTCTGGCATGATATCCCTGGGAACGTACGGGAATTCAAATCCATATTCTGTGGCCACTCGCTTGTTTAACAGCCGTTGAGATCGGCCAAGCCTTGGCAAAGAAAGGGAACTTCCCAGACCACACGAAGGCACACACAAAACTGGGGATTTGTGTACCATGGCAAAAAGGGATGATTTGTTTGACCCGGACAGACCGCCATTTTTAGACAAAGTTCCACTAGTGACTGTAGGGGTTTCCACCAGAGGTGATGTGCTCCCCGAATTCACAGCTGCCCAGTCAGACAAGTTAAATGTTGCTGCGACATCATCACTATTAGCCCACAGCATCTCCTGAGACATAGTTTCAAAGAGATCATCATCTCCTGAAAGGTCTGAGAGGGAGTCTATTTCTGAGTCCCGCAACTCCTCCGCAGGCATATATCGGCAAACAGTCCCCCCATGCACAATGTCCCCAATACTCTCACCGATTTATGACGTGGACTCCTTCCGGGAATCCGGTTCAGGCTGTCTCTGGGGTAAACTTCGACCGTGGGCTTTGACATATCTGACCTTTTTTTGAGTAGGAACAGCAAGGTCGGTAATGGTAGAGGAAGTGGTAGTAGCAATATCCACTGTCAGTTCCTCAAGGGTAATTACAACACCATCCTTCTCAGGAACACTCGGCATAGCAGACTTTGAGAGCGTAGGCCTGACTGCAGAATTAAGTACAACAGTCTCCTCAGTGGCGATGCCTGTGGCCCAATCCATCCGGTAGGCCTGGGGCAACACAGTGGGTTGTTCCACAGTGAACAGATACTCTCCGCAGTGCAGGCATCGAACAAACGGCCGAGGACTTGCGACCAGTCCCTCGCATCCGTTACACAGCATTGTGAGCAATGCTCACAATGCTGTGTAACGTTGTGAGCAAATCCCCGTATCTGTCAGCAACGTTCCAGGCAGTCTGATACTCGTAGTGGTACCTCCAGAGAACATTCCGGGGCCCATAGCAGACTGCATACCT
The DNA here is from genome assembly GCA_037952925.1 of Lithobates clamitans. Classification (NCBI taxonomy): domain Eukaryota; kingdom Metazoa; phylum Chordata; class Amphibia; order Anura; family Ranidae; genus Lithobates; species Lithobates clamitans. Next base: position 10,570,460 of record JBBGZY010000992.1, read on the forward strand.
GGCATTAGGAACATGGTGACGACTCAACAGGACCTTCCTTCTCTGCGTGTAGCCAGACCACGCGGTGTCTCACTCAGCACGTAGTTTGGACAACTCCTCCCACAGGCTCCTCTGGTCACGCAACTCCCGGGCTTTCCTGACTCTGCCCACAGTCAATGCGTCAGTACCTTAACCCTCTATTGCATTAATTTCTTGGCAAAAAGCTCCTTTAATTGCTATAGGTAACCGTAAATTCCGGACTCGAGGCCCCACATGTAGCTCTCCCTGTTCTTCATTCCTTCAGGTACTTAATATTTTCTTGGGCTTACAGTTACCATCTTCTCAGTGTCCGTCATAGGGGAGTCCCAAAATAGATGTTCATTTGAAAAACACTGGCTCAAACACTTAGTCCTTTTTCCAAGTTTTATTGAAGACACAACATGCAAAGGGTAAAAATGTGAAAGGATTCAGGTATATTGAAATATTATTATAGTATATTGAAATATTGCGGTTAGAGGTCATTTCTAAGTCCAGCGAGCAGCACTTCCCCAGGTGGATTCAGCAACCATCGGGTAGGTTTCAACCTAGCAGCCGAAGCAATGCTCGAGTACGGTCTCTGCCACAGACCTGACAATCCTGAATAGACAAATTATTGTTTCCGATATGGTCTCTGCCACAGAACCGACAATGCTGAATAAACAGATTGTTGTTTCCGATATGGTCTCTGCGACAGACCCGACAATCCCGAATAAACAGATTGCTATGATTGATCCCAAATGCGTCTCCGACTGAGTTCCCAGGCTCTTCTCAAGATACCAGCCTTATGCTCGGTCCTCTCCTGAAGAGTCCTCCCCTGGTTACTACAATCCCTTGCTTCTTCCTGCAGGCCAGACAACAAAGAGACCATCCTATGGACCAATAGACCCCTAAACTTTGGGCCTTCTTCTGGTAGCTGAACCTCGGGTCCGCTGACCCCAAGGCAGAATTTTAAGTAGCAGTGATTTCCCCAGGCCAGGAGGGCCATGAGGTCAGGAAGCGCCAACCCTTCTAAAATGGTGTCTGCCCCTTAAATACTCCTACCCAGAATCCACGGTGGATGAACCACTCCCACCGATCTGTCTCTGAGCAAAGAGTATTCAATATGTCCAACCAGACTGTATTTACAACATCCACCAATGGTAACAGCACTACCCATGGTCGGATGGAAATTTGCACAGTCCAGCCAAACTAGTACAGAAACAAATACATTTAGGTAATAATAAACTGAGCCTGAACTGTAGCTTCATTTAAACTAAATTTGAAAGAATAGCGTCTGCTCTTCAGGAGCAGGGTGTTACATATATATATATATATATATATATATATATATATATATATATATATATATATATATATATATATACAGTCGGGACGGAAAGTATTTAGACCCCCTTAAATTTTTCACTCTTTGTTATTTAAGTTAATTTTTTTCCTCATTAATGTACACACAGCACCCCATATTGACAGAAAAACACAGAATTTTTGACATTTTTGCAGATTTATTAAAAAAGAAAAACTGAAATATCACATGGTCCTAAGTATTCAGACCCTTTGCTCAGTATTTAGTAGAAGCACCCTTTTGATCTAATACAGCCATGAGTCTTTTTGGGAAAGATGCAGCAAGTTTTTCACACCTGGATTTGGGGATCCTCTGCCATTCCTCCCTGCAGATCCTCTCCAGTTCTGTCAGGTTGGATGGTAAACGTTGGTGGACAGCCATTTTTAGGTCTCTCCAGAGATGCTCAATTGGTCAGGGCTCTGGCTGGGCCATTCAAGAACAGTCACTGAGTTATTGTAAAGCCACTCCTTTGTTATTTTAGCTGTGTGCTTAGGGTCATTGTCTTGTTGGAAGGTAAACCTTCGGCCCAGTCTGACGTCCTGAGCACTCTGGAGAAGGTTTTCGTCCAGGAAATCCCTGTACTTGGCCGCAAGTATATATATATATAATTATGTAACTATGTCTCTTCTTCAGACAGTGTCATGGTCTATTCCTACCTGCCTCGACACATGACTCCAAAGTTATTTTGAGAAAATAGTTATAAAGTACTTACCTAATTCCACCAGCTTGTCTTGACTCATCACACTGCACCAGTAACTCATTTCTGCCCAAGGAAGCCACCATACTTCAGTTGCCCTAGGAGGGTCCTGTACTGAAGCGGGCTCAGACATGGAGACTGCAACTAAGTGAGGTGTATGAAGTATTAAGCTACCCCTCAGTACCAGAACCTCAACAGCCACTACTCCTTCTACCAGCTGGCTGCTTCTCTTTCTCTCTGCTTACTTTTTCTTAACCATAAGGGTTAACTGTAATGGTCACTTTGCTTTCACTCCCAACACTCTAGTTCTTAGGATACACCAAGAATACACTTTGCAGTACACATATTTATCACTGTTCAGTAATGAAGACCAGACAACTTCTTCTTTAGACATGAACTCGGTTTACTGAACATATTTGCACATTACAAATTAGATGAGTATCACAGAACTGTTGCTTACATTCAAATGGCAGCAAATCCCATTGCATTTTGCTGCGCTGTTCCCTCTAATGGTGCTGCCTATACCTTTTAGTTAGGAAAGTCCACACATAAAAGGTACCTGCGATTGGTTCCATTAAATGGTAATGTTGCCGGTTAATGTTTTACATGACACAGGGAGTACTCACATCACATTCCCATATCCTGGGCTGCCCCACAAGGCCAACATTCCCTGTATATATTTATTTATTACAGGTACTTACATAGCACCATCAATTTACACCTATACATTGTACATTCTTATCAGTCCCTACTCCCAAGGAGCTTACAATCTAAGGTCCCTAACTCACATTTATTATGCTGCCCCAATGGGGCATAAAATTTATAATAGACTGTTTTCCTAACCATTTTCTAAGGACGTTTATATTTAGTTCACATGCTGCCATCTAGTGACCTTTTGTGGTAATGCACTTGTTTTCCCAAGTTTATTTTTCCTGATGTTATGACACACTTCCCTTATATGTAATGCTCCACCCTTCTTCCTGTTATTGTACTGCCTGTGTAATGAATGCAGCATCAAGCCACATGTAGCAACGCACATGTATTCTGCATTGTAAGCTACAGACAATATAATCTTTTAACCGCATAAATACTATAACCTATTCACCTGTTTGTATCCTGTCATTTGCTGTAACCTGATGTTCAGAAAAAAAACAGCACCTCTGTGGATGGATTTGGTGAGTTCAAACTATCTAATGAGGATTGTCCTCAGTGATTATATCTTATACAGGCCAGGCATAGAGGTCTCACAAGGGATAAATCGCTTCACAACAATCGGAGTCAGAATATTTATGCATACACATATTAGGGTCAGTTTAGACAGGAGACAGTTAACCTACCACAATTTCTTTGGAGTGCAGGAAAAAAACAGAGTACTTGAAAGAAACTCACAAAGGTACGGGGAAAACATGCAAATTCCAGGCAGGTAGTGTCATGGTTGGGTTCAAACTAACGACCTTGGTGCTGCTAGGAGAAAGTGCTAAAGACTTAACCACTGTGCTGCCCAGATTGCCTTCAAGAAGGGAAGGGACACACATATAGTGGTAGACATATCAAATAAACAATTTAACCCCTGCATGCACTAGCCAGCAATTTAAAAAAAATCATACAATGTATTACATAACAACTTTATATAGGTACCTGCCTTCACATTCCTGGAAAATAATTAATTCACCAAAAAAACAACAGGATCAAAAGGGCATTATTTATTTGGAAATGTATTTGGAAATTCAGAATTATGCACTTATGGAGCTATGTTGAAATAAATAAGGGAAATTTAACCTGGAACCCCACTTTAATCGCAAATGGAGAGTGTTCATTGGTTAAGTTTTCCTCTTGATGTAACAGAACGGGGACGCAGATGTGTGTAACTTCCTACAAACTAATTATTTCATTTTTTTTATAGCTCATGTCCAAAGACAAAAGATAACACAAAAGAAAACAAGTTGGAGATATCTGCGATGCTAAGAGCCACCTGTTCCTCAAATTTTTTTATTTTTTTTATTTCAGAGTCCTCATAGTTCATGTCCAAAGACAAGGGACAATACAAAGGAGAACACAAAAGGTAGGAATGTTTGCAAAGCTAACAGTCACCTGTTTTCTACTTAGGGGTTTTGTTGTATTATTCCACAAAGGAATCTAAGTGGCCTTAACAACAGATGGGATTAAACTTTCAAACAATAATATGTATTTTTAAGGACAGACAGAACAGGTAATATAAAAACGGAAAAGGACGAACAAAAAAAATTATGTATATTAAAAATATAGTGGACAAATTCTTGCACGCTAGACAGGCAGATGTCTTGCTGAGAACAATAGATGGGCAGGGAAATATTTAACCATTGTTGGAAGCAGTGAAACTTTCTACTGTTAGTCATGTGAGATTAAAGGATAATTAATCCCAAAAATAATAATTTAATTTATTGCGGCTAGTATCAAAGGGCCGCACATCGATGAAGTCACTTCCTCCAACAAAGTTTTTTTCTACAAGACAGCTCATATTGCACACTTCCACCAAAAGACACCCCTTTATTGCGTTTCACCCATCCAGGTTTACAATAAAGCCTGGATGGGTGAAATGTGTTAGAGGGTCAGTCCTTAGATGGTAGTGTGAAGTATGTGCTATCTTGTCAAATAAACTTTGTTGGAAGAAGTGATGTCATTGGTGTGTTGCCAGTTATTTAACTTATTCGCTACCAGGCCCTGCGCTCCACTTTTAAACTCATCTGGCCAAACCATTTTTGCAATTTTTCCATTACCTTTTGATTTTTCCCTTACATCCTATAGAGTTTGTAAAAGACCCCCCCAAACCATATATTTTTGTGGAAGCACATGAATGGTAGAATAAAAAAAGGTGCTACTGATTTTTAAGGCCCCACGATATTTGCACAAATGTTTATCAAAGCGATATTTTCACTGAAAATACGTTAAAACCATTATTAGCAGATAACAACACAGCAAATTTTACAATTCCTGATAAATTTAAAAGATTAACCTGTATTGAGTTAATAAATAACAAATATTTGTAAATTTTTTAAATTTGCGATTTTTGTGAAATGGTGAAATTCGAACATATGCAAAAATGTAAATATCCAAATTTCTCAAAAAATCTGTAGGTTTTCATTTTTCCCTTACAGCTTTCAGAGTTTGTAAAAGACCCCCTAAACCATATATTTTCTGAAAGCACATGACTAATGCTCTGTACACATGGTCAGACTTTCCGACGGAATATGTGTGATCTAAGCTTGTTGTCGGAAATTCCGACCGTGTGTGGGCTCCATCGGACCTTTTCCATCGGAATTTCCGACACACAAAGTTTGAGAGCAGGCTATAAAATTTTTCGACAACAAAATCTGATCCTTTAAATTCCGATCGTGTGTAGACAAATCCGACGGACAGAGTGCCACGCATGCTCAGAATAAATTAAGAGATGAAAGCTATTGGCTATTGCCCCGTTTATAGTCCCGACGTACGTGTTTTACGTCACCGCGTTCAGAACGATCGGAAAAAATCCATGGATTTTGTTGTCGGAATGTCCTATCAATGTCCGACCGTGTGTACGGGGCATAAGGATGAGCTCAGGCGTGTTTGCAACCTGCATGTGCAGAGCCCGCCAGGAAGTCAGCACTGCACTGCACTAATCGCAGGCAGTGAGACATTTTCCCGATCCGTAGCTGAAGAGATCGGGAAAAGTTTCACTGACTGCGATTAGCACAGCACAGTTCCGACTTCCTGGCGGGCTCTGCACGTGCAGGTTGCAAACATGCCTAAGCTCATGCTTACGCATGACTTGTAAAATAAAAAAATGTGCTACTGATTTTTAAGGCCCTGTGATTTTTGCGCAAATGTTTATCAAAACAATATTTTCGCTAAAAATACACTAAAATCATTGTTAGCAGATAAAAACACAGCACATTTTACAAAATTCCTGCTAAATTGCTACTAAATATAAAAGCTTAACCTGTATTGAGTTCATAAATAACAAATATTTGTACATTTTAAATTGCGCCTTTTTGCGAAATTATGAAAATCGAACATATGCAAAAAATTTAAATATCCAAATTTCTCGAAAAATCTGGAGGTTTTAATTTTTCACTTACAGCTTTTAGAGTTTGTAAAATATCACCCCCCAAATCATATGTTTTCTGAAAGCACATGACCGGTAGAATAAAAAGAAGGTTCTACTGATTTTTAAGGTCACGCAATATTTGCGCAAGTGTTTATCAAATTGCTATTTTCACAAAAAAAACCCACCAAAATCCCTATTTGCACACATAAACACGACATAACCTACACAATTCTTGCTAAATTCCTACTAAGGCCTCGTTTGCATGGGGTATACTAAAGCGTCAGCCCATGGAGGGCTCTGTTTACCTGCACGGGGATGCACAGGTGTTCTGTGCATCCCTGTGCAGGCTATCCTATTTATGTCAGTTGGGACGCAGCAGCTGCAAAGACAGATCTGACATTTGTGCAGATGTAGGTGCATGGACCCAAACGCAGACAGTGTGAGTTCAGTGATATGCACCCACATGGATGTCAACTTGGGAACAGTGGCTGTGTCCATGCAGCTGCTGCAACCCAATTGATATCAATGGGACAGCCTGCATAGAGATGCACAGAACACCTCTGCATCCCTGCGCAGCTAAACACTGCCTCACTGTAGTATAATCCTTGTGAACTAAGCCTTAGGCCTTGTATATGCTTGTAGTTGGGGGCAACAAAAATTAACGATTGAGCTGCATTTCTGCTGCCCGCCAACCACCCCCATAAGCTGCAAAAGGCAGTGGAGGGTGGTGTTTAAATGTTGCGGCTAAGATGCTTTGCTTCGTGTCCATGGCACAGTTGAGCTGGCTTGTAGTGATGCCGCCTTCCCAACGCTACACAAGTCTGAGGAAACGTTGCAAAGACTCAGCAGCTGTGTGCAATGCACGTGGTTGCAGCGCATGTGTCTGTAAAAATGGCGTTAAAACAGGTGGTGAGGAGGCATTGAATCACTTCCTCGACGTCTGTCTGTAGCCTCTGGAGCGCGATCCAAACTCAGATCTGGCTTCAGCGGCAAAGAAGATTTTGACACATGTCTAAATCTACCCTTACTAGGTTTCTTTATTTTTATTATTTTTTACACTTTTATTATTATAATTTTTTTTTTATATATATATGAGGGGGAGCTTTGAAGAGACATCAGGGGTCTAAACCGACCCCATGTCTCTTTATTAAAACTATATAGAGACTCCCATTCATTCACAAACACAGAGTAAACTGTTTACTCTGTGTCAGTGATGAATGATTAGAGTGATCGGTATTGATCACTTTGTTCATTCAGGAAAGGAAAGGGGCTGGTAAATACATGTTTACCAACCCCCCCTCCCCTCTCTATCCTGACACACTCCACTCACCAATCTCCTGGGCAGCAGCTGCAGCTAGTGGGGGGGGGGGGGCAGAGGAAACACTGGCTAGCAGAGCTGCATAGAGGGTCCATCAGGGATTGGTGAGCAAGGGAAGGGACTGAAGAGGGTCCCAGTGGGGAAGGAAAAAACTGCAATTCCTGGAGGGAGAGGCAGCAGGAGGAGCCGGCAATTACATAAGATCCACTGAGATCCATGCTGGGGGGGGGGGGGGGCAGTGATGGTGGTTTTTGAAGTGCTGCAGGGGATGAGTGCGGTGGGGAAGGCAGAGGGGTGGGTAGGGGGTGGGAACCAGGGAGCAGCTCAGGCATTTTAAACTTTTTTTATTCCTATTACAAGGAATGTAAACAACATAAGAAAGACAGGTCCTCTTTGTGGAGAGATGTGGGGTAAAGAAGACCTCAAATCTCTCATTTCTCTTACAAAGCAAAACATCAAAAAAAAAATGTGATCTTTTGATTTAAAAAAAAATTGTTTACTTTCGCCCTAGACCAGAAGTGACGTTGTGACGTCATGACGTTGCTCCGGTCCGCCAAGGCCATAGAGGCAATCAGAGATGATCTAGTCTCTCAGTGCCTCTGTGACCAGCCAGACGCATCGTCTGAACATTTCTAGGTAAGCCCCCCGCAGCTTCGGAAAGCGATCCAGTGGCTAGTGAGCCACTTCGATCACTTTTATGAGAAAGCCAGCTGAAAAAGATACCGGGCTATGGCTAATAGCTTCAGCCATAACCCTGTTAAACCACTTGCAAACCGCAACGTATATTGGTTGGCGAGTGGTTATATTTTTTTTGGGGGGGGGGAGAAGGGGGTCATATATGATTAAATACCTTATCTCTTCTCATTGAAAGGAGGTAACAACTGGCCAAGTCACAAAGACATTTTCCAAGTTATCAACAAGCTAAAAAAACACGTGATGACTTTGACTATCAATTATTAGGGATACAAGTATCACTGGGCTACCAGATTTTGATAGGGTCAATCAGCTTAAGGCCCCTTTCACACTTATACGACTTGTCCCACGATTTTGTACTGCAAAATCGTATGACAAGTCATTCTCCATGATTTTCAATGACTACCATTCATATTGGCACGACTTTAAGTCGTGCCGACTTGAAAGTAGTCCCTGCACTACTTTGGTCCAACTTCTATGCGAGTTGTACTCCATAGACCTCAATGTTAAACCCTGAAGTAGCATGCAAATCGTGCCTGAATAATATAGACACGATTTCAGTACGACTTTGTAAGCACAAGCCTGGCTCGCTGATTGGGAAAGGAAAACTTTTTTTTCCTTTCGCAATGAGCGACAGGCAGTGCTGACAGCTGTCTGGTATGAATCCTGTGGGGGAACGCCACGACAATTTTTAAATGAAAAAAACGGCGTGGGTTCCCCCCCACGGACATACCAGGCCCTTAGGTCTGGTATGGATCTAAGGGGAACCCCCTACACCGAAAAATCGGTGTGGGGTCCCCCCCAAAATCCATACCAGACCCTTATCCGAGCACGCAGCCCGGCTGGTCAGGAATGGGGGTGGGGACGAGCGAGCACCCCCCCCCTCCTGGACCGTACCAGGCCGCATGCCCTCAACATTGGGGGTGGGTGCTTTGGGGCATGGGGGGCACCCTGTGGCCCCCCCACCCCAAAGCACCTTGTCCCCATGTTGATGAGGACAAGGGCCTCTTCCCGACAACCCTGGCCGTTGGTTGTCGGGGTCTACGGGCAGGGGGCTTATTGGAATCCGGGAGCCCCCTTTAATAAGGGGGCCCCCAGATCCCGGCCCCCCACCCTTTGTGAATGAGTATGGGGTACATCGTACCCCTACCCATTCACCTAGGGAAAAAAGTGTCAATAAAAAACACACTAATTTATTTATTAGTAATTTATTAGACAGCTCCAGGGTCTTCTTCCGATTTCGGGGGTCCTCTTCTGACTTCGGGGGTCCTCTTCCGACTTCGGGAGTCTCTCCGGCATCTTCTCCCGGTGTCCTGATCTTCTGCCGGCTCCTCTGCTATCTTCTGCAGCTTAATTGCTAGCGGTGACCCGGACTTCTGCCTTCTTCTTTTCTTCCAATGTTGAAACGATGCTCTCTCCAGCTGCAATGGTCTCTGAGCTCTCCGCAATGGACTTATATAGGCAGTGACCCCGCCCCCTTATGAGGTCACTGTCTCAGGGCATGCTGGGACTGTGCCGTCATAAGGGGGCGTGGTCATCACCCGGTGACCACGCCCCCTAAAACGTCACATTCCCAGTATGCCCAGGGACTGTGACGGCATAAGGGGGCGGGATCACCGCCTATATAAGTCAGTTGCGGAGAGCTCAGAGACCATTGCAGCTGGAGAGAGGGCATGCGGCCTGGTACGGTCCAGGGGTGGGGGCGCTAGCTCGTCCCCACCCCCATTCCTGACCGGCCAGGCTGCGTGCTCGGATAAGGGTCTGGTATGGATTTTGGGGGGACCCCCACGCCGATTTTTCAGCGTAGGGGGTTCTCCTTACAATCCATACCAGACCTAAGGGCCTGGTATGCCCCTGGGGGGGGACCCATGCCAGTTTTTTTATTTAAAACTTGGCGTGGAGTTCCCCCTTATGATTCATAACAACAATGTGGCAAAGTCGTACAAAATAGTACTGCTCCCAAATCGCGGCAAAATCACGGCCGCGAAATTGCGGTAAAATTGCGCGACTTTAAAGTCGTATAAGTGTGAAAGGGGCCTAACTAAGGTAATCATTTTTGTGAAAAGGAGAAGGGGATAATTAAAGTAAACCTGTCATTAGAGTAATAAGGGGGCTTCCATTGCTGGAAATGCTTCCATACTTTAAATCGCTAACCTGGACAATGTATACAGATCAGAAAAGTTGAATAGAAGTCAGAAGGCCTTACCTGTATATGTTTTCCAGGTCAGACCCTTTTTTTTCTTACAAACTTTTTTTAACAATACAATATTTAGTGCACAGTTGAGTAATGAAGTATTGTGGCTGGACAATCATGCAGAGAGGTGGCTCCACTGATTCCGGTAACGCAAACGTACCTGAAAGACCGACACCCAGGGGGGGCACGAAAAGTGTCACCACAGGGGGGAAAGGGGCAGGCCACTTTTAAAGCAAACTTATTTTCCTATTTACTGTAGGCCATTTACCAATCGATTGCCAACCCCGTCAACTGCCCTGCTGTGTGTGCGCACTCATCTACAGGCACCTCGTGCCTCTTGCAACTTACTGTTTTTAACTAATAGTGTGAGTTTTCTATTTTTAAAAAAAATATATGTATTTTCTCTGCTTTATGCAACCGATGCACAATTGCATCACTTCTAGTACTCCTTTAAACGCAACGTTTAATTTACATTCAATATCTACTCACCTATCTCCAATGCATTCCTTTGCCAGGTTTACTGCGTGCCCCCTGCAGGCACATTACACGGCGCGGCCTGCCCCTTTCCCCCCTGTGGTGACACTTTTCGTGCCCCCCCTGGGTGTCAGTCTTTCAGGTACGTTTGCGTTACCGGAATCAGTGGAGCCACCTCTCTGCATGATTGTCCAGCCACAATACTTCATTACTCAACTGTGCACTAAATATTGTATTGTTAAATTTTTCTGCTCATATGATGTTTTCTGTATCCCTATGTACAGACTTCTCTATACCCATTTTGAGCTCTTATTCCCCGAGGAAGCCAATGTCTTGGCGAAACATGTAGGAAACCGAGCCCCTATTTCGACGGCCATCTCCATCTGGCCTACTCTACTATACCTTGGGTCGCACGCAATATATAAGTCTATTTTAAGTGTAAACGATTTAAGTGTTTTTTCATGTTTGTATTATCACCAATAAATAAATTTTGTAATTTTGCTATTTTAAATCTTCTTTTCCCTTTTTGCATTATTTGACCTTAGCACCATTATAATCCCCTGTCCCTACATCCATTAGCTATCTAACTTCTCTGGGATGAGGTGCTGTATCCAATTGTACCATCTAGCCACCACCACATCTTCCAAACTATGAAAACTGTTTTTTTTTTTTCAAAATTTTCGGTTTTTTTTTGTTTGTTTAGAAAAACATAAAAAACCCAGTGCTGATTACCAGAAGGAGAAGGGGATAATTAAAGTAAACCTGTCATTAGAGTAATAAGGGGGCTTCCATTGCTGGAAATGCTTCCATACTTTAAATCGCTAACCTGGACAATGTATACAGATCAGAAAAGTTGAATAGAAGTCAGAGGGCCTTACCTGTATATGTTTTCCAGGTCAGACCCTTTTTTTTCTTACAAACTTTTTATTTGGTACAAATTAGTGGTGCAGGTAAAAACAGTACATCAAGAAAAATGCATTATAAAAATGAGGAAAAAGGTACAAGATTGAATTACAATTTAATAAAAGAATTGCTGAGCAGGTTTGTAGAAACTTTGTAGTAAAAATATCAAGATATTATGGTTTAAGTGAAGAAGAAAAATTATTACTTGATAAGTAACATAACAGTGTATGTTCAGTTATTAGAGGGTCACTAACCACTAGATGCCCACGCTATAGCCGAAAGACAGCTACAAAAAAATAAGCTGATTACAGGCTTGTGTAAATGGGACATTGATCCCACACAGTGACAGCCACACAGTGCCATCTACCAGTGACCGCCAGTACTGCTAACCAGTGCCCACAAGTGCCACCTATCAGTGCCTCACCATCAGTGCCACCTATTAGTGCTGCCTATCAGTGACACCTACCAGTGCCCATCTATGCCACCCATCAGTGCCACTTTTCAGTGCCACCTCTCAGTGCCCTTTAGTGCTGCCTATCAGTACCCTTCAGTGCCGCCTATCAGTGCCCACCAGTGCCACCCATTAGTGCCACCTATCAGTGCCCATCAGTGTCACCTATCAGTGCACCCTCATCAGTGCCTCCTGATCATTGACCCCAGTGCCGCCTCATCATTGCCCATCAGTGCCACCTATCAGTGCCCATCAGTGCCGCCTTATCAATGCCTATCAGTGTATATCAGTGCAGCCCATCAGTGTCCATCAGTGCAGCCTATCAGTGCCCATCAGTGCAGCCATATCCGCACGCCTCAATGAAGGAGAAAAATTACCTGTTTGCAAAATTCTATAACAAACTATGAAAACTGGATAGCTAATGGATGTAGGGACAGGGGATTATAACGGTGCTAAGGTCAAATAATGCAAAAAGGGAAAAGAAGATTTAAAATAGCAAAATTACAAAATGTATTTATTGGTGATAATACAAACATGAAAAAACACTTAAATCGTTTACACTTAAAATAGACTTATATATTGCGTGCGACCCAAGGTATAGTAGAGTAGGCCAGATGGAGATGGCCGTCGAAATAGGGGCTCGGTTTCCTACATGTTTCGCCAAGACATTGGCTTCCTCGGGGAATAAGAGCTCAAAATGGGTATAGAGAAGTCTGTACATAGGGATACAGAAAACATCATATGAGCAGAAAAATTTAACAATACAATATTTAGTGCACAGTTGAGTAATGAAGTATTGTGGCTGGACAATCATGCAGAGAGGTGGCTCCACTGATTCCGGTAACGCAAACGTACCTGAAAGACCGACACCCAGGGGGGGCACGAAAAGTGTCACCACAGGGGGGAAAGGGGCAGGCCACTTTTAAAGCAAACTTATTTTCCTATATACTGTAGGCCATTTACCAATCGATTGCCAACCCCGTCAACTGCCCTGCTGTGTGTGCGCACTCATCTACAGGCACCTCGTGCCTCTTGCAACTTACTGTTTTTAACTAATAGTGTGAGTTTTCTATCTTTAAAAAAAATATGTATTTTCTCTGCTTTATGCAACCGATGCACAATTGCATCACTTCTAGTACTCCTTTAAACGCAACGTTTAATTTACATTCAATATCTACTCACCTATCTCCAATGCATTCCTATGCCAGGTTTACTGCGTGCCCCCTGCAGGCACATTACACGGCGCGGCCTGCCCCTTTCCCCCCTGTGGTGACACTTTTCGTGCCCCCCCTGGGTGTCGGTCTTTCAGGTACGTTTGCGTTACCGGAATCAGTGGAGCCACCTCTCTGCATGATTGTCCAGCCACAATACTTCATTACTCAACTGTGCACTAAATATTGTATTGTTAAATTTTTCTGCTCATATGATGTTTTCTGTATCCCTATGTACAGACTTCTCTATACCCATTTTGAGCTCCTATTCCCCGAGGAAGCCAATGTCTTGGCGAAACATGTAGGAAACCGAGCCCCTATTTCGACGGCCATCTCCATCTGGCCTACTCTACTATACCTTGGGTCGCCCGCAATATATAAGTCTATTTTAAGTGTAAACGATTTAAGTGTTTTTTCATGTTTGTATTATCACCAATAAATACATTTTGTAATTTTGCTATTTTAAATCTTCTTTTCCCTTTTTGCATTATTTGACCTTAGCACCATTATAATCCCCTGTCCCTACATCCATTAGCTATCTAACTTCTCTGGGATGAGGTGCTGTATCCAATTGTACCATCTAGCCACCACCACATCTTCCAAACTATGAAAACTGTTTTTTTTTTTTCAAAATTTTCGTTTTTTTTTTGTTTGTTTAGCAAAACATAAAAAACCCAGTGCTGATTACCAGAAAGCTCTATTTGTGTGAAAAAAATTATAACAATTTCATATGGGTACAGTGTAGTATGACCGCGCAATTGTCATTCAAAGTGTGACAGTGCTGAAAGCTGAAAATTGGCCTGGGAAGGAAGGGGGTATAGGAATCCAGTAAGCAAGTGGTTAATAGAGGTATAACAAGTTATCTGAGAGTTGAAAAAGAACTTCAGAATGTTTGACCCAAGGATTCCATTTCTTGTTGTAGAAGTGTGCAGAGTTATATAATGTATGAAATATTTTTTTCCATGAGATTTATGGTATTTACTCTCGCTTATAGTTGGGTGATAGGAACTGAGGGAGATTTACAATGGTAGGCAATAAGCCAGTGTATGGCGACACTTAAAGTATCGATGAGTCTCATATGAGGGATAGAAATCCCTAGGATGGGCATGAATAATAGACAGTTGGTTAGGGAGAGGTGGATATGAAATAGTAGAAGCAACGTTTTCTAATTGACGCCAGATGTGAGATATTTTCTCGCATTCCCCCAAAAAATGAGAATGAACCCAGGGAAGGGCATTCTCTAAAACAGACTGTAAAAACTGATGGAAAAATGGTGTGCAATTTGGTGGGTGTAAAATACCATCTAGTAAAAAGTTTGGTAACTGTTTCTTGAACAGTAAGTGATCTTGATTTATGATGCATTCTCACCAATCCTCAGTAGAGAAGGATCGGTTACATTCTGATTCCCATTAAAGTCTCTAACCTGGTATTTTTGACGATTATTGACCCACAAGAACAGGTCAGCGACTTTAATGTATTAAAGTGAGAAGGTCAGTGTGACAGCTAGGAAAGTAGCATTTTCAGAAGAGCTCAACAATGGAAGACTTTGCATGTCCTATGACAGTTTTTCTTTTACATAATACAATAAGCAGCAATAATAATAATAATAATCAGATTTTGTACGTAACACATTTTATCAGAATTGTTTTGTGCTTTAAAAACGAGGAAAAGGAACAGTGGCAAGTAAAGTAAAGAAACTAATATGAAGATTTTCAATTGTAGAGAAAAAAAGTGCAACCTTGCATGTTTTTTTAAAGCTGAGCCAGGGCCCAGATGAATTTTCTATCAGGGCAGATCTCTGTGTGCAAAAAGTCAGCCAGCGCTTTTTAATATTTCATGTTTGATTCCCTTTAAGAAGAAGAAGATATGAAAGGCAAGACACAGCAATGGCTGAAGTCTGAATGTAGTGAAGATCCAGTAACAGACAAGCCTAGTCACTTAGGCTCTAACTGGAATCTAAGTGATGGCGTGTCCGATTAAGCTTTATGTCTTTTAGGCTGACTCTAAGAAATTTCTGCAGTGTACCGGGAAACGTTCAAGGCAATAATCAAAGGTTTTCTGCAATTTTAAAGCAAAACATTTTTCTGCAAAACCGAACACTGGTAAGCAGTGACTTTTAAAAAATGCGGTCAAAGGTGAAAAAGTGAGAAAAAGCAACCTATCTTGTGTTGATACTTATTTTTAACCGGAAAAAAATAACAACTGGAAATTTATGCCGCGTACACACGGTCAGAATTTCCGTCAGAAAAAGTCAAATGGGAGCTTTTCTTCGTATATTCCGACCGCGTGTATGCCCCATCGGACTCTTTCCGTCGAAAATTCAGACGGACTTAGATAGAGAACATGTTCTATATTTTTCTAACGGAACAAATTACTATCAGAAAAACCGCTCGTCTGTATGCTGTTCCGACGAGATTAGCAGAAGGAGCCCAAAGGGTGGCAGACTGGCTTTGAACTTCCTTCTTCTAGTGCCGTCATACGTGTTGTATGTCACCGCGTTCTTGACGGTCGGAATTTGGTGTGACCATGTGTATGCAAGACAGATTGAGCGGAATTCCATCGGAATTCCGTTGGAAAAACCTTCAGAGTTTATTCCGACGGCAAAACCGGTCGTGTGTACGGGGCATAAGGCATAGTTGCTAAGTGTCTTTTTCAGCAGGACAGTCCCTGCATGTATGAGTAGCCCCATGGCATGGCCCATCAAGCAGGGGGCAGCAACAAGTTGGACACGAAGTGCAATGCGATTTATATCTACTGCATGATTTTTTTTTCACAATGTAGCACCCTCTTAGGTAGGTGGTAGAAAGTGCAAAGTTTTTGTGTTTCTCTGCCTAACAGGGGGACTGTCAGGTAAATTTAGATGTTTTCTGCTTAACATAGAGCAGTGATCCATTGACAGGGGCTGCTCAGTGTGATCAGATGCTGCTATTGTTGTCTGCCTGTTTCATGCTGATCCAATAGGAAGGGGCATTTTGGACAGTGGGGGGGAAACCTGACAAATGGGAGCATGGTTGTAGATACAGCCATGGCCATTGGCAGAGGAAGGTGCCCCAAGGCATGCTGGGTGACTGTATTTATACCAAGAACACATGTGCATGGGGTCTTCAGCTGGAGATCGGGGTCCCGGAGGAAGGGGGGCTGCTGCCCCTCCTCTGTATAGGCTGCCATGCGGCCTCAGGTGGTCGACCTGAGGGCCAGGTCCACAGAAGCTGAAACCCAGATGTCCTGCAGAAGATGATATAGAGGGAGACATACCTAGAAGGATATGTTCCTGGCTACTGTGAGTACAGACCTAAATCTAGGGGCCTGTTCTGTGAGGGCCATCCCTGCAAGCTAGTAAAGTCAGTGGACAGTGCCAACTAAAGAGGATACTGGTTAGTGTCCTGAAGAACTAGAGTTCATTGAGTCTACTGCCAGAGTAAGCAAAGGACTTATTCTCCCATACCAATGCTGTATGGTTCAGCAGAGGATCTGTTATTCGATTCAATCAAGTGAGGCCAAGTGAGAGTTGTCCACCTCTGTGCATAGTTAAAGTTGGAGTATCCCACTAATCCCTTCTCCTGTCCAAGTTCTACCAATAAATACAAACAAAATACCCAAGTATTTGGCTGCAGGATAATCAGAGGGAGGCCCAGGGAAGTCTATACTCAGCAACCCCTACAGGGGCAGTGCTGCAACATATTTTTAAGAGTTAAATAAATGCAACTATGAGCTAATTGCTATAATCAACACTTATGCTGACCATACTGCAAATAATGAACAATTGTTCACTGTATTAGCGTTTTACATTTTTTTACCTGAAAATGGTAAATTGACGCAAGAAAAAAAAATCAAACTGGTCAAATTCAACTGTGATTTTTCATCACTGTTCAGTAAATCACCCATACATTATCATTTTTATTTATTTATTTCAGGTACTTATATAGCGCCGGCAACTTACGCAGCGCTTTACATATACATTGTACATTGTACATTCACATCAGTCCCTACCCTCAAGGAGCTTACAATCTAAGGTCCCTAACTCACATTCATACATACTAGGGACAATTTAGACAGGATCCAATTAACCTACCAGCATGTCTTTGGAGTGTGGGAGGAAACCGGAGTACCCGGAGGCAACCCATGCAGGCACAGGGAGAACATGCAAACTCCAGGCAGGTAGTGTCGTGGTTGGGATTCGAACCAGCGACCCTTCTTACTGCTAGGCGAGAGTGCTACCACCACACCACTGTGCCACCCTATTTGATTTCTATCAGATACAATTCCTTAATCAAAGCAATCATTATATTAAAATGATCATATCTTTACAGGCCAACACTTAACAAAATGGGTCATAGAACTTTAAACCCATCAATGGGTTTCATATTTCCTTGAAGTGACTCTGTCACTTAAACAATAAAAAAGTAAACTAAATTAAAGTAGTTGTAAATTCAGAAGTTTTTTTAAATCTTAATTCATTCTTTTCTTGCTTAGACTTCTGCCTTAAAGCGTTAGTAAACCGCAGCATTAACCAGGTAAGTATTTCATAATGTGCTAGTATGCGATGAATACTAGCACATTAATACTGTGGTTTACTACTGCTTTAAGGCAGAGGTCCAAGCAAAACTCTTTACTTTCAATCTACAACTGGAAAAAAACTACATACCATCCAAGCAATTGCTTTAAAAAAAAAAATTGATAAGATCTGACATGGCTGGCGTGATACTTCTGCTTTGGCACCTGTTGACCTAATAAAATATAGATAATTTGCTTGTCTACACTTCATCCTTTAGTACGTTGGTAGTGTTATATTAACATTGTCTTGCTTTGCTCTTCTCGCTTTATCATTTATTAATAATGAGACAGCCACTTTGGTTTGATAGTTACATCTTTATTCTGTAAATGAATAGCAGTGCACACTGTTCATGTATTCTTAATACTTGTTCCCTTATCTGTTATAGTTGTGTATGTAGTTAGCTTCTGAAGACAGCATCAATATGTACACTAGAGGCTTCTGTTTTCTGTTTATGTCTCATAGCTCTCAGTTGCAGTGGTGGGTTGTGTTAAGGGAATAGATTTCTCTATATGTGGAAACACAAGTCATAATATATATATATACTGTATATAAGTATACAGTATCTCAGTGAGTGCACCCCTCACATTTTTGTAAATTTTTATTATATCTTTTTATGTGAACACTGAAGAAATGATATTTTGCTACAATGTAAAGTAGTGAGTGTACAGCTTGTATAACAGTGTAAATTTGCTTTCCCCTCAAAATAACTCAACACACAGCCATTAACCGCTTGCCAACCAGCCGCCATCATTTTACTGCGGCAGGCTGGCACGATCCCCCAAATTGCCGTAGCTATACGTCGGCTCGCGGGGTTGGGATAGCAGGCATAGCGGGGGGTGCCAATGCTCGTGGCCGATGGTCGCGATGACCGCCGGCCACTAGCGATCGTGAGCAGGAGACACAGAACAGGGACGAGTGTGTGTAAACACACACTTCCCTGTTCTGTTCTGACAGGAGTGACAGATCATGTGTTCCTATTAGCTAGGAACCACGATCCGTCACCTCCTCTAGTCAATCCCCTCCCCCTTCAGTTAGAATCACCTCCCAGATAACACAGTTAACCCCTCGATCGCCCCCTAGTGTCAACCCCTTCACTGCCAGTGACATTTTTTACAGTAATCAATGCATTTTTATAGCACTGATCACTGTATATATGCCAATGGTCCCAAAAATGTGTCAAAATTGTCTGATGTGTCCGCCATAATGTCGTAGTCACAATAAAAATAGCAGATCGCAGCCATTACTAGTAAAAAAAAAATAATAATAATAAAAATGCTATAAATCTATCCCCTATTTTGTAGACGCTATAACTTTTGCTCAAACCAATCAATCTACGCTTATTGTGATTTTTTTTTTTTACCCAAAATATGTAGAAGAATACATATCGGTCTAAACTGAGAAAAATGATCTTTTTTTAAAAAAAATAGGGAGATTTTTATAGCAAAAAGTACAAAATATTGTGTTTTTTTCAAAATTGTCGCTCTTTTTTTGTTTATAGCACAAAAAATAAAAAATGCAGAGGTCATCAAATACTACCAAAAGAAAGCTCTATTTGTGGGAAAAAATGGACGTCAATTTTGTTTGGGTGCATTGTCGCACGACCGCGCAATTGTCAGTTAAAGTGTCGCAGTGCCAAATCGCAAAAAATGGCTCGGTCATTCAGCAGCCAAATCTTCCGGGGCTGAAGTGTTTAATGTCTAAACCACTGTCAACAAAAGTGAGTACACCCCTAAATGAAAATGTCCAAATTGGGCCCAATTAGCCATTTTCACTCCCCGGTGTCATGTGACTCGTTAATGTTACAACGTCTCAGGTGTGAATGGGGAGCAGATGTGTTAAATTTGGTGTTATCACTCTCACTCTCTCCTACTGGTCACTGGAAGTTCAACATGGCACCTCATGGCAAAGAACTCTTTGAAGATCTGAAAAAAAGAATTGTTGCTCTACATAAAGATGGCCTATAAGAAGATTGCCAAGACCCTGAAACTCGCCATGGTCGACCAAAGAAGTTGAGTGCATGTGCTCAGCATCATATTCAGAGGTTGTCTTTGAGAAATAGACATACGAGTGCTGCCAGCATTGCTGCAGAGGTTGAAGGGGTGGGGGGTCAGCCTGTCTGTGCTCAGACCATATGCCGCACACTGCATCAAATTGGTCTGCATGACTGTCATCCCAGAAGGAAGCCTCTTCTAAAGATGATGCACAAGAAAGCTTGCAAACAGTTTACTGAAGACAAGCAGACTAAGGACATGGATTACTGGAACCATGTCCTGTGGTCTGATGAGACCAAGATAAACTTGTTTGGTTCAGATGGTGTCAAGCATGTATCAGTGGCAGCAACCAGGTGAGGAGTACAAAGACAAGTGTGTCTTGCCTACAGTCAAGCATGGTGGTGGGAGTGTCATGGTCTGGGGCTGCTTAAGTTCTGCCGGCACTGGGGAGCTACAGTTCACTGCGGGGACCATGAATGCCACATGTACTGTGACATACTAAAGCAGAGCATGATCCCCTCCCTTCGGAGACTGGGCCGCAGGGCAGTATTCCAACATGATAACGAACCCAAGCATACCTCCAAGATGACCACCGCCTTGCTAAAGAAGCTGAGGGTAAAGGTGATGGATTGGCCAAGCATGTCTCCAGACCTAAACCCTATTGAGCTTCTGTGGGGCATTCTCAAACGGAAGGTGGAGGAGCGCAAAATCCACCACCTCAATGATGTCATCATGGAGGAGTGGAAGAGGACTCCAGTGGCAACCTGTGAAGCTCTGGTGAACTCCATGCCCAAGAGGGTTAAGGCAGTGCTGGTAAATAATGGTGGCCACACAAAATATTGACACTTTGGGCCCAATTTGGTCATTTTCATTTAGGGGTGTACTCACTTTTGTTGCCAGCGGTTTAGACATTAATGTCTGTGTGTTGAGTTATTTTGAAGGGACAGCAAATTTACACTGATATACAAGCTGTACACTCACTACTTTACATTGTAGCAAAGTGTAATTTCTCCAGTGTTGTCACATGAAAAGATATAATAAAATATTTACAAAAATGTGAGAGTCCCTGTCCCTGTGGAAATGGAGCAAAAATGGACACAGAGTCTGCATATAGGCGTACTGCAGAGCTACAGAGCGTAGATTTGAAAAGCTTTCTCCGGATCTTGCCACTTTCCCGAATGGGGCTCTGTTTGGAGATCCCTCAGAGTGCCGGGTGAGAGCAGTGAGTGGTGGGAGGTGGAGTGTGAGCAGCTTGTTACTGCTGATGCTGTATGAAGACAGACATGTGTCTGCTAAGCTGTCTGCCCTGTGGGAGACTGCAGCCTGTGTAAGGGGGATTCTTTTCCCAGGGACTAGGAAAGGCTGGCCAGCCTTGAGAGTCAGGAAGACTACAGAAGCCAGTGAGTCCAGGGGGCTGGAAAGAATCAACTCTGATGGACTTTTGTTTTGTTTATATATATATATATATATATACATACAGGGGCGGACTGACAACTCATGGGGCCCCCGGGCAATAGGGGCTCATGGGGCCCCCTTAGTCCCCACCCACCCACACACAAGCCACACCCCCACAAAGCCCCACGTATATATTGCACTGCTACATTACATGCATTGGTCACAGAATTTCTCTACTTCATGTTCAAAATAAATGTTTAAAGATTGAAGAAAAATAAACTCACTTTAACCACATACATTTACTGCAGGGCTGTGTCTCCTGTGAGCAGAATCATGTACAGGTACTTGATTCTGCACTTGCGGGTCTGCATGCTGTTTGACCTGCTGCCACTGTGATTGGACACACCGAGAGCTAACCAGCGGGTCCGGAGGACCCCATGTCCGCCAGGCCCCGACGATCGTTTCCAACAGAGGCAGAACTGTGGTCTGCCTATGTAAACAAGTCCCCAGAGAGCCTCCCCTTACATCAGGGTCCCCAGAGAGCCTCCCCTTACATCAGGGTCCCCAGAGAGCCTCCCCTTACATCAGGGTCCCCAGAGAGCCTCCCCTTACATCAGGGTCCCCAGAGAGCCTCCCCTTACATCAGGGTCCCCAGAGAACCTCCCCTTACATCAGGGTCCCCAGAGAGCCTCCTCCTTACATCAGGGTCCCCAGAGAGCCTCCCCTTACATCAGGGTCCCCAGAGAGCCTCCTCCTTACATCAGGGTCCCCAGAGAGCCTCCTCCTTACATCAGGGTCCCCAGAGAGCCCCCTCCTTACATCAGGGTCCCCAGAGAGCCCCCTCCTTACATCAAGGTCCCCAGAGAGCCCCCTCCTTACATCAGGGTCCCCAGAGAAACCCCCCATACATCAGGGTCCCCAGAGAGCCCCCCTTACATCAAGGTCTTCAGAGAGCCCCCCCTTACATCAAGGTCTTCAGAGAGCCCCTCCATACATCAAGGTCTCCAGAGAGCCCCACATACATCAGGGTCCACTCCCCAGAGAGCCCCCCCATGCATCAGGGTCCAAGAGAGCCCCCCATAGATCTGGGTCCCCAGAGAGCCCCCCATAGATCTGGGTCCCCAGAGAGCCCCCCATAGATCTGGGTCCCCAGAGAGCCCCCCCCATACATCAGGGTCCCCAGAGAGCCCCCCATACATCAGGGTCTCCAGAGAGCCCCCCCCCCAAACATCAGGGTCCCCAGAGAGCCTCCTTCTTACATCAGGGTCCCCAGAGAGCCTCCTCCTTACATCAGAGTTCCCAGAGAGTCCCCTCCTTACATCAGGGTCCCCAGAGAGCCCCCTCCTTACATCAGGGTCCCCAGAGAGCCCCCTCCTTACATCAAGGTCCCCAGAGAGCCCCCTCCTTACATCAGGGTCCCCAGAGAAACCCCCCTTACATCAGGGTCCCCAGAGAGCCCCCCCATACATCAAGGTCCCCAGAGAGCCCCCCCATACATCAAGGTCCCCAGAGAGCCCCCCCATACATCAAGGTCCCCAGAGAGCCCCCCCATACATCAAGGTCTCCAGAGAGCCCCCCCATACATCAAGGTCTCCAGAAAGCCCCACATACATCAGGGTCAACTCCCCAGAGAGCCCCCCTATACATCAGGGTCCCAGAGAGCCCCCCATAGATCTGGGTCCCCAGAAAGCCCCCGCAAGATCTGGGTCCCCAGAGAGCCCCCCCATACATCAGGGTCCCCAGAGAGCCCCCCCATACATCAGGGTCCCCAGAGAGCCCCCCCATACATCAGGGTCCCCAGAGAGCCCCCCCCATACATCAGGGTCCCCAGAGAGCCCCCCCCATACATCAGGGTCTCCAGAGATCCCCCCCAAACATCAGGGTCCCCAGAGAGCCTCCTCCTTACATCAGGGTCCCCAGAGAGCCTCGTCCTTACATTAGGGTCCCCAGAGAGCCTCGTCCTTACATCAGGGTCCCCAGGGAGCCCCCCATACATCAGGGTCCCCAGAGAGCCTTCCCCCATACATCAGGGTCCCCAGAGAGCCTCGTCCTTACATTAGGGTCCCCAGAGAGCCTCCTCCTTACATCAGGGTCCTCAGAGAGCCTCCCCCCATACATCAGGGTCCCCAGAGAGCCCCCCCCCATACATCAGGGTCCCCAGAGAGCCCCCCATACATCAGGGTCCCCAGAGAGCCCCCCATAAATCAGGGTCCCCAGAGAGTCTCCCATACATCAGGGTCCCCAGAGAGCCCCCCATACATCAGGGTCCCCAGAGAGCCCCCCCATACATCAGGGTCCCCAGAGAGCCCCCCGTACATCAGGGTCCCCAGAGAGCCCCCCCCCATACATCAGGGTCCCCAGAGAGCCCCCCATACATCAGGGTCCCCAGAGAGCCCCCCATACATCAGGGTCTCCAGAGAGCCCCCATACATCAGGGTCCCCAGAGAGCCCCCCCATACATCAGGGTCCCCAGAGAGCCCCCCATACATCAGGGTCCCCAGAGGGCCCCCCATACATCAGGGTCCCCAGAGAGCCCCCCATACATCAGGGTCCCCAGAGAGCCCCCCCATACATCAGGGTCCCTAGAGAGCCCCCCATACATCAGGGTCCCCAGAGAGCCCCCCCCCACATACATCAGGGTCCCCAGAGAGCCCCCCCCTTACATCAGGGTCCCCAGAGAGCCCCCCCCCATACATCAGGGTCCCTAGAGAGCCCCCCATACATCAGGGTCCCCAGAGAGCCCCCCCATACATCAGGGTCCCCAGAGAGCCCCCCCATACATCAGGGTCCCCAGAGAGCCCCCCCCCAATACATCAGGGTTCCCAGAGAGCCCTCCCCATAGATCAGGGTCCCCAGAGAGCCCCCCCCATACATCAGGGTCCCCAGAGAGCCCCCCCCCCAATACATCAGGGTTCCCAGAGAGCCCTCCCCATAGATCAGGGTCCCCAGAGAGCCCCCCCCCATACATCAGGGTCCCCAGAGAGCCCCCCCCATACATCAGGGTCCCCAGAGAGCCCCCCCCATACATCAGGGTCCCCAGAGAACCCCCCATACATCAGGGTCCCCAGACTTAACCCCCCCAGAGGTTTCCCTGTACCTGGCTGTGCACCTCCAACCCAAGGGAGAGGTGGGAGTTGGCGATCGGCAGTTCTATGGTGCCTGTGGATCTCACTGGGGCTTGTAGTCCTCCTTCTGATTCTGTACAGTGGATAGGGGAGGGGTATCTGACCCGGGCAGCAGTCGGCAACAGCGTACAATCAGAGAGTGAAACTTGTAGCTGCCCGGGTCAGAGGCCCCTCCCCTTTCCACTCTACAATCTGGAGGAGAAATACAAGTCCCCGGGAGATGCTGCGAGCACCATAGAGCTGCTGATCGCCGCCTTCCACTCCCCTCACTGCATCCCAAACTGAAAGAGGAGATGCCCGCCTCATCCCCCCGCACCCCCCCCCTGCGGCAGTCGGCAGAACGGCTCCACCGCAGCACGCCCAGCAGCATACCCCTAGATCCGACGAGCATGTCTCCCGGGCCCCCTATTGGCTGCGGGCCCTCGGTCGGCGTCCGATCGACCGAATGGTCAGTCCGCCCCTGTATACATATATATATATATATATATATATATATATATATATATATATATATATATACATATATATATATACATATATATACATATATATATATATATATATATATATATATATATATATATATATATATATATATATATATATATATATATATATATATATATATATATATATATATATATATATATATATATATATATATACTGTATAAAGGGGTACATGCTGGTATTGGCAGCAGTAAATTTCGCACAGGGACACCCAGGACCAGTTCAAGCTGTTGTGCAGAGTATTGATATAATGTGCTGGAAGCTTGTTGTATACAGCAATACGCTTTGCTTTTTTTGAGGATTATCAGAACATGTCTTTTCATGGAACAGGAACAAGGACCATATAACTACATACACTGAGAGAGATAACACTTCCTCTGATTACATTACCATAGATATACACTACAGTGCCACCTGCTGGATAGATAGGTATAATGTATACATTATAGAGTTCACAGTATATATAAGCAGATTGCTGTTGTTCTTCCAACACCCTTCTCAACAGCATGTGCTTTGTCAAATTATATGTAGCTTCTTCCGGATATAACTATGATGTTCCTTTAACAAAAGCTTGGTGAGTACATCAGCAGTCATCTCCTCTGATGGGCAGTATTGAATGTCAATAACACCTTGCTCTTGATTATCCTCCAGTAGGTGATACTTGACGTCAATATGTTTTGGTCCTAAGATTGACCTTTTCTGATTGCGTAAGCTTTATACATCCCTGGTTGTCTTCAAAAATGAGAATTGATTTTGACATGTCTATCCCAATGTCCACAAAAAGTTGACGAATCCATATTGCTCCTTGACATGCGTGTGCTGCTGCAATGTACTCTGCTTCAGTTGAAGAGCGACAGTTGCTTGCTTTCGACTAGACCAACTTATGGTTCCTTCCCCATACTGGAAAATGAATCCACTTGTAGATTTGTGGTCAGTCAAGTCACCAGCCCAATCAGCATCCACATAACCGACCGGTTTTAGATTTAATGCTGCTGGTAACTGTAACTTCATCTGAATTGTTTATTTGAGGCATTGCATCACTCTCTGCACTGCATTCCAGTAAAGCTGACAGGGAGCTGAAACTTTTCTGCATAGTATGCCCACTGCTGCGTCTACGTCTGGTCTTGTCACAGTGGCAACACATAGCAGCTTGCCGATTGCTCTGCGATATATACGGTATCATTGTTGCGTAACAAGTTTTCTGCCTAGTTGCTCTTTTGATAGCCTGGTTCCATAGGAGTTTTTACTTTCTTTGCATCTTGCATATGGAATTGTTCCAAGATTTCTGAGATTTTCTGAGATTGGTTGAGAAAATAACTTCCATCTTCTTCTCTTTCTATTTGGATTCCCAGATAGTAGCTAATGTTCCCTAGCTCTTTGATTTCAAAATGTTCTTTCAGCTTGTAAAACTGATTGTAATTCCCTTGTTCAAAACAAGTTATTATGTCAGCAACATAGATGAGGATGTATATCCATCTGCCTTCTTGATTCTTGGAGTAGAGACAGGGGTCTACTTTACTTCTTGAGAATCCTTCTCTGGTAAGTACATTGTTCACTTTCTCATTCCACATCCTTGCAGATTGCTTAAGACTGTAGATGCTCTTCTGAAGTTTACACACAAGGTTGTCTCCTTGCTCAAACCCTGGTGGTTTCTCCATGTAGAGGTCTTCCTTAATGTCTCTATATAGGAAAGCAGTTTTAACATCTAGGTGTTTCACTTGCATGCCCTTCCCGGCTGCAACACTAATGCTGCGCACACACAATCGGATTTTCAGACAACAAATGTTCGATGGGAGTTTGTTGTCGGAAATTCCGACTGTGTCTAGGCTCCATCAGACAATTTCCAACAAACAAAATTTGAGATCTGGATTTCAAATTTTCCGACAATAAAATCCGTTCTCGTAAATTCCGATCGTGTGTACACAATTCCGACGCACAAAGTTCCACGCATGCTCTGAATCAATTACGAGATGGAAGCGATCGGTCTGGTAAAACTAGCGTTTGTAATGGAGATAGCACATTCATCCCACTGCAAATTTTTAAATCTTTTAATGCAGTGCATTCTCTTCTTCTTTATAATGCTAGAATAATGAAGTTGTTTT